>OX336388.2:1763067615-1764267615 GCA_946902985.2 Meconema thalassinum
GTTAGCTTTCTAATGAAATCTACCTAAAACAGTCGAATGAATTCAACGACTACTCACCGTATCATAAACAAGTCGTTTGCAAACGACTGATCCCATAACTATCGTTGGAAAACATTCGAATGAAACAAGTCGTTGGCAAACGACTAATTCCAAGCGAATGGAATCATTCGAATTTAAGTAGTCGTTGTAAACGACTGATCCCAAAGCAGTCGTTGGAAATCATTCGAATGAAACAAGTCGTTGGCAAACGACTAATTCCAAGCGAATGGAATCATTCGAATTTAAGTAGTCGTTATAATCAAACGACTTATTCAGGATAACTTCATGCTACAATTCATTTATTGTTGAGCTTTAATTAATAAGTTAAGTATACCTGTAGGTGCCTATAGTTTTATACAGTTCGTTGATTCTTTCAATGAAATAGCCTAAATCCAGTTGTCCAAATATATATGTATGTTATTGGAAATGTTAAGCATTCAATATTTAAGTTATGTTTGAACTCCAGATACCGGTTTTGTGGCCCGTCATCCCAGGAAAGCCGGTAAATACCTTTGCCTCCCAGTCAGATGGGTCATTTAGCCGTAATTTTGAATTAGAGTAAGGTTGTAGTATGCGTGGTCAGATTTAGACAATAGCCTACTCCATGAAGGGGTCATGGCTACGCCTTCTATATTTGTTTAATGAATAGAGAAACTGAAATGAGGGATGTATACTGATTTTAAGATTTGTGGAATGAGTTTATGATATATTTAATAGAATTTAATGAAGTCTGCAGTAAAGTTGAAGGAGACATGATCGTGTTTAGACAATAGCCTACTCCATGAAGGGGTCATGACAATGCCTTCTATGTCTGTTTAAGGTGTAGTGTGGCTGAAATGAGGGAGGTTGACTGATTTTGGTTTTTGTGGAGTAGTATTTTCGGTTATAATTTAGGTTTTTGTGAAGCTTGTTGCGGAGTTGTTTTATGGATTTTATTGCTCTGCAAATGAGGTGTATTAGGGGGTTCTGGGTTTGGTTTAGCTGTAGTTTACAGGGTTATGGCTGAGAGTTGTTGTAGCAGGCCTAACAACTGTGTCAGAGCAGTGGCGTGCTGTGTGGGAGGGGGGTTAGTGGCAAAGACATGAGGGCAGGGATGGAAGAGTTGTAGCGTTGTCTGTGGTTATACTGCCGTTGCCTTATGGCTGATTTAATGTACTGACATCCATCATAAGAGGCAGCATGTGTTCCCTCACATTTGGCGCACTTAGGCTTATCTTGAGGTACCGTACAGATAGAGTGGTGATGTGAATCTCCACATCTATTGCAGCGGGTACTGAAAGGACAGCTTGACGCATTATGACCCAGTCTTTGGCAGTTATAACACTGGAAAATTAGAATCGAGTGTGGTTTGGGAGGGAGGCGAGAAGTCGCCCATGTTCGTGGTTGTGGTGGTGACGCCACCGTGTCTGCGGGAGAGGTAGTGGGAGCTACAGGGTCGCTAGTACTTGTGTTTGCAGTAGACTTTGACTGTGAAGTTTGAGTTCTGGTTTTAGGTTTGCGTTTGGTTTTAGATGTTGTAGCTTGTTCATGAGGTTTGTCTGCAGTGCGTGTTTTTACTGGTGCCACTGAGATTTGTGCTATTGGAGTGAGTGAATGTGTATGGACTGTTTGGGTTTCCCTAGCATGTTTGTATATGGGCATAGGTGGCGGAATTGGTATGGTTTGAGTGTCCTGTTCTGTGTTAGATGGCTGGCAGGTTTCGGTTTGTGTATGCTAATCGAGTAAGTCAGGGGCGTGAGGGTTCATGTACTTGAGTGGGGGAACGCGGACAGTTGCAACTAGCAACTAAGACATCAGGCCAACTCTTAACATCCCTACCCCCATGTCAATGTAATTTCCCCCGCCCTCTCGAACCCAGAACTCAGCCCTCACATATTTGCTCCAAGTTCTCCAGCCACTAGCCACGATTACCCTCTAAACTACCGTCATGCACTCCAACAGTAATCCGAGAATTCACTCCTCACTCCCTTCTTGCCCCGCCGCATCGTGGTGCATCTGCTCGTAGGTTCGGTCACGGCCGGCCCGTACGGGATGGTGCGCTACGGGCCGTGGGCACGGCCTCACTTCGCCTCACCTTATGCCCCTCTTGGCTTTAAACTCAATGCCTCACAGGCCTCAACTCTGTTCTCTCTTTTGTGCTATATGCACCAGGTCATATTCTGACCAGAAATGATGTACAGGAATTGACCAAGCCCTTTTTTAAACAAGTGCTGCTTAATCCTTATACTGTCACCGATATAGCTCTCGTGGCCCGTATGGACTGAAAGGCTTTTAAAAATGCGCGCAAAGTCGTCGCATGGTCTGCTGCTGCTACTGCTTTTAAAATACAGTCGAATTAATTCAACAACTACTCACCGTATCTGCACCATAACATAAACAAGTCGTTTGCAAACGACTGATCCCAATTGAATCGTTTTTTTTTTCAGAAACCCCATAAGTCACCAAAAGTTAATTTTACGGGAGAACAAGAAAACTGATTTTAAAGTTTAGTATACATCGAATGAAAATATGTTTTGTTTTATAATGTGGTTACTAATCGTTTTGAATATCCTGTGACCTAAATATGCTTAGGAGTGCATTGGTTTAGACACAATATTATTTTAAAAAAATGACTTATGGGGTTTTTGACAAAAAATGTTCGCAAAAGTAGGGTTCTTCAATGGAAAAACTAATAAATACACTGCATATCTCACTATTTTGTTTATTTTAACATTTATAATTTCTGGAAAGATATCATTACTTATAATATGTTATTATACTAATAATAGCTGAATAAATACTAATATTATGATATGCTTTTAAAATAAAAATTTTATAAGGTAATTCTTTCTCTTCAGTCATACCTAAGCATCCCAAATCTAAGTGATTCTTCATCATTATCATAGTAGACTATTAATAGCTTAATCTGAGAATACCTTGAGAAATTTGGCAGAAGAAAATACTGTATAAGTCACTGACTTATGGGCTTTTCAAACAAAACTCATTTCAACAGATCTCATTTCCCACTGTGATTATGCTTGGACTTATGGGATATTTGCACACAATATGGAGCTAAATGAGTACAACCTAGTTTCATGTCAAACTCATTTTCACAAAATACTTGACTTAAGAGTTTCTGTAAAAACCGTTTCAATTGTTTTACCATGTAGAAAGCGCCCGGATAGTTCTACGTTCTGGTCGTCAATTGTATCAGCACAGCGCGCGCGCATTAAGGAAACTTTGTATTTTGATGGTTGCCAACATCTCCACTGAAAGTTCGATCTCGGTGCTGTTCTAAAGTGCTCTATTTTCGTGAGTATTTTCTGTAGGCCACCGTTTTCTTGTTCAAGTCGTATTTCAACTCTTATCTTCTTTGTATTTCAGAGAGGATTATATTAGTGAACATATAACTTGTTTGTGACTCTATGGAAATATTTTACATTTATTTTGTGGCGTAAAAAGTGAAGTGTAATTATTTCAATGTAGGCTGAGGAATTGTTACCGGTACTTAAGAACTCCCTTTCCCTTATAGTGATTTAATTTGCTCTTAGGCTAACAAAGTATTTCTCTATTACTTCACATATCCACAGTACATACAGGTAATGTGCCCTGTTCAATATCGGGGAACATTTACTCAGACATATTTTGCAATAAATGAAATGTGCAACATTGGAAATAATGGCTGCACTCTACACGACGTAAACTACCATTTCGAATCACAGTAGATATAAATAAATAACTTTGACCAATTGGAAGAATAGGTAGGTTAAGGAGAAGTTTGATTTTCATCTGTTGGTACGACTCAACTCCGTGGGTAACGGCTTACTGTGCTTTGTACGCTGCCTAGAAGCGACTACTTTCAGTCGAATACATGAAATAACACTCTTAGGAGCTATGCGAATTCAGGTAACCTTTCGACTGAAAGTAGTCGATTATCTAGTCGATAATTTCTTCCAATGAATGACTAGTCAGTCAATAGTTAAAAGTAGTCGATAGTCCCATCTCTAGTACAATGTATAAAATTACCCAATTATAATAGTGATCGTAACTAATATATGTAATTTCTTCCAGCAGTGTTATTTACACATTAATCATATCTTCTTTATATATATTTATTTTTGACACGTGTGTATGTCACTGAAATCTTCCTAAATGGCTGAACCAATTTTCATGATTTTTAAATGTATATTAGAGTGGGTACATGTGTGGTTTGGATTCATGATTTGACCCGGTAGGTGGAATGAACACAATTTACACACAATTTTAGAACCACAATATACAGTCGAAAACAGTCGTCATGGAAACCGCTAACCTTAGTGAAAGCTGGAGTTTTTTAGACTGTTTGTCTCTGCACGTTAGAGCCACCTGGTTGCAACCTGTGCAACTACCGCCTTACCTTACACTTCGCCCGTTACGGAAAGTTATTTTTTGTACCATAGGTGGTGGTGATGTCGAATTCTTCTGTTTGTCTCTGCACGTTAGACCGTTTCAACAAAGCCCCGTATGCGTTCATATACCATTTATACGATTGCGATGTAACATGGGTGAGATATTGAGTGCACTCCAGGGAAAGTTTCTGGTTTAGTAAATCCATTTTACAATAGGTAGCGCACGAGTAGATTCAACAAATGAGCGACGACGTGCGAAGCGTTTCAACAAAGTCCTGTATGCGTTCAAATACCATTCGTCCGATAGCGATGAAACTTGGGTGAGATGTTGAGTACACTCCAAGGAAGGTTTCTGGCTTAGTAAATTCATTTTACAATAGGTAGCGCAAGGTAGATTCAACACATGAGCAGCTACGTGCGAAAGGTTTCAACAAAGTTCCGAATGCGTAATTATACCATTCGTCGATAGCGATGAAACTTGGGTGAGATGTTGTGTACACTCCAGGGAAGGCTTTTGGCTTAGTAAATCAATTTTACAATAGGTAACCCACGAGTAGATTCAACAAATGAGCGACGACGCGCGAAGCGTTTCAACAAAATCCCGTATAAGTTTATATAATCATTCATCGATTGCGATGAAACTTTGATGAGTTGTTGTGTGCACTTACGTGAAGGTTTCTAGCTTAGTAAATCCATTTCACAGCAGGTAGCGTACGAGTAGATTCAACAAATGAGTGACAGCGCACGAATCGTTCAAACAAAATCCTGTATGCGTTCATATACCATTCGTCCGATTACAATGAAACTTGGGTGAAATGTTGCGTACACCCTAAGGAAGGTTCCTGGCTTATTAAGTCAATTTTACAATAGGTAGCGCACGAGTAGATTCAACAAATGAGCGTCGGCACGCGAATCGTTTCAACAAAGTAGACTACCGTATGCGTTCATATACAATTCATCCGATTGCGATGAAACTTTGGTGAATTGCTGTGTACACTCCAGGAAAGGTTTCTGGCTTAGTGAATCCATTTAACAATAAGTAGCGCACGAGCAGATTCAACAAATGAGCGATGGCGCGCGAATCGTTTCAACAAAGTCCTGTATGCGTTCATATACCATTTATCCGATTGCGATGAAACATTGGTGAATTGTTGTGTACATTCCAGGAAACATATCTGGCTTAGTAAATATATTTTTTAATAGGTAGCGCATGAGTAGATTCAACAAATGATGGACGGCATGCGAATCGTTTAAACAAAATCCCGTATGCGTTCATATGCCATTCATCCGATTGCGTTGAAACTTTGATGAGTTGTTGTGTACACGCCAGGGAAGGTCTTCAACTTAGTACAGTTAAATCCATTTTACAGTATTGATAGCGCACGAGTAGTTGTAACAAATGAGTGACGACGCACGGAGTGTTTCAACAAACTCCCGTATGCGTTCATATACTATTCATCAATTGCGATGGAACTTTGATGAGTTGTTGTGTACACTTACGTGAAGCTTTCTAACTTAGTAAATCCATTTCACACTTGGTAGTGCACGAATCATTTAAACAAATTCCCGTATGCGTCATATGCCATTCATCCGATTGCGAAGAAACATTGGTGAGTTATTGTGCACGCTCCCACGAATGTTTCTGGATTAGTAAACCCATAACACGATAGTTTAAAGGCAGTTAACGGAAATTGAAAAAATATTGTGTATCCAAAAGCAGTTCAATAAACAAGATTACAACGCATCGCATGCCGGGTACAGCTTGTATTATATACATTGTACCCCACCCAGTCATGGTAACATTTTTGTTGACCGACTGAAGAGTTACAACTAACAGTTTGTTCAGGAAACACTGAAAAATGGCTTCAAAACTTTACATTTCAGCAAGAAATGTTCAGGAAATAAAATAACTCGTAATAAGTGCAAATATCGAACATATTGGTTAATGGCCTCCGTATTGACTAGCACGCAATGACTTTAACACATTGTATGACATTAAATATTGACAATATCAATACCAATATTATTTGAATGCAAGTCGATACGTAGATCATCATTACGAAGGTGCCAAGCAGACTCATAAGATATAAAGGGAAATTGGAATGCCGAAAATCCTCAAAATTCTATAAATCTCGTTTCTATTGTCACATTAATCTACGGACCCTTATATTTCTTACGGTGGCCTACATTTATTTTCTTCATAGTTTATTCTTAAGGCCACTTTCCTTATTAGCAGTAATTTAGTTCATTTAATTTCCGTTATCTATTTTTCTCTAGATTTGTGCCTTGATATTTTATGTTTTTGTCTGCAAATTAAGATATTTCTAGACAGCTTCGGTGGCGTAGTTGGTAGCATACTGAGCTATTACGCCTATGACCGCGGGTTCAAACACGGCCGAAGTTGTCAAATTTTTTAAAAGCGTTGAAAATCCCTTCTTTCGGAGGGGAAGTAAAACCAGTGGGCCCATGTCATAGATTACAATTTTGTGAATCTAAATTCGTAGGTTAGATTGATTATCGCTCCATTAAGATGCAACATTCGTCGCCAGGTGCTGGTTGCGGTGGCAACTACTGTAGTAGCCAAGTTCACAGTTAGGTGTCGTTGGCGGTAACATTCGGTAGCAAAAGTAGGAACTACTTGAAATTGATCGTCTGCAGTCCTTGCCTGAATCACAGATAACACACACTAATACTGCCATCACAATTAACACCGGTTATCATACAGTTTCTACACACGCCCAAAGTACACGGGGCTACATGACCACGTTGTTCCAGAGAAGGCGAAGTGGCACGGAAGAACCCCAAATTGATTCAACTAGTAGAAGAATCCTAGTGCAAAAACAAGAAATATATTATTTCTAGTTTCTCGCTAGAATGTATTTCTTAGTATGAAACCACATTCCTTCCGGAACTTTTCATCATACAAAGCTGACATATTTAGATATAATTCCTCACTATGATGTGTCATATTTTAACACTGCTTTTTTTCTAAATTTACTTTAATTTAAATTTATCAGATGGAAATGTTCAGAAATGCTGTAAAATTGTAAAAAAAAAAGGATCACCCCCGAAACATTTCGAATTGTTCCTGTCATTCGTTTCTGAGAAAAGGGTAAATATTAAGTTGACAATTAACATGGGCACTAAAGGACCGTCCAAAGCCACTTTAACAAATTCAGCAATTTAAAGGTTACATTTTGAGCCATTTCTAGAGATATATTATTTCTTAAACATTTCAATGATGAAGGGCCCAATGGGGCTTGAAACATGTGCAAGACTTTAACATTTTTTGTGACCTTAAATTTTGAAGAAAAAAAAAGTGGATATCAATACCAATATTATTGGATGGTAAATCAATACGGACAACATTAAAATCAATTCATATTTGCGCTTATCATTAGAGCCTGTATAAATATGACTTAGAACGGTTTACAACGAGGCCATTATTGCTTGATTGTTGTAGCAATGGGTTGTGCATCGCCTTATTACAGAAACACAAGTCGCCAATTAAAACATCAATGCGGCTCAGAAACTTCGCTGATTTGATGGCCTTTGTTAGGGAAAGGTATTACCTGATAAAGCTCATAAATGTATACCAGTCGAGTGCGACCTGTCCTTGAAGGGTTAAACTGCATTTTATTTTGTAGTGATGTAATGTTAATATCGCAAATAGCGTTCTTGACAGCAATTACCAGTAATACTGATATAGACTGCACAGTATATCCCTGCTGGATGAGGAGCTACTGTCTAGTAATAACAATAATAATAATAACACAGAAATATAAACTAACTGAGGAGTATGTCCCTTACTACAAGTATCTTAGACCATCCCTCCCCGAAAATGAATTGTGTAAAATATATTGGGACATATTGGTATTGTGACAGACAAAACAATAGATCACAATCGACCAGAAATCATAGTAGTAAATATGGTCGAGGGTAGCGGCAGATGATCCCGTAGTTCCGCCCCTTAAAACAGCAATAACTAACTAACTAAGGTTGATGACACTACATATATAATAGACACAGCAGTCCCTAACGACACCAATATCGAACGGAAAATATTACCAAATATAGACAGCTTGCAGAGGAAATCAAGAGGATATGGAAGATGAACTACGTCCGGATAGTGCCTGTAAAATTGTCAGTCAACGGCCTCATACCTCACACACTCCACAAGAGTCTGAAGGAATTGGATCTTCCTACGACCATCTACAGGAATATGCAGCATTCTATCCTCTTGTTCACTTGCAATATTGTGCGATTCTTCCTGGCTAGTGAATGAGTGAGAATGAAGTCTATATTTTGCATATACATGATATGTATGTATTATAGTTTGTATTATAGTTTTTATTTATTGATGTAAAGCACTTGGTTTAACCCGTGCTTTAGAGTAACCCATGCTTGTAGTGGTGAATTGAATATTAATAATAATAATAATAATAATAATAATAATAATAATAATAATAATAATAATAATAATAATGCTATTGGTTTTACGTCCCTTATAACTACAACAGCTGTTAGAGACATCAGGGTACTGGAATATTGCCCCGAAGGGGATCTTTAACGTGCCAGTAAATGTACTGACACGCTCCCTCACATTTGTGCATCTTCTAATGTAGCTGACTGCGCCAGGATTCAATCCTGCAACCTTGGACACAGCAAGCGAGAACGTTAGAGCTGTGCCACGTTGCCAGTCATAGGAGCTACTGTCTAAAGTCATTTCTATAAACAAGTTCAACACCCAACTACACGGGGCTGGTGACCAAGATGTCCCAAGCCCCTAGAATGATTTATTAACATCAGCAACATGATATGACGGCACGTTCGCGATTCCGATAAGTTAGGACTTGTAAACGCAACATGCCTCAGCCTTGAAACGGCAATGGAACTTTCCAAAACAAAAGCCACACCTGTGTAAACTTATGGCGTAGCGGTATTTAGCAGGAAGTGAAAAAGGAAAATCAAAGAGGAATATGAACTCTTTGTTATGAGAGACAGAAATTAAAAACATGTATTGGTGAATCATAAAAATATATTACTTGTGAAAACCTTACGTTTTCATTTCTTCCAACAATCTCCATTCAGTTACTAGCTTAGTAAAAAACAAAGTCCTCGATTCTTGGATGTTACGGGTAATCTCGAGAACCACTAGATGGATTTTGATGCGGTTTTCACCATTCGGTAAAGGATATCTCGAGGAAGGTTTTTGTAGAAAATAATTTATTTATGATTAAAGGAAGCCAAGCAGTAACGATTTCTGAGAAAAAGTCGGAAGAAAACCTGGCGTCCGTGCACCTCTTAAGCTTACGCTGGGCAAACCATTATAAATATCTGTTTACTATGAGTGCAAGAATTGTTCAGCATGAAAAGTTCTACAAAACGTCCGTGACAGCATGTGCTTTTACGTTTTCATTTCTTCCAACAATCTCCATTCAGTTACTAGCTTCGATACAGTTTACGAGCTAGCTGACTGACAAGTGAGCCTATCACCCCAGACACTGAAGATTCATGTCGAGTTAAGCCTTCAGAGAAGAGTGGATGTGTTTGGAGTTCACCCGGAAGTGCAACTCGGCTTTTCTTTACTTCGCCCATGAACTTTTCGTTCTGCAGAATACACAGTCAAGATTAGATTGGACGGAAAGGGGATTTGCGATTCATGCACCTCGCCATTTTTAAATTACGACTGACAAAAATTCGTTGCACATGCTATGCCCATGATTATAATTAATAGTTCAGACAGTGATTTTAACCCATCATGCCGAGACGAAAAAAGGATATAGGTCGTAGTTCATTGTAATCGAAAAGAATACTCTTATCGCGTAACAATGAAACTGTGCAACGAATAATTTCTCGATTGTCACAAGAGATAGAAAGAAAGAATCCACAAAGACTAAGGGAAAAAATTTCATGGTTTGAGGTCCGATAAAGACAATTCTGCTATGAATTATGATTCCTCCATAAATTATATAAGCTAGCCGACACTACCCAATCGTGTGAGATGTGTGCGCCCCATGTGTACAGACTACCCGCCCGCATCTGTTGCTATGCGGGCTGTAGGTGACCGAGTTCTCGCAGGGGCTATTGTCTTGCTTAGTTGTTTAAAAGCCCTTTATAAACAAATACATATATTTCCGTCGACTTTTCAAGAAATGCAAGATTTTTCCTGTACTATTGAGACGATTTGGAAGATTTTGGTACAAACCACACCTTCTAACTCCTTCTGGTTTAGGAGCTTCAGTTTTGTGAAACATACACCTTAGCGTATTATATAATAAGATCCTGTTACCAGTGTCATCTCCATGAAGCAAAGTTCCCTTATAATTCTTATAATAGCTGATGGGGCATATGTTAGGGTAAAGAAGAGAAGATTAAATTGGACTGTATAGAATAATCCTTGGTGATTTAATCCATTTATTATATTTACTAGGCAAAATCATACACGAACACAAACATACAAAACAATGAATATGCCAGATAGGAACGAATATTATGATGAGATGAGACGAGTTAGCGGTGACGTGACGTAGCCGAAGTGTGTACTTTTGTCCCTTCACTTTCTTTCTCGTAGTTGTTGTTGTTATTAATTCATGTTAGATGCTTGGGACATCTTGTTCATCAGCCTCCACTTCCTTTCTTATTCCCCGTTTCGACGGCAAGTTTGCGATCTCGATCCAGATTAAGTTGGTACGTAAAATCGCAACAAAGTATCATTATGTAGATTAACTGTCCTCGAAACAAGATTAGTCCAATCCCACAACTAGTGGCCATTGCGATGGTCGGTCCAGCATTGCGGGGTCGAGTGCAACGCTGCTGCTAGCGGTAGTGCATTGCTCGACACGCTGCTACACACAGTGGCTCGTCCAACACACGGCCTCTGCGACGTTCCGTAATTTAGAGAAGGACTTCACTGAAGTAGTGAGGCACCGCCAGTCAAGTGCGTCGTGAGTTGCATGGTGAATGATTTGAAAGCGATTCAGGATCGTCTAGAGCCTCCGTGGCTTAGGCGGCAGTGCGTCGGCCTCTTACCGCTGGGTCCATGGTTCAAATCCCGATCACTCCATGTGAGATCTGTACTGGACAAAACGGAGGCAGACAGGTTTTTCTCCGAGTCCTCCGGGTCCTCCGCGTCCTCCGGGTTTCCCTGTCAAAATTTCATTCCAGCAACACTCTCCACTATCATTTCATTTCATCTGTCATTCATTTAATCATTGCCCCAGAGGAGTGCCTCAGGCCTCGGCAGCCGGCACAGTTCATATCCTCGCCGCTTGATGGGGGCTTCATTCATTCCATTCCTGACCCGGTCGGAGACTGGAAGCAAGCTGTGGATTTTCATTTCAGAATCGCCTGCCAGCAATAATCTGGAAATTTAGGTAGCCTGGCAAGTAAAGTTAAAGTTAAAGTTAAGAAATCGATCTTCCTTTAACTAATATGTTCATTTACTTTTGTTACCACTAGCCTCCCCACCAAATGAACCCAAAAGCTGCTACTGCTAGGTTGCCATTTAAGGGTGACTAATTGTGAGAGACCTGGGTCAGTGAAACTTTCGAACACCTCAGCGTAACTAAAATCATAGCAGTCACACCCATATTAAATAAATAAATAAATAAATAAATAAATAAATAAATTTAAAATTAATTAATTAATTAATTAATTAACACATAAATAAATAATAATAATAATAATAATAATAATAAAGGCTCAAAATTTCAGCACTAAAGCAGCCGCTAAACAATCGACTGAAAGTACCAGAAGTTGCTGACATCAGCTAAAGCTGATCCATAGATCCAGAGATGGCCGAAACGACCAAAGTAGGAGAAATAAATCAAACAATCATGAAGATATAAAGAAAGAATGAAAGAAAGAAAGAAAGAAAGAAAGAAAGAAAGAAAGAAAGAATGAATGAAAAAATATTGTTTCATTTAGGGGTTTATGTTCGACGATGTCGAAATGTAAACATTATTTGTCAGAAAATTGTATCATAATGAGGCTTATTATAACACTATTTTTCATTATGAAACAGTTTCTCCCACCAATCAGAGCTCAATAAACAGTTGTGTGACCAATTAGGTAAGGATATCTTCGCACATGCGCTCAAAATTCAACATATTTCTGTGTTGGCAATCAAAGTGAATGGTCTCTGCTTTCGGAGTGCCTTGACTCACGTATGCGCTCTGTTCAGTGAGCAAAGCCAGCGCGCCCTGTTCACTAACTGAATTAACTGAATCCCACAGATATTTATGAATATTTATGTTATAACATATAATAAAGTTATAATTATCGTCGAACATAA
The DNA here is from genome assembly GCA_946902985.2 of Meconema thalassinum. Classification (NCBI taxonomy): domain Eukaryota; kingdom Metazoa; phylum Arthropoda; class Insecta; order Orthoptera; family Tettigoniidae; genus Meconema; species Meconema thalassinum. The sequence continues at coordinate 1,763,080,318 of OX336388.2, forward strand.
ACAGTCGTATGCAACTCGCCTATAATGGTAATTAAGACACTAGTATGGAAATTATAAAACTCACATACGCTCGTTTTATTAACATACTCATGTCTTAATTATTACCATTATAGGCTCGTTGCATAATGTGCCATTAGAATACCTTTATCATCAGTCGAGTGTAGTAGTGTGTTGAACTCTAAATGAGATAGGTTCCCCAGGACTTGAAGTAGGAAGCGGATAGGAATTTGCCTGGAGAGGAAGGAAGAAGAAAGATCGAACAAACGAAAGAAATAAACAAGAAGAAACTTAACTACTGAGTAGGGGAGGGATAGGAGTTCTAACCCACTCTAGAACCCTCCTTGCCCCACTACTAAGCCTCAGCCATGTTAAATTAGTGGATTTCTCGCGAGCCCATGGTCCGATTTTGACATGCGACATATTGTTGGACTCGGGATGACGTCCTCTTTCCTATGGACCACGTATTATATTTTTCAAAAAAAAAAATTGAAAATTTTTGTTTTTGAAAGTAGGCGATAGTTTGAAAACCAAACATGATAGAACGTTGTGCCATGGTTCAAACGAATGGTATTTATGTCCTTTATTTTTTATAATAAAACATTTTTATTTTTTATGTTTTTTTGAAAACAGTCCAATTTTGAATTTCCTATATTTTGGAAACTAGGAACTTTACAAACAATTTGTTTGACATAAATGAATGGCCCTGAACCCCTCTACCCGCACAATAAATTTCAAGCCTCTAGGACTAAAACTATGCAGTAGTGGGGTAAGGAGAGTTCTGCTTAACCCACTACTTTCATATACTTTGGGCGATATCTCCCGAACGCGTGGTCGGATTTTAACGAACGAGGTATTGTTGGCGTTGGGATGACGTTCTCTTGGCTAGGAATGTGTGTTGGTATTTTTTTTTTTAAATTGAATTTTTTTTTTTTTTGGATTGGCGCTATTTTGGAAACGGTGAATTGGAAAAATGTTTGACGTTAATGAAAGGTGGGTATGCCCTCTAGGCGGCGGACAGCAAGTTTCAAGGGTGTAGGAGGAAAAAAAATGATAGCCTATTTTCTCGCGAACATTGGTGATCATTGGCGAACGGATGGTTAGATTTTAACAAATGAGGTGTCGGTGGACTCGAACTGACGTCCTCTTTCTTATAGACCACTCGTTATATTTTTCAAAAAATTTTTGAAAAATTTTGTTTTCGAAAGTAGGCGATAGTTTGAAAACCAATCATGATAGAATGTAGTGCCATAGTTCAAACCAATGGTCTCTAAGACCTTTAATTTTTTATAACAATACTATTTTATTTTTGAGACTTTTTGAAAACACTGAAATTTTTATTTTTTTTTATTTTGGGAACTAACACGTTAACAAATAAGTTTGTTTGACATAAATGAAATATCCCTACCCCCTCTACCATGAAAATAAATGTCAAGTCACTAGGATAAGAACTATATATTTTTATTTATTTTATTTTTTTATAAAAGAGTGTTTGTAGACAGAGAGGCGGTAGCGCTTGACGTATGTTACAACGAGGCTATGATTGGCCATGGTGGATACGGGAAATGGCTAATTCGTCGGGGCGATGTATGGCAAAACGAGGGGTCGCTTTTCGATATTTTCCTATGGCGAATGAATGAAGGCGAATATTTTCCAAAATCTCTTATAATGATCTTTAAAATAGGTTAGTAAACACTTGACCAGTAACCAAATAAAATTCATAATGCCTATGAGACGAATGAGACTAGCAGCCAGAATGGAAAAAACAGAATATCTGCTCGTGAGGCCTGCCAGAAGCTTGGCTGGCTGGGTGACAGGATGTGACATGTTATCGCGTTTCAGGAATGTGGCCAGAGCTGACAACAGGCCAATGGAAAATTACAGTGACGTAGAGGTCACTTGGAGGTCGAATAATATCGCAACGACGTCAGAGAAATAATGCAGTAAGCGAGTATAACTCCTCCCCCTACCATTGCCATAGCCAATTTCAGGGCAAGAGCGATGTTAACAGCTGTGGTAAGAGGGACACGGGGCGTGGGGCTGGGTGAGGAGAGGAGGGCAGGGGGGGGGGGAGGTATTAGAGTGTTGATCATGTTATGACACACAGTCAGTCATTACTGTTTTACACGTTACTGTGTTAACATAGGCTGTGTACTATGTGTATAAAATTAATTGCATTCGTGTGCTCAACCCCAGTTGGTTACTATATTGAATACATTATATATTTGAGGTAAGTGCGTGATTAACACGGTTTAGTTTATTTAATGCTGTTGAATGTTTAAATGATTATTGGTTTACCATTTCATTGATGGATTGTTTTTTAAGTTGTTTGTTTTAGATAACCTATATACCTGTTGTTGTGGACAAAGAGAGACAGAGAAAGGCAAACCGTTTCACAGAAGCCTACAAGACAAGGCAGAAAAAACAAGTTTTTTACAAAACCCAGGTAAGATTTTTTTAAATTATATGTATATCCTGTTTTATTTTTATTTTATTTTTGTTTATGATAAATGCTATTTGGAATGGATATACTCATGGTGGTTTGTTTTATTTCTTTTTAGTGTGTTGGAAAACGCTTGACCACTACAACCTCTGCTGTGTGTTTGGGACCAGTGTTTACCGAGCAGTCTACGGCTGAAAACTGTGGTGAGAATGTCTCTTTTGTAAAAATCATATCTTTTGCCACTGCTACCGATATCTTAACTTGGGAACCCCTTGACTCTTGTTTTAAAAAGCGTGTTTGCTCTGGCCGCGTAGAGAATGTTAGAGAGAGTTTAATCCCAAAAGACTTTGTCGAATCATGTTTTGACATTTTTAAAGAACAAATTTGTACAGCGCAAAGGTTGCATACGGCTTTAAAGGTTAATACACAACTCGTGTGCGATTTAATCTATAAAAACAAGGACGGTGAGCATAAAAAAAACATTTTATATTGGCAGTAAAATGCAAGAACTTTTGATAGCCGATAATCTGAACGAGTTGTATCAATCCAAAGTGATAAATGCCTTGCTATCAAAATTTGATAAACTGCAACAAGGACCCAGTGGTTTAGCGTTAAACAAAATTCATTACCTACAAATCAACATTTGTCATTTCATCCCGTTGAATGCTGGATCTAGCTATATTAAAACAACACCTGCAATAGCTTCGAAAAAGGCTGTGGTGAATATAAAGAATCATGACAATGATTGCTTCCTGTGGTGTGTGGCTGGATATTTACAGCCAGCACAACGTCACTGTTAGAGACCAGGAATGTACAAGGCCAAGTTTGTTGAATTAAACCAAACTTAAATTTAACTCGAGTATCGTTCCCTATGGACTTAACCGATATCCATAGGTTTGAACAAGACAACCATGACTTTTCGTTCATGGTGTATGGCCTTGACGGTAATGAGATTGTGGGTCCTCTTTATGCCACAAAAGAACCGAAACGACATCACATTCATCTTTTATATATCTCTGTGGGAAAGGTATATCACTATTGCCTTATTAAAAGCTTAAGTAGATTGCTAAGCAGTCAAGCGTCCAAAGCACATGTTAAAAACATATTTGCGATCGATGCTTGCAATATTTTACCACTCCTACGCCTTTGGAACGCCATAGGGTAGTTTGTGTTTCTCAGGAAGCGGTGAGACTGATATTGCCACAAGGGGACAAGGCTGTGTTAAAGTTTAAGGACATTCATAAGCGTGACACTGTTCCCTATGTGGTGTATGCATATTTCGAAGCTCTCACCACACCCATGGCGGGATGTGAACCAGATCCCACCATTAGCTCAACCACACCCATTCAAAAACATGAACCTTTTGCCATAGGATTTAATGTGGTGTGTGCCTATGCCCCACACAATCCGTTTACAAATCCCGTGAGGGGCCAGATTGTGCCAGATGATTTTTGGATGAAGTTGTAAAGTTGGCCGACCATGTACAGGGAATACTGGATAACCCAGTACCCATGAACCTATCTCCAGAACAGCAACAGCAGTATGAGCATGCCACGACATGTCATATTTGCGAAAAGCCACTGATCAGTGCTGAAGACACCATTCGTGATCACTCGCACTTTACGGGAGAGATTCGTGGAGCTGCGCATAGTAAAATTTGAACTTTTCAGCTCCTCGTTTCATCAGTGTCCTTTTCCACAATCTGGCGAATTATGACATTCAGTTTTTGATTCGTGAATTGGCTCATGTCAACAAGGGCTCCTTTACCATTATCCCCCAAAACCATGAGTGTTTTACAGCCCTGACATGGCGGTTGAGCAACTTTACCATTCGATTTTCGGATTCCTTTAAGTTTATGGCATACTCGCTAGACAGTCTTGTGAATGGCTTGGATGTAGAGGAATTAAAAAATACCAGACTGCATTTTAATGATCTTAAGCAATTTCAATTGTGCATTCGGAAAGGTATATTCCCGTATGATTTCTGCAACAGCTGGGACGTGTTAAAGCAAACAAAACTCCCACCACAAGAAAAATTTTACTCAAAACTAACACGCAGTACCGTTTCCGATGAAGACTATGCACATGCATGTCAAGTTTGGCGAGTGTTTGGCATTAAGACGCTAAGTGAATATGCTATGCATAAACTAAAACTGGATGTATTGCTGCTCACTGATGTGTTTGAAAAATTTCGTGAGTTGTGTCAACACATTTATGGTCTTGACCCGGCTCAATATTATACGAGTCCTGGGCTCTCGTTTGATGCCACTTTAAAATACTCTTAAGTGGAATTGGATTAGCTCACTGATGTAGACATGGTTCTATTCTTTGTGTCACTTAACCAGCGCCATGCCGAAGCGAACAATGTCTACATGCCTGATTATTCACCAGACAAACCAGAATCGTACTTAATGTACTATGACGTGAATAATTTGTACGGCTACGCCATGAGTCAGCATTTGCCCTATGGGAAGTTTGCTTGGCTGACAGAGAAAAAAGTGTCCGAATTTGATGTAAACATGGCTAGCCAAGAAACAGGCCATGGATATGTGCTAGAAGTGGATATTGAACCTCCCTCATCCTTGTATGATGAACATGCCGATTTCCCATTCTGCCTTGAGCAAATAGTTCCCCCTGAGAGTAAAGTGAAAATTGAAAAACTCATGGGCACACTTTACAACAAAAATCGGTATGTGCTGCATATCGAAATGTTGGTGCAATGTCTAGCTCAACACTTGGTGTTGAAGAAAATCCAAAAACCATGGCTCAAGCCATACATGAAACTCAACACAGAGCACCGACAAATGGCAACACAGCAGTTTGATTTTTTTTTAAATAATGAAGAACTGCATCTATGGCATGTCCATGGAGAATGTCCGCAAATACCGCGACTTTAAATTGGTGAATGTCTGGGAGGGGCAGTGGGGTGCCCGGCGGTACATTGCCTAGCCAAATTTCAAATCGATCAAAATTATCGATGAGGATTTGGCCACAATTGAATGAGTAGAACCAGCGTGACCATGGATAAGCCCATTTACTTAGGCCAAGTCATTTTAGACTTTCCTAAATCGGTCATGTATCGATTCCACTAAGAGTTTGCATGACGCCATTTTGAGGACGTATCTCTTTTGTATATGGATACGGACTCATTCATTTACCACATTCACCACTCCAACCCCTATGACGTCATGAGGCAGCATAATGACTGGTTCGACACCTCTTCGTATAGCGCTGACAACGTGTTTCAGCTACCCATAAAATACAAGAAGGAAATGGGCGTTTTAAAAGATGAATGCGGTGATTCTGTTATGACGGAATTCGTAGGTTTGGCCTCGAAAATGTATGCTTATCGCGCACTAGACTGTAAGGAAGCCAAAAGAGCAAAAGGTGTAGGTAGGGCAGTGGTAAAATCGCTACGTGTAGACGATTACTTGGCGGTTTTACGCACTGGCAAAGCTATGTCCCATACAATCCAGCAACCATCATTTTTATCTTGTGGAACAGAGAAAACGCACCCTCGCCTGCATGGATAACAAACGTGTGTAGGCTGATGACCTGCTGGGGTTATGACCGCAAGGAGGAGGAGGAGGTGTGATTTCACTGTTTGTTCGTTTAGGGACATGGCTTTTTGTAAATTGCAGATATAGTATTTTGTAAATATTGGTTTTTGTTATTGTAAATAGAAGATTTTGTAAATAGTGGCAACCCACTTGGACCTTTTGCTCTTTTAAAAAATGTTCTATGCAACCTTATTTTTATTTTAAATTTAACAGAGTTGGGAATTTGAAAAATGGTATATAGTTTGATTCTTTTAAAGCTGTACAAAGTTGTAGTTTTTGTAAATATTTAATGAGTAATATATTTTTTTAGTAACTTTAATTATTTTTGTAATGTAAATTATAAATGGTAAACTAAAAAAGTTATTTTGGGATAAGTGTGCATGTGGAGAATGTGCTTTTGGGAATAGATAAAGTGGTTGTGAATGTATGAGTAGAGTAAAAGCTGGTGTGTCTATATGACCAGAGCAAACACGGTGAGGTAGGGTGAGTGGGGAGGGGGAAATTGTCACTTATATACTCATTTTGTTTTCAATAGTTTTGTTTCTTCTTTAAAATGTAGCGGTCAATAGACATTATTTTTGTAAAAACAGTCTTACCTGCACTAGTCGTAGACCTCGACGTTTCTCCAAACACACATAAACTCACTGCATTATCATCATCGTGGTCAAGCACTCGCATTAACACCATTGACAAATCTCAAATTTCGGCATACACCAAATGGAAAAATGACAAAACATCAAATGGAAAATCTATGCTTCGATATCACCAAAAAACGCAAAACTTTAAACACACATTTTTAAAACTGGAAATGCTCATGTGTGAAATATAAAAAATCAAAAACATCAAACAGACATTTTAAAAAAGTGTCATCAATAAAATGGAAAAATCCATATCATCAAAAACGTAAAACTTGAAACGAACATTTTCTTAAGCTGTAAACTGCAAATTGGCAAATGGCAATGTGTGAATTCATTATGTGTGAAATGTGTAAAATGAAAAATCAGCCCATCAACAACATGATTTTTTTAATAAAATAAAAAAAACATCGTGCTATGGTAAACCTTTGTTTTTATTTCATAACCATAGGGGATTGACACATTGCCCCAGAGGAGTGCGTCAGGCCTCGGCAGCCGGCACAGTTCATATCCTCGCCGCTCGATGGGGGCTTCATTCATTCCATTCCTGACCCGGTCGGAGACTGGAAGCAGGCTGTGGATTTTCATTTTCAGGGGATTGACAAAATAAAATAGAATACAAACACATTCCAGTTCATCACTCCTCAATTCCTTAATGTCCATGTCCACGCATCATCAACTTTCCTTTCATTGCACTCATCACAATCAGGGCTGCCATCCTTTCACCCACAGAGGCATCACAGGATGTGAAACGTTGTTTAGCTTTTTTCAATAACAATTTATCTTCCACATGTCTTAAACCAGGATGACTATGGCGATAAGATAGGTCAAGTTCTTTGCATGCTTGATCTAAAAGATTAATGGGTACATCACCACGCTGCAAACGTTTTTCAAGATGAGTTCCAGGGCCACAAAAACGATAACCTGGAAGATGGATTTCGAAAGCTAAGTATTGAATCACTTTGTCAATGACGCCATTGCCAGTACAGGTCTGGCATATCCTTTCCATCGATGGTGAAAAGGTTTGATCTTCCTCCTCCTGAGTGGACGATGTTTGTGTTTGTTGTTGTTGCTTTTTCTCGCCATGACACCCGAGGAATGACTCAACAAAGTCTTTACACGGACTTTTATGACCGTGATACAGTTTCACTAGCTGAAAAGTCGCGCACTGACGCATAGAGGGTATTTTTGCCATGGCCACTTGCTTATGGTGATCGTAATCCGTACAGGGTTGCAATTCACTCAACACAGGGTCTTGAGTCCATGATTTGGTACATGTTGCCAGATTTCTTTGACCGCGTTGGCGGCCACATAATAAATGAACGACTTGGGCAGCACTAAGTGTTCCTCTTTGGTAAAACTGTCTAGTTTCTTTTTGCACACAAAGAACTTCCCGATGGCTTTGTCTGTAGCATTGCCTTTCTCCATGGTATCACGTGTTGTAGATGTTTACACGTCGCTTGTAGAAATCTCACTGGCGTCATTCACAGGTAAATCTTGAGTTATAATTTTGTTCAACAACTCCCAGCAGGCATGGGTGGTTATCCAATGAAAGAGATGCCACGCATGCGCTAGGGCTTTATGGATAATGTTGCCACAGGAACAAGTATCCATCAGCGTTTGCAGGGAGGGGCAGCCCAGGTCCATGAGGTCGATACATTGACAGTAAGACGCCAAAACTGGTTGCAACCAATCACGTTTTTCATTACCTTTCACAAATACCACATTGGCCGAGGACAAGTGTGCTTTCATGACCACGTCCAAATATTTATAGGAAATGGTTCCTTGATTCCAGTCTAGATACTTATGATTTTCAATCCACTGGGTTTGTTTGCGGTCTTTTTCACACAACAAATCAAAAGCATGGGGCGGTTTAAATAGCAAATGCGTAGCTTGCGATATCCAAGACGTGGTACAATCGATAATGGCCACTTGTTTAAATATAAATTTGTTGTCACCAATTTTAACCCCTTGGCAATCCATATTGAGTGTGCGCAACATGTTACCGCTTGACTGGACAAATAGTTCAACTGACGACTGACTAACCATTGGCCACTAAGGTGTGGTCATGACAAGGACTTACTTGCCATGCTAGTTTGAAAAAAAATTGAGGTTAGGGTAGGAGAGGGGGACATGAAAAAAATAAGCATTTAAGAATTACATCAATTTATTATCATAACACGTCTTACAGGCTTTTGTCATTTTGGGATAAGGACGATACCAACTGATAAAACAATATAGTCTCTTGTGTTTGTAACGTCCATAACACCGATGATGTCCCAATGTCTTTAAACTAGGCTTTTTTGTCGGTGAGCTGCTCGCCGAAGCACCGTTGACACCATACAATCCACACGTATCGTAACTTGTTTTTTTTTTCATCACTCAGAGGCATGAGTGAGGGATAGCTTGAATGGCAGGGTATATTTCCCACCTCCATTCTTCAAAGGTAGGGGCAGGCAGTTGACCAGCGCTGATGTTCCTGCATGGGTTCATCGATCTCTTGCCATTGGTCTATGATGATGGGACAAAAGGCACATTTCACTTCATCTCTTGTTTTTAAATATTAGAATCCAGCGGCCGCCAAGGCTTGAGGGTTTATGAAAGGCACTGGCTATGTTGCAAAAGTCTTGAAACGTTGTTCCTCAGAGTTTAAATTCATGGATGTGACTTCTCTTGATGCTTTAAAGCAAGACATGACTGAGCGGCTTGACGTGGGTTGACCTGTTATTTACACACTCGTCACTTGGTTGGACAGTGGATAATAGTTGACTTGTTTGTGATGAATAATCAAACAGCAGGCTGTCGTATTGGCTGGTACATTGTCATGCGTTTCAAAATCTAGTCGAATGTCAATATTGGATGGCTTGACAGACTCTTCCAGGTAAGAACAGTCAAAGACAATCAGTGGCGCCCTTCACTTACACGCTTGGGGTAACAGCATGGGGCCGTTCTCTTTTTGATAATACGACCATCGAAATTTAGAAAACAAGTCGTACAGGGGGCCAAACTTATTTTTTGAAAAATCCAAATCCAGTCCTTCATAGGGAAACACAGCTCCGTTGAGGAAAATAACGTGCATTTCTCAATTGCAGGTAATCAAATTGCGTGGCATCTTTGGTTTGTTGATACTTGCGATTCGTTTGAAAACCCACGATTATGTAGAGAGGTCTCTCTGTATAGCGAACTGTTTTACAGACCAATTGTGTGTGTTGGTAGCGGGCAATAGCGGGTACTCATGGAGTGCCCAGATTCTAAATTCCATGGGTAGAGGCATATCTCTCTTTACCATCTTGAGTATGTCCAGTTTTTGCTATCGCCAAGGGTCACATGGGGCACTTCCCATAGCAGCGTTGTAGTTGAATTTTTTGAATCTATGGCGGCATTGTCAGCTCCCTTGAGTGCATTATTATCACTCCTGTCTCTCACCAGATAAAGCACTTGCCATTCGTTGACCACAATGCGCTGGTGATCTTCGGCAAAGCCTAAAATCAGTTTAAGAGGTAAATATCCAGTAAAGGTCCCATCGGTGTGTACCATCCAGTCATTGGTCGAGTCAGGGCACCAACCTGCCATGCAAAGTGTTTTACCTTCTTCCTCACTGTAAGAGGGATATAGTTTCATGACACTGGAAATACCCACATTTCGAGTGCTATCCACCACGATATCGTTAATGACATACCGCACCTCAGAAAAGAGAAAGGCCAAACCATGGCCTACGTTATATACAAGGCCTGGAAATGAGGCGCCAGACAACATTGCGAGCGATGGTTCGAACTTGTTCCGCATTTTTCCGCTAGGTTCGCTGTCTGGCGCCCTTAATCGTACCGTTTGCATTACGTACAATGTGATTAGTGTGTCTGTATTTGGCAGTAAATAAGGTGTCCTAATGAGTGAGAAAGCAAAGGTGAGTTTAAAATTGACTGGCGAAGCGTGTCGTATTATAGTTGAGCTTTCGTTAAGAGCAGTAGACTGCTGTTTGACTGATATTGAGATGGGTGCTAAGTGGTCTTTATGAACAAGACGTAGTGAAAAGCAAGTTTTAATCCAGTGTACTAGCGTAAATGTGACATTTATGTGTGATAAATACTTTAGATATAACCACTGAATAATTTTAATAGAGTAACTTATGTGTAAATATTAGTGTTATTATTGTGTTCGTCAATAATGGTGTAATGTATCGTGCTCTATTGTAAATCTCGTCAAGGTAAAGGCAATGGACTTTCGTTTCATAAATTTCCATTGAAAAATGGCATACTGAAACAATGGGTTCAAGCTGTTTCACGTGAGGGGGTAAAGCCAGGGTCTTTGTGGACACCAAAACGGACTTCTACAATTTGTAGCAAGCATTTCAAGGATTATGATTTTAGTATAAGTACTACAAAGACAACGCTTTTACCGAACGCATTTCCGACGGTTTTTGAGGACTACCCCGAACATAAACAAGCACAAATAAATAGAAATAAGCGCAAAAGAGCACGTGTCGATAGGGACATACATATCAACAATTAAAGGAAATGTTCAGGTAATTTAAATTTTACGGAAGACTGTTGTGATGAACGAATTGAAGAAACCCATGATCAACCACGTGTTAGTGTAGGAACGCGATGTTCTACAATCAAGCAATCTCATTGCAAGTCAACAAAATTAAAATTAAGGAGGGCACTAAGAAAAAATACAGTATACAGAACTACAATTAAGTCATTGAATCAGAATATAATTTCATTGAAATAAAAATTACATTCAGTGCAACGTCAGGAAAAACTCGATGTTCAAATATCGAAGCTCAAGAGTGAAGCGGATCGTGGGGACTTGAAGGCTTATTTCTTACTTGAACAAATTCAAGCTTTTAAGAAACGAAAGTTTAAATACAATGAAACAACAATAAAAATGTGTATTGCTCTGTAATAAATCACCGTCGGCTTACCGCTTACTGAGAGATATAAATACTTTACAACTTCCTCATCCACGAAAACTGAAAACGTACATTGGGTATACGAACGGAGAGACAGGTGTCACGTCACTTGCAAAAGCTAGGTCGACAGCTGAAGAAAAGTCACTGACTCACGATAATGAGAAGGTTGGTTCATTAATCATTGATGAAATGGCCATAAAGTATGACAAGAATTTAGACATGTTTCTCGGCATTAGTGATATTGAGAAAGATGCAATTGGAATCGAACATAAATTTTCTAATAAATTATTATGCATACTGTTCAAGGGCCTGTCATCCTTCTACAGGATACCTGTTCCGTTCTACTTTACAGGTGGACTCACAGGATAACAGTTATCTACTGTAGGATAACACTGGACGCACTAACTGTGGTTGAGGAATGCGGCTTCAAGGTCATCAGAATATTGACGGACAACTGTCAGGTGAATGTGTCAATGATTGAGGCGCTGTGTGGCGGATGTGTCACACATGAAATTCGTCACCCGAAAGACGAGCAGAGGCCACTTTTTCTTGGTTTCGATCCGAGTCACATCATTAAGAATGTACGATCACAATATCTGAGTAGGAACTTCTATGTAGATGACAATTTAATAACTAGTGATCATCTCAAGAATCTGTACCACTTACAGAAAAAGCTAGTAGTAAAGCCAGTTAGAAAATTAAGCAAGAAGGTTGTATATCCAAGCAATTTGGAAAAAATGAATGTGGCAAGAGCCAAATTGGTGTTTACTCCAGAGACAATAGCTGGGCTTAAGAGCATGGAAGACGTGTGCCCAGAGAAAGTTGAAGATAAGGACAGCCTACACGAAACATCAAAATTCTTGGAAATTTTTAGAAAATGGTTGGATATACATGATATCTGCAATACCACACACGGACTTCATTCCAGAAACACGGACAAGCTTATTTTCAGTGAAGTTAATGATGAGAGACTTTCATGGCTGACCAATGAATTTCTGCCCTACCTGTCACAGATTCAAAGTTATCCCCACAAAAAGATGAGACTTACAAAGGAAACTTATCAAGATTTGGTGCTAACAACTTCATCAACCGTGTCCTGCAAATGATTTCTAATCAGTATCGGCTTCCATTATGTGCTTACGCGAAATCTCTCAAGTGACGATGTAGAACTGCTCTTCAGTCACCTGAGAAATAAGGGAGGTAACAATGACATGATGGACGTGAGATCATGCCTGCATGCCATCGAGTCAACACCTAGGACAGGAATTAGCGCATCTTCTAGAAGTGGGAATGTGGAGCTGAGGGAAGATGCAGTCGTAACAGGCGCCTTGACCAAGTTTTTGAAGCCTAAAATATCGCGGAAGGTGCAAAACCCAGCCAATGCTAAAGAAACACCCCAGCTTCCGGCACATGTCTTGGAGATCCTTGAAAGCCCTGTTCAAGGTAAGAATATAGGGCATATAGCCTATATTAAGTTCATTGAAATAAAACATTATGGTTGACATCTTAGCATTAAAATCTCTATTTTTGTTTTCAGAAAAGCGAGCGTCTCTATCTTCCAATTCAATTGCAATGGTAGCGGGATTTCTTGTAAGAGTGGCCGAAGAGAGAACAGACTGTGAAGGTTGCTTAGAGAGCATATCAGCTCCAGCAAATTCAAGCCTGCCATTTAGTTTAATACATTTTCAAGACAGAGGGGGATTAAGATAGCCCAAAGCTTCTTTTATTTATATGTTGGAAACAATTACTCACTTTGTCACAACAGCCATAAATTTCCTGTCTCGAAAATATTTAGTGTCCAATTTCACAAATATTTTAACTGACACCTTTTCCGAGCACACAAAATGCGAAGTGTGTATTGACAATTCTCTCTCCGTAGTTCTTCTGCAAAAGTTCTTAAGGCTGCTTTTAAAGAATATTGGTTTGAACCACACGGGCAGTAATGCAACGTTTCTGAATTTAAGAAGTAAACCACTTGACAGAAAAAAATTCTTCAAGTGAAGTGAAATACAGTCAAGTGAGCTGTATTCAACATTTGGGGGAAACTGGAGGAATACAGGTAAGAAGTGCTAAAAAACATGTATTAAATGTACTTGAGTTGCATGTAACGTATAGTCAAAAGCAGACAACTAGGTCGCCGAACCGCGATCCTAGTGGCGTAAAGTGAAACTACCAGTTTGGCGTACCAAGTCTCTGCTCTATTTCCAAGCCTTGAGTATAACGTAGGCCGCGGGCCAAACCAAGGTTGGCCAACTTGGATGTGGTGGGTGTAGAGCCATCGACTTTGGTGAGCCTACCTTCAATCTGAATGACACTTTCATGCGGTAGGGTGTAAATCTCTTGTTTGTTGATAACAAATTGAATTTCATCATTGTTATTGAGTCCAGGTGAGCTTGATAAGAATGGAGATCAATTCTTACCACTCCTGGTTGCTCCTCGATGTGGTTCGCTACCTCTAGGATAGAATTCATCGCGGGGGTTGACGTGGTAACCCAAATGCTGTAAAATCAGCTTGTTCTGAGATGTTATCGTGTATTCTCACGGCAAACAACTAACACCATTCCTAGACGGTGTTGTTGCTTTATACACAAACTTCATAGTGGCTTTAGCACCAATTTGTAAGTCACTGGTGTGGTACAATCTAGATCAGTGAGTTGTTGCTCTCTATTGATCAGTCTTAATGTTGTATTATTAATACCATTGACAGCCACAGAATGAAAAAGCACCACTGGAGGGTTTTCACGAATAATATAGCCATTGGGCGATGTCACAATAAAGTCATAAAGCGAATGCGATGGTTCTTGATTAGTGTACACTTAACTAATAATATTACACGTTACCGACACATGATGGTCCTCAATGAATTTCACTTCATGGTCCGATTCATGTTTTTTGTTGGGCTCCAACACGCGTGGTTTAAATCCTAGTAATGGACCAAAGGAATCGGGGCGTGTTTTAACGTCAATTTTGAATGTGGAGAAAATACTGCAGCTATGAGTGTTGGTATTTCCTACAAGTTGAAACTTGCGCGTGCCATCGATAAATGACTTTAAACCATATTCATTGATCAACACCACATAAATGTGTTCATAAATGTCATCGATCGTGTATCCACCAGAGTTCAGGGTGAGCACAGAATCGTCATAGTAAAACTTGTTGTTCACATTTTCACGTATGTTGTATATTCGATTGTACGTTTCAAGAGAAACAAGTCCCAAACCTTAGGGTTTTTCACTCAATTCGATAGGCGGGTAAAAGTCTAGGCTGACTTCAGGTCCACGTCCATGCAGTGTAAACGTTTTACTTTCTGCCGACATACTGTTGACGTTTTTGCTTATGCTGCGTCTTATATAAAAAAAATTAAACACAAACGTCCACACTGTTGGCTGTTAAACGTGTGCTCACGTTTCACATTATAATATATCTTGATCCGGTTTCCAAAATAGGTCACTAGTTCCATGGGCGGAGGCGAATTCCTAAAACTGTCAAAGTACCATACCATGGATCCCTCTTTGACGTAAGCTACATAATGCGTTCCTGGTCCTCAGTGTTCATCCAAATGGACAACAGCACATTCCTGTTTCCAGGGTCGTGGGGGTAATTGGTTTCGCATAAACACACCTCGAAAATGAGAAAGCTTTATTTGCTTAGCATAGCTTTCCACTTGTTCATGCGTCAAGGCATGTCTTGCTATGGTTGAAGTTTTTTTTATATATATATTTCGAAATGGTGAAATCCCAAATCCTTGTTGATAAAAGGCTGGCTTTACATTTCCATTTCTAGCCCCCATAGCAATCGCTTCCAACGTTTCATTGTGTCGCTGACTTTCTTTGAGTTGTTGCTTGCCCTGCTGCGTGGCTTTAATGGTTTTCGCCACTGCACTGGCACCGCCCAAAAGTGACCCCAGAGCAGCCAGACCGGCAAATAAAGCCTGTAAAAATCCCGCTCGTTTGGGGACGGGAATCACTCGCCCTTGTTTTGAACCCTGTCGCTGACGTTTTGGAATAGCACGTCTCTGTGCTGCTCGAAGAGGTTTCCTTATGGTCAATACATTATTTTTTCTTTCGCGAGGGCTTGTCCACGAATGTCTTAAGCCCATACTTTGCCAAGGACAGAGTCTTATTTTTAGCCTTTTTAGTGTTTCTCACCACATATCTTTGTTTCACCATGATGATAATGACCAACAACCTTTCACAAGAAAGTTTAAGTCAGAAATAACGGCAGATTGTTATTTCATGGCTGTATATTCCAATTCCACATATAGTGGGAAATCGTTTATGGTTTTCCCGCTTGCTTTTCATCCCATGTCAACATGAGATGAAAGGATAATTCGTCACCTGCATTGACCATTTCATGGTTATGGGGCAACATCCTATGACAATTTATCTTTATTTGTAAATGGCTCTCATCTGGTATGGCATATTTGATGTGAATGGTTCCAAGATAGCGTAATCGATAGTGGCTTAAACCCGAAGCAAGCACATAGGTTAAGTGCTGATCATGGACTAGCAGTAAATGGTTTTTGTCATTCACAGGTTTTTCATTTGTCAGATACACTAAAAATACAGATGGGATAAATTTATAAAGCCTTTTTATTTCATAGGTCATGTAACGCTTGGTACAGACATCGTCTTCGCCTTGCGGGTCTTCCACGTGAATAATCCGATGGTGATTAGCGCTATAGCCATTCACCGTAAGCTGAGGCACTTTGTCATAAAACTCATTCACTTTGTTATCCACATACTTTTTTCGTAGTAACGTATGTAGACACTTGAGGATGTTTTACATGGGTTAACCACTTTCCCTTAAAGTCATAATCTCCCTGTTTTGTGCGTGGCACTACAGACCGATCCACATAGTGTTTATTAGCTGGATCGTTTTCTTGTTTAGGATCATGTATGCTAGCCTGTATAAGCCTTAGTTGATATGAAGATTATTAAGCAGCAAGAGTCATTCCCCGTGGGGGACATGGTTTCCCATCTCTGCCCCACATTACGTGAACAACGCCATGGTTCACTGTTTCCATCTTCCATTCGCTGCATCATTGTGGGACCTTCCGGCTGTGGAAAGACCATTCTTTTGCTAACACTCATCACAGCGCCCAATGGTCTGCGTTCTCAAAATATTTATATTTTTGCAAAATCTCTATACCAACCCCTCTACGTGTTTCGGGATCAAGTCATGTCTGGATTACAAAAAGAGAATATGGGTTACATTTTCTATGCAAGAAAATCTTATTTCACAGGATGAGGTAAAGCCCGATTCACTCATGATTTTCGATGATGTATCCACTGGACGTCAAGGCATTATTCAAAACTACTTCAGCATGGGCCGACACAAACATATCGATTGCTTCTATCTTGGACAAACGTATTCTAAAATGTCCAAACAGTTGATTCGTGACAATGCCAATGTCATTGTTTTATTTCGCCAGGACGAGAGGAACAGTCGTCACATTTATAATGAACATGTGAATCCGGATATGACCTTTCAGATGTTTACTGAATTGTGTGCCAAGTGCTGGAACACTCAACGTCATGCCTGTTTAGTGATTGACAAACAAAGTGAACTCAACCAAGGACGATATCGCTTAGGGTTTGATCATTTTATTGCTATTTAAGGTCCTGTCTCATTCCCTCTCAAGTCATTTGTCAAGACACAATGGCGTTAGCAGAGAGTCAATTGAAAAAGCATATTATTAGAGCAAAAAATACTATTCGCCAAAAGTTTCGTCAATTGAAACGATCACGTGCAGATCATGCTTTGTTTATTCAACATCATTTAGCACCTCCGCTAAAAGCTATGTTGAAACCTTTTTTCAAGCCATCTGAAACGCTACCCATCGTTTCACAAGCCACTCAGACGCTGCACGAGGACCCTGACGAAGAGGAACAGGAACAGGAAGTGAGGATGACGAGGAACAAGTGTTTACGCCTCAAAAAAAGGCCGCACCCCTTGCAGAGTTTTCGAGAACAAAGAAATCCTTGGCCATGGTCGAAACACCTTGCCCTTCCAGATCGTCTCCGTTTTCACAAGTCTTGGCCACCCCTCAAAATAAAGCTCAACTGAAAAACATTTTAATAAAATATTATGGATCAACATTAGAACCTTATCTGATTGATCTATTTATTGGAAACACAGATACCACGTATGGTGTTCGCTATGAGGATGATAGTTTTAAAATTGGCGATTCATCCATTAAATTTGCTCGTACTAAAGCTGTCATTAAGAACATCAACTATAAATTGACGCCAGGACTGTTAAAGCTGCTCTTTTCTCGAACACTCTCATTCCATGATTATACGTCAGAGGACCTTGGCAATTATAAATCCATTTTATTGGATACCCATGCCCACAAAAGACAGTATGATCCAGCTCAACAAGTGAATGCCAATATATCTCAAAAATATAAAACCATCATTGCAAGAATGTTTCCCACCAGTCAAAGTGGTCGTCGTAAAGTGTCCGCTTCGGGAGTGACATTTAAACCATTAAAACCCCTTGTGAATGTTACCTACTGGCACAATCCCAATAAGCTCATCCAGCGGCTACATTTGTTGCATGCTTCACGTCAAGCCGCCCATACCGGTCACGATTGGGAAATTCAAGAAATTGAACAAGAACTTCGGAATGCCAAAATTATTGTTTAAGCCCTCACCCATTAAAATGGGTATTGCTCATGAGTTGCATCTCCCAGCTAGGCGTCACTATCCACGACTCAAGGTGATTTCACGAGGTGTGGATGAACTTTGGCGGGCTGACTTGGTTGAAATGATACCCTATGCTGGCGTTAACGACGGTGTACGCTATATGTTGGCAGTCATTGATGTGTATTCCAAAATAGCCTTTTTTGAACCTGTGCGTCGCAAGTCTGGTCCACTAGTTACCAAGGCCTTTCAACATATTATTCAACACTCCAAACGTCAACCTCAGTTGCTATAAACCGACCAGGGGAAAGAATTTTTTAACAAGGATTTCTCCAGTTTCTCAAATCTAAGGATATTCACCATTACACTACGTACAGCAATATCAAAGCCAGCGTGGTCGAGCGGTTTAACCGAACATTGAAAACCCATATGTGGAAAGCGTTTACCGCTCAGGGCAGTTATCGCTGGTTGGACATGTTACCTACGCTAGTGTCACGTTACAATGACACCAAACATAGAACCATTGGGACTAAACCACGCCTCGTGACCAAAAATATTCAGCGACTGGATAAACTGTTTAACCCCATAAAAACAGCAGATCCTAAACGTCATCGACTGAAAATTGGTGATTTTGTTCGTGTGAGCGAATTTAAGTCTGCCTTCAATAAGGGTTACACGCCTCTGTGGGGGACTGAACTATTTCGAATTCGTCAAGTCAACTTGGACAGTCCAGTCACCTATTTACTCCAAGACCTCAACCATCAATCCATAAAAGGAAGATTTTATCTCCATGAACTTCAAAAAACAGCATTTCCTAAAATTATCTTGTGGAAAAAGTGTTGAAACAAGAAGGAAATAAACTATATGTCAAATGGTTAGGATTTTACTCTACGTTTAATTCTTGGATCAATAAATTACATGTTGTGTGAACCTGTGCACTTTTTATTTTATTTTTAAATTTATTTATTTATTTATTGAATCATGATGTACGAGAGCTCTGTGTATGGCGCCCCGCGCTTCATGCATGTCCATACATGTTCGTCTCTCTCTCTCCACACCTGTGTCCCACTCCTTCATTCCATGTTGAAATACAACTCGTTCAGATATTGGCTGTCATGGGTTTTCCACTCCTCCCCTCACCTCCCCAGCCCTCTGGCCCCGCCCTCTCATCTCTCTGTAGTGGTCACGTGATATCCTGTTCACTCTTTGTGTTCACCCTTTCCCTCTTTCCCCTTTCCTCTCTTCGGGGCCCCTGCCTGCTGCTGCTGCTGCTGCTCGCCTGGCAAGCTGTCATCACCTTTTTACAGAGTTGCCACATGGTTCCAACCTGTTATCATATAACACCAATGTTGTCAGCTCTCAACCACATTCCATTCTCTTAACCGACTAGCCAGGCTCCAAGCAGGCCTTTCGAGCAGATATTCTGTTTTCCCATTCTGGCTGCCAGTCAGACATAGAAAAACAAGTTCTGCTGTTGTCGACTATTTTTATTCGTCTCATAGCATTATGAATTTTGTCTGGTTACTGGTCAGTGTTGACCAACCTGTTTTAACGATCGCCATGAGGGATGTTTTGAAAATATTCGCCTTCATTCATCTGCCATAGGAAGAAAAATATATCGAAAAGCGACCCCTCGTTTTGCCATACATCGCCCCGTCGAAATAGCCATTTCCCGTATCCACCATGGCCAGTCATAGCCTCGTTGGAACATACGTCAAGCGCTACCGGCTCTCTGTCTACAAACACTCTTTTATTTAAAATAAAATTAAAAATAAAAATTAAAAAGAAATTAAAAATGCATAGTTCTTGTCCTAGAGTCTTGAAATTTATTTTCTTCGTAGAAGAGGTAGGGACCTTTCATTTATGTCAAACAAACTTATTTGTCAACGTGTTAGTTTCCAAAATAGTAAAAATTCAAAATTTCAGTGTTTTCAAAATGTCTCGAAAATAAAAAAGTATGATTATAAAAATTAAAGGTCTTAGAGACCATTGGTTTGAACTATGGCACAACATTCTATCATGTTTAGTTTTCAAACTATCGCCTACTTTCGAAAACAAAATTTTTCAAAAATTTTTTGAAAAATATAACGAGTAGTCTACAGGAAAGAGGACGTCAGTTCGAGTCCAACGACACCTTATTTGTTAATATCCGACCAACCGTTCGCCAATGATCACCAATGTTCGCGAGAAAGTAGGCTATCATTTTTTCCCTCCTACACCCTTGAAACTTGCTGTCCGCCTAGAGGAAGAACCCACCTTTCATTAACGTCAAACTAACTTTATTCCAATTCACCGTTTCCAAAATTGCGCCAATCCAAAAAACAAATATTTTCAATTTTTTTTTAAATACCAACACACATGCTTAGCCAAGAGAACGGCATCCCAACGCCAACAATACCTCGTTCGTTAAAATCCGACCACGCGTTCGGGAGATATCGCCCAATGTTTATATGAAAGTAGGGAGTTAAGCAGAATTCTCCTTACACCACTACTGCACAGTTTTAGTCCTAGAGGCTTGAAATGTATTTTGCCGGTAGAGGGGGTCAGGGCTATTCATTTATGTCAAACAATTTTTTTGTAAAGTTCCTAGTTTCCAAAATATAGGAAATTCAAAATTGGACTGTTTTCAAAAAAACATAAAAAATAATTAAGTTTTATTATAAAAAATAAAGGACATAAAGACCATTTGTTTGAACCATGGCACAACGTTCTATCATGTTTGGTTTTCAAACTATCGCCTACGTGGTCCATAGGAAAGAGGACGTCAGCCCGAGTCCAACAATATGTCGCATGTCAAAATCGGACCATGGGCTCGCGAGAAATCCACTAATTTAACATGGCTGAGGCTTAGTAGTGGGGCAAGGAGGGTTCTAGAGTGGGTTAGAACTCCTATCACTCCCCTACTCTTCTGAAACAAGGATCCACTGAGCTACTCTACAAGTCGCTGTCCATGACCAAATCTTTCCTGCAACCATCTTTCTTCGTCATCATTCTTGATCACATGTGGTCAACAAAGAGATTTAACAGTCCTTGATCCCAATTCTGATTTACTCGGTAATAATGACTCACTCATCTCCCTGCAACGAAGGTGAAAACCAGACATAATTACAAATAACACGTAACGTTGTACAATGCATGGCCAGAGGCTATTGGGAACCAGATTAAAGAGTTAACACGAACATGTCAGTCCTTTCTTTCTATGGTGTAACAGTTCATTCCAAGGTCGTTAACCACATTCCAAGTATTTCGTGTTGATAAAATAAAAAGCTCAACAACATTCATACCATCATATATATCGCTAAGGTGCAGTTCACTAACTACTCCTGTGGGGGTCCGGGCGGGGACACCAATAGCCCGCTGATGAGACAGCTTGGTGTCCTAGGCGAAACCCCACACAAGACACGGCACAAACCTAGAAAAATTGCTGAGTTTTAATTCACTGGCCGTGAAAGCCAATATACCATATTTCTGCTAAGGAGTATGTTTCACAAAACTCAAGTTATTAAACCAGAGGGAGTTAGAAGGTGCAGATTCAAAATAAATCTTTCAAGTCGTCTAAATGGTAGAGGAAAAAAACTGCATTTATTGAAAATTCAACAGAAATATATTTATTTTCTTATAAAATGCGTTTAAATAAATAAACAATACGATAGCCCCTGCTAGAACTGTGTCGCATCAAGCCCGCATAACAGTAAAGCTGGGAGGATGGTATAGGCCTAAGGGCTACAAATGGGGCACCGCAAGTAACCAATCGTAACAAATGAGCATTCAAAATAAAGAGTATTACCCGCAGCAGTGAGGAATATTGAACTCTTATTTCATACACATCCACAAATTCTTTAGAGTACGCTTAAACAAACAAAAACGATAGTCGTTACTAAAACTGTGTCGTGCGAGCCCGGATACCAATTAAGCCTAGCGGGTGGTTTATACACATGCGAAAGACAGTGCGGATTGGCAAGACATTTAAATATGTAGGTGCGGATAAGGATCATCCTGTCTGTCTGTCTGTTAGGTAGTCAGCCCGAAGGCTGGTTGGATCCTCAAAAGGCACTGCCGTTAGGTTATGTGGGTACCCACAAAAATCCAAGGCAGCGCCATACTGAGGATCATCCTAACGTAAATAAAACAAATGCTCCTTAGCGTAGGAGATTTCCATACTTCATTTTAACAATAGACGAATAATTACGAATCAAATGAAATTAAGATAAAGCGCATCGAGGCATGTGCCCTGTTGATGATCACTGAGTTACCAGTAATCTGTTTGCTATCATTATCGGTATCATTGTGATGCAGCCCTCCATGGTATAGGGGGAGTCTTGTTACCCTTAATTCAAAGGTCCGGGGTGAGATTTCTGGCTATGTCAAGATATGTCATCTGGTATGCGGGCTGGAACAGGGTACACTCAGTTTCGTGAAGCAACACTGAGAAGAGGTGGGTTTGATACACATTTCAGTCACCCTAGAAGTGATTTTCCTCGGTTTACACTCCTATTCGGGAAAATGCTGGGATGGTTTCTAACTTAAGGCCACAGCCTCCCTCCCCCTCCCCCCGCCCTTTTTTTCAATGCTAATTTAAATTGCAAATATACACACTACCAGCAATTTTGACAAAACAGGATTTTAGACAAATTTTACACATACCCAAGTACATGGGGTTGAAATGACTATGATCTACCACCCACATATTAATTTGAGGGCAGTCGCTTACACACACATTCTCATTGGAATCGTTACCGACAGCAGTGGCTACGCTGGCTAAAGCGCAGCGTTAGGTCATGGGGCCAAGCTCTCTGCTGACTTTGTAGACGCGTGGGTTCAAGCCCCACCGCCGGCCGTCCTTGAAATGGTTTTCCGTAGTTTTCCCAGTTTCAACACCAGGCAAATGCTGGGACGGTACCTTCTGACAGGTCACGGCCGCTTCCATCCACATCCTTGCCCAGTTTCATTCATCGTCATCCATTCCATCTCTCGTCCCGACGCGCTGGTCGCCAACGGGCGTCAACTAGAACGACATGCACTTTGGAAACTAGCCGGTGTAGCAACGGTAATAATTCAAAGCGATATTTATGGAATACAACTTCCTCAATCATGGCAGTATGAAGCGATACTCCTGATGGCAATATAGACGCCATCAAGTTATATGGGAAAGAACTCAGCTAAACGAGCCTTTATACGCTTCACCGAACACCACACGCTTTCATGTGGCCACAAGGTTATCAAGTGGTTGGTCATCCCAAGAGCAAATTGATGTGAGGGACACAGTAATATTGTGCTTGGTCGACACGTCTGGACACACACACACATACACAGTGGCCTGGTGAAGTTGGTGTATTAGGCTGGTAATGGAAGTGACAGTAGACAGAAGTAGGTCGGGACATTCCGTAGCTCCCACAGTAAATGGAATGAACCATGGTCACTCAATTACATTGATATTGCGTTTTGAGAGCTGCGCCAGTCTTCAACGACAGACAGAAGTGACTTTATAGCCGAGAAGTCCTCAGAAAATGCTATTTATTTATCAAAAGAAAGAAAATAAAGAGAAAAAGGTTAGGTTGACACAGAAATATTAACGCAGTAGGGAAAATTTCTAAACTGATCGACGGTGGTATTTGAATCAACATACCGAGATTGTTTCGAATTGCAGTAACCTACTTGTTCATAAGTTGTAGTTGACACACATATTCCTTTCTAAATATGAATTTCTGTAACTCGTGATATATTTAACTGGTTACTCCTAATCTTGAGGTAATGGACCGGTAGGCATATTGTCAATTAACAAGGGCAGGCTCAGAAATGTATAACATGGATTTAGATCATCGTTAACATACTCCGGAATATCAAGGGAACCTAAAAATTCGAAGTCGAAGTTGATCTTTCTGGAAAATCACTGTTCTATGTCACTTTAAAGAGACAGATGAGCTCGCTGTCCACCCCTTAAAACAACTATCGATAAGTTACTGAAGAGAAATGCCCTCAGAACACTTCATTCATTTTGGTTGTACTCAGGACCCATCATCGAGACACGCTATTTAACACATCAAGTACTGGATATCCGGTCAGCGGTATTCATCCCATTAGAATTGTTTATCTTTAATTACACTTTTGTTGTTACCCTAACTCTACTTCTTAGTCTCAGTTTTGCCTCACGAGTATGAGTGTACCCCGTTCCAGCCCTCAGATCAGAATTAATGTTCTTGACACAGCCGGGAATCCAACCTGGGCCTTTGCAATTACATCCAAGAATACTAGCCACTACGCAACGAAGCGGACCAAACACAATAAGTTAAATAATTCAAAACATTCGTTCCGTAATGTGAGACAAAGTGAGTTTCTAGTCTAAATCGCAACAATATTGGAAAGGTTGCTTACAGTATTACACCACTGTAGATGCACATATCCATTCCATCTTGCTGACAGCTCATCATAAAACACTGGCCTAAACGTGCAAAAATCTACCTTCATGGCACGCATGTTTCGTTCAACGACGATAGTCTGGTGCATCAGGGTAAATACAGAATGCAAGATCATGTTTATACTGTACTAGCCTCCAAAGAATCATTCCCAAATGGGCAGTTATTAGCATCATCATAATTATATACAGTGCCTTTGTTTCAAGTGGTGGCCGGTCGACTTACAGTGAGACCGCTTCGCGGCCCATAACGCGCTGCTGAGTGGAATATTCACAGATCTTTAATTCAAGTAAACTCACTGTTCGGTGTTATAACAGCCCTATAACACAAAGACGAACACAAAAACGTTGTCTCACAATGTATCAAGTCCCTTCAACTGTCCAATAAGCACGTGCAGTACGCACAGCAGTACGGACAGAACCGGTTAGAAGCACTAGACTATTGCTCGCCGCCAGGTGGCCCCGCTGTGAGAAGCTTTCTGGCCGACCACCACTTGAAACAAAAGCACTGTATAAAACACTTGTTGTTGTTGTTGTTGTTGTTTTTAAAAGGCCTAACATCTAGGTTATCGGCCGGTATAAAACGCTAAGGTGTATGGTTCACAAGACTCAAGCTCTGAAACCAGAGGGATTTACTAGGTGCGGTTTGTACCAAATTCTTCCAAATCGTCTCAATAGTACAGGAATGATCTTGCATTTCGTGAAAGTCCAACGTAATTAAATGTATTCGTTAATAAATTGCGTTTAAACAAATAAACAAGATGACAACCCCTGGAAGAACTGTGTCTCTTGCAGCCCGCATAACAGTAAAGCCCGGTGGGTGGTCTATACAAGTAACCTATAATAATGTAATTGGTTTTACGTATATTTTAACTACTGACACGGCTTCCTCGTATTTACGTACCCTCAACTGCCAACTGACTACACCAGGATTCGATCCTGCAATTTGGGCACGACAGGTGAAAACGTTACCGCTGCACCACGCAGCCCTCCCACAAGTAACCTATCATAACAAATGAGCATTCAAAAGGAAGAGACGAATTGCGCACTGATATCATAAATATCTACGATTTGATTACAGTAAAAAGTGCGCTTAAACAAATAAACAAGACGATAGCCCCTGCAGAACTGTGCCGCTCCGAGCCCGCATTCCAACAAAGCTTGCCGTGTGGTATATACGAGAGTTCTCGCATAGTTCGACTAATTATTATTAGGACTATTATTATTATTATTATTATTATTATTAATACCGGTATTATTATATACTAGAGGGAGCGTCGAAAGCACATAAAAACCGCACTAAGCATGGCTGCTGTCAGTGCTGGGGATCGAAGCACCGACTGCTAGCTCCTCTTTGTAGTCGTGAGGCACGGCTACGCCGCGGGATACGCTGTATGCTAACTTTTAGAAAGGCCATGTTCTCAAGTCAATTCCAAGTAACAAAATGCTTGAAGCCTGAAATTAGTTATTCGCTATCTTTATGCAGTCAAGGTTAACGAAAAGGTTACGTATACTCATGACCATGTTTACCGCAGAATGTCGTCCTTCATGTGATATAAGGAGCTTAAAATATGTTTTCAGATAATATTATACGGTTGGTATTCTGTGTTTCGCGAATCATCGCCAGCCAGCAAGCAAGGGAAGAGGGAATAGGGTCCTTCCTCAGCCTATAACTTTATGCATAGCCAGTCACATGACAGACCTAGCCTCTCGTCCAGAACAGTTCTGTGCGTGGCCATAACGTACAATACATATATGTTGGTGTAAATTAATTTCAGGGGCTTGGAACATCTTGGTCATCAGCCCCGTGTAATTTGACCTGTGTTGAATTTGCCTGATAATCTGTATTTGAGCGATTACTGTAACAGTGTGTGTAACTGTATTAGGGACAGGGATGGTGAAGGTGCCCTGATACTTCAAGCAACAGCATTTGCCTGGAGGGAGTGCTGAAGAAACCGGTGAAAACCACACTCACAATATCCAATGTCAGCGTCGGATTTCGAACGTATGATCTCCGCACTTGCAGCAGTTGCCCACGTGGTCGTGGTGCACGATTATGCCGCAGGACACAGTGCAAATAAAAACGATATACACGTTAGTGAAAGTACTGTGTACGCGCTATAACTCTTTGTTTGTTGTTTCATTTTAGGGGGTGGACCGATAACCCAGATGTTAGGCACCTTAATCAACAATTGTCAGTATCATCATTTGGTCATCTGTCCCCGTGTACTTGGGTGTGCTTGTGTGTGTTGATATATAACTAAAAAACTAAATAATAATAATAATTACATCGCAATTTCGTGCTTAAACATTCTCCTAACCGAAATTTGTAGTTTCACTGGCGTCTCATTATCCTTATAATAGTCAACAAAAAAAAGTCATCCCCTGGCACTATCCAGCCCATGACGGGCTAAGGCCGACCAAGCGACCGCTGCCCAGCCATTCGGCCTGCAGATATTGGGGTGACGCGTGATCAGCGCTTCGGGTCCCCTCGGCCGTTAATCTTGGTTTTCGTGATCGGGGCGCTGTCTCACTGTCAGACAGCTACTCAATTGTCCTCACGAGGCTGAGTGCACCCCGTTCCAACCCTCACGTCAGTTTTAAAATCCCTGACGGAGCCGGGGATCGAACCCGGGGCCTCCGGGTGAGAGGCAGGCGTGCTACCCCTACACCACGGGGCCGGCTATTATCCTTATAATGGGAAAACAAATGTTGCATCACGTCCGTAGCTGAAACCTTGAAATACCCTACACGTGTCCCTTGGGTGGTGCTAAGAAAGCAACAATGACTCAGATGCCGCCCTACCGCCCTTCAGGGCCTCACGGTCACAATTCGGAATCAAGTAATAGTCCTTGTCAGTTCGTACAGTTCCAAACACGGACAATGCTTCCACAACTAACGACATGTCAATTAAACATTGAGAGCATCGAATATCTTGCTTAGATCTTGGAGGAAAATACAGTAGATGTTGTGGCATTGCACCAAAAGCGCCGAAGAACTGGCGGCTCGAGGAAAAATACCTGGTTATAAATTGATAGCATCACACCACCATGGTCAGTATGGCCTTGCCATTAACATTGAGATAGATGTATATGCCAGTACACTTTCCTTCCAAACAGTGAGTTTAATACCTTCTTCTCCTTGTCTGTACAGAGAATATTGTAATTACTAATATCTACAAACCTCCAGCCACATCTTGGCCTGACCCTATACCCATTATAGTCCCCAGAATTGATAATATTATCATAGGGGATTTCAACAGTCATCATACGTCCTGGGGAAACAATCGGAGTGACGAGAACGGTACCAAACTTACTGAATGGGCTAAAGTTTATAACCTAACTAAGTTTTATGACCCTAAGGATAGGGGCACATTTCACTCTGTTCGTTGGAATAGAGACTACACTCCAGATCTCTCCTTTGTCTCCCATGGCTTAATAACGGCTGGCTCTTGTATTCCGAGGCAAGTGCTCAAGACTCTCCCCATAGTCAACATAGGCCAATAATATACAAAATTAGAGTGCAGATCCCAGTTATCCACTCCACACCTAGGCCGCACTGGAAGTTTCGTAAAGCAGACTGGACAACATATGCAATTTACTCTGATGCTAATATTAGATGGATTAATCCCGAACCACAAAACTATTTGTGGTTCATAAGACTAATAAAGGCAGCAGCCAAACGAGCTTTTCCAAGAGGTTTTAGAAATGTGTATATACCAGGCTGGAATGAGGAGTTCAACGGACTGAAAGAAGAATATGATGCAAATTGCAGTAGGGAGAAAGTGACTGAACTTTTACAAACTCTTGACAGAGCTAGAAGAGATAGGTGGATAAATACGGTCGAAGGTTTAAACTTCCAACATTCTAGCAGACGGGCATGGTCTCTGTTAAGGAAGCTAGATTCTGCTTCAATACCACTAAGAAACCTTCATGTACTAATGTAAGTGTGATAGCGAACCATCTAGTTCAAACCTCTCGAACAAC
This sequence comes from Meconema thalassinum, assembly GCA_946902985.2. Taxonomy (NCBI): domain Eukaryota; kingdom Metazoa; phylum Arthropoda; class Insecta; order Orthoptera; family Tettigoniidae; genus Meconema; species Meconema thalassinum. Next base: position 1,763,108,909 of record OX336388.2, read on the forward strand.
AAAAGGACAAGAAGTTCACTAGACTGGTGAAATCACAACTTAATCAAGCCAAATCCACTAATCAGTCTCACTAAATAGGCCATTCTCCTTGCAGGAAGTGGAGGGCGGCTTAAAATCTCTTAAAAATGGAAAAGCTGCTGGTTTCGATGGGATTTATCTGGAATTATTAAAGAACTTTGATCTCGCTACAAGGCGTTGGCTGGTACTGTATTTCACCTGTATACTTACAACAGGAAAGTTACCTGCATTACTCAAGAAAACCAAAATCATTGCCCTTTTTGAATCCTGGGAAAGACCGTACCTTACCTCAAATTTACCGTCCAATAGCATTTCTCTCTGTGACGTACAAACTTTTGGAAAGATTGATCCCGAATAGAATAGCTCCACTGATTGAGGCATTGATTCCTGTTGATAAGGATTTTGACCGGGCCGTGATTGCAGTCACCAAGTTCTTTCACTAACCTCCTCTGTGGAAGCTGGGGTTGAGAATAAATTGAAGAGAGTATCAGTCATTCTGGATCTCGCAGCAGCGTACGACACCGTATGGAAGGACGGTCTACTTCTGAAACTAATAAAGGCTGTACCCTGTATAAAGCTCATAACATTGAGAGAAAACATGCTAATTAACAGACTGTTCCAAGTACATGCTGATCTCACTAGTAGTCAGTTCCGCAAATTGAATAATGGTCTCCCACAAGGCTCAGTTCTCTCACTTACTCTTTTTAATTTGTACACACATGACATTCCAATAACAGTGTCCCGCAAGTTCATTTATGTGGATGATATCAATCTCACTGTACAGCATACCAATTTGGTAGAAGCAGCTGATATTGTTACAGAAGATCTCTATTCTTCATAAAATGGTGCTTACAACCAAATCCTCAGATAAGTGAAATCACAACTTTCCATCTAGACAATAGACAGGCAAACGTCCACCCTAGAGCTTTTCTCAGAGGTAAAGAATTACGATACAATGGTACCCTTAAATATCTGGGGATGACACTGGATCGCTCTTTGACCTACTAAGACCATTTAAACAGAGCTGCTGAAAAATTGAAGAATCGCAACAATATCTTTCAACGCCTTGCTGGAATATCGTGGCGGGCAGATGCTAACACTCTGAGAACAACTGATCTGACGCTTCTTTATTCACCAGCTGAGTATTGCTCCAGAGTATGGCTTAACAGCTGTGATACTCAACGACTGGATGTTCAATTTCATCGTAGCATGCGAATTATATCTGGAACACTACTTCCAACTCCGATCCAGTGGTTTCCAGTGCTCTGTAATATCGCACCTCCTCACATCAGAAGACAGAACAAGACGTTCCGTGACGAACTAAAGAGCCTACTTTTCTTAAAATTAAAGATTCGTGCCAATCTATAAGGATCTATCCAGAATAATGACGAAATTAAGTTGATAATATTGAAATTTCTAATTAGCTCGAAATACTGTATACCTGGCATAATGTAGCCTAATAGAGATCTACAGTAGGCAGCCCTGGTGACTGAATATATTCTTAGTTCCATCTCTTAAGGTACAAAATACAAAATTTGGTTGAATTCCAATGGATAGCATGGACGTTACATGCAGTTAAACATTGGATCTAACAGCGCATGTAAAATCATGTTGGCAACAATGAAATACATGTATTGGTCAGAAATAATCTGAAATATTGTGATCTATTGTTGTGTCAATTTTGAATGAAATCCAATAATTAGTACAGAAGTTACATGCATTTTAAAATTGGACCTATCAGCAGGCTTAGAATCATGTTGGCAGCACTGACGTATATTAGTTACTCCAAATTAATCTATAATGCCAGGTACTATAGGTGTGCAAAGTTTAGAGCTTTTGGCATGCATACTTTCTGATATATTGATATTAGGGTAACAAAAAATAGACACAGCATTTATTAACAGTTGGCAGCCCTGGTTACTCTTAAGAATCGGCATAGTCATATCTGTTATGGTACACATAGCACACACGAAATTTGGTTGAAATCCAAATGATAGTATAGAAGTTACATGTATTTAAAGTTGGACCTCTCTGCAGGCTTTGAATCATGTTGGTAGCACGGACGTATATAAGTTAATCCAAATTAATATAGAATGTCAGGTACTATACGTGTGCATAGTTTAAAGCTGTCGGCTTGCATACTTTCTGAAATATGGGTATTTGGATTTAAAAAATGAGAGCATTTATTAACAGGTGGCAGCCCTGGTGATCTTAAGAATGCGCTCAGTCATATCTGGTCAAGTACACATAGCACATACGAAATTTGGTTGAATTCCAATTGATAGTGTAGAAGTTATATGCATTTAAAATTGGACCTATCAGCAGGCTTATAATCATTTGAGCAACACTGCCATGTATGGCCTCCTGGAAATTAAACTGCAATATTATTATCTATACGTGTACCAATTTTGAAATAGCTCCCATTCATACCTTCCAAGATATCCAACATGGAGCTCAAATTTCAATTGCGATTTTTCAGCAGTTGGTACCACTGACATCATTTTCAAATATGGCCGTGAGATATTCAGGTATACATCTCTACCCCTACCAAATTTAGTTTCGATTGCTGCAGTCGTTTAGGAGTTGATAGGGGGGGGACACACACACAGCTAGACAGACAGACAGAAGGACAGACAGACACACATTTGCCCGATCTCATGTCTACTTTTTCCTCAATTTTGCAAAATGTGAAAAGTAGGCTAAAAATCTAGTTCATCTTTGATCCAGAATACAGAAGAATCGGACACTTCCAATCCATGATTACGTTCAACAGTTGGACCCTTCTAGACTGAAATCCCGCAAACCGCAAACTAACAAACGGCAAAGACAAAGCCAATACTCCTTCCTGAAATATTACCAAGTGGTGCGATTTTAGAAGCTGCGTGGTACAGCGGTAACATTCTCGCCTGCTGTTCCCAATGTTGCAGGATCGAATCCTGGTGCAGCCAGTTGGTATTTGAAGGTGAGCAAATGCGAGGGAGCCGTGTCAGTAGATTTACTGGCACATTACAGATCCCCTTCGGGGCAAAATTCTGGCCCACCGGCGCCTCTAAAATCCACAGTAGTTGAAAGGGACGTAAAACCAATTACATTATTATGCTTTTTATGATCATTTCGTTGAACCCCCAGCCCCTGAGGTAGTTTGATGGCCTTCCGCACTGAGCTAGTTCAACTTCTCTGACGCTTGAACAGTACCTTTCATAACATCCACAGGAACTGTCTGTCTCCTGAAAACCATCACTCAGCTCCATCCATACTCCAAGTAGGTTCCAAATAATCACAGCCTTAGCCGGAGGTAAAGGGCACTGTGTCACAAAATTGAAACTTTACAGGAGAGGTATTTGAAGTTATTAGCCTATTTTCAATTTTGAAAAAATAGGCTTATGAGATCACCTTTTGTCCGTGTGTGTGCCCCCCTAATAAAATCTAAACGGCTGGAGCGATTTCAATGAAACTCGGTAAGTTCATAGCACTATTCTTGGTGACCTCGACCGTGCCCTTCAAATTTTGTTACGTCTCACCAATCCAACATGGCGGCTGTACGAAATATTTCACTAGCATTCAATATCTCCGAAACTATTACCGATATCGCCCTGAAATTGTGTACGGTGATAAAAGGCACTACTAGAAGTTCACCTATGAGACTTTCAAAAACCTGGTGACTACAAAACCAACATGGCGGCCAAGCGAATTTGAGACTTTTAAATAGACTTTTCTCGCGATTTAACTATCCAAACGTAATGAAACTTGGTACAGCAAATGTTTACACACATTGTAATCCACTGAAGTCTAATCTAGTTCAATTGTTCACATAACCTCAGAATGGTGGCTGTGCGAAATATTTCACTGACATTCTATATCTCCGAAACTATTACAGATATCACCCTGCAATTTTGTACGGTGATAAAGGATACAGATACAAGTTTACCTATGTATATTTCATAAACCTGTAAAGTACAAAACAAATATGGCGATCAAGCGAATTTAAAATATTTTAATAGACTTTTATCGTGATTTAACTCTCTGAGCGCTGTGAAATGTGGTACAGTAAATGATTTTGCAGATTGTAATGCACTGCCATCTAATTTAATTCAATTGTTTACATAACCTCAAGATGGCGGATGAGCGAAATTTTAAAATTAAGTTTTTATTTCTTGTGTCGTAATCATGCGATCGAAGTGAAAGTTTGAATAATGAAGCTAGGCAATAATTGTCTTTGAATGGTACATAATTCTATGGCCTATACATATAACAATCCTAAATGGCGAGCTTCCGAAATATTTAGACGGTTCTCAATATCTATGAATCTTTAACAGCAACCAAACTGATTTTTTTTTATATTCATAGAGACTATGAACATATGTTCATCTATAGGACTTTCAGTAACCTGGTGAGCACAAATCCAACATGGCGGCGACGCGAATTATAAATATTTAAATGGACGTTTCTCGCGAATTAACTATCCGAGTGCCATGAAACGTTGCTCGTTAAATGCTTATACAAATGTTGATCCACTGGCATCTAATTTATTTCAATTGTTTGCATAATCACAAGATGGCTGCTGTACGTAATTTTAGAATCTCGTTTTTACTTCTTGTGTTCTAATCATGCGATTGCAGATTGAATACCACACGTACACAATAACCTTAATGTAATAGTACAAAAATAAAAATCCAACCTGGCGACCATCCTAAATATTTAGACGGTTCTCAATATCTACGAATCTGTTACAGCAATTAAACTGAAATGTTGTATGTTGATAGAGGCAATTAACTTGAGCTGGATATATGAAAATAGGCTGTATAGTTCTTCACGGAACTACTTGTTTTTTATGTTTCTTAGTGTGCAGAGTTCTTGCTAATATATTTAATTGAAGAACTCCTTGTTTGTTTTATTTTAGGATTATAGGGTTTAAAATTACAACACTAAGATTAATTTCGTTATAATTTGTGAACTTATTGTTAAAATGGTCATAGTGCCCTTTACCTCCGGCATACAGTTAATGAGACTGAGACGTCTATGAAAAGTCAAATTTTGCTCTAGGAACAGACAAATACTGCAATCATCAAGCAATGCAATTATCCGATAGAAAGGACTCTTCATCTTTCCAGGAGGGTTGGCCAGCCTGTTCATCCCCAACTATGGAGAAACAGGAGTAACAGGGGCTAGAAATACGCACATCTCTCCTGTTTTGAAAGGAATAGAAATTAAGGTGACACAACTCCACTGGATCGAACGCGTCGTACAATGAGAAGAATGTAATCTTACCCAACAGGCGATAGCTCTTAAGGTTCCAAGGACTGAGCACGGATGTCCGAAAGCAATGCGGTGGGAGAACGTCAAAACGACGAACCTTAAGTGAGGACTGATGATACTCGTACATCGCATCGGAGCGCTCGAATTTTGTCCATTTCGAATACCACTGTCATGGTCTAGTAGTGAGCATAGTTGCTTACGCACTGGTGGCACCGATTTGATTCCTGGTTCTACCGCGGTGGATGTGAATCTTAGTGTGGGAGTTTTAACGGAGTCCATTTAGCCTCGTGAAGACACTTGAGTAGAGATCCAAACCCTTCTGTCAGTCACCCTAGCAGGGTTTTTCGTGGTTTCTCATTTCTACTACAGAAAAATGCTGGATAGTTTCTATTTTTAGCTTACATTCGATTTTTGCAAAATATGAAAGTAGACTTATGAGATCTACACAGGGCCAAAAATTGTGTGAATCTGTGTGTGTGTGTGTGTGTGTGTGAGTGTGAGTACTCTGAATGTCTGTCCCCCCCTATCAATTCAAACACGGTGAAACCGACAGAACGAAATTTGGTACAGAGGTAAAACTAGCAAAGGGCACCTCAGTGTCATGTTTTATATCGCCGGCATCTTTACCAAAACTAAATGGCGGCCACTCAAACGTTCAAAACCTAAAATCAAATAACGACTGAACAAATCAACCGATTTCTACCAAATTTGGTAACAACATACCTTCATATAGGACGCGTCTTGTGACCAAACTGCAAGGTCATCCGCCGTACCATTTCAGGATGGCGGACGTGTGAATTATGCAAACTTTATAATCCATATAATGGAACCCACCAGTTCCGATTATCGATCCGAGAATCGTTTTAACTGTTCTAAAGGAAGAGGCACGTTCGGAATTAAAAGTTTATTTTGTAATACTATAGTGCAGAAGTGATGTGTGTCGCCTCCGTATTGTAGCGGTCAGCATGGTTAGCTGCCGCCCCGGAGGCCCTGGGTTCGATTCCCGGCTCTGCCACGAAATTTGAAAAGTGGTATGAGGACTGGAACGGGGTCTACTCAGCCTCGGAAGGTCCAAATGAGTAGAGGGGGTTCGATTCCCACCTCAGCCATCCTCGAAGTGGTTTTCCGTGGTTTCCCACTTCGTCATCGGGCAAATGCCGGGATTGATTGATTTATTGATTTATTGATTTATTTTCACTGGTACATACTGTAAGGCCACGGCCACCTCCTTCCCTATTCCTAGACTCTCCATCCCAATCTATCATCCCTTCCCATCCCTCATGAGGCCCCTGTTCGCTTTGCAGGTGAGGCCGCCTGGGCGAAGTGCTGATCACACTTCCCCAGTTGTATCCATCCCGACCAGATGTTCCAAGCTCCAGGACACTGCTCATAGAGGCGGTAGTGGTGAGTTCCCTCGCTGAGTCCGTGGGAACCACCAACCTAGAGGGTAAATTGACTAAATAAAAATGAAAATAAAATAAAATGCTTTGTACATAAATAATATACTCCACTGATGAAATCGTTTAGTCTAAATCATTATTTGCTAACACGTTCAATGTAACTCATTTGATATCGGACGATGTTCGTTGGCACGTTTGGCTGCGTGGCAAAGCGTTGGCCTATCGCTCTTATAGCTAAGGTTCAAACCCCATCTGAGATAGTTTTTTTGCTTGACGTTTTTTATATTTATTGTTTTGTAATAACTCAGACGTTTAAAATTAAACGTTATATTCTGCATATTACAATGGAAAATATATATTTAATTAAAACAAAATTCGCCAGCAGATTTGCACAAGACATCTAGCAGCAAAAAAGTTAATTATCATGGCCAACTGGCTGCGAACTGCACGCCGGCCTACAGATTAACTTACAGATTTTATTGAAAAGTTTCTTTTTATGGCCGCTAGAATGCACTCGCCGTATTACGATTATCTTGTTCTATACTTCTCCACTAGATGTCACGACTGGTCTACGTGGGACTCCATTGATTAGCATACTATTGGCATTCTATGCGCATCGAATTTGAAGTATGACAAGATACATTTTTACTTTTTTTATTTTAAAGTGTTTGTAACAACCTATTGTGCGTTATTTGAAAATGTTATTTGAACTAAAGAACACAACGATTTCACATAGTAACTGAACTCTAGCAGTTGGTGCCAGTTCAGGATATTAATTATTACTTTTATTGCAGCCAAATAGTAATCGAAAATGTCCACATAGTTGGTATACACACGTCACTGTAGGGTCATGAAAAGATTCGTTAATTCAGTTAGGGCGGTGAAAGCCATGCTCAGCCAGGCGTGTAAACACATGCATCAACTCAAAGTTGGATGTCGCCCACGTCCGGTCGATTATGTAATAATATATATATATATATATTTAGTCGTTGGTGGTCGGTGGTACCCACGGACTCAGCGAGGGAACTCACCACTACCGCCTCTACGGGCAGTGACCTACAGCTGGGAACATCGAATCGGAAAGGATACAACTGGTGAGGTGGGATTGGCACCTCGCCCAGGCGGCCTCACCTGCAAAGCGAACAGGGGCCTCATGAGGGAAGGTAAGGGATGGTGAGGATGGATTGGCAAGGAAGAGGGAAGGAGGCGGCCGTGGCCTTGAAGAACATACCATCCCGGCATTTGCCCGAAGACGAAGTGGGAAACCACGGAAAACCACTTCGAGGATGGCTGAGGGGGAATCGAACCCCCTCTACTCATTTGGGCCACCCGAGGCTGAGTAGACCCCGTTCCAGTCTTCGAACCACTTTTCAAGTTTCGTGACAGAGACGGGAATCAAACGCAGGACCTCCGGGGCGGCAGCTAACCATGCTGACCGCTACGCTACGGAGGCGACTAATAATAATAATAATGATAAAAAAAGTTATTGGTTTAACGTCCCTTTTAACTACTGTGGCTTTTAGAGACGCCGGGGTGCCGGAATTTTGCCCCGAAGGTGATTTTAAACGTGCCAGTAAATCTACTGACACGGCTCCCTCGCATTTGTGCACCCTCCAATGCCAGCTGACTGCGCCAGGATACGAACCTGCAACATAGGGCCCAGCAAGCGAGAACGTTACTGCTGAGCCACGCAACCAGTCCGGTCGATTGTGTCTCCAGATCCATAACATTCTTGAGATACTTCCTATCTTTCTTTCTTTCTTTCTTTCTTTCTTTCTTTCTTCAATGATGGTAGCAGTTTTTTCGAGGTTGTGGTGCTTGGTATAGGTAAATAGTTTCTAAGGTCTTCAACCAAGAAATGATTCTATTATACTCTTTGATAAAAGCAAAGAGTTATAATTATACTCATACATTTAGGAGAAAGTAGGCTATATGTTCTTTACTGAACATCTTGTTTGTTGATGCGAAAACGTGGTCATATAACACTGAGTATTTGATTGTGTGTGTGGAATTTGATAACCTGTGTTATTGTGATGGCTGTACTAGTGTATGTATTTGTAAATTACGGATAGGATTGGGGAGGAGGAGGCCGTCGACTTAAGTTAGGAACTATCCCAGCATTTTCCTGGAGTAGAAGTGGAGAAACCACGGGAATCGAATCCTCCTCTTCTCAGTTTTGCCTCACGAGGCTGAGTGAACCCCGTTCCAGCCCTCACACGAGAATGAAAAATTATTGACAGTGCCAGGAAACGAACCCGGACCTCCGGGGTGACAGCCAAGCTAGCCGCTACGCCACAAGGTGATCAATTTCTAATTTAAGGCCACGGTTTCCTCCTTCCTAATGCAAACTTCAATCACAAGAATATTTCACTCATACAAACTACACTACATCAGATAAATTCCTTTACACACACACACATCCAAGTACACGGGACTGGTCACCTCGATGTCGTAAAATCTTTAGATGAATCAACTACTGTACAACAAGTCACAATCTTCGGTCTTTCGTCGGGCTAAGTGACGCATTTGGTTAAACGTTGGCTTCCAAAATCCAAGAGTTTAGGTTCGATACCGAGTCATGAGAATAAGGGCACGGCATTTAAAAACCACAGCTACGTGTCAGTAAAAGATCCCGTCCAATGTAGAATTCAGCCACCCCAGCGCAGCGTCTCTAAAGCTGCAGCAGTTAAAAGAGACGTTGAACATTATTAATCTTGGGCTAAGAAGTCCAACGGTAAATCATTTACTCTACTTTGCTCGGCTCCAACAACAATACTATTAGTGCGTAGATTGTTGGTTGCCCGAGCGCGGAAGTTCCCCGTGGGTCAGCTTGATGAAGGGGTCAAGTGTCGTTTCGTAACACAAGATGGTAACAAGAGCAGTACAGCGCTGTTATCATCAATGAGAGAGTAGGGCAAGCCAAGCTACACAGCCGGGAGTGGGGGATCCAGGGAGCCTTGAACGCTACTTGTCAGCTGGTAGAACTCACGGACAGCCTTTACATTTGTCATTGGTGTGGTGTTCAGATAGCACGGATACTGCACAATTTACACGTGAGTACAACACTGCTTTTAATACCATACTAGTACACCATCGCCGACGAAATAATAAATACATAAATTGCATTTTTAGCCTACTTTCGATTTTTGCAAAACATGAAAGTAGACATAATTATGAGATATACAGCACACGGGTCAAAAGCTGTCAGTATGTCTGTGTGTGTCCCTACCTATCAATTCAAACACGACGAAACCGAATTGAACGAAATTTGGTACAGAGGTAGTACTAGCAATGGACACTGTAGTGTCATGTTTTATATCGCCGCGATCTTGACGGAAACTTTATGGTGGCAACCCAAATGTTCAATCCTTAAATCTAATTACGACTAACCTAATCTACCGGTGGGTGAGTAGTTATCGTGTTGGACTACCAACCCCAAGCTTGCAGGTTCGCTCCTGGCCATGGTAAGTGATTTTTGAATGGCAAAAAAAATCACGGCACACATGTCATACGTTGTTGGCATGTTAAAGAACCCGTTTAAATTCAGTTGGCCGTGTACATAATGGCAAAATTAATCTCGGGATTTTCCGCCAACACAAAGTTCGTCCTTTCTCTACTAGAAAGCGCTATAGTGTCAAGGAGCTTAGATATCTAACCTCCTTGACTTTCTTAGCATTCCAAGGAATGAAAAAATTCGACATGCAAGCTGCCCTCTGGGCACAAATAACAAAGCTCGCACCCGGTTCCCGAAGACATTGTTATTATCCGATTTCTACCATATTTAGCAATGTGGTAAGCGTCTTTTGCCCAAACTAGAAGGTCATCAGCCAAATTGTTTCAAGATGTGGATGTATGCAGTAACTTACGATTCAACAAAACCTGGCCTCACCAAATCCACTCATTGTACATAGGGAACTTTAATCTTTCCTCAAGGAGATGGCCGGTAGGATATTAGCATTTTATAATAGAATATGTAACCGTAGCAGTGACTAACAGTTCAGAATGACCGTGCCATATCGTACTAGGCCGTCCCGTTGGGTCAAAATGGAGGCCATTGTTTGCTCGCTAGTCCATATTTCAGTAACTTCGTAAGTTTATATCCTTCTAGGAATGTACTGAATAAAGTAATACATATTTAGTATCAAATGGTTTATAAAAATGGCAGAAAACGTTAATGATATCGTTATGCAGTTATACTAAACTAGTTGTAAACCTAGTGTTAGTACTGGGCGTGTGTAGTGTAGTGGTCTCATAGTCTAGAGGTTCGTGGATCAAATCCAAGCAGGTTCTTTTTTTTACTTGATTGTTTCTGTATTTGTTGTTATAATGTTATAACACCGGGTGAGTTAGCCGAGGTCGTTGCGGCATGACTGTTGGCACTCGCTCACATCCGGGAGGCGAGGAGGTTCGAATCCCCCCGCCGGCAACCTTGAAGATGGTCTTCTGTGGTTTCCCATCTTCCTTCCAGGCAAATGCCGGGGTTGGTCCTTAACTATAGGCCACAGCCGCTACCTTCCAACTCCTCGACCCTCCCTTCCAACTTTCCTCCCCAACGGTACTTGTAGCTCACCCATTGGGTGTCCGTCTCGAAGCAGCTACAAAACTGGCGAGCCGAACATGTCCTCGGACACTCCCGGCACTAAAAGCCATACGCTAAAAAAGAAAAAAAATGTTATAACGTTATAATATTAAGAATATATATTACTAGCAGGTACCCGCGGCTTCGCTCGCGTCATAGTCGTGTCATATTTTTATTCAATGAAATGCAGGTTTAACCCCGTTAACACCCTTTTAGAACCTGAATATCCAAAAATCCCTCCTTAGTAGACGTTTTCGACACCCAACAAACATATCCCCAAAATATCATTCTTCTAACTTTAATAGTTTTGGTTGGTCGATGAGAGTGAATATCCAAAAATCCTTCCTTAGTGGACTTTTTCTTCCAGAATTTCATCCCACCCCATGGGCCCCTTAAATTGGATTCATGAAAAAAACGATCGACCACCTTTTTACTTATTTTTCAAGCTGATTCTTCCCCCTGAGTTTCATACTTTATGCCTCTGTCTTTTAAGAGATACTTGCTCCGTTAGGAATCCTTCAACCCCCACTTTTCACACATACACCTCATAATATACAGTTCATCGAAAAACCCTCAGACATGTGTCTTCTTATTCTTAATGATGAGTTTATATGCCGAGTATCGCATCCCCCAAGGAAACCAATCGGGAGACATTGCTATTCAATTAAATGCAGGTCTACCCCCCTTAACACCCCTTTAGAACCTGAATATCCAAAAATCCTCCCTTGGTGGACGTTTTCGACATACAACGAACACAACCCCAAAATTTCATGTTTCTAACTTCAATAATTTTGGCTGGGCGATGATGAGTGAGTGAGTAAGTCAGGACATTTTCTTTCATTTATTTTTCAGAATTTCACCCCTCTCATGAGCCCTTTATATTGGATTTATGATTAAAAAAAACGGTCGAAGACCTATTTACTTCTTTTAAAGCTGTTCTTCCCCCCCTGAGCTTGATGAGTGAGTGAGTTAATCAGTTAGAACACTATCCTTCCTGTTTTTCCCCCGGAATTTCACCCCTCTCCAAGGGCCCCTTAAATTGGATTTATGAAAAAAACGGTCGAACACCTATTTACTTATATTTTAAGCTGTTTTTTTTTTCGCTGAATGTCAAACTTCTCGCCTATGTCGTTTAAGAGATACACGCTCTGTTAAAAATCCTTCAACCCCCAATTTTCACCCCTTTCACCTCATAATATACACCACATCGATAAACCCTTAGACATATGTCTGCTTAATTTTAATGATTAGTTTATATGCCGAATATCACATCCCCAAAGAAACAACTCGTGAGATATCGTTAATCAATGAAATGCACGTTTGCCCCCTTAACACCTCTTAAGAACCCGAATAAACAAAAATCCTTCATTAGTTGACGTTTGCGACATAGAGCGAAAATATTCCCAAAATTTAATTTTTCCTACTTCAATAGTTTTCGCTGGGCGATGATGAGTGAGTGAGTCAGTCAGGTCATTTTCTTTCAATTATTTTACCGGAATTTTACGCCCTCCCCATGCGCCCCTTAAATTGGATTTATGAAGAAACGATCGAACACCTATTAACTTATATTTGAAGCTGTCTTTTTCCTCTGAGTTTGATGAGTGAGTGAGTCAGTCAGTCAGTCAGGACACTTTCTCTCCTTTTTTTTTCTAGAATTTCACCCCACCCCATTGGCCCCATAAATTGAATTTATGAAAAAACGGTCGAACACAGATGTACTTATTTTAAGCTGTTTTTTTTTTCGCAGAATTTCAAACTTCTCGCGTATGTCGTTGAAGAGATACACGCTCCGTTAGGAATCCTTCAACCCTCACTTTTCACCCCTTTCACCTTATAATATACACCATATCGAATAAACCTTAGACACATTTCAGCTTATTTTTAATGATTAGTTTATATGCCGAGTATCACATCCTCAAATGCAACCACTCATGAGATATTGTTATTCAATAAAATGCAGGTTTAACCCCGTTAAGACACCTTTAGAACCTGAATATCCGAAAATCCTCCCTTAGTGTACGGTTTTGACATACAACGAACATATCCCAAAAATGTCATGTTTCTAACTTCAATAATTTTGGCTGGACGATGAGTGAGTGAGTGAGTGAGTCTGGACATTTTCTTTCATTTTTTTTTCAGAATTTGTCCCCTCACAATGAACCCCTGAAATTTGATTTATGAAAAATAAACTGTCAAACACTTATTTACTTATATTTAAGCAGTTTTCTCTCCCTGAGTTTGAAGAGTGAGTTAGTGAGTCAATCAGTTAGGACACTTTCATTCCGGTCCCCCCCCCCCCAGAATTTCATCCCTCCCCATGAGCTCCGTAAATTGAATTTAAGAAAAAGAAAACGATCGAACAGCTATTTACTTATCTTTTAAGCTGATTTTTTCCGCTGAGTTTAAAACTCCTCGCCTATATCGTTTAAGAGATACACGCTCGGTTAGGAATCCTTCAACCCCCACTTTTCACCCCTTTCACCTCATAATATACACCACATCGAAAAACCCTCAGACACATGTCTTCTTATTTTGTATGTGTTCATATGCCGAGTAACACATCCCCCAATGAAACCAATCGGGAGTTATTGTTATTCAATGAAATGCAGGTTTAACCCCCTTAAGACCCCCTGAATATACGAAAATCCTCCCTTAGTGGACGGTTCCGACATACAATGATCATATTCCCCGAAATGTCATGTGTCTAACTTCAATAATTTTGGCTGGGCAATGGTGAGTGAGTCAGGACTTTTTCTCTCAATATCCTTTTTTCAGAACTTCACCCCTCCCAAAGAACCCCTTAAATTGGGTTTATGAAAAAGACTGTCGAATACCTATTTACTTATTTTTAAGCATTTTTTCCCCTGAGTTTGATGAGTGAGTCTGTCAGTCAATCAGTTAGGACACTTTCTTTCCTGTTTTTCCCCCCCAGAATTTCACCACTCCCTATTGGCCCCTTAAATTGGATTTATGAAAAAACGGTCAAACATCTATTTACTTATTTTTAAGCTGATTATTTTCCACTGAGTTTCAAACTCCTCGCCTATGTCGTTTAAGAGATACACGCTCCGTTAGGAATCCTTCAACCCCCACTTTTCACCCCTTTCACCTCATAATATACATCACATCGAAAAACTCTCAGACACTTGTCTTCTTATTTTTAATGATGAGTGTATATGCCGAGTATCACATCTCCCAATGAAACCAATCGGGAGATATTGTTATTCAATGAAATGCAGGTCTATCCCCTTAACACCCCTTTAGAACCTGAACATCCAAAAATCCTTCCTTAGTGCGCGTTTTCGACTTACCACGAACATATCCCCAAAATTTCATGATTCTAACTTCAATAGTTTTGGCTGGGCGATGATGAGTCAGTCAGTCAGTCAGGACACTTGTTTTTATATAAGAGATATATATATACTTATAACACCACATATTCAACACTCGATTACAGCGATTAAAATTCGTTGTCCTTGATCCGCGTTAGAGTCTATTGCTTTTGTTGTTGATACTTTAGGGGCTTTGTGGCATCATGGTCTTGTATCCCCGTGTACTTGGGTGTGTGTAGAAGTTGTCTGGTAACCCGTGTCACTGAGATGTCTGTAGGCTTACCATCATGTGTACTTTTATGTGAGGAAGGATTTGGGTAGGAAGCTGTTGTTGTTGTTGTTTTACTCGAGATGCATGGACATTAATGTCATTTAGCCCCGTGTACTTGGGTGAGTGTTGAATTTTCTGATAACCTGTGTTATTGTGATGGCTGTATGAGTGTGAGTATTTATAATTCAGGTGAGGATTCAATCAATCAACGTATAAGATCCGTATAGCACGTTGTATTTCAACAAGCTACTACAACCAAAATTCAATTATACTCCTTGATAAGGACAAATAGTTATAACTACACCCATGCATTTATGAGAAAAGAGCCTATATGTTCTTTACTGAATATCTTGTTTTAATTAATTAATTTATTAGAGTGTGTGTGGGGGGGGGGGAGAGAATATAAAGATACTGGGCTGCAAAGAAGGCTTCTTTGTGTAACAGTTGTTTGACTTGGTCTCTAATGGCCGTAAACGAAGTAAGAAATAAAAATAATAACAGGATAATAATGATTATTATAATATTAATAAGAAAAAGAAAGAGGGGATATGGATAAAGAGGCTGTCAATATAACTATACAAACAGACAGAGAAAATTACAAACAACGTCAAGAAAAGAAGGGCACAATTTTATGGACACATACAGAGAATGAAAGAAGACACACTGATCAAGAAGATCTTTAAAATAGTTATGACTAGTACACTGAAAACCAATTGGGTAAAGGAACCCGTGGAAGAACTCAAGAAACTAAGCATCTCTACAGAAGACATGGCAGATAGGAAAATATACAAAGAATACACAGAGAATATAAAAATTAGAAATTTGAGCAATCGCCCAAAGAGTAAAACAAGAAGTTCCGTGCCGAACTATACAGCCTACTTTTCTTAAAATTATGATTCATGCCAATGATTAATCTACAGTATATGCACCTATCTAGAATAATGACGAAATTAAGTTGGTAATATAACCAAATTTCCAATTAGTACGAAATATACCTGGTATAATGTAGCCTAATAGAGTACTACAGTTGGCAGCCCTGGTGACAGAATATATTCTTAGTTCCATCTCTTAAGGTACAGAATACAAAATTTGGTTGAAGTCCAATGGACGTTACATGCAGTTAGACATTGGATCTAACAGCGCGCGTAAAATCATGTTGGCAACAATGTCATGCGTGTGCTGGTCAGAAATAATTTGAAATATTATGATATCTTGTTGTGTCAATTTTGGATGAAATCCATTTGTTAGTATAGAAGTTATATGTATTTTAAAAATTGGACCTATCAGTAGGCATAGAATCATGTTGGCAGCACTGACTTATATTAATTGCTCCAAATTAATCTAGAATGTCAGGTGCTTAAGTGTGCCAAGTACAGAGCTGTTGGCTTGCATATTTTCTGATATATTGATATTAGGGTAAAAAAATATAGACAGCATTTATTAACAGACGGCAGCCCTGATTGCTCTTAAGAATACGCATAGTTATATCTGTAATGTTACACATAGCACATACGACATTTGGTTGAAATCCAAATGATAATATAGAAGTTACATGTATTTAAAATTGGTCCTATCAGCAGGCTTAGAATCATGTTCGTAGAACTGACGTATATAAGTTACTCCAAATTAATCTAAAATGTCAGGTACTATACCTGTGCAGCAGCCCTGGTGGCTCATAAGAAAACGCTCTGTCATATTGTAACATTTTTATTTTAAATTATTTATATCAGGGGCGATTGTAACGATTCGATCCCATAGCTGTTATATTTAAAGGGTTATTCATTTATTATCATGTTATTATTATTATTATTAACTAGTACATCCATGAGATGATTTTTATATCAGATAATTGTAAGCGGTTTTGATTATTATATTCAATTAGATTTTTATTAACAATTACTTGTAAAGAGACGAAGTATTATATATTGCAACAAGACTGGCGATATGGACTAACCCTGTGCGTCACAAACTGAACGACGTAGTAAGAATTTCACCACGGCAAACTGCGTCATTTTCCTGAGATGTTAAGAAACACACTATGGTGTAACCAACACGCCATTTTCTACGGTATATACGCGTCAATATATATTGCAAGTTATGAGTCAAGAATGGAGAAGGCTAATAGAGAGGGAAGCTGTGACACCACGTGACAAGGAAGTCATTAGTATTTGTACCTGCAACATCGGACAAGAATGGCATTGATCTACAGCTCTTAATGAAGGAAGGAAGTTGTAACCTTGCTTTCTGGGTCCTAATGGACTGAGCACCGAGAGTCGACACTGAACGATGTCTTGCCGACATCTATATCAATACATAATGGGTTATATCCCTGATCAAGAGTCTTTCTACAGATGGCAACGTACTTAATGAGGATATTTCATAGTAATTGAGATATCACATCATTTTTTTAAACATAAGCGACGTAACAACGAGATCATCGATCATTTCTTAAATATGACGAGTCTTCGACTGGGTGAGCCAACAATTCAATAAAACTATCGTCTCTATTATAATTTAACTTCATTTAACTTTCAATTCATTTTAATATTCATTTTCTTTTAAATAATTAATTGCCGCATTGAGTAATTTTAAATTCAATTGTGTGACTATCACTATTCTGTTTTATTAATATTTTGTTTTTGCATTTAATAAATTCATTCTCTTCAACGTAATGCCTATTTCTTTCATTGTAGTTGGTACATTAAGGCAATCATACTCCTTGATTAAATACAGATTGGTTAGATGACTTTGTCTCACTACGGCCCGGGTAAGTGGTTCTCGACTCTACTGCTGATAGCCGAGGTTAAATCAATAAATTTCGATTCACTATCTTAAATAGGAATCTGGCGCTCAACAACTTATTATATTACACTATCACAGGTAAGGTCACACCACAGTGTATATTATTTATTCATATCATGTTTGTTTTATTGAACCACAATAGTCATCACCACGTTTAGTTAACTCATTAAAAATGTTACATTTGGCGCCCAACGTGGGGCACGAAAACCATTCGGTATTTAGTCAGAGGAGTGTATAATTTCAGTGCAAATTGTCAGTGCTTTTGGGGGACAGTGAAGTGAAGTGAAATTTTGGAAGGGCAATTGTTATACGGTGTACTTCGAGATGTCGGAGGAGGAACAGAGGCAGTTGAGAAGTAGGAATAACGTCGAGAAAGTTAATTATAAGGAGGTTGATACCGGTAGCGATGTTGAAAGCGTAGAGAATAATACCAAGATGTCGGAGGTAAATCTTGAGAATAATCCTGAGGTTAACCCTGACAAGAATACAGAGGTACATCCTGAGACTAGTGGTAGTCTAGAGAAAGAAAAGTCTATAGAGATTCCTGAAGATCCATTAACTGTGTTTATGAGGGAGATGAGAAGTAATAGTAAGGAGATGAAAGAAGATATTGGTAGGCTAAATCAAAATATGGAAGAGAATAAGAAAGATAATTTAGAAAGTAGGAAGGAATTCAATGATAAATTTGAGAAATTAGATAAAGATATGAATAAAAATATGGAAGAGAGTAAGAAAGATAATTTAGAAAGTAGGAAGGAATTCAATGATAAATTTGAGAAATTAGATAAAGATATGAATAAAAATATGGAAGAGAGTAAGAAAGATAATTTGGAAAGTAGGAAGGAATTGAGTAGAGATTTAGGTGAGAAATTAGATAAGAGTAATCAAAAGATGAGAGAGGATATGAGTAAAATAAATCAGAAATTGGAAGAGAATAATGTAAAACTAGATATTGTGGAAACGATGAATAGAGAATTAAGTATGAAGTATGATATGCTACAGGAGAGTATTCAGGGGGTGAAACAGGAAATCAGAGGTGAAATTAAGGAGGAGGTAGAGATGAAGGCTAAAGATATTATTAAGACAGTAGATAAGAAATTAGAAGCAGCAGAAAGTAGGATTCAGGAAAGAATAGTAACTGTGATTGAAGAGAAAATAGCAACTCAAGGTGAAAGTTTTAGCAAATTGGTAGAAGTGGAAACTAGGCAGGTGGTAGAGACTTTAGGGGAAACTGCAGTAGAATCAGTAAAGACAGCCTGTAAGGAGACTATAATTGAAAGTAGAATGGAGTCAGACGAGATTTTAGGTGAAAGCAAATTGGAATTAGCGGAGATTTTAGGTGAAATCAGATTAGAGTCAGACGAGATTTTAGGTGAAAGCAAATTGGAATTAGTGGAGACTGTAATTGAAAGTAGATTAGAGTCATTGGAGATTGTAGGTGAAAGCAGATTGGAATCGGAGGAGATCTTAGGTGAGGAACGGCAAATAGCGGAGATTTTAGGTGAAATCAGATTAGAGTCAGACGAGATTTTAGGTGAAAATAGATTAGCGTCAGAGGAGATAGTAGGAGAAAGCATAGTAGAGTTGAAGGAGATTTTAGATGAACGCAGGATAGCTGTAGAAGAGACTATAGAATGTAGCGAAAAAGAAGTGAAGAAGATGAGAGAAAAGATAGGGATAGAAGTAGGTAAGATAAAGAAAGTACTAAGCACCCAAGAGATTAAGATGCAGACAATCATAGATAAGTTAGATAGGCAAACTAGGGAAGAATTTAGTCCTGTGATAGAGGAAGTTAATATGAAATTATTAGTGGCAGAGAAGCGTGCGTTAAGTCATAGTCAGAAGAACATAATTAGTAAACAGGTTAAGAGGAGGAGAGAGATAGATAAGAGGAGAAGCAATGGGCAACGGCTAAAGAGAAAATTAAATATTAGTAGTGGAGAAGTGAAGGGAAGACATGTAGGTAGATATTTTAGAAGTAAAATGAAAGAGAAGAGAATTAAGTTGTTAGTGGAAAAAGAAATCAGAATGAAAGAGAGAAAGAAAGCATATGATGTGCAGTGGCGTAATGAATTAGCCAGACTTGGGGAAATGATAGGAGGAAAGCCGAAGTATAATGTTACTGTTGATGAGTGTAGTCCGAAAGAGGTAGAAAGTAATGTTATAAGAAAAGAGGAAAATGGAACCCTAGAAAGAGATAGAATTGAAGATGAAGATGGTAAGAACGGTGAAATGCCAGAGAAAGTAGTGATGTAAATTTATATTACCGATAGTTACTCTTCCGTATGACTTAAATATTAAGTAATGAAGTTTAATATGACTTAAAAGAGGTAGATAAGAAACCTGCTGTGTGTAATTTTAATTCAGTCGTGAAGTTAGGATGGTAAGGGGCGCGTAGTGCCTACGCTTATTGATTTAGATTGACTAAAATCATTTAATTTTGAAGACAGAGGTTGTCGTGCTATTGAGCAATGCAGGTAAGTTGAATGTAGGTCCTTAAACTGCAGGTAAGTTGGATGAAGTGAGAATTAAATTTTAAAAATAGGAAGGTTATTACATAGGTAAGTAATCGAAAGAAAGTAATAATTATTATGGCAACCATAATTAAGAATATAATGGTAATAAAGATTTAATTCAAAAGTGAGTGAAGATAAGATGATACAGTGGTAATAAAACGAATGAGTTGAAGAATTAGGTATTGATTTTTAAAGAAGTTTCAGTTGAGGACAGCGAGGTTATCAGTGGATATATTTTGAGAAATTTATAAGTGGTTTAGAATAGTTAATGGTAATGCGTTGTATGAATTAACCAACATCGGGTTGAAATGAGGAAGTAGTAACTAATTAGGACATCTGATACTTGTTGACAGATATGTGTGTGTGTATGTGTGTATTTTCACGTAAATGGACGTGAGTTTGAAGAAGTAAGCCAACGAAGGTAATGCCATTGAGCAATGTGGTTTTTAAAGTTTTGGTAAGATGCCAAATGAAGTTGTTTTTTGAGGAAGTTTTTGGTAAGATGCCAAATGAAGTTTTTTAAGGAGGAAGTTTTGGTAAGATGCCAAATGAAGTTGTTTTTTGAGGAAGTTTTTGGTAAGATGCCAAATGAAGTAGGTTGGAGGAAGTTTTTGGTAAGATGAAGTAGGTCAGCGAGGTATATTCCGTTAAGCAATAATTATTTTTTATGGTATCTACGGGACTACGTGAAGTTAATAAGGGAGTTTTTTTTTTAAGTATATATGGATGTATGCACACAAGGTAATAAGAGATTACAAAGGTAAGATTGTCCAAGTTTTTGTTACAATTACGCACGTTTTAAAGATATTACAAGGCTTGTTATTGAGCTAAACCACTTTGTAGTAAAAAGTTACTGATGATTAATAACGAATTAATGATGTGGTAGATTGTTGTCCTACACACAGGTTAAAGTAAAGATAATAGTAATAATTATATGGTTGGCATAATATTTTCTAGAAGTGAAAGGAATTTGTTATAATTCGATGTTTTGAGGATTTTAAAAAAATAAATCATTTTTTTTAGTAGACAGGAAATTAAAGTTTTATTTATGTCATACGGAGTTAGTAAAGATAAGTTAATATTTTGAAGGAAGAATAAGTTGGTAAGATAAGTGTATACCTAAGGGGTAATAATGAAGTTACAATTAAAGGCAGGTGTAATTTACGCATTTAATTTGATAGAGAAGAAAGTATCTGAACTGTGTTATAACTCAGGACTTGCTTTATGAAGTGATTATGGGAGAATATTTGCTAATTAAGAGTGTCGGTGTTATTGACTATCAACAGGAACACTGTCATTATTTTAGGAAGACAATAATTAGGAAAGCTAAGTGTGATGTTATTATTCCAAGGAGTTAGTCGAAGCATGTAAGATTTTTTTTTAGCTGAAATTTAATGTGTTATTGGTCAGTAAGAGGTGACCTGTAACAGTAAGAAGAAGTGGGATTATACCACGAATAGGGGAGGTTTTTGTATGTGACGTGTGATGTCACGATGAGTTTTGAGAGATTCTGGTATAGCAAGTGTGAGCTATAGTCCAGGCGGTCAGAACAAGTAGGAAGTGGTGTTTGGAGGACACTGTACTTAATTAAGAGTTTTGAGAGAAAACTAAGGGGGGTTTTTAGGCATTCAGCAAAAAGTCAAATCATGAATAGACTAAGTTCAAAGTATAAGAGCATTAATATTTTGTGGAACGAAATATTTATTCCGAGGAGTTTGTCATGTGTTTTTGTGAAATAGTTTAGTGATATACGTAATTCAGGTATTGAGTAGTATTTTGTCCAAGTCTTAATCATTTTGTTATGGTAAGTAAGGAATGACGTTACGGTAAAGTTATATCTTGACGCTAAGTTAAATTTTATAAAGTGAACGAGAAGTCAGATTTTATGTTTATTGGTGATTTTAAAAAAAAAACAAGTTATTGTTTTCGAGAAGTAGTAAAGAGGAATTATGGTTTTATGAGAAGTTAAGAAGTCGTGGAGACTTAGGAAGTATTAATTTGGAAGGAGGCGGCCGTGGCCTAAGAAAGAATTAAGCCACGAAGGCAGGTGAGTAGTAACTTGGATATTTAAATGAACTGTTAATAACTGCTTTGAGGTATTTCGATGTCATTATGTATTTGGGGAAATATTTACATGTATGACATATGCACTGAAATAGGAATTGCCTTGAATATCTTGCTAAGTTATTTTTTTCTTCAATTATTGAAATTTTACTGCATTTGAGTAATCCCTTTATAAAGACGAAAGGAATATTGTATTGTTTGCATCCTATTATCGTGTGCTGTAATAGTTATTATGGGTTAATCAGCTGGTATTACAACAATGTACTTCTACGCCAGACTGATATACAAAAACTACGTTCAAAAGAGATGAAGCCAAAATTGTATGTCATGCATACGATCACCGAAATATAAACGAGTGCAGCGTTGACATATATGTCAAAAATAAAAGTGAAGGGCATTTTATATGTATATTTTTTACAGCTCGTTTAATACATAAAGAAGAATGAACATTATGAACATTTGGAAGAATGAGATGAATGAAAGTTAAAATATGATTTTTTTGTGAAGAATACATTTATGTATATTTTTTTTACAACATATATAAAGAAGAATGAACATTATGAACATTTGGAAGAATGAGAAATGATAGTACAAATATGTAAAGTGAAAAGAGTATGTTCTTGTATATCTTTATGTATTGTTGAAGGGTATTATTTGTATGTTGTCGTTATGGGGGTATTAATATTTAAATTTGTATTCATTTATGTAGGATGTGTAGTGATATAAATAATGTTACATTTTATTTTAAATTATTTATATCAGGGGCGATTGTAACGATTCGATCCCATAGCTGTTATATTTAAAGGGTTATTCATTTATTATCATGTTATTATTATTATTATTAACTAGTACATCCATGAGATGATTTTTATATCAGATAATTGTAAGCGGTTTTGATTATTATATTCAATTAGATTTTTATTAACAATTACTTGTAAAGAGACGAAGTATTATATATTGCAACAAGACTGGCGATATGGACTAACCCTGTGCGTCACAAACTGAACGACGTAGTAAGAATTTCACCACGGCAAACTGCGTCATTTTCCTGAGATGTTAAGAAACACACTATGGTGTAACCAACACGCCATTTTCTACGGTATATACGCGTCAATATATATTGCAAGTTATGAGTCAAGAATGGAGAAGGCTAATAGAGAGGGAAGCTGTGACACCACGTGACAAGGAAGTCATTAGTATTTGTACCTGCAACATCGGACAAGAATGGCATTGATCTACAGCTCTTAATGAAGGAAGGAAGTTGTAACCTTGCTTTCTGGGTCCTAATGGACTGAGCACCGAGAGTCGACACTGAACGATGTCTTGCCGACATCTATATCAATACATAATGGGTTATATCCCTGATCAAGAGTCTTTCTACAGATGGCAACGTACTTAATGAGGATATTTCATAGTAATTGAGATATCACATCATTTTTTTAAACATAAGCGACGTAACAACGAGATCATCGATCATTTCTTAAATATGACGAGTCTTCGACTGGGTGAGCCAACAATTCAATAAAACTATCGTCTCTATTATAATTTAACTTCATTTAACTTTCAATTCATTTTAATATTCATTTTCTTTTAAATAATTAATTGCCGCATTGAGTAATTTTAAA
The DNA here is from genome assembly GCA_946902985.2 of Meconema thalassinum. Lineage (NCBI taxonomy): Eukaryota > Metazoa > Arthropoda > Insecta > Orthoptera > Tettigoniidae > Meconema > Meconema thalassinum. The sequence goes on from OX336388.2 coordinate 1,763,132,772, forward strand.
TTCAATTGTGTGACTATCACTATTCTGTTTTATTAATATTTTGTTTTTGCATTTAATAAATTCATTCTCTTCAACGTAATGCCTATTTCTTTCATTGTAGTTGGTACATTAAGGCAATCATACTCCTTGATTAAATACAGATTGGTTAGATGACTTTGTCTCACTACGGCCCGGGTAAGTGGTTCTCGACTCTACTGCTGATAGCCGAGGTTAAATCAATAAATTTCGATTCACTATCTTAAATAGGAATCTGGCGCTCAACAACTTATTATATTACACTATCACAGGTAAGGTCACACCACAGTGTATATTATTTATTCATATCATGTTTGTTTTATTGAACCACAATAGTCATCACCACGTTTAGTTAACTCATTAAAAATGTTACAATATCTGCTTATGTACACATATTACATACAAAATTTGTTCGAAATCCAATTGATAGTGGAGAAGTTATATGCATTTAAAAATTGGACTTGTCAGAAGGCTTAAAATTATTTTGACAACATTGTCATGAATGCCCTCCTGGAAATTCCACTGAAAAAGTATTATCTACATGTGGGCCAATTTTGGAATAGCTCCCATTAATACCTTCCAAGATATCCAACATGGAGCTCAAATTTCTAGTGTGATTTTTCAGCAGTTGGTAGCACTGACATCATTTTCAAATATGGGCTGGAGATATTCCGGAATAAATCTTCACTCATACAAAATTTGGTCTCGATTGCTGCAGCCGTTTAGGAGTTGATAGGGGGACACACACACACACACACAGACAGACAGAAGGACAGACAGAGAGACACACATTTTCACGGATCGATCTCATCAGCCTACTTTTTCCTAATTTTTGCAAAATGTGAAAAGTAGACTAAAAACAGGACAGAAGATGACAGATGAGAGAAAGAGGAAGCATAGTGGATATATTAGAGGTTTTTGGGAAGAAAGAAGAAAAGGACAGAAAACAAGTAGTTCCGTGAAGAACTATACAGCCTATTTTCATATATTCTACTAATATTAATTGCCTCTATCAACATACTAAATTTCAGTTACATTTCTGTAATAGATTCGTAGATATAGAAAACCGACTAAATATTGCGGATGGTCGCCATGTTTGATTTTTATATATGTAGGTCTTAGAGTTATGTACTGTTACGTGAAGATTATTGTGTACGTGTAGTACTCAAACTACAATCACATGATTAGGACACAAGAAGTAAAAACGAGATTTTAAAATTTCGCACAGCTGCCATCTTGTGGTTATGGAAACAATTGAAATAAATTAGATGCCAGTGGATTAACATTATTGTATAAGGAATTACTGTACCAAGTTTCACTGCACTTGGATGGTTAAATTGCGAGAAACGACCATGTGAATATTTATATTTAACGTCGCCACCATGTTGGATTTGTGATCACCAGGTTATTAAAAGACCTATACGTGAACTTATGTTCGTAACCCCTATGAACATAAAAACATTCAGTTTGATTGCTGTAGTAGATTCGTAGATATTTAGAACCGTCTAAATATTCCGGATGGTCGCCATGTTGGATTGTTATATGTATAGGCCAAAGAGTCATGTACCTTTAAAGATAATTTGTTGCGTAGATTCATTATTCAAACTTTCACTTCGATCGCATGATTACGACACAAGGAACAAAAACTTAATTTAAAAATTCGCACAGCCGCCATCTTGAGGTTATGTAAACAATTGAACTAAATTACATACCAGTGCATTACAATGTGTATAAACACTGGCTGTACCAAGTTTCATTGCGTTTGGATCATTAAATCGCGAGAAAAGTCTATTTAAAACTTTCAAATTCGCTTGGCCGCCATGTTAGTTTCCTAGTTAACCGGTTTTTTAAAGTCTCATAGATGATCTTCCAGTAGTGCCCTTTATCTCTGTGCAAAATTTCAGGTTGATACTGGTAATAGTTTCAGAGATATAGAATGCCGGTGAAATATTTCGCACATCCGCCATCTTGTGGTTATGTTAACAATTGAACCAAGTTAGATGTCGGTGCATTACACTATGTAGAAACATATACTGTACGAAGTTTTATTGCGTTTGGTTGGTTAATTCGCGAGAAACATCTATTTAAAAGTCGCAAATTCGCGTGGCCGCCATGTTGGTTTTGTAGTTACCAGTTTTTCAAAAGTTACATAGGTGATCTTCTAGTAGTTCCCTTTATCACCGTAATAAATTCCAGGGTGATATCGGTAATAGTTTCGGAGATATTGAATGCTGGTGAGATATTTCGCACAGCCGCCATGTTGGATTGGTGAGATGTAACAAAATTTGAAGGGCACGGTCGGGGTCGCCCGGAATAGTGCTATGAACTTACCGAGTTTCATTGAAATCGCTCCAGCCGTTTAGATTTTATTAGGGGGACACACACACACACCGCACGCACCACACACACACACACACAAACACACACACGCACACACACACACGGACAAAAGGTGATCTCTTAAGCCTATTTGTTCAAAATTGAAAATAGGCTAAAAAGCATGAAAATCGATTGTGTTTTAACGCTTTCCTTAAGGGAGAATTAACGAAATAACATTAAAAATAACAGGTTGTAATGGGAATTTTCCAGGTGAAAATTAGTACTTTGACCTTGGTTCCTTGAAATCCGTATAGCATACCCGTAATTAGATGGTAAATTAATGTTAATAATAATAATAATAATAATAATAATAATAATATGAGTTTGTTGTTAAACTAGGGATTTGCACCATCGTGGGCATTTAGCCTCGTGTACTTTGGTGCGTGTAGGATATTCAGTTAACCTGTATTGTTTTGATTTCTGCAGTAGTGTATGCATTATTTTGTAGCCTAATTGATACAAAGATTGGAAACGAGAAACAATTCCAGCATTTACCTGAAGTAGAAGTGGGGAAATAACGGAAATAAACTTCTAGGGTGGCTGAGATGGGAATCGAACCCAATGTTCTAGTATGGCCTCACGAGGCCAAGTGTATCCAGTTCCAGCCTTCAGACAAGATTTTTTTTTTTTTTGGCAGAGCCGTGAATTGAATCTGGACCTTAGATGTGACAGTCAAGAATGCTAGCCACTACACCACGTGGTGGACGTAATATGGCTTTAACGTCCCTTTTAACTATTAGGGCTTTAGAGACGTTATGGGTGTCCAATTTTACCCTTGGAGGGCAACGTGTTAATCAATTGTCGTATTTAAACACTCTTAAATGCCATAGCAGCTGGCCCCGAGGTGTTGGGGTAGCGCGCCTGCCTCTCGCCCGGAAGCCCCGGGCTCGATTCCCGGCTCCGTCAGGGATTTTAGAAACTGACGTGAGGGCTGGAACGGGTTGCACTCAATCTCGAGAGGACAATATTGACTAGCTGTCTGGCAGTGAGGCAGCGCCCCGATCACGAAAACCAAGATTAATGGCCGAGGGGACACGATGCGCTGATCACGCTTCACCCCAGTATCTGCAGGCCAAATGGCTGGGCAGTGCACAGTGTGTCGAATCCCATATCTAGGTGGAAAAAATTCACTGTCGCAAATGAAAGCGAAAACTGGCTCATTCGATAGTGAACAAACCAGATGGTGACCTTCGGTCTTCCTTTACGCTCTCTGGTGCGTAGGAGGGAGGTTATAGGTGCTGAAACGTCTTCATGGCAGTTATCAGGTCATTAGATAGAAGGTGTCGGAGTGAACCGAACGTTGTGATTCTAGTGAGTTCAACGAGGTGTTGTCTTCTGCGGCTCATGGACTAGTGAAAAGAGGTATGTGTTCGCACTTTTATGCGTAATACAAGCTTTCTGCACTAAATAAATTATTTACTTTATGAGTGCCTCATAGTGCCACTTTACTTTAAACGTCATTCGATAGGAAATGCTATGTAGATTCAGGATCTGTAGTGGTTTGGTTGCGCACGAATGTGCATGATGGTTTATTTTCTTATTTTCAGTGACTATGTGGGCATTACCGCGAGAAGAATTTGTCAACGCGTGGCGGTCGTGTCGTAAATAGGGGCGTACAGACGTCATAATTCAGTATATTATGAATAAATTTGATCCTACAACTCTTACTGACACTCAGGTGCAGGAGCTAAGAATCAAAATTAAGTTGATATCCCATAATATTAACAAAAATGGGAGAGTGCAGGGAGAATAGTGCCACGTACATAGGTAATCTACCTATGGAAGCTATTGAGTTAATTAATGACCTCCAAGGATTTTTGACATCAAATGATGAAGACCAGTATAGCAATGACTACGATGCTCTGGACTCTACAGAAGAATCAGGTGACGAATGAACATTAGACATGTTATTCTTAAGGGGAGTGAGATAAATGAGAACATTACTTGACGAATGGACGTTTTCTTTTTATTTGCAATAGGAGAAATAGGCCTAATATTCAATATATTGAACCCTTTATCCTCTGTTGGATAAACGATTCTATGTTTTATTTCTCCTATTAATAAATATTTCCACCAGCATCATGAAAGTAGCCAGACGGAGATGAGGAAATTTCAAGCATTGGTTGGAGACAGCGGGGACATACCTGAAGCAGATTGGCAATAGGCTAAATACTTTAGCTGTGAAAGGAAATAGCCTAGCGATGTGTCAGAGGGACAGGTGTTGGCCGCCTCAAATAGAAGCGACGCGCAGTGAGACATGCTGCTGGTATGTTCATTGTGATATTCGCGCCTAGAAGAAATATGATGCAGTAACGTGAGTGGCTGATGAGCATGCTGGACACTCCTACGACGCCAAGATCTGCTATAAACCGCCAAATTACAGAAAATGTGAGAACCAATGAGAGAAGAATGCCTATTTTGCGCGGCAGGTCTAGCGTGGGCACGCTCGGCTAGCATTCACGCGGGAAATCGCCTAGACAAAATATCTACGATCGATTCTAGGATTAATGGGCATATTCTTGACCTATGCAATGTTACGAGTTCAGTGATATTTATTTCATTCCTGTACCACAATTATTTCGAGAAATTTTTACATAAATTCCCCCCCCCCCCCCATCGAGACCTAGGGCCAGTTCTTTTATAAGTGGCATGAAGAGCCAAGACATTGACTATTATTTTGTGTGTCGTGGACACAGGTGGACTGTTACTTGTGTGCGTCGAAGGACGTAAGACTATTACTGTGTTCGTCTGCGGAAAGAACGACTTCTATTTTGTGTGTCGTGGAAACACAGAAATTATTGTAAAGTGTTAAATTCAGTGATAGATAGTCACAGCACTATATTTGTAGGGGCAGTATCGTCTATAATTCGCCAACGAACTGTGAAAGGGAAAGTAGTACCTGAACAGCGAATTTAGTAGTCAGATATCAAGTGTATAATAATCTAATTTTTGAATCAGCGCCAGAGATGACATCGACGACTACAGAGGAAGTTTGGAATTCTCAACACTCCGTCCAGATGGCTGAGATGAGATAGAACCATTCAGTTGGGAAATGGCAGCTGACGTTCTTTGACGGGTGACTACAAGAGAGATGAGTACAAAATAATATTCTTTATTATTTGATAAATTAACTTATGGTTTATGAGACACATTTTTGTAAATACATTGCTTGTGTGATTAACGTAGTATATTTAGTTTTGGTCTGACACACTTTTGTAAGGAAGCAGCTCGCACGAATGTTGTTAGTGGAAGGTTCTTGTTTTTGTGTTGTGTTAACTAACGTAGCTATGTGAACGGCCGTGTTTGCATATGTTACGCAATGCGGTTAAAAACGTCTCTCGGAGATCTGTTGTGTTTCAGAAGTAGGACTGAATTAATGTAATTATACAGTAGATTGGAGGGTAATTAAAATTGTTTAAGATTTATTATTGATCAGATTCAGTGTGACTATTGCCGTTGGAGCAATGTAATTTGTGACGAAGAGTAATCAGCTCTATCGTAGGTTTTAAATATTGTGTTTAATGTTTGCGAGCACCTATTCAGCAGACCTGTGTGAAAAGCGTCATGTCAGTCCCAGATGTGTGTATGTGTGTATTTTTGTGGTATTACAAGCGGGAATTTCAGCTGAGACTGATTTCTGTCAGCTTAGTACCCGGTCCATATTGTATCCTTGCGAGGGCAATTGTGGATATGTGATTATGTCTGACCATATGTTGAGTTGGATGAGATTTTTGTTGCTGTTGATTCCTTGAGATAGCGGCACAGCTGGTCAGCTATTTATATACACTGGAGTGGGACATGGCAAGTATTTTAGGAAAGGGGGAGATGTTTCACAAGGCTGTCTGAACGTGCAAGCATGGTCATTAGTGAGGAGTGCTCGTTGGCTCCCTAATTACTTGAATTACAGATAAGAACTGATCAATGGTAAAAATTGTTGAAATAAATGGGAGTTGCCTACGAATCACGATAATCTCCGAAGCGTTACCTTAACATGCAGTTTTGTTCATATAAAGTAATCTTAGCCGGTCAGGATTTTGTTGTTGTTGGTTTATTCCAGGTTTATTTTCATTTCAGTGACCCGTGAGTCACGTGCAATGCTGTCTTTCCTTGTGTGTATTGAGCAATTGGCCAGTTGGTAGCTCATGTTGTTAAGTGCGTCATCGCGCTAATGAGGATCTCAGAGAGATTCCTGTAAATAATAGATTTGTAGTGTGTGTGTCAGCATTAGAGTTTTTAAGGGTTTTTATTAATGTCATGCCCATATCCATAAACGTTGATTTACGTGATGATTGTTCGTGAGCACCGTGGCTGTTAACCCGTTGTAAACGAACGGTCATCCAAGTACTCATTTTCTCGTAGTTAGTCATCACGCGCACATAAAACTCAAATGCAAGGTAGTGGAACTAGGATCCACAATTTTATTATAGAGGGGGAGATCCGTCTGACTCCTCAAAGTGTTAGATATTCCTGTCATGGAAAAATTCAGGGAGGATATATTTTTTATTATTGTTTGTTTATTTATTTTCTTTTATGCACAATTAGTTATTAAATCATGTTATTATCTTACGTCTTGTCTCCTTACTTTCTTAATTATAGTTTTAATCCTATGACCCTTGCCTCAGTAAAGCATGTTGTTTGGCGGACGTAAACATCACACTATGAACTGAGCGCGACCCCTTGATCAAGATTCTTGCATAAAACACTGCTATTCTGAAGGGTTCATAGGGATAAAACTGGCGCGGCCAAGCGTGGGGCCATTTACTGTGGTGTAACGGCGGAAATTACACATGTCATTAGTGGCGTATTTGAGTAAAACTGACATGCCGCAAGCGCAGGCAGATATGACAGTATTTAATCACCGGGAAGTGATATTTTATTAAAAGTAAGTGAGGCGAAGTGGATACCGCCAAATGTGTGAAAAATAAATTAAAATCAGGAGTTTGCAAAGTAAAATACGGTTCACGTTTTTGTCTTTTAAATTAAAGTAAAATTAATATGTGATACCGGGCGCCCAATGATAAAGTTAAAACTAGATTTGTTTAGAAAGTCAAACTCATGGAAATATTAGGAGGCTGTAGCCTAAAATGACAATTAATACTTTGTTAATTAGTCAGTGTTAATATCAGAACAGGATAACAATTTAATGACTAAATATGTGCTTGGGTTTAAAATTAAATTGAGTAAAACTAGAACCACTCAGAGATGCAATTGACTAGTGGGAGTAAATGTAAAAATAAATGAACTGAGTTGGATAAAGAAAGTAAATGTGCATTGGATTTTATGTGTGTGTCAAAGGGCATTGCTTTATGCCATATCCCTAATGTCTCATATAAAGTGTGTAATATGGCAACGGTGGAGCAGATCCAGGAGTTCATTGAGAGTGCGGCGAGGAGAACACAGGCATTGTTGGACACTAAATTGGCGGAACAGAGTCAATCTATAAACACTAATATGTTAGAGCAAAGTGAATCATTGCGGACACAATTAAACAATAGTAGGCTAGAACAAAGTGAGTCTATAAACAAATTATCTGAGCAGAGTGAATCGCTAAAAACTAAACTGTCAGAACAAAGTGAATCGCTAAATACTAAACTGTTAGAACAAAGTGAATCATTGCGAACACAATTAAACAATAGTAGGCTAGAACAAAGTGAGTCTGTAAACAAATTATCTGAACAAAGTGAATCATTGCGGACAAAATTAAATAACAGTACAATTGAACAAAATGAATATCAGGCGGAACAAGCTAGGTTATTAAAGAGTGAAATTAATGACACTATCAATTCGCAGTTAGAGGCGCAAAATATTAAAAACACGAACCAATTAGCTTCGTTAACCGCAGAAATGAAAGATCACACAAATCAACAGATGGTATTACTGGCCCTAGATGTTAGCAAAAATAATGAGAAAAAAATAGAGCAGATTAAAAAAATGGAAGGTATTTTTGATCAAAAACTTAGCATTCTGGATGAAACGGTGTTAGCTAAACTAGAGCAAATTGAAATAGCATGCACAATGAATACAAGCGAGGTCAAAATAGCTCAGGATAAGTTGGAAGGACGATTTAAGGAGATGGAGAAAAGCGGCAGGGTCATTCAACAACAATTATCAGCAGTAGATGAAAACATATCCGGCATAATTAAAGATATGGACCGTCTCGAGATAAAATCAGCGGAACAATGGAAAAGCCTAACAGTGGAGCAAGAGCAATTTAAGAGTACATTAGACGAAAGGCTGAGCCAGATAGAAAGTAATCAGGGTGACACTAAAAACCGGATTGAAGGGCAAGTAAGCACGATTAAAGAACAAATAAGGAAAGATTGGAAGAAAATGAATATTGATTCTAAAGAGGAAAGATCCACCATTCTTAAAACAGTAGGCGAAAATCACACGCGTATTCAAGCTTTGGAGCAAGAGGTGAAAAATAAACTTAAAGAGCAGACGGACAGGATCATAAAAGCCGAACTCCGCTCATTAGAACAATCATCTATATTTAGAACGGGAACATTGAAAGACAAGCCGGATAACTCAAATAGTCCAGAGTCCAGCACAGCAGGAAGTCAGACTCAGACAGAGAGCCCATTAACAACAAACACGGAAGGGTTTCGTAAGAATATCGATAGGAGTTCAACACCACAAGACGGTCATCAGCCCACACAACTTATTCAAGTAATTCGCTCAAATGACTACAAACCGCAGAAATACACGGAAAATTCAGGGGTGACACCTAAAGCCTTTATCAAAGAGATGGAAGACCATTTCAATGACACTGGGGTACCTGAAGCACGTAGATTGAGGATGATGGAGAGATTTTTATCAGGAAATGTCCTCACATGGTTTTTAAGCTTCAAATATACATTTGGAAACATGTCAGATTTCAACTTAGCGTTTCTGCGCAAATATTGGTCGCCCGCAACACAACAGATTCTAAGGATGGAGCTTTACTCTAGGAAGTACCAAACCACCCAGCAAACAAAATACTCAGATTTCTTTAACATGCAAATGTTAAAATTTCGCGACCTTGATTACCCTTTAAATGAAGCAGATCTGGTGATGACTATAGCGAGACAAATGCCAGTCAACGTACAACAAGTACTAGTCGCAGCGAACGTTAGTACGGCCCTACATGCAGAGCAGATACTACGGCAAATAGATGAGACTACATCTCATAGTCATTATAGAGGAGGAAGAGAGCTGGAGTTAGTCAATACTACAGAGGTCATAAAACCAAAACAGGCAAACACCAAAACGCAGGGCACTAATACAAGCACTTCCACACCTAGGCGAAGCCAGGAAGAAGGAGAAAACAGACCATATCAGCGTAACGAAAATCATTACAACAATAGGTCATACCAAGGTAACAATAGATACCAACAGAGAGGATATCAGCAATGGCGTGAAAATCGAAGGAATGACAGGCTTTATGGAAGATACGGTGATTACAATGCCAATCAACGATGGAAAGGAAGAAGAGATCAAAATCAAGGAGAGCCACGTAACTATCGAGATGACTGGGATGATAGGCACGCTCAATCGCAAAATTACCTAGAGGAGTTACACGCTAGTCAAGGTGGAGAGATAGGAAGATGGGAAAAGGCCATTGGGAACATGAAAAATCCTGATACACATACTGAGGAAGCTGGAAGTCTACTGAGACAACAGGGATATCAAGAAGATGAGCGACAGAAGGATGATGGGAGTCGCAATGGAGCTAAAAAAAATGTTAAATTTGGATAAAGGAGACAGGCTACAAACACAACAGTCGGAAGTTGAAGATGGATGGATAGTAGCGAACATACAAGAATGGATTGCTTTACCAGAAGACTGCCTGGAGGAGACGGTGAAACCACGGAACGATGAAATTAGGCAGTTGCCCATTATTTACGCAAGGATTGGTGGAATTAATATAAGATGTTTATTGGATACGGGGTCACAGATCAGTCTGGTATCGGAGGCCTTGGTTCGAGAGTTGGGACGGAGTCAGAATATTCCTGTAATTCCGGTACCACAGCTCAAAGTGAGGGGTGTTATTCCTGAACGCACCGTCACTTGTAAACGTCAGGCATACTTAGAGCTGAACATATTGGAACACACTTTTGGGCAAACATTCATTATCATGGCAAAGATGAATTTCAATATAATTCTTGGTGCAAATTTTATTTGTGACTATCAAGCAGTGATAGATTTGCACAAGAATACTGTCAGTTTTAGAGAGTATGATCAACTGAAAAATGTGGGATTGCATATGGATGAAATCACTACCGGAAGAGATGTAAATTCTTGGGCATTGGAAGCAATATCGGAAGAGACGGAAGAGGAGGTACGAAAGGCAGAAGATAACATCATAGAAGGAGCTGTTGTGAAACTAGATGAGGAGATTGAATCCCAGGAGATATGGTCTTTATTAACGGAAGGAGATAACAGCGATGCACAATTTGAAGAGTTACTACAGGAGCGGCTCAATGACATTCAACTTGGGGGTGAACACAGAAAGCAGTTGGAAGAGATTTTAAGGAAGCACAAAACAGTATTTGATACAGTACCTGGGAAAATATTAAATTTCAAATATTCAATGCAAGTCGAGGATTGGTCACCTTTCAAAAGCAGATTGTATCCAATTCCTGAAAAATATCGTGGTCAAGTTAAGGTCATTATGGATGAGATGTTACAAGCTGGAGTGATAAGGAAGACACCTACACCTTATCTAAATGCGATTTTGGCAGTCACAGAACCAAATGGATCTATTAGACTTTGTTTAGATGCCAGAAATCTTAACACGAGACTCATTTTTCCTGTGTATGACAGAGCGCCAATCATCAGAGACGTACTAAAAGGCTTTAAAAACAAGAGCATTTATTCATCAGTTGACCTGACGAGCTCGTTCCACCATATTGAATTGGATGAGAAGTCACAGCTTCTAACTGGCTTCTTATTCGATAACCAGACGTTTTGCTTCGTTCGAATGCCCTTTGGAGTCAAAACAGCGGGCTGTGCTTTAATCCGAGCCCTGGACCGGAATTTAACCGAGGAAGTTAAGGAGATGACGGTACGCTACATTGATGACATTTTGCTGGCATCCGACAACATTGAAACTCACATGGAAAATTTAGATAAAGTATTAGGCAACCTGAATGCATCTAATTTCAAAGTAAATCTGAAGAAATCGCATTTCTTGAAGAGCGTGATCTTATATTTGGGTCACGTCATTGACAAGGAGGGAGTGAAGCCAAACCCAGCTAAGATTGAAGCGATAAAGAATTTTCCTACACCAACGAGAGTCAAGCACATTCGGGCTTTCTTAGGCGTAACGGGATTCTTTAAAGAAAACTGTCCAGGTTATACGGAGACTGTAGCTCCCATGCAGGAAATGCTAAAGAAAAATAATAAATGGTTATGGAATGCGGAGTGTGGGAAGGCATTCCAAGCAACAAAGCAGCTATTGGAAAACTGCATTAAATTAGGATATCCAGATTTCAAGCACAAATTTATAATCCAAGCGGATGCTTCACTAATTGGTATAGGTGCTATGCTTTACCAAGAGGATCCAGCTAACCTGCAGCACAAAACATATTTGGCATTTGTCAGCCGAAAATTGCGTAAGCAAGAGCGCAATTATACGGTAATGGAGCTAGAGCTGTTGGCCATACTTCATGCGCTACAACAATGGAAACGAATAATTTACGGCTACCCTATTGTTGTCAGGACCGACCACAAGGCACTAACATTCTTGTTTAAGACGTCGATGGCAAGCGAACGTGTGACACGTTGGTCTATATATATTCAGCAGTTCAGCATTGAGATTGAACATTGCCCAGGGAAGATGAACGTGATACCGGATGCACTCAGCAGGAACCCAGAGCCTGATAATGAAGAAACAGCGATGGTACAACACTTGGAGTTAACACCGAAGGACCGGGAATTCTTGGAGGAGTTACGTGAGATACAGCGAGAACAGGAAGCGGAACCATGGATGATGCTCTTAATTCAATACTTCAGAAAGCAACTACCTACAGGAACACCTGCATTTCGAGAAGCGAAAGCCAAAGAAGGAAGATATGTTTATGTCAACAATTTGCTGCACAAATAGGTAGATAATGACCACACCAAGTTACGCATATTAGTACCTGCATCGTTACAACGAGGATTGACATGGCATACGCACGAAAGTTACGGTCATGAGGGCGTAGATAAGTGCGAAGCGACGATAGGAGAGACATTTACATGGCCACGTATGAGAACAACTATATGTGACGTCATTACAACTTGTGATCCGTGTCAGAGGACAAATCCCAATAATTATTTAATGAGGCAGTATCCCAGACCATTGCTACCTCAGAAACCATGTGAGCTACTGGCACTCGACTGTTTCGGTCCAATTCCGAAGGGAAGGCGAGGTTGCCGTCATTTGCTAGTGTGCATTGATGTATTTTCTAAATTCGTAGTACTATGCCCTATTCAGAAAACTACATCGAAGCAGGTACTCAGTCGCATTCGAAATAGAGTTATTCCAATCCTTGGAAAACCAGAGTTTATATTATCAGACCATGGCAGTTATTTCACAAGCGCCGAATTCATGAAAGGTATGGAAGACATGGGTATAAAACACGTTTTAAGCAGTATCCGACATGCTCAAGCAAATCCAAGTGAAAGAGCAATTAAGTGTGTAACTTCATATTAGAGGATCTTCATTCCGAACGAACACCACAAATGGGTCGATAAAATTAAGGATGTAGAGACATGCATGAATTCTACCAGGCACGAGTCAACAGGAGAGATCCCCATGGTCCTACACAAGAACGAGTATCCAGTAAGAACGTGGAAAAGCATCATTAACTGTCCACAAGATCCAATGATAGCACCTGACTTGCGAATTGAGAGGACGAGAGCCTACATGAGAAAACAAGCAGACCGCAAATTACGGCGAGTAAGAAATAAGAGGTTTCACAGTGATCTTGAAATCAACCAGCTCGTTTTGGTGAAACGACCTGCTACATCGGATCCAGAAAAGAAAATCTTCAGTAAATTCTGCGAAAAGTTCATAGGACCCTATGCTATCGTAAGAAACCTTGGAAACAATGCTTACAGAGTGAAAGAATTGAGCACAGGAACAATGTCAGTCTACAACGCTGCCAACTTAAAAAAGTATCGTCGAAGTGAGCCATGGGAGCGCCAAAATTAATGACGCAGTTTGAATATATGGACGTCCTAATATCAACAAAGTGCACGAGGAGCAGTTGAGTACGGCACGTAAACGAGGAAGTAGAGTTGTTGTTGACAAACATTAACGAGACGAGCAGAGTGTTGCCGCAGGCACCAGAGCGTCATGCAAGCAGACTGAGAGGGGAGATACGAGCAGGAAATGAAAACGAGTAAATGCCATTCAAGACAGGAGCGACTAGACCAAGTAATAGAAAAGGGGTGATTCTGAAATAAAACAATGTGGCCAACGGAAGTCTTTTAAAATTATCGACTTTATTCCTAAGTTCGAAATTTTGTGAGTGGGAGAGTTGTGAACCCTTTATCCTCTGTTGGATAAACGATTCTAATGTTTTATTTCTCCTATTAATAAATATTTCCACAAGCATCATGAAAGTAGCCAGACGGAGATGAGGAAATTTCAAGCATTGGTTGGAGACAGCGGGGACATACCTGAAGCAGATTGACAATAGGCTAAATACTTTAGCTGTGAAAGGAAATAGCCTAGCGATGTGTCAGAGGGACAGGTGTTGGCCGCCTCAAATAGAAGCGACGCGCAGTGAGACATGCTGCTGGTATGTGCATTGTGATATTCGCGCCTAGAAGAAATATGATGCAGTAACGTGAGTGGCTGATGAGCATGATGGACACTCCTACGACGCCAAGATCTGCTATAAACCGCCAAATTACAGAAAATGTGAGAACCAATGAGAGAAGAATGCCTATTTTGCGCGGCAGGTCTAGCGTGGGCACGCTCGGCTAGCATTCACGCGGGAAATCGCCTAGACAAAATCTCTACGATCGATTCTAAGATTAATGGGCATATTCTTGACCTATGCAATGTTACGAGTTCAGTGGTATTTATTTCATTCCTGTACCACAATTATTTCGAGAAATGTTTACATAAAATCCCCCCCCCCCACCATCGAGACCTAGGGCCAGTTCTTTTATAAGTGGCATGAAGAGCCAAGACATTGGCTATTATTTTGTGTGTCGTGGACACAGGTGGACTATTACTTGTGTGCGTCGAAGGACGTAAGACTATTACTGTGTTCGTCTGCGGAAAGAACGACTTCTATTTTGTGTGTCGTGGAAACACAGAAATTATTGTAAAGTGTTAAATTCAGTGATAGATAGTCACAGCACTATATTTGTAGGGGCAGTATCGTCGATAATTCGCCAACGAACTGTGACAGGGAAAGTAGTACCTGAACAGCGAATTTAGTAGTCAGATATCAAGTGTATAATAATCTAATTTTTGAATCAGCGCCAGAGATGACATCGACGACTACAGAGGAAGTTTGGAATTCTCAACACTCCGTCCAGATGGCTGAGATGAGATAGAACCATTCAGTTGGGAAATGGCAGCTGACGTTCTTTGACGGGTGACTACAAGAGAGATGAGTACAAAATAATATTCTTTATTATTTGATAAATTAACTTATGGTTTATGGGACATATTTTTGTAAATACATTGCTTGTGTGATTAACGTAGTATATTTCGTTTTGGTCTGACACACTTTTGTAAGGAAGCAGCTCGCACGAATGTTGTTAGTGGAAGGTTCTTGTTTTTGTGTTGTGTTAACTAACGTAGCTATGTGAACGGCCGTGTTTGCATATGTCACGCAATGCGGTTAAAAACGTCTCTCGGAGTTCTGTTGTGTTTCAGATGTAGGACTGAATTAATGTAATTATACAGTAGATTGGAGGGTAATTAAAATTGTTTAAGATTTATTATTGATCAGATTCAGTGTGACTATTGCCGTTGGAGCAATGTAATTTGTGACGAAGAGTAATCAGCTCTATCGTAGGTTTTAAATATTGTGTTTAATGTTTGCGAGCACCTATTCAGCAGACCTGTGTGAAAAGCGTCATGTCAGTCCCAGATGTGTGTATGTGTGTATTTTTGTGGTATTACAAGCGGGAATTTCAGCTGAGACTGATTTCTGTCAGCTTGGTACCCGGTCCATATTGTATCCTTGCGAGGGCAATTGTGGATATGTGATTATGTCTGACCATATGTTGAGTTGGATGAGATTTTTGTTGCTGTTGATTCCTTGAGATAGCGGCACAGCTGATCAGCTATTTATATACACTGGAGTGGGACATGGCAAGTATTTTAGGAAAGGGGGAGATGTTTCACAAGGCTGTCTGAACGTGCAAGCATGGTCATTAGTGAGGAGTGCTCGTTGGCTCCCTAATTACTTGAATTACAGATAAGAACTGATCAATGGTAAAAATTGTTGAAATAAATGGGAGTTGCCTACGAATCACGATAATCTCCGAAGCGTTACCTTAACATGCAGTTTTGTTCATATAAAGTAATCTTAGCCGGTCAGGATTTTGTTGTTGTTGGTTTATTCCAGGTTTATTTTCATTTCAGTGACCCGTGAGTCACGTGCAATGCTGTCTTTCCTTGTGTGTATTGAGCAATTGGCCAGTTGGTAGCTCATGTTGTTAAGTGCGTCATCGCGCTAATGAGGATCTCAGAGAGATTCCTGTAAATAATAGATTTGTAGTGTGTGTGTCAGCATTAGAGTTTTTAAGGGTTTTTATTAATGTCATGCCCATATCCATAAACGTTGATTTACGTGATGATTGTTCGTGAGCACCGTGGCTGTTAACCCGTTGTAAACGAACGGTCATCCAAGTACTCATTTTCTCGTAGTTAGTCATCACGCGCACATAAAACTCAAATGCAAGGTAGTGGAACTAGGATCCACAATTTTATTGTAGAGGGGGAGATCCGTCTGACTCCTCAAAGTGTTAGATATTCCTGTCAGGGAAAAATTCAGGGAGGATATATTTTTATTATTGTTTGTTTATTTATTTTCTTTTATGCACAATTAGTTATTAAATCATGTTATTATCTTACGTCTTGTCTCCTTACTTTCTTAATTATAGTTTTAATCCTATGACCCTTGCCTCAGTAAAGCATGTTGTTTGGCGGACGTAAACATCACACTATGAACTGAGCGCGACCCCTTGATCAAGATTCTTGCATAAAACACTGCTATTCTGAAGGGTTCAATATGTTGTCTTTATTTCCATTTCTAGAGACATAATATTGTTTTCGTGTGTGAAGTGTGTTTACTAGAACTACGACATTAACAGGACTGTTTGGCGGCTTCGGTGGCGTAGTCGGTAGCATGCTGAGCTTCTATGCCCAAGATAGCGGGTTCAAACCCGGCCGAAGCCGTCGGTTTTTTAAGAGCGTTAAAAATCCCTCAGTATGCCTTCCTTCGGAGGGAAAGTAAAGCCAGCGGTCCCATGTCATAGATTTATGGTATGTTAAAGGACCTTCCACTAATTGCACCTGTGTGAAGCTAAATTGGATAGGTGAAGAATGTAAACAACGCTCTTAGGTTTCTACATTCGTTGCCAAGAGCCGACTGCGGTGGCGTCTAGTAGCTAAGTTCTGAACTTGGCCTAGTAGTCGTTGACGGTGGCGCTTGGCGGCAAAAGTAGGAACTATTTGAAAAATTCTAAGTTGCAGTACTTAAATTAAAAAACAGATAACACACACTAATACAGTCATCAAAATTTACACCGGTTATCAGACAGATTCTACACACACCCAAAGTACACGGGGCTACATGACCACTTTGTCGCAGCCCCTAAACTTAAGAACCAACCAACCAACAGGACTGTAAAATGACATTTTGTTATAAAGAAATTGATTGTATGATTTTGACGAATATTTTTTTATTTTTAGAAAATAAGTGTTATTTTTGTGCATATTTGGTTGTTCTATGTTTAATAACAATTTAATATACGTTTTTAATCTGGATGATTTTACATACAGTGAATACGTCTATTCCCTCAAATAAGGTGTTGCAAGAATACTTGACTGAAAGTCTCATTGTTATTCATATTTTATCCAGTTTTAAATAGTATGTTTACCACTGTCATAAACTATCATGCACACATCTAAATCGTGATTTTTACTACCAAAAATGGATGATTCTTGTGTTGCTTTCGGTCATTTTTTACACCTCACCTTACCGCTCACCCCTATATACATTTACTCCCGAAGATCGTACACTTTAGACGATGCCAGAAATGAATTCAGTGACCTCGAATACGGTATATTGCCAACTTTGAATAGAATCCCAGCGCTATTAACGAAGTTATTAATTTTTTCCACCTAGAATTGGGATTCGACAAACTGTGCAGCGGTCGCTTGGTAGGCCTAGGCCCTCAAGGGCTGTAGTGCCAGGGGTTATTTATTTGTAATTATAAATGCCATAGCACTGATTGTGAGCCAGGGTCAAACCCGCTATCTAAGTGTTGAAGCCCAACCAACCAACCTCACGACCTCCCCACTCAGTTCGAACTTTGATTGAATATTTTAGGTTTTGGTAAAGAATATGCATTATACTGTACGAGTAAAGTATATCTAAATATTTAATTGCATATGCCCGAAGGTCCGGGTTCGATTCCTGGCTCTGACATGAAATTTATTTGTGGTCTTATGGCTGGTATTGGCTAAAATCAGCCTCGTGAGGCAAAAATGAGAAGAGGTGGGTTCGATTCCCATCTCAGCCATCCTGGAAGTGCTTTTCCGTGGTTTCCCACTCCCACTGCAGAAATATGGGATGGTTCCTAACTTAAGGCCACTGTCGCATCCGTACCGATCAAATTAAAAACACACTACTACTACTACTATTACTACAGGCATCAAATAAGACAGGATATCAGACAAATTTACACAGATGGAAGTACAAGGACATAGGCTAAATGACCACGATATCTAAGCCCCATAAATGAAAGAATATAACAAAATTGTACATTAAGATACCACAGACGACAGGATAATTATGCTGTTGTTGTTGTTGTTTCATATGATGGATTTCGACATCATGGACATTGATCTCTGTGTCCTAAGAGGGGTAGTTGGGCCCAGAGGCTTGTTGGATCCTCAGAAAGCATCACCGTAAGTGCGAATAGAAACCCAAAAAAATCCAAAACATCGCTATAATGAGGTGAGATAAAGTGTAAGGTAGTTTGTCAAAGCTTTCCTCACTGAGACGTACATCAGCACTGACCCTAGGAGTAGAACCTTTCACAGCTTCCACAGGTACTAGCTCTGCCCTGGATGTCATTACTCAGTAACTTCCATATAATCACAGACACTTTATTCCTAAATGGAAACCCACTTCTACTTTAGCCTGCGTCAACAGACAAATGCAAAAATTGCTGCGTTTATCAAGATATGGCTACAGATTCATCCAATTAAAATTTATCACGAAGAGAATTAAGATTATTTACATTAAAATAATGCAAATCTACGTTTCTTGTGTGTTATTACTTCCGTTTGTATGATGCAACATTCTCTTGCAAAAAAGAACAGAAAATCTTGCTTCGTAGATTTTTCAATCATTTCATTCTTATAGTGATTTTTAAAAATAACACAAAGTGCTTTGTATGACTGAAGATTTTTGGAGGTCAGATTTGAAGAATAATAGTCAAAATATATAACGTGAAACGCATCACCATTGTCAAACTGTTATCTTCTCCTGATTTCGGAATAACGATTGATTAACAGTCCTGTTTCAGAATACACCACCTCAATGGTTAGAATTGAAGTCTCAAAATGCGATATGGTTGAGTCACAGACGTACAGTGACCAAAGCTAGTGTTCATCTCACCATAAACTTCAAGTATTTATAAGCACAGTGTTCATATAACAAGTAATTTAAGTATCGAGTCAAACAGGATAACATATAGTGGGAATTTCTACACTTGTATGATGCAACATTCTCCTGGATAAATCAACAGAAAATCTTGCTTCGTTGATTTTCAATCATTTTATTCATTTATACGAACTGTGCATAATATGAACCAATGCATTTAGTTTAGGAGCTTTAATATAAACAACATAAGACACGGCCAAGGAATTAAATACAGCAATTTCTCTAGGTTTATTGTCGTGTCTTGTGTGCGGTTTTGCCTAGAACACCAAGATAGGCTCATCAGCGGGCTCTTGGTGTCCGTGCCCCGCCTCCAACAGGTGTAGCGAACTGTGCACTACCTCCCTTCTCATGAAACGCTCTTGCGCTTCTTTACTACGAGAGCTAAAAGCTCAAGCAACCTTTCACATCCCTACAAAGGCCTCCGCGAGTCTCATTTTAGAGGCATATTAGATCACCTTTTGTCCGTGTGTCTGTCTGTGTGCGCGTGAGTGTGTGTATGTGTGAGAGAGAGAGAGGATTTTTGTGTGTCCCCCCCCCTAATAACTTCTGAACAGCTAGAGCGATTTCAATGAAACTCGGTAAGTTCATAGCACTATTTTGGGCGACTCCGACCGTGCCCTTCAAATTTTGTTACGTTTATCCAATCCAACATGGCGGCTGTGCGAAATATTTCACCAGCATTCAATATCACCGAAACTATTACCGATATCACCCTGAAGTTTTGTACTGTGATAAAGGGAACTAGTAGAAGTTCACCTATGCTACTTTTGAAAACCTAGTAACTACAAAACCAACATGGCGGCCAAGCGAAGTTGCGACTTTTAAATAGACGTTTCTCGCGATTTAACCAACCAAACGCAATGAAACATGGTACGGTATATGTTTATACACATTGTAATGCACGAACATCTAACTTCGTTCAATTGTTTACATAACCTCAAGATGGCGGCTGTGTGAAATATTTCATCGGCATTCTATATCTCTGAAACAATTACCGGCATCACCATGAAATTTTGTACGAAGATAAAGGGCACTATTGGAAGTTCATCTATGAGACATTAAAAAACCGGTCAACTACAAAACGAACATGGCGGCCAAGCGAACTTGAAATTTTTAAATAGACTTTTCTCGCGATTTAATGATCCAAACGCAATGAATCTTGGTACAGCAAATGTTTATACACATTTTAATACACTGGTATCTAATTTAGTTCAATTGTTTACGTAACCTCAAGATGGCGGCTGTGCGAATTTCGAAAATTAAGTTTTCATTTCTTGTGTTCTAATCATGCAAACGAAATCAACATTTGGATAATGAACGTACACAATAATCATCATCTAATAGTACATAACTCTATGGTCTACATATATTAAAATCTAACATGGCGACCATCTGAAATATTTAGATGGTAATCAATATCTATTAATCTACTACAACAATCAAACTGAAATTTTGTAAGTGTATAGAGGCTATAAGCAACAGACCTCCGTGGCTTAGGCGGCAGCACGCTGAGCCCTCACTGCTGGGTTCGTGGTTCAAATTCCGGTCACTCTATGTGAGATCTGTGCTGGACAAAACGAAGGCAGACAGGTTTTTCTCCGGGTACTCCTGTTTTCCCTGTCACAAATTTCATTCCAGCAACACTCTCCGGTATCATATCATTTCATCTGTCATTCATTTCATCATTGCCTAAGAGGAGTGCGACAGGCTTCGGCAACCGGCACAGTTCATATCCTCGCCGCTAGATGGGGAGTAGGGGAGTAAGGCGGTTTCTACTTCACTCCAGAACCCTCCTTGCCCCACTACTAAGCCTCAGCCATGTAATATTTGTCAATATCTCTCGAACGCATGGTCCGATTTTGACAAATGAGGTGTCATTGGACTCGAGCTGACGTCATATTTCCTATGGACCACTCGCTATATTTTTGAATTTTTTTTTGAATTTTTTTGTTTTCGAAAGTAAGTGATAGTTTGAAAACCAAACATGATAGAACGTTGTGCCATGCCTCAAACGAATGGCCGTTATAACCTTTATTTTCTGTAATGAAACTTTTTTACTTTTTATGTTTTTTTGAAAACACTCGAATTTAAAAATCATATATTTTGGAAACTAGGAATTCTACAAAACAAATTGTTTGACGTAAATCAATGGTCCCTATCCCCTCTACCCCCAAAATAAATTTCAAGTCTCTAGGATAAAAACCTGACAGTAGTGTGGTAGTGGGAAAGCTGCCCACTAACTTATTGAACCCTTCTCGTATTTGCCCTGAACCTGATATCTCGCTAACTAATCATGGGATTTGAACATACAGGATGTCCTAGCATTCGTAGTGATTCCCCCTACTTTCCTATAAGCTCTTTATATAAATAAAAGACCAAAACAAATAGGTCATCCGCTTTTAATATTTCCTAAACCCATGGTTGGATTTGAGCATATGGGATGTCCTAGGAATCGTGGTGAACCCCCCTTTCGTATGGACGTTTTATTTCCACTCTAAAATAGTGCTAGGTTGTAGGTTCTGCTCTACTTAGGAAGTTGTTAGCCCCTGCGACCTTGGAATGGAAGGAGTCATGCTAGGAGGGCGTGCTTGGATTCGTTTTTTTCGTCTCCTTGCGCTCTTTACGAGAATGTAGGTGTCGAAAAGGTGAAATGCTGGAAACATGTTTTTTTGGGGGGCAAAAACGTGAGTTTAGACATTTTGCTATATCTCGCGAACCAATCATGTTAGAGGCGTGTACGAGGGGTCCAAGGACACGGGCTGACGTCCTCTTTGCTATGGACCACTCGTTATATTTTTTAAAAAAATTTGGAAACTCGATTTTGGGGTAAACACGTGTTTTTTGTGATTCTGGCTGATAACTCACGAACCAATAAGCCTAGAGACGTGTGCGAGGTGTCATTTTTTTCATTGCGTTGTCCTCTTGCCGAGGATGTTCGTGTTGAGCAGGAATGAAAAACCATGTTGAGGTAAAACCGTGATTTTAGACTTTTTGCTCTATCTCGCAAACCCATAACGCTAGAGACGTGTACGAGGTGTCCTAGGACTCGGGCCAACGCCCCCTTTTTGAAACTATGTTTGACATTTTGACAAAGGGCCTAACGCCATACATGTTGAAAAAAAATCTTTACCTGTTTAAAATGTTCATGAAGAGTGGTTGTAGATAGCAAGAGACGATACCACTGGGCACGTGTTTCAACGAGGCTATTACTGGCCACGGTGGTTATATACCAATACAGTATTCGCTATTTCGATGAGACGGCGGGTCGAGGGTTCGTTTTTCGATTTTTCCTATGATGGAATACCTAATTCCTAAACCCCCTGAAGGGGGTCTTTAACATGTAAACGATTATGAGTGACATGACAAATGATAATTCCTTGATCAGATGAAGTTGGCTTTAGATAGAACAAACAGAACTTGGTTATATGTTGCTTGAAGTGAGTATAGAAAACAAACTTGCTGGGGCAGACTGACAGGATGTGGATGTTATTTGAGCTTATTGGAATGCATTGACTTGACTTGACAACAGGTCAATGAAAAAAGCACAGAGATGCTGAGGACACTTGAAGGTCAAACGATATGGCAACCATGGTGGGATGGGGAAGCGAGGATGATGTCGCCGATCATGTTCAATATTCAATGGATGAATTTATATTTTGCGAAGCATTGTTCGGAGAGGGTCGTGTGACGACTTGTTTTAAGGGTATTTATTTTTCCGATCTTTCCTATGGTGGACTCATTGATTGAAATAATCCAAAACTGATAGGGCATGGCCTTGAGATTTTATAAACTGATAATGGGATTTTGACATACAAGATCCCCCCAGAACTTAACATGATGTCATTCTTTTTATGGCTTATGAATTTCCCCAAAAAAGACCCAAAACAACAAGATCATGGACTTTTGCTTTTCTTAATATATTGCAAACCCATAATGTAAGATGTTTACTGTGAGTGACGAAACCTAGCTAGGTAAAGAAAGAATTATTGTAGGCTACATGTATGGTGACTGACACGTCTTTGACCATTGGAACTTGTTTTCAGATCTGACTGTAGTACATAGGGAGTATAGGTTGTAGGCATGGCTTGACAAACGGTGTACACAAAATTCAATTTATCGATTCAAGAATTAAGAGTAGACTATCATTAATTAATTGGTTA
Organism: Meconema thalassinum; assembly: GCA_946902985.2. NCBI lineage: Eukaryota > Metazoa > Arthropoda > Insecta > Orthoptera > Tettigoniidae > Meconema > Meconema thalassinum. The sequence continues at coordinate 1,763,156,218 of OX336388.2, forward strand.
AAGAGTGTAGCTAAAAATAAAAAAATGGTGACTACATTAAACTAAACTGAACCAAGTCGAATCAAACCCAACTGAACCAAACCAAGCCTAAAGCAAACCAAACCTAATCAAGAACAAGCCAAGGGCTTAAGTGTAAAACTTGTGGGGGAATACAGTCATTGGCAATGTCCAAAGGAAAGGATAAGGCTCTACCTTTAGAGGGTAAGGTAAAGCTAGCGCATGGCGCTAATGCATATTCCCAAGTACATGAACCACACACACACACAACTATCCTTTGCTGTTTTTATGAGTTGACTGTTAAAACTTACTCAGTGGTTACTGAGCAAGATGGTCGCTACACACAAGCTTTAAATGCTTGAGTCTAATAATCTATACACACACACACACTCGCTTGTTCTAAACTAAACTGTCTTGCTGGCAGTGCTCACACAGTAGGCAAATGACAGAAATGCTTGGCTAACAGAAATACAATCATTTTCGGTTGTCTAATGTTACCAGCTAACCATTACATGCTATAGTGGTGAGCACATGTGCCTCTTGCACTGGAGATTGTAACTCGATTTCTAGCTCTAAGGCCTAGAACGAATCAAACTAAGAAAGAAGGGTATGGTGACGCAGTGGTTAAACTGTTAGCCTTTCACTAAGGTAGACTAGGGTTTGATTTTAGGTTAATATACATGTCATAAACAAACAAACAAACAAAAAATGCAGAGATAATGTTTAAAACTGGTTACACTTGTCTCTTTTCAAATTATTACTTAGATTACAAATACAAAGGTGGACTGGGTTTGATATACAGTTAATGCTGCCTATCGCATACTAGCCTGTAAGAAAGCCAAACAAGCAAAAGGCGTAGGTAGAGCAGTGGTAAAATCGCTATGTGTAGAGAACTACCTAACTGTTTTATGAACTGGCAATGGTATGTCGCATAAACAGTGCAGGATACAATCCAGCAACCATAATTTTTATCTTGTGGAACAGAGAAAACATATATATATAGAGATATATAGAAAGCTTGTGTATGTATGGGTAGCATTGATTGTTTGACCAGAGAAAATACGGTGAGGTAGGGTGGGGAGAGGAAGAATTAACACTTATATATGAATGAATGGTAAATAGTATTTTTGTTCTTTTCAATAGTTTTGTTTTTCAAATGCAGTGGTAGATAGCCGTTATTTTGTAAAACATTCTTACTTGAAGTAGTAATAAGCCTCTACGGCCCCACTAACACACATAGACAGACTGTACTAGTGCCATGGTCAAGCACTCACATTAAGATCACTTACAAAAACATAAAATGAAAAATAAAAAATCTTGTTTTAGAAATATCGTTTTTCAACATACACAAAATAAATAAATAAATAAATGTTTTAACAGCAAAATGGAAAATCCATGTTTCCATATAAACAAAATTTAAAAACCTTAAACGAACATTTAAAAATATATATATAAATGGGAAATCGACAAATGTGTAAATATGAAAAAGGAAAATCCATGTTTCCATATCATGAAATTGAAATAAAAAAACATCAACCTGTCATTTTAAAAAATGCAAATGGAAAATTGACAAATTGCAATGTGTGAAATGTGAAATTGAACAAATGGCTATCATTATTTAAATAAAATAAAATAAAAAAACACAGTGCCTTATGGTTGAGATGTGAATCAAACCCTCTCTATTTATTTTGGACCACCCGAGACTGAGTATACTTGTTTTAGTCCTCAAACCACTTTTAAAATTTTGTGTTAAAGCTAGGAATTGAAACCAAGAGCTTGTAGGGGGAGACCAAGGTTAGAATATGATAAACAGATAGTCTTGATTGTAGGATGTGATAGCTATATAGAGATGAAACGATTAGTTCGGGACAGGGGGCATTGAGATCTGCAGCAAACCAGTCAAACGACTAAAGACTCAAACAACAACATGTAAGCTCACCAAAATAGTGTTGTGTAACGGTAAATGTTAGTCAACGAACAGTAATGCATTACTAAAACCCATGACACGATACCTAAGAGCTTTTCTAAAATTATTTTAAAATGCCTTTAACCCTATATTAAACACCCAGTTCACAATACTCATAACTGCAATGTTATGGTAAAACAAAACAAAATCTATATTTCAAAACAAGCAAGTGGTTTAGTCAATGTATACTGGGAAAAGTTTTGTAAACACTCAAGTCCACAAGACTAATTAAATTAGTAACTGTCAGGTTGGTCGAGTGGTTAAGGTGTTTGACTTAAGATCAAATTTCCTGTACAAGGAAGCAAGGGTTCGAATCCCTTGCCTGACATAACTATTGCCTTAACATGGCTTGTCCACACTGAATTATTATGATACTCGCTACACAAACCATAGACAGAGTGTATTGTTTAAGGCACTCTCTTTATGAACACAGTCAGAGACTGTTGATGGTTAACAATTGCATTAATAGTGGGACATAGGGATAGCAATTAAGAAAATAAGAAAAACAGCCAATACCCATACAATGTTTTTATTCATTTAGTTTTTTTACAATAGTTACACACTGAATACAACATTTTATCTTTTTATCATTGTTTGATATAGATTTTAAACACAACGCTTGTTGTAGATCCTTTTATAACTTTCTCCAGGTACTCTTGTTCTTAAAAACTGGGGAAGCCGCAATGGTTTTATAGACATTAAATCCTCATCCTCTTCTTTTTCATCATCATCATCATCATCATCATCATCATCATCCTCAACATCACTAGAACTATCCAATTCCTTTTTTCCTTTCCAATGGGACCTCTTGAAGAGTCTGTGTTGCTTTTGATAGTGCTAAGGGTTTTTTGAACGTTGACAACTGTCCTAACATGACTTTTTGAGGAGATAATAATTTGCTTTTCAACAAACAATGCACTATCTTGAGCAGCAATATCATTTCTCCTAGCATGACTCCTTCCATTCCAAGGTCGCAGGGGCTAACAACTTCCTAAGTAGAGCAGAACCTACAACCTAGCACTATTTTAGAGTGGAAATAAAACGTCCATACGAAAGGGGGGTTCACCACGATTCCTAGGACACCCCATATGCTCAAATCCAACCATGGGTTTAGGAAATATTAAAAGCGGATGACCTATTAGTATTGGTCTTTTATTTTTATAAAGAGCCTATAGGAAAGTAGGGGGCATCACTACGAATTCTAGGACACCCTGTATGTTCAAATCCCATGATTGGTTAGCGAGATATCAGGTTCAGGGCAAATACGAGGAGGGTTCAATAAGTTAGTGGGCAGCTTCCCCACTACCACACTACTGTAAGGTTTTTATCCTAGAGACTTGAAATTTATTTTGGGGGTAGAGGGGCTAGGGACCATTGATTTACGTCAAACAATTTGTTTTGTAGAATTCCTAGTTTCCAAAATATATGATTTTTAAATTCGAGTGTTTTCAAAAAAACATAAAAAGTAAAAAAGTTTCATTACAGAAAATAAAGGTTATAACGGCCATTCGTTTGAGGCATGGCACAACGTTCTATCATGTTTGGTTTTCAAACTATCACGTACTTTCGAAAACAAAAATTTTCAAAAAAATCAAAAAATTAACGAGTGGTCCATAGGAAAGAGGACGCCAGCTCGAGTCCAATGACACCTCATTTGTCAAAATCGGACCATGCGTTCGAGAGATATTGACAAATATTACATGGCTGAGGCTTAGTAGTGGGGCAAGGAGGGTTCTGGAGTGAAGTAGAAACCGCCTTACTCCCCTACTATGGGGGCTTCATTCATTCCATTCCTTGACCCGGTCGGTCGACTGGAAGCAGGCTGTGGTTTTTCATTTTCATAGAGGCTATAAGCATAAGTTCACCTATGGGACGTTCAATAACCTGCCGAGCACAAATCCAACATGGCGGCGACGCGAAATTTAAATATTCAGATGGAAGATTCTTGCGTTTTAACTATCCGAGCGCAATGAAACTTGATACGGTATATGCTTATAAAAATTTTAATCGACTGCCATCTAATTCATTTAAACCACAAGATGGCGGCTGAGCGAAATTTCAAAATCCCGCTTTTATTACTTGTTTCCTAATCATGCAATTGAAGTTTGAATAAAACACCTACAAAATAATCTTCATGTAATAGTACATAAGTTAAATCTAAGGCCTATAATATAAAAATCCAACATGGTGACCAACCAAAATATTTAGACGGTTCTCAATATCTACGAATCTATTACAGCAATCAAATTGACAGTATGTTGATAGAGGCAATTAATATTAGTAGGATATATGAAAATAGGCTATTTAGTTCTTCACGGAACTACTTGTTATAGGTAAGGTCCTCGCTAATCTAGATGGTGTAGTTAAGCTACTATAAATTACTTAAATAACAGAAACCTTGGATACGGTACCGTACATCATTCTTACATAATCTGAAAAGTTTCCAATTCCAACTGCTTTTATAAAAGCTCCTAAAAATACAAGAGTTGATGATTTGTGAGATATTCCACATACATTTTATATTTTACATCAGAAAAATGGTTATCAGAGCAGCTTGTATACATTCCACAATTTCAGATAAGTCTCGTTATCAGATCTTCCAACACATTATTCGCAGACAAACAATGTTGCAGCTGTAGCTTTTTATTATCATCTCAGCATAGTGCTCATAGGTCATTTATGCATATTAGTTTACAATACAAACAGTAGTTGAGGGCTTGTTCTTTAAGTGTGTCTCAGAAATAGTAACTGCCCCAACAGGGAGACTGTTTGTTGGTTGATTGATTTAGGGGCTCGACAACGCGGCCATGTAGCTCCGTGTACTTTGGATGTGTGTAGAATCTGCCTGGTGTTAGTTGTGATGGCTGTAGTAGTGTGTATTATCTGTTTTAATTCAAGTAGGCTAAGGACTGCAGACGATAATTTCAAGTAGTTCCTACTTTTACTACCAAATGATACCGTTCACGACACCTAGCTTGTGGACTTGGCTACTAGTTGCCACCTGGCGGCGAAACGTTGGAACTAATATAGCGTTATCAATTCTAACCTACAAATTTTGCTTCACACAAGTGTAGTTAGTGGAAGCTTCTTTTTCAAGCCATAAATCTATGACATGGGCTCGCCGGCTTTACTTCCCCTCCGAAGGAAGCCATACTACGGGATTTTGCACACTCTTAAAAGATCCGATGACTTCGGCCGGGTTTGAACACGCGACCTTGGGCATAGAAGCTCAGCATGCTACCAACTACGCCACCGAAGCCGCCAGAGACTGTTCTTTGATGAGATTGTCATTTGTCAGTCTTGCAACGTATATGCACATATAAGTTACAGTTATATTTTATCAGTAAGAGTTGCCACTCTATCTAAGGTCTTGACGGATTTTTATTTTCGGAGGGAAGATACACGCTGGTGGTGTCATTGTAGGTTTGGTAGTGTTTTGTAGAGCTATTTTGTCTTGTAGGCTATATTTGGATCTGATGGTGCTCACTTGACGAGTGAAACATACCATTATCAATAAGGCAACACTAAAAAGTGGCTTCAATGCTATCTATAGAAACAAGAAATGTGCTTTGAAAATGATCCGATATAATAATGAAACGTCTGTGAAACACGAAGTGGACTTTGGAACTGTGTTAGATCTTATCCCATGAGCTGTAATCTACTCACATTGTGCCGAGGTGAAGTATGACGTAGAGAGAAAGAGCAAGCCGAACGCTACGGTGAGCCAGTCTTACATGTGATAAGTTCGAATCCAGGACCTACTCTTATATTTTTATTTTAATTAGTTATAATTTACCGTCTCTTAACGAACCTAAAATCCACTTACACGCCCCTTACCAGATTTGCCATCATTGCGGTCGTGAAATTTCAATTTGGAGCTCGTAACCAAAATGATGGGTAAGTTTATATTTTACTCTTCTTTCTGTATTGCTTCCTTTCTTCGTTATGTCCATTCATAGAGCGCATTGGAATCTTGCTAGTTGGCTTGTTAGCCTACATTCGATTTTTGCAAAAAATGAAAGTAGACTTATGAGATCTACTCAGGGTCAAAAATTGTGTATCTGTCTGTGTGTGTGTGTCTGTACGTGTGTGAGTGTGTGTACTCTGAATGTCTGTCCCCCATCAATTCAATCACGGTGAAACTGAATTGAAATAAATTTGGTACAGAGATAGCACTTGCAAAGGGCACCTCAGTGACATTTTATATCGCCACCATCTTTACCAAAACTGAATGGCGGCCACTCAAACGTTCAAAACGTAAAATCAAATTACGACTAAATTAATCATCCGATCTCTACCAAATTTGGTAACAACATACCTTTATATAGGATGCGTCTTTCACCCAAACTACAAGGTAATCAGCCTTGCCATTTCAGGATGGCAGCCGTGTGAAATATGCAACCATTATAATCAATAGCTTAAGACCCAACAATTCCGATTATGGAGCCAAGGGTGGTTTAAGCTATCCTGAAGGATGTCATCCGTTATTTATTATAATTTAATATTATAATATTATACTGTACGAGTGGCTTAAAAGAGCTGAGCCATCTCTGTCTCCTGACAAGACGGCAGCTGACCTGTTTTGCCTGTCCTATATTTCAGTAGTTTTAGTATGTTTTATGCGATATACCCTACTGTTAAAAATAATATGAACTTCGTATGAAATGATTTTTAATGAAGATGTACTGCAGTGAAGAAATTCGCTTATTTCAAGGCATTATTTGCTAACTCGTTGTATCTAATATGGCAGTTAATTACACTCCGGTGTTAAGGATATGGTTAGCTCTGGGCTAGCGCGTTAGTCTCTCACGCGGTTGACTGGGGATCGAATACTTCTTTTACAAATGATTTGCACGAGCTCTTTACACAGATACTGAATAAAATGCAATTTAGCTCAAAGAAGAGGCTAATGTATACAGTCATCTCTATATATATAAGAATGAAAGTTTGTCTGTTTTTTCTGAATTTCTACGGAAATTTGCGTTATTTACGCGTTTTAGACTGTTTTGTGACGGATGCGCGTGAAAATGAAATTTTTGTCTGTCTGTCTGTCTGTCTGTTTGTTTGTCTGTGGACAATTTTTTGTGTCCTTATAACTCGAGAACGGCTGAGTGGATCAACGTAAAATTTGGTACAGATATCCTTCAGAGGCATGACACCAATCATTGATGCAACCCTTCTCTGTACCTCTCATAAATGGGGGCCTACCCCCTTAAAATACATGCTGAAATAGGCGTAGAAGGGCGAGACAAAGCTCATTTTCAGCCCCTCAATGTGAGAAACGAAACTCGGGGGCCCTAACCACATTTTAAGGCCCTAAAACCAATAGTTTTTGAGATATTCCCAGAAAATTAATTTCATTTAATACAATAATGAACGGAAGCTAGCCGGTAACCATGGCAACAGAAATTCACAGGTCCATCTATTGCTGTAATATAAGACGCAATACAATTCCATTTATTACTTTACTGAGATAGTTTGCAAACGGCTAGAAGGTTATAAAGGAACCAAACTAAGCTGTAAAATTCATCAATACATATAATGCGCTTAAGGGGGTCAAGGGGTACTCTAGAATTTTTTCACGCGATTTACATGTGCTGGTGTGCTACGGAAGGTCTATTATATCCCTATCTCTATATTGTTATATTATTATTATAATTAATATTATTATTAAACTACGGAAAGGAAGACCCCAGAGGACTGGAAAAAGGGAATAATTGTCCCGATCTTCAAGAAAGGTAGTAGAACAGAATGCAGAAACTATCGGGGAATAAAACTGATGAGTCATTGTGCAAAGATGTTTGAGGAAGTTTTGGAAAGGAGAATTAGGACAAGGATAGAAGGAGGGATGAGGGAAGAACAACATGGCTTCAGAGCAGGAAGGTCCACAGTGGATTTGATTTTTGCTGTAAGGCAGTTACAAGAACAGCACTGTGAGTATGGAACAGATCTACTGATGGCCTTCCTGGACATTGAGAAAGCATATGACAGTGTATGCAGAAACAAAGTATGGAAGTCCCTGGAGGATAGAGGAGTAGAAAAATGGACTATACGGAGGATAATGGAGAAGTACAAGGGAAGCGTGAGCTGTGAGAAAGTGGGAGGAGAGAGATCGGACTGGGTGGAACAGAGAAACGGCCTGAAACAAGGAAGTGCACCGGCACCGTTACTTTTCATTGTGGTGATGGATGACATAATGACCCAAGTGGCACAAGTGATTTGATGATTTGGGGAAACAAGGAGGAGGAGGTACAGGAACAGTTAGACGTGTGGGAAGGAATAATACAAGGATATGGGATGAAATTTAGCATAAATAAGAGTGAGATAGTGTTCACAACAAAGAAGAAGGAAAGAACCACAACGGGAATAACAATTGGTGGGGAACAGCTGAAGAAAGTGGAGAGTCTCAAGTATCTGGGAAGCCTGATACAAGATAATGGAAGAAACTATAGAGAAAAAATGAGCGAGGGAGACAGGCAGAAGCATTCCGGAGGAGTGTGAGAAGCATGTTATGGAGCAAGGATGTCCCTCAGAACCGAAAAAGATCATATATCGGACGTTCTATGCCCCTATCCTGACGTATGCCTCGGAGACCTGGGCTATGAAAGGAAGGGAGAAGAGCAAAATACAGGCCAGTGAGATGAGGTTCTTGAGAAGCAGTATTGGAGCTACAAAGATGGACAGAATAAGAAATGAGAGGACCAGAGAATTAATAAAGGAGGAACCATTACGGGATGGTATAGAGAAATCTAGACTTAGATGGCATGGGCATGTAAAACGAATGGAGGATAAGAGGATACCCAGGAGGATACACGAGACGAAGTGGCAAGGAAAGAGACCGAGAGGAAGTCCGAGAGGAAGACCGAGAGACAGGTGGCTGAAAGGGATGGAAGAAAGCGTGAAGAAGAGAGGAGAAGACTGGACAGTGGTGGAAGCTGAGAGATGGTGGGAAGACAGAAGACGTTGGAGAGGCCTGTGTTCCAAACAGACCCGGCCAACGGCTGGAAACTGTGCAAGAGGATGATGATGATGATACTACGGCCTACAACGACGAGACAAAGCTCATTTTCAGCCCCCTGGTGTCAGAAAAAAAACCTCGGGGCCCCTAAACAGTCGTAAAGGGTCCCCGGAAACTACATTTTAATGCTCTAAAACCAAGAGTTTCTGAGATATTCCCAGAAAACTAATTTCATTTAATAAACTAATGTAGGAATGCAAGCCAGTAACCATGACAACAGTGTCTCAAAAAGGTACATCCAACTTTCCATCTATTTCTGCAAGAAGTAATGCCACTCCATTTATTAAATTTCTGTGAAAGTTTGCAAATGGCTATAATGTTATCACGGAACCAACAAAAACTGTAAAATTCATCAATGCGCTTAAGGGGGTCAAGAGGTACCCTGGATTTTTTCACAAGACTTAAACGTGCGATGTGTCGTACAGAAGGTCTATTATATCTTCAAACAGCAACATTATTTTCAAAAATTCCTGAATTGAAATAGTTTATTTTTTATTTTATTTTTTAGCTTTTAGGAATTTGGGCCATTGGAGGCTAAAAAACATGAATTTTCATGCACCACAAGCCTTTATAATTTATTAAAGGGGTCTTCCTCTGGATGCGCACTTGACACAACAGTGTGGGTGAGTTTTTATGTGACGTGAATTGCATTTCGTCTACGAGGTTTTCAATTTTATTTTCACGTCAGGAAGTACACGTTAGGTAAATTAGTTTCAGAGCATATTTCAACTAATCATTTATCTTTGTCGACAAACAGGTTCCAAGCCCCTAACCATTGCAACAGTAGCTCATTTGATTACGTCTGGTTATTAATACCGATGACCGTTCGAAGAATGGGTACTTCTGCTAGTCTCTATATAAAAATGAAAGTTTGTCTGTTTTTTCTGAATTTCCTCGGAAATTTGCGATATTTGCGCGTTTCAGACAGTTTTATGATGGATGCGCGCTAAATTAAATTTTTGTCTGTCTGTCTGTCTGTTTGTTTGTTTGTATGTGGACAATTTTTTGTGTCCTTATAGCTCGAGAACGGCTGAGTGGATCAACGTAAAATTTGATACAGATATCCTTCAGAGGCACGACACTAATCTTTGATGTAATTCTTCTCCGTACCTCTCATAAAAGGGGCCCTACCCCCCTAAAATACATGCTGAAATAGGCGTTAAAGGGTGAAACAAAGCTCATTTTCAGCCCCTCAATGTGAGAAGCGAAACTCGGGCCACATTTTAAGGCCCGAAAACCAACAGTTTTTGAGATATTCCCAGAAAACTAATTTCACTTAATAAATTAATGAAAGAATGCATGCCGGTAACCATGGCAACTTAATCTCAGAGGTCGATCTATTTCTGTAAGACGCAATGCAATTCCATATATTACATTACTGTGAAGGTTTGCAAACCGCTATAAGGTTATAACGGATCCAATTTAAGCTGAAATATTCATCAATACATACAATGCGCTTAAGGGGTCAAGGGGTACTCTAGAATTTTTTCACGCGATTTACACATGCGGGTGTGGTACGGAAGGCCTATTATATCCCTTCTCTATTATATAAAAATGAATGTTTGTCTCTTTTTTCTGCATTTCCGCGGAAATTTGACATATTTTCCCGTTGCAGACTGTTTTGTGACGGATGCACGCAAAAATAGTTTTTTGTCTGTCTGTCTGTTTGTCTGTGGACAATTCTTTGTGTCCTTATAACTCGAGAACGGATGGGTGGATTAACGTAAAATTTGATACGGATATCCATCCGAGGCACGACACCAATCATTGATGTAACTCTTCTCCGTACCTCTCATAACAGGGGGCCTACCCCCTTAAAATTCATGCTGAAATAAGCGTAGAAGGGTGAGACAAAGCTCATTTTCAGCCCCTAAATATGAGAAACGAAATTCGGGGGCCCTAACAGGACCCCGAAAACCATATTTTAAGGCCCTAAAACCAACAGTTTTTGAGATATTCCCAAAAAACTCATTTCACTTAATATATTAATGAAGGAATGCATGCCGGTAACAATGGCAACAGAATATCAGAGGTCCATCTTTTTCTGTAAGACGCAATGCAATTCCATTTATTACATTACTGTGAAAGTTGGCAAACGGCAATAAGGTTATAACGGATCCAAATTAAGCTGAAATATTCATCAATACATATAATGCGCTTAAGGGGTCAAGGGGTACTCTAGAACTTTTTCACGCAATTTACACGTGCTGGTATGGTACGGAAGGTCTATTATTTCCCTATCCCTATATTGTTATATTATTATTTTTATTATTATTATTATTATTACTATTATTTTCATTATAATCATTATTATGGCGAACAACGACGAGACAAAGCTCATTTTCAAACCCTTGGTGTCAGAAACAAAACTCGGGGCCCCTCAAGAGCCGTAAAGGGTCCCCGAAAACTATATTTTAAGGCTCTAAACCCAACAGTTACTTAGATATTCCCAGAAAACTAATTTCATTTAATAAACTAAAGAAGGAATGCAATCCACTAACCATGACACAGTATCTCAAGAGGTGGCATCCAACTTTCCATCTATTTCTGGAATAAGTTATGCCACTCCATTTATTACATTTCTGTGAAAGGTTGCAAATGGCTATAAGGTTATCACGGAACCAACTAAAACTGTAAAATTCATAAATGCGCTTAAGGGGTTCAAGGAGTACTCTAGATTGTTTTCACACGACTTACTCGTGCGATATGTCGTACAGAAGGTCTATTATATCTCCAAACAGAAACATTATTTTCAAAAATTCCTGATTTGAAATAGTAGACTGTTTTTTGCTGATTTTAGGAATTTGGGCCATTGGAGGCTAAAATAACTGAATTTTCATGCACCACAAGCCTTTATAATTTATAAAAGGGGTCTTCCTGTAGTTGGGCCCTTGACACAACGGTTAGGGTCAGTTCGTATGTGACGTGTATTGCGATTCGTCTACGAGGTTTTCAATTTTATTTTCACGCCAGGAAGAACACGTTAGGTAAATTTAGTTTGAGAGCACATTTTAACTAATCTTTTTTCTTTGCCAACTAACAGGTTCCAAGCCCCTAAACATTGCAACAGTAGTTCAATTGACACCATCTGGTTATTAATACCGAAGACCGTTCGAAGAATGGGTACTTCTGCTAGTTTATTTACAAAATCACAGCCCCAGCATCGCACATAAACAGAAGATATTAGGAAAAGGAGAATAGAAGAACTAGATACACGTTGTCATCGACCACAGTCTTCTCAATGCCTCTGTACGGTGCTGTCCTCTTGTGGGTTACGTGGGTAATATTGTTCCAAACATTCCGCTGTGTAAATACCTGGCCTCCTGAAGTATGGCAATTTTGTAATACCGGTAGTTCAACTATTAGCCACGACCACGCTCCAATTACCTTTAAACACTGCCAGCTGGATCGCCACCCTCCTGGCTACTTTAAACTGCCTGATCATTGAACACTCAGAGGCGTACAAGATAAATATTAAGCAGGGGCCGATAACCTAGATGTTAGGCCCCTTAAAACAACAATTATCATCATCATAAATATTAAGGGACACTGGGACTGAGTTTTCTAATTCCTGTAAATATTAAGGTACACTCTTGATATTTTGTTTGCTGGTAGTATGCGGTAGTATAAACATGTGTGCCAAATTTGATCAATGTAGCTTCACTAGCTGCTTTGAAATTAATTATTTTCCAATATTTATATGCAAATTATGCAAATATTAAAAATGTCAACCGCGTCATACTAATGTTGATAGCACAATTTTTTTTTCTAGTACCTTATTCTTATACAAATAATGTAGTGTATCGAATTTGAGATTGTATTGTTTACTATGAAGATATAATTTTTTTCCCCAATGAAGTTTATTTTTTGTAAATTTCTTGAAATTTGAAAGTTTATTTTTTTACAGGCAAACCAGAACTCCAATCCAAAAAGTAATGCACACGGTTGTGGATATAGTACTAAGGAACTTGCATGTTAATTTACAAGAAAATTGCATTACCTCTGTAACGCGTACTAGATTTTATACATCAGAAAATATGAAACTGAGAAAACTGCATTTTTCTAAAAACATGCATATATTTTAATATTTCCACCCAACTTACCCATTAAAACTCTCCTGCAGCATAACTAACACCTTCCTTCTTCTGTTTTTCAGCCTCCTTCTTCATCTTTGTGACATTGGTCTTGTGTGATGTGTGTGTGTGTGTCCCTATTAACTTCACAAACACAATAAATTTCGAAAAAGTACTAGCCTAGCTTCCAATAACTTGTTTATAAACAGAGGTAGACCATGCGTACACTTCTAAAGTCAACACAAATATCAAATAAAGATAAGTTGTGCATCTACTGTCATTCTATAAGCGACTAGAAACTCTCATGAAATTAGAAAATGCAATATAAATGCAAAATTTCATCATGTCGACCGTTTGAGATATTTAATTATTTATTTTCAAACATTTGAGGTATTTGTAAAGCTTACGTAGTAAATAGTGTCAATATTCATCGGTAGATAGTAGCACAATGCAGAGCCAGTAGTACAGAGGGAATTTCAAATCCGTATTCAAACTACTCCGATAAAAATGCATAAATGCGTGTACAGGATAATGAACCAAGAGAAAGGGGCGTTCAAATGGCAGTGTGGCCGGCATTTAAACGTCACGCCGTGCCTCAAAAATGGCGGAATGTAAAAAATGATACCACTAATTGATCCGTTATGGTCAGGGGCACATTAATATGTCAAAATCGAAAATTTGAAATTTTTAATAAAATATGCTTAAAACTCAGTCCCAGTGTCCCTTAATTCACTGCTAGGTTGCAGCACCAACCTACTGTGATCGGCGCAGATTTTTAAAGGGGAAGATACCCAATACGAAGGGTCCTTAAGTTTGGAGGCTTAAAATCGAGATTAACGGACGCGAATACATTACAATAAGTTACTAGTTATGTTATTCAATCATCATAAAGTATATAATATTGATTATGACACTTACTGGCTAATTAGTAATTATCACTATAAAAGAAAACAAACAATACGTGGTGGTAGAGGTGATTGTTTTAGGGGTGAGGACAAAGAGTTAGTAGAAAGTAGGCTATATGTTCTTTTCTGAACATCTTGTTGACATTGTTTTCTTCTCCCAAAATCACTTCATGAACTCTGTGTGTTGCTTCTTGCGTTCTTCTGCCCATCTTGTAACAATCCTGCTGTTAGATTTCACCCTAAATGTGTGCTTATTTACAGAGATTCTGAAGACTTCTCGTGTTTTCATTATGTTCTCTCCGATATTCATCTCATTCAGGTGCCCCCCTTGTTTCCTCGAGCCAATTTATCCTCGATTTGTATTAATTATATTGAATGATCTTTTTGTTAGTCTATTGTTTTCCATCCTAAATATATGCACAAAAAATTATTTTCCTCTGTTTAAAAGATTTTTTTGGAAGCTTCTCACTGCTATTTGTAATCTGTGTTCATTTGTTATCTTATTATATTCACTTACGGAATAGAAAACTTCTGGCCATACCTAACGGAAGATCAACTGTCAAACCTTAGAAAAGTCAAAGCACCCTTTCTAATGAAAGCTTTATGTGTCTCCAAGTATACTCCCTCACGCTTGGTGTACATATTGGCAAGGGAACCATTCTATCTAGAAGAAATAAGGCTAAGATTTCTACTCCCAGCCAACTACAGAGTGATCATGATGGAACTCTCACCAAAGAGAGAGGAAATCTGCGAAGAGTTCTTTGCTACCGATGCTATGATCATACAGGAGTGGAAGAACTCATACTACGACCTCAAACATGTACATGGTTTTCATCACCTAATATGTCAGAGAGAAGAATTCCATTCACCGGGGCTGGAATGTGTGTGTAAAAGCGCTGTGGTGGTCTGTGGCAGATACCATGCGATGTTTTGCAAAAATAGGACTGAGACACTGACTATGTTCTGCGCCAAGTAAATCATGAAATTATTCTTATAATATGCGCATTGTGTGAATTCCTGTGTTTATTTATTATAGTCACTAACTGTACGGTAGTTCAAGTTTCTCACAAACTGTTTCAAAGCTGAAATGAAACTAAATGTGTCACTCGTAAACTAACATAATATATCTTTACGTCAACTTCGACAGATTATTTTCTGATTATAATTAGAAACCTATTTACAAATTTTAAAGGAATGGTTTCGAATGGACTATAGGCTACATAGCAAATATTGACTATTTATTCTCGGTGTATAAAATGATATTTATATGAATGTAGCAAGACAAATAGTTTTGAATCAATGCATCTGTAATCGATCAGAACAAGCACGGAGTGATATCAACAAAAGGAAATGAATTATATTGAGATATAACATAGGATATATCTGATGAAATACGGGGACTTCCTCTTGAACTCGAAATTGATCTACTCTTTTAGATGTTATGAACACCGCTTTTTTCAGAAAATGATATCTATTTCATTCGGTGCTGCGGGGTTTCGAGGTAGCGTGCTTTGAAATGAAAATGCCAATGTGTATGCAAAATTTGAAAGCAAGTAGTGTTTTGATTGGCATGACTAATATTCGTAGGCCATCCTCGGATTATACAAGGGGCCTTGAGCTTGGAACCATCGCGGCATTTGCCTTGAGTAGAAGTGGAAAACGACGGACAACCACTTCCAAGATGGCTGCGGTGGGAATCGAATCCACCTCTTGAAATTTTTGCCTCCCGAGGTTGAGTGTACCCTATTCCAGCCCCCAGACCAGAGTTACATTTCTTGGCAGAACCGGGACTAGACCTGGACCTCCGGGGAAAGAGCCACATACAGCCTAGTAGCCGCTACACCCCTCCAGTATCCCAGCAAGTCCAAAATAACAGAAGTTTAAATGGACCTTACACGGATCTGCTTTCTTCTTCTTCTTCTCCTTTTTACCACCAGTATTATTAATGTTATTATTATGCCGGCCCCGTGGTGTAGTAGTATTACCAGTCTGAAAAATCCTTGCCAGGGGTAACAATGGGAACTATGAACTGTCAGCTGAATAAAGCAATCTGTTTTCCCTGAGACAGCAGTACAGTCTGCACTGTATGCCGTTGAATTATTGTGCTTCAAACTTAGCTGTCGGTCTGTTGGGTATTCCTAGATTGTGTTATGTTAATCCTTGTAAGGCATTGATATGCTTAACGGAAGAGTAGTTTCCACATTTGGCTATAGAATTGAAACTCCTTGTAAAGACATTATTGTTATGTTTCTCATGTCCGTAAAATGAAATTAGTCAGGCATATTAAACAAGTTATTTATTTACTATAAGAAGTTACACTAATAAACATGAAAATAAATAACTCACGCACACATTGTTGTGTCACACTCAAAACATGTATTTGTTACTGAATTTATTTACACTGTACTCTGAGAAAAAAAATGTGTCTTAGAGTCCTCAATATTTATTTTTCAATTGTACGTTACACCGTGGCGAGCACGCCTAGTTCCTTGTCACTTCTACTGCACTGCTTTTTTGCCGCACTCAGCGCTGCAATGAACTGAACTGGTCTACAACTGAACAGCCACTCCACAGCCTCCGCTGATATACATTTAGTGGCCAAAGGTCTTAGGAAGGCACGGAATATGATGTTAATGACGAGTTGCCCCTCCGCGAGCCCTCAAAACGGCAGCAATACAACGAGGCATCGACTCGACAAGAATGGGTTCCTGACTCCCAACATTCAACTGGGCGGTGATCTGACGCACAGTAGTCCTTCGATCGCCCCGAATGGTTCTGCTTAGGTGACGTGATGTCCGTTCGTTAAACACCGTGCGGCGGTTTACGTGGAAGGTAACATTAACATATTGAAGATCCACCCTCGACACTGTTGACCTCGGAACAGGAATTCGCGTGTTGTCTCCGAAATGCTATGACCAATGCGCTGGATATTATCCCACGCTCATAGTCGGTTAACTCTTGACGTATTGCCATCTTCACCACACTCGTGCCTGTGACAGACTGCTCTACTCCGCCGCAGCTAGTCGCAACACTCGGGAGACAAACACGGCATATTTTCTCATGGGGCTACCCTTCCCGTACCTTTGGCCGCTCAGTGTATATCTCCACGCGTCTTCTCTCGTAACGACGAGTCTTTTCGATGCTCCTCCCTCTAGCAGATTCGAATATATTCTCGACGGTTCTGGGTCACTGCATAAGGAGGGGGCATTATCTTGGTCAAACTGGCTGCCTAGCCTTTTAACGACCGCCCACTTGCCCGTCAATCTCTGAACAAAATGGCCGCCAGACGAGCGGCGAGTTCTCTACATTATGCTACATCAGGCTGTTCCAAATCCATGAGTTTGAGCATGCGTACTGTGCCCTTATATCAGAACTATTTGTTAGAATCCAAGGTGAGCAGGATCGCAGACTCTTCACGGCCCCCGGCTAGATGAACCGCTGAAAGAAAATGCCTGACAAATAGGATATAAAGAACTCTCCTAAAGTTGTTCTGCGAAAAATACAAGAGAACACAAAATTAAAAAAAAAACATCTACGATAGATCTGAGAAGCTTGGAAATCTCGGGGTATTATAGATAAAAAACGTTGATGAGCATCAATTGTAGTTCTCGTAGAACAACCATCAATAGCGAAGATAAATCAGAAGATGAAAATTTTAAAATATCAAATCGAACAAACGAAAAACTCGTGTTCGAGATTTATTCCAAAAGACGATACAGAAAAAAAAACTTTTGTTGCATTAAACCTCACTCCTCCAACAGAATGTAATGCGTCGTAAAAATTGAATGTTCATTAGAAAATGCATCACAATTAGCCATGTGTGTGGAACACACAAAAACAAACTGAATCATCCCAATCTTATTATCTGAGATCATAAAATTGGAAAATCTCTAATACAGATCGAGCAAAACGATCTAAATAGATTATTTCCGAAGCTAAACATTTTCACATTCTTAATTTATACACTTTCTAATCTCTGATATCCCTTTTTAGAAACGTACAAAAATTTACACGTGATTTGACACTCGTGTACTCGTTGACAGTCAACGTTAGTTTCACTTCCATAAGCCAACTGGTTAAAAAGGAAAAATTCGAGAGAAAAACTAATGTCTCAACACCACTCTTCTAAATTGACGAAATTGTGGGACATGAAGCCGTTCAATAAAGCCTAGCTCATGTTAATAATTACTTTATCGTGTTTCAGAATTAATAAACTATGATGATTGTTCACAATAAAAACTGCTTTGGTCTCATGTTCTGTCATAATCACACAAGTTTGGCATAATGCATCTGATAATGTAATGCAGCCACAAACTACTTTGATTCACAACAAAGTGCATGGGGCTGACACCTCCCACAACTATATCAATACTGATTCTGACAAGATTCAGCGTCTTTTTCAAATATGGCACTACATATAAACATTCGCTAACAACTCCACATTAATATTTTTTTTACATAATTGCATCCATAATTATAATTCCCATCGTCACCTTGACAGATTGGAAAATCACTTCGAAAATACACAATTCACCAAATGCCATAAAATAATTAACAATACGTTTCCTCCTAACTAGACTGTGCATATAATTTCAAAAGATGCAGCCTAGAGCAAAGCACATATTTCTATTTATACCAATCATGACATCAAAATTTATCAACTATATAATGCCCATCAATATGGTTATTCGTGAATGGACCTAATGGCGTTTTAAGATTTCGTCCATTAATTAAATATGCAACCTTAATGTTGCTATAAAAATAATATTAATATATAATACGTTTAATTATGCTTTCATAGTTCAACTTTTTAGTAAACTTAACAAAGCCTCTACCAAGTCTGTTCCAAGTCCGGAACATTCCACAACCACATTACTGCGATCAGCTGTTTTTAAAATAGAAATAGCAGAATCACTCGCAAAATATCGAACCTTCTCAGAGATGCAAACGTGTGTTCGAAACACACATAATCAACATAGAAAAAATGAACGTTACTGAACACATTTCTAAAGATGCCAAACCTATCGAGTCAGAAAAATTTCCTAGACAAAAGTTTAAGTTAAACAAAGGGAACAAACGACCGAACTCGAAAATCTGAAAGACCCGGAAGACAAAAATAAAACTTGAAACATCGCAATGAAAAATCACCGAAGAAGCACACAGCTCCGAAAACCAAATCACAAAACTAGATATGAAAATTCTAAATCACAATCCAAAGATAAAAATACCGAGAAAAAAAAGGAAATATGATGCTCAAGATTTTTCCAAAATTTCTACAAAAGCAAAACTACATAATGTGAGTCATCCTGTAGCTTACGAAGACCTCCGCTCCCTTTGAAGAAATCGGTAGGAAAATTACCATCCTTGGTAATCCAAGTCTCCAAACTCCGCCAAGATGCCTGGTCCAAATCCCAAAACCGTCACCGTCCGATCGCGAAATACGATCTTGAAGCATTTGAATTGGGTTCCGGTTGCTCCTCCTACGAAATCTATTTGTTCTCAAACAGGTAAGTTCCGACGTTCTGGAACGTTCCATCCCATCCTCACAACGGCGCATATCAACATCGCGTAGCTTCGACATTTTGGTTTTGAAATTTTGAAAAATCAAATGTTTGCCACTCATGATTTTCCCACGGCCCCAATGCAGCATTCCCTACATAAATCTACGCATCCATCACGGTGCCCATGTCCATTTCCAGTTCTAAATCACACATGGAAACAAAAAGGTCCATATTCAACTGAAGTTTCGGAAATGTTTTCATAAATCACCATGGTATTGTTTCCTCGGCTATTTCACAAGTCATATGGCACAACAACCACTTCACCAGTTCGTAATATCGAAGTGTCGGAACAGTGTTCTAGAAAGAAACAAGTTTTTGAGGACACTCCTCTTATTTCGGCAATGTTCGGAAAGTTCCAGAAATGGTGCAGATATAGCATCACTCTAGATTTTGTTCCAAAATCTCCAATGGTCATAACCGTGTTTAAAGCCTCCGATATAAAATCACAAATGTAACATTATTCCAGTAATCTATTCAACATGATGTGAACATTGCTTAGGCCTGGAGACGAAAAAAGGCATTTTTACCATTTCAGATCGCCCGAATATGTGCGGTGTTTCATGCTGAAGACACGGTCTAGATTTCGGTTACCGACATTCCCGTATGCTGTCTAAAACATTTCACGCACTGCGACACGGCCCGCGCACTTCCACAGTTCAGAATCAAATCAGCTCTCTCTCCGGCCTGCCAACTGCAGCATACATTCACGTCGAGTAACAACCCTTCCGCCTTCAACATAGTTCCTTCCAGTCGAAAACTTCAACTCCAAATCACATGGGTCTGCATGGCTTTTAATAAAATAAATGGGCACGTCACTACAAACATTTGGCAGTTCGAGGGGACTTCTTGATTCTCTCATTTCTTCCTTTTAACAGCAAATATGTTGAAAATAAACCTCCAGTCAGAAGCGGAGCTGATCTGCTCACCTCCACGTCATTGACCTTGACTAAAGCCGGTCTTAGCCGCCCGCTTGCCATCGCTGAGCCGCGCAGATGTGATAACGAAACATACAGGTTTCTGAAGAATGCATGGCCTGTCGTAAATTCGGGTTCGAAAGCTTGCTTCGTGAATATGCCAGGCCGCCAATCATGGGTTCTAATTCTTCCTATAAAACAGCTAAATAAAACATGCCTGTAATCTCAGCCGAGCTCTGCATTAAAGAAGGGTTCAGTACACGCGAGTACTCAGCAGTAATGCTCGGAGTACGGTTGGAGAGGGACTAGGGGTGAGAGCCAATACGTCACTGGGCGAAGGTCATAGCACAAGTATTTGCGCTTTCTGCCAGTCTTGATGTATCCACCGCGAAGTGACGGCAGCTCCCCACAGCAGAACTGTATTGCAAGTTGCAGGTTTACTCACGTAAGGCGGCAAGTACTCCGCTGCTCAAGGGCGAGCTGCTCGGCTGGAACAGCATGTGCTAGATGATCGGATCTTAGAGGAAAAAGATAGGCTAATGTTCTGAAATTCTGTAGGAAAGAAAAGAAGAAAGATTCTACCGTCCCGTTACAGAAATATGTCGAAAGGACGTGAGTAGAAGTGTAATATTTCCCGAGTGTGTAAGAAACCCGAAATGGATGTATTCTATTCTATTATTGTGTTATACCAGCCCACAATTTACTAGTGTCAATAACGCTTGATGCGGAGTGTATTAAGAAATGCCACTGATCTTGGCTGTACCAGCGTTGTTCATAACATCAACTGGAGCCTTGCAGGACGAGCAGGGGGACACAATGATGACGGAGTGCCGTCTACGTATAACACAAATAACATCGTGCACGCAACTTGTGTTACACAGAAGATATATTGTGAGTGAGTGAAAAATTGTATAATAAATAGTGGATTAGGAATGGTGCGTTTAACAACAGCAGAGCTAAACTTAGCTTTATGGAAGCTTATATTGCCACTGAGAGTAAAACGATGACCGAGACTACTGGAGCTGAGTCATATCCTACTCACGCACTGTACTTGTCAACCAAGTAGGTTGACAGCGTAACACAAATACAAAGAATAGTTTACACTTTGGTCATCGGTACTCGTATCTTAAGCGTAACACTCTTTTTCTTGGCCTTGCAGTGCAGTGACTAGAATTTTTGGCTGTCAACTTTGAGGTCCGGGTTCGATTCCCGGCTGTGCCAAGAAAAGTGATTCTAGGCTGAGGGCTGGAACGGGTTACACTCAGCCTCATGAGGCAGAACTGAGAAGAGGTGGGTTTAATTCTCACTTCAGCTATCTTGGAAGTATTTTACCACTTCTACTCCAGGTAAATGCCGGGATAGTACCTAACGTAAGGCCACGGCAGCCTTCTACCCAATCCTATCACCAGTTACAAGTACACACACTAATACAGCTATCACAATAACACAGGCTATTAGAAACATTCCATAGCACACTCAAGCACAATGACCACGATGTCGTAAAGCTCTTAAAATGAATTAATAATTACAGTCCTATAAACTCAGTTCTATAAATCGTGTTGACCGATTGAAAAGCTACAAGAAGTCAATTTGTATAGACAAAACTGAAAAGAGAATGGCTTCAAATCTCTACAATAAGTACACCTTCCTCTTGCTCCATGGTAGCACTGATTAGCTGATAAACAGACGATAGCGTACTCACTGCAGAACGGTAAAGACTCTCACACGGGTTTCAGCACGCTTGCCTTTTGCCCAGGATGACAACTCTATCAGAAACATGAAATCTGATGTACAGTTTGGTAAAAGATGCACTAAGCTTCGTGTGAACTATGTTTTGCGGCCTGGTTGGAGTAGTATGCTGGAGTTCACCGTTAACAAGGGATTGGCGCTCCCGGCAGCCACATAGTAGGATAACATGTCACATGTTACACATCATATGCGACTACTGTAAGGCTCGTTTTTTTTAGTTGTGTTTGACATTAACGAAACATAAAACATCACAATAAATTGGTTGAATAAGTGATGCCAGATAGCCTTAAAACTCATCATCATTTTGCACCAAATTATACAAAAGTTTCCCGGGAGGAACTCCGGACTCCCATTTGCTTGGGGGCTATTCCATGGTCCTAATCACCTAGATGCCTTCCCCCATCCTCCCCCAAATGAAACTCTATATAGGCTACGCTTCTGCCTAAAATAGGCTACTCAATTTGGTTATTCAAGCAAATAGACCTTTTGCATATTGTGATTTAGTAACTTGTTTATTGGGGGGCGTGGTGGCTCAGCGGTCTAGCTGTGTGCCTCTCACCAAGGCGGTCCGTGTTCGATTCCCGGTCAATGCATGTGAGATTTTCGAAGTGAAATGCCATGGCCCGTGGTTCGGATTCAACGTAAAAAAGGAGGTCCCGTGGCTCATAATCACAAGTTTCACGGTAACGTACAACTGCAATCTTCCTTCCTTCCTTTTTAACTTGTTTATTTTTCTATGTGCATTAATCACATTATACAAAACAAGATGATCAGCAAAGAACATATAGCCTACTTTCTTCTAAATGTATGGGTATATTTATGACTCTTTATCCTCATCCCTAACACAATCACCTCTACCACAATGTATTGTTTGTTTTCTTTTATATTGATAACTAGCTGAAGTACCCGTGCTTCGCTACGCGTCATAAATAAATTAAAATGTGAAGGTGACAGTTAAAACAGGGGATTGGCGAGGTGCTGCGCAGAGGGAGAATAAGGATGGAACATTTTGTCCAACTACACCGCTCGGCGTTGACCGTGTTTTATAGCACACATTTAGGTTTTACTCGCTAACGGTTGAAGATACCTTTCGGATAGAAAATGTAATTTTAAACCTCGTATATACCATCTAAAGTTTACTATTTCTTAGATGGTCGCCAGCCTTAAATAGTGCAAAGTATTGAAATCAAAAGTAACCTATTTGTTAACCAGGTAAATCAGCTACTTCCACGTAAAATTCATGTATATCTTACCAGTGGTACTTGCGTGATTGAGTAATACACAGACACATCATCTCATTTATAGCCTCGCTTCGCTCGCGTCATAGTCGTGTCATATTGTTATTCAATGAATTGCAGGTTTAACCCCATTAACACCCCTTTAGAACCTGAATATCCAAAAATCCCTCCTTAGTAGACGTTTTCGACACACAACAAACATATCCCCAAAAATATCATTCTTCTAACTTTAATAGTTTGGGTTGGTCGATGAGAGTGAACATCCAAAAACCCTTCCTTAGAGGACGTTTTTCTTCCAGAATTTCACCCCTCCCCATAGGCCCCTCAAATTTGATTTATGAAAAAACGGTCGAACACCTATTTATTTTATTTATTTATTTACTTTTAAGCTGATTGATTTCCTCCGAGTTTCAAACTCCTCGCCTATGTCGTTTAAGAGATATACGCTCCGTTAGGAATCTTTCAACCCCACTTTTCATCCCATTCACCTCATAATATACACTATATCGAAAAACCATTAGACATGTGTCAGCTTATTTTTAATGATTAGTATATATGCCAAGTATCACATCCCCAAATGAAACCACTCGTGAGATATTGTTATTCAATGAAATGCACGTTTGCCCCCTTAACACCCTTTTAGAACCTGAATATTCAAAACTCTTTCCTTAGTGGACGTTTTCGACATACAACGAACATATCCCCAAAATATCATGTTTCTAACTTCAATAATTTTGGCTGGGCGATGATGAGTGAGTGAGTCAGTCAGGACATTTCCTTTCATTTATTTTTGATAATTTCACCCCTCCCCATGAACCCCTTAAATTTGATTTATGAAAGAAACGGTCGAACACCTATTTACTTATTTAAAGCTGTTTTTCCCCTGAGTTTGATGAGTGAGTAAATGAGTCAATCAGTTAGGACACTTTCTTTCCTGTTTCCCCCAATTTTCACCCCTATCACCTCATAATATACACCACATCGCTAAACCCTTAGACATATGTCTGATTATTTTTAATGATTAGTTTATATACCGAATATCACATCCCCAAAGAAACAACTCATGAGATATCGTTATTCAATGAAATGCACGTTTACCCCCTTAACATCTCTTTAAAACCCGCATAAACAAAAATCATTCCTTAGTTGACGTTTTCGATATACAGCGAACATATTCCCAAAATTACATTTTTTAAACTTTAATAGTTTTAGCTGGGCGTGATGAGTGAGTGAGTCAGACAGGACATTTTCTTTCAATTATTTTTACCAGAATTTCACCCCTCCCCATGGGCCCCTTAAATTGAATTGATGAAATAACGCTTGAACAACTATTAACTTATTTTTTAAGCTGTCTTTTTCCCCTGACTTGGGTGAGTGAGTGAGTTAGTCAGTCAGTTAGGACACTTTCTCTCCTTTTCCCCCCAGAATTTCACCCCACCCCATTGGCCCCTTAAATTAATTTATGAAAAAACGGTCGAACACCGATTTACTTATTTTTTAGCTGTTTTTTTTTCGCTGCGTTTCAAATTTCTCGCCTATGTCGTTTAAGAGATAGGCCTACACGCTCCGTTAGGAATCCTTCAACCCCCACTTTTCACCCCTTTCACCTCATAATAATACACCATATCGAAAAACCCTTAGACACATGTCTGCTTATTTTTATTGATTAGCTTATATTCCGAGTATCACATCCACAAATGAAACCACTCGTGAGATATTGTTATTCAATGAAATGCTGGTTTAACCCCCTTAAGACCCCTTTGGAGCCTGAATATCCAAAAATCCTCCCTTAGTGTACGGTTTTGACATACAACGAACATATCCCCAAAATGCCATGTTTCCAACTTCAATATTTTTGGCTGGGCGATGATGAGTGAGTGAATGAGTCAGGATACTTTCATTCATTTTTTTTTCCTTCAGAATGTCACCCCTCCCGATGAACCCCTTCAATTTGATTGATATAATAACCTGTCGAACAGCTATTTACTTACTTTAAAGCAGTTTTTCCCCCTAAGTTTGATGAGTGAGTCAGTCAATCAGTTAGGACACTTTCTTTCCTGTCCCCCCCCCCCCACAGAATTTCACCCCTCCCCATGGGCCCCTTTAATTGGATTTATGAAAAAAACGGTCAAACACATATTTACTTATTTTTATGCTGATTTTTTTCCGCTGAGTTTCAAACTCCTCGCCTATGTCGTTTAAGAGATACACGCTCCGTTAGGAATCTTTCAATCCCTACTTTTGACTCCTTTCACCTCATAATATACATCACATCGAAAAACCCTCAGACACGTGTCTTCTTACTTTTTAATGATGAGTTTATATGCCGTGTATCACATCCCCCAATGAAAACAATCGGGAGATATTGTTATTCAATGAAATGCAGGTTTAACCCAATTAAGACCCCTTTAGAACCTGAATATCCGAAAATCCTCCCTTAGTAGACGGTTTTGACATACAATGAACATATCCCCAAACTGTCATGTTTCTAACTTCAATAATTTTGGCTGGGCGATGATGAGTGAGTGAGTGAGTGAGTGAGTCAGGACATTTTCTTTCAATTTTCTTTTTTCAGAATTTCACCCCTCCCCATGAACCCCTTAAATTTGATTTATGAAAACAAACTGTCGAACAGCTATTTACTTACTTTAAAGCAGTTTTTCCTCCTGAGTTTGATGAGTGAGTCAGTCAATCAGTTAGGATACTTTCTTTCCTGTTACTCCCCCCCTCCCCCCGAATTTCACCCCTCCCCATGGGCCCCTTAAATTGGATTTATGATAAAACGGTCAAACACATATTTACTTATTTTTATGCTGATTATTTCCCGCTGAGTTTCAAACTCCTCGCCTATGTCGATTAAGAGATTCACGCTCCGTTAGGAATCTTTCAATCCCCACTTTTCACCCCTTTCACCTCATAATATACACCACATCGAAAAACCCTCCGACTCGTGTCTTCTTATTTTTAATGATGAGTTTATGTGCCGAGTATCACATCCCCCAATGAAACAAATCGGGAGATATTGCTATTCAATGAAATGCAGTTCTACCCCCTTAACACCCCCTTTAGAACCTGAATATCCTAAAATCCGCTCTTAGTGGGCATTTGCGGCCTTTGGGGAAGCTGCATACCAAATTTCATTCTAATCCGTTTGGTGGTTTCTGAGATTTCGTGATGAATGAATGAATGAGTGAGTGAGTGAGTGGTATTTGACAAATATATAGAAGATAGTGTCAAGTCTTTGTTATGCTAAACTCGGTTGACAGTGCTATGTGAGTAGTTGAGTAACTATCGGGATTTCAAGTAAAGATCCTCATTTTCTATACCGGCAGTGCAGAGCGCAAATGGCATCCAGTAGGCCGTGTCTCGACTTGAGCTATGTTGCCATGGAAACTATCTGTCTTGCCATTCCTTCATGAGTATGTTTCATGATTTGATTTGCCTGTGCTTGAGTGCAAAAGGGCCGAAATCAGAAGAATGAGAAAGACTATCGAAAATTCATGTAGCCAGCGGTTCCTTCTGGGTCCTAAACTATGTGTATGCAAAATTTGGTTGAGATTGGTGGAACGGTGTAGATTTGTATACGGAACAGATCCACATACATACCCACATACATACATACATACTTTCACTTTTATATATAAGATTAGCCAGTAAATGTGAAAATCAATATTGTATACTTTATGATGATTGAATAACAAAACTACTAACTTATTGTAATGCATTCACGTCCGTTAATCTCTATATTAAGCCAGCCTGCTATGTTAAGAATCTTCCGTTTTGGGTATCTTCCCCTTTAAAAATCCACGCCGATCAGAGTAGGTTGGTGCTGCGATCTATCAGTGAATTAATCTTTATGTTGTACGCCTATGCACTGCCATCGTAATGTACTACGATGGCAGTGGCCTAAGGGTGTTGAATGAGTAGACAGTTTAAAGTAGCCAAGAGGGAGGCGATCCAGCTGGCAGTGTTTAAAGGTAATCGGAGCGCGATCGTGGCTAATAGTTGAACTACCAGTATTACAAAATTGCCATACTTCAGGAGGCCAGGTATTTACACAGCGGTAAGTTTGGAACAATATTACCCACATAACCCACAAGAGGACAGCATCGTACAGAGGCATTAAGAAGGCTGTGGTTAATGACAACGTGTATCTAGTTCTTCTATTCTCCTTTTCCTAATGTCTTCTGTTTATTTGCGATGCTGGGGCTGTGATTTTATTAATAAACGAGTGTATACATTAGCCTCTCCTTTGAGCTAAATGACATCTTATTCAGTATCTGTGGAAAGAGCTCGTGCACATCATTTGTAAAAGAATTCATGAAAAAAAAGTTAACTGCAGCAGTACTAGATCCCCAGTCGACTGCGTGACAAACTAACACGCTAGCCCAGAGCTAATCCTATCCTTAACATCATGGTGTTCTTAACTGACATTAGATACAACCTGTTGGCAAATAATGACTTTAAATAAACGATTTCTTCACAGCAGTACATCTTCATTAAAGATAATTTCATACAAAGTTTATATTATTGTATCAGTAGAGTATATCACATACAACATACTAAAATTATTGAAATATAAGACAGGCACATGAGGACAGCTGCCATCTTGTCGTGTGACACAGACAGCTCAGCTCTTTTAAGCCACTCATACAGTATAATATTATAATATTAAATTATAACAAATAACGGATCACGACCTTCAGGATAGCTTAAACCACCCTAGGCTCGATAATCGGAATTGGTGGGTCTTAAGCCATTGATTAAAATGGTTGAATAATTCAGACGGCCGCCATCCTGAAATGGTACGGTCGATGACCTTGAATGTTTGATGAAAGACGCGTCCTATATAAAGGTATGTTGTCACCAAATTTGGTAGAGATCGGATGATTAGTTTAGCCGTAATTTGATTTTACGTTTTGAACGTTTGAGTGGCCGCCATTCTGTTTTGGTAAAGATGGCGGCGATATAAAGTATGACACTGAGGTGCCCTTTGCTAATGCTACCTCTGTACCAAATTTCGTTCAATTCGGTTTCACCGTGTTTGAATTGATAGGGGGGGACAGACATTCAGAGTACACACACTCACACACACACACACACAGACTCACACACACACATACACACACACACAGACAGACACACTTTTTTCGCCCTGTAGTGATCTCATAAGTCTACTTTCATTTTTTGCAAAAATCGGAAGTAGGCTAATAGGCTATAGGGTACATATAAAGAAAAACAACAGACAATCTGCTGTGCCAAAGAGAGAGAAACACAAAAGGAATAACAAAAGTGGTAATGCGGGACTTGACAACAAACGTCTTTTTCAAGTTGGGGCATATCAGTACAGTATATGGCCACGACGAGCCTAAAGGCATGCTTCCAGACGACATACTAAGCATACTAAGCACCAACGGGTCCAACGTGGTTTGGGTCAGAGTATTCCCCTCTTTGATAGCAGTTTGATGTTTGTTGGGAGACAGGGACGGTGCGCAATGGTCCTCTTAAGATCTATCCACGCATATTCAATGTTCATGTCCACAGAATATGCAGGCCACTCCATTCTCAGTACGCAATGCATCTAAAGGAACTGATTGGGGCGAGCATTATCGTCCACTAGTGTAAAGCCCTCATTCACTGTGACAGTGAAACCTGTAACAACAGGTTTGAGGATGCTGTCACTGTACACCAGACCAGTCATGGTCACTGAGGTTCGGAGGTTAAGGATTGTCATTTATTCCTGAGCGTATTTTGCCCCACATTTGAAATATATATTTAAATGATGGTCCCTGACCTAGCTTGAAGAGTGGAACATGTCATCCCTTAGTTTTCTCCCTCTTCAGTAGTCCAAAACAAATACATATACAGCCTCTATCTTTATTTTAATCACATTTATTTTTTCTGGTTATTTTCCACATGTTCCAGTAATTGGGATTCCATTGTGTTGAGCGACTGAAAAGTTGTAATATAATTTAACAATTAGGCAACACTGAAATAATGGTTTTAAAACACTCGCTCCTCCATTTCTGTGTCTTAGGACGTGTGTTTCTTTTTCCTTTTTTTTTACACGGTGATATGACCTAGCAGTTGTCGTCACTTCCTCTGCTCTATGTACTCGATGACGAAAACTAGTGCATAATATCATAGACCTCTGCCTCCCAGTATTAATAAGAATCTTTGGAGCGGAGCAGGTTCTACAAGTGTCTGTTTTCACACAGTCGTTGGCTGCCAACTGTTGATTGCCAACCACCTGTGCAACTTCGTACTGAGTTATATTTTGTACCCTATCTTACTTTTATTAATTTTAATGCCCATTGGTACCGCCGGGCCAGCCGTCATGGCGGCTGTATGTGTTGCTAATAATTTGCGGATGTTTGACTTATTTATTTTAATTTTATGTTCACCGACAGTGGTGGCTACGCTGGCTAACGCGCAGCATTAGGTCATGGGGCCAAGCTCTCTGCTGACTCGGTAGACGCGTGGGTTCGAGCCCCACCGTCGGCCGTCCTTGAAATGGTTTTCCGTGGTTTCCCCATTTTCAACACCAGGCAAATGCTGGGACGTTACCTTCTGACAGGCCACGGCCGCTTCCTTCCACATCCTTGCCCAGTTTCATTCACCATCATTCATTTCATCTCTCATTAACTCCTCTCATGAGGTTGGCGTCAGGAAGGGCATCCGGCCGTAAAAACCATCGCCACAAAGACTTCCATCGCATCTCATCCCCGACCCCGTTGGAAAAACGGGAATAATAAGGGGTAGACATACAACATATTTTAATTTTATGTTCGCTGGTTAACTTATTATTGATCAATATATTTCACGCTTATTAACTTAGTACTGGACTTGACCCTACCGTTTCACATTTGGCTCGCAGCACCTATAGACATGTTACTCATCTTTCGTTGTATTTGAATTAATGCTTCAATAATTACTTGATGGTGATTACTGTTTCCAGTGCCATGGCCGACAGTTGTATTTTATTGTACTGTATAATAATAATAATATTAATAATAATAAAATAATGTAATAAAATTAAAAATAACAATAATAATGTGAGTTGATGACAATAATAATATCGTATGGCCTCGGATACCGGGTGCAAGCTTTGTAATTTGACACCCAGAGGGTAGCTTGCATGTCGAATTTCGTTGTTCCTTGAATCACTATGAAAGTCAAGGAGGTTAGATAATAGATATCTAAGCTCCTTGAACACTATAGCGCTTTCTAGTAGAGAAATGAGGAACTTTGTGTTGGCGGAAAGTCCCGAGTTTAATTTTGCCATTATGAACTTGGCCTACTGAAATCAAATGGGTTCTTTGGATGCCAACATCGTATGACATGCGTATTGTATTTTTGCCGCCTTTCAAAAATCACTTACCACAGCCAGGGGCGAACCTGCAATATTGGTGTTAGTAGACCGACACGCTATCCACTCCCCCACCGTGGCAAGCTAGTTGATAACAAATTTAATTATAATGTATTTTACATGCATAGCAACAGCATCATAATTAACGTGAAGATGAGAATAGTGGGTTGTTGTGTAGTCGGAGTTGAATTGAAAGAAGTGAAAGTCCTATAGTAACTTACGTATGGCGGCTTCAGTGGCCTAGTTGGTAGCATTCTGAGCTTCTGTGCCCAAAATCACGGGTTCATACTGTACCCGTTCGTCCTGGGGATGCGATGACCCATCTGCTATTACATCGCATTCCTGGAGTTCCAGGACATAGCGGAGTTAAATGAACCTCTAGTCAAATAAGGAATGTGTCGGAAATTCGCTGAGTTCTCGAAGAAGCAGTTGGGTAACACGAGACAAAGTATCTCTAGGGTCGTTACGGGCTTAAGTTTAATAAAAATAAATGCAAATATAAATGGGCGCCATCAACTGAATTCCTAGCAAACCACCTCCTTTCCTGGTTAAGCCTTACTCAATACAAGGAAAGAAAAAGGAAAATCACACCATCATCAGATCACAACTAAGATAAAAACAAATTTATTTCACTTTGATAGTCAGACAGACATTTTTAATATACCTCCTACCTGAGAGTATGGTCGAATGCCAACGTTAAATTGTCATTGTCCAAAAATCGAACCATCTCTTTTCTAATCAAAAATATTTCATCCACATAGAACAGAAAAATCTCTAAAGTTCTCTTGGGTTCTCAGGATCACTGTAGCACTCTGTCTTTCGTCACTGACATTTGTGAAACCTGAGACCTAATTTCTCTTTAATTTAACATCATAAATGTTGATTTGAAAAAGTTATTAATCTGTCTAAACATACACATTATAATCACACATTTTAAATATCACTCTATTTTATGGCTTGCATGGCATAATTTAAATGTTGAACATGTTAGTCAAATGCTCCTAAACATCGAATAATTAATTTACACTATTTACATTGTCATTCATAATTACTTGTTTGTGAATTACAGAAAATTCACGGCTCATTGGTCATCATTATCATCATCAAAATTAAATATTTCTCACATTAATTCTTATTTCAAAATTCAACATATTCCTGTCAGAATCATTAACTCATCACCATTAAATCATTTAAATGAAAATTATTATCATCACTTCATTATGCTTTCTAATTAATCATACAATCTTATTTTATCATCTACATCAGATTAAATCGTCTTAAATCATCAATACAAATTGTTTAATTCTTCAACTCAAGTTGCAATTCCTCAAATCATATCTCAATTAAATTTATTTTAATTCCATATAAATTCATTAATCATCAGCTTCTTTAATTAATTATCACCTTCTAATTCAGTTATTCATCATCTATCCAATCATCTATTAATTTATTTAAATCAGTTTATACATCCAATCTTTAATTCATCCATTTATTTAATTCATTGATTTATTCCAAAATTTAATTTATCAACTTATTTAAATTTCATTCTTCTGGTTATTTAGATTTTTATTATTTCATTAATTATTATTCTCAGAAAATCTTGTCTTATCAACTTTATTTATTTGTTTAACTTCCTAACAAATTGTTTAATATGGTTTATAGAACGTTGTCTTACAGTTTTATCACTTCCAAGTTATATCTCATATTTAATTTTCATGCCAAAAAATATTATTGCCTCCACGACATCACGTTGTATCTAACTATCCACAACTACATTATATCTCCTTAATTCTTCAAATATCACATTTGAATACCACAATTATTCCACAAAACTCCATAAATATTCAGCACATACAGCATGAATCTCAACAATTACGCTAGACTGGGTTCGACAACCTCATGTCTGCTTCAAAATGCATTAGCAACATTGCAACTATCACTTGGCAACTTCCACAAAATGCCTATCACAAACTTCACTTAACCATGTTGCATGATCTACAAAAAATATATAACTGGCTTCAAATTATCAACGCACACAATCTCCAATAACTGTAATTAATCTGATCACATCTAGACAACTTCTTAAACAATTGGGAAAAATATTACTTTAGTAATTCAAGATTTGCTTTCAAATAGCATAAATTCTCTTACAATTCTCATAATTCACATCACAGAAAAACACCAATGTGCTATAATCTCTCATATCAACATCTGCAATACTGATCTGCCTTAAAATAAATCTGACCATTAATGATTCATCTTACAAGATTCAATTACTTTAAATCCTTCTCAAAGGTATCAAACACAATTATAAAAATCATCAAAAGCATCAGCTGTAACAGCTGTTAAACTGAAATTACTCTCAAAAGAGTATAGCAACAAAATATTGGATTGGCAAACAAGAATTACAAATGTAACCCTGATGACATTTATCTTTACTTTATTTAACAAAAGTTCGACTGATATGTGACTAGTAGTTTCTTGTTTGATTCACTTACAATCTCATGTACACTCGGATGATAAAAATGAGTCCCTCAATGGCAAGTAAGATGAGTAACCACCGTACAATCGTATAAATACGAAAGACCTCGCCCCGTCGACTAATCATGATAGTGCCCTAAACGATGGGTAAGATGAGTAGCCACCATACAATCGTATAAATACGAAAGACCCCATCTCGAAGACTATATGAGTGAATGTACCAGATAGGAATCAACAAGTCTCTAGTTGTCATATAAAAGCGATATTCATTCACTAAAGTGAATAACATCTTAATATCTCCAAACAATCCAATGAAAAAAATCCCTACTGATTAATAATACACACTCGCTAGTATGCAATGAACTGACGAAGTAATTTTAGATAATCAATTGCAGATCACGAGTTCGAAATACTCGTTACAAAAAAAAACTATTCATGAAAAATATCCTTGCTGGAAAAATGTCTAAAAGACCAAACATCTGCTTAATAAAGCCAACCAATGGTGAGAATTACGTATAATGATGCCTGCCATATCACATAGTCACTCCATATTCTAGCAAAAATTTCGAAGCATATAAAGTCAAAGCCATGTCTTAAACAATCGTATCACTCCTATTAGAAAAATGTACATGTGTGCCCAGTATTCATGAAATAATCGTATCAGGTAGTTATAACTCTTACAGTACCTTCTCATAATCAGCTGTTATTAAATTCCAAAGATCGTCGATTTTCCCTATGTAATGAACTTCTCGAAAGATCGGCGTGAATATCATTCCATCCATGAAATGACGATTGCCTTCGAATTCCAAGTGAATCAGCTGGTGGACCTCCTCCTCGTCAGGAATCGAATCCATCGCTCCGTGGTGCCATCGCGTCTCTGTCTGCGTTTACTCCGACATGATAAACTTCTGGTTATCCATAGCGGATATTGTCCAAATCCTCACGAAAAAGTTTATAGAAAGAGCGGACCCCCTATTCCTCTTCTACGTTACGCCACTGTTCTATATAATGTTCAGTTTAAGTGTTGAAAGTTCAATTTCCACAGTGGTTAAGTTTTACTTGTAGAAAATAAAATTGTTTATCAGAGTGTCTAAGTTTATGAAGCACCCTGTATCTGTGTTCATACTCGGTAATTCATAACACTTCTTAAGACTGACTTGCATTAATGCACGAGCTAATGTTCCTAAGTGCATATGCTTACAACATTCCGTTTGCTTAAAAATTGTTAATGTTACTTGGACTGCGTTATGAAATGCATAGTCGTAATGTCACTAAGAAAAACTATGTCCATTCGAAGTTCAAAGTTGCAGTATCTCATAACTATCTTGTATAATCCAAATGCTGAATGTAGTAATGACGTTCAGCTTCGGTTATAATGTTTGCGTATATTAATGGGAATTAACCCGCATGGTTCTACTGCAATGCTGTAATAATCATGCCGCATAAAGCTAGCCTCGCTATGTCGTTTTACTATGCCGTTCTGAGTTGAAAAGCAGCTTGGAATAAAATTCTCCAACTACTCGCAATGCCGTTTTAAGGAACCCCGGCCTCCTATGCTTGCCTGCTGCGGGTCTCCGCCCGGCTCAACGACCTACTTGTCGCTCGGCGCTCGGAGAAGCAGAAACTGTCCCCTGCACTTTCCGTGACAGTTTCTGTTCGTGACGCGTTGAAGCTGAAACTGTCCCCTTCACTCTCCGTGACAGTTTCTGTTCGCGACGCGATCTATACCATGCGCTCGGCGGTGCTGCTCAGCTCGACTTCCTTGCTTGGCTCACAGAGCGCAACTGACAGTCTCTGCACTGTCCTGACCCTTACCTGCTTGGTGCGGTCACGTGGCGTCCTCCCCACTACCGTGGTCTTGCGTCACAAATACAATCTCGAACCCCCATCATCTCGGCTATTAAGTTATAAAATAACTTAAGGGTTATCTGACTTCCTTTAAATTATTACCACATATAATGCATGTTATATCTCCTCTTCTAAGATGTTTAAATACCATGTTCCATATAAATCTTAATAAAAGCTTCATATTTCTATCCATAATTCCATCTGCTTACAGATTTCAGTGCCTTCTAAATCCTAGACCTTCTACGTCATCCTGACATTCCTCTTGACTCGATCTGAGCGCTATCTTTCCTTAACTCTTCTCAAAACCTCAACTACGGCTTAATGTCTGCTGGCGTAGCCGATAGCCTCAACTAGGTATCGGGTACAATACCCGGCTGAAGTCGTCGGATTTTTTTAGAGCATTAAAAATCCCTCAGTAAGCCTTCCTTCGGAGGGTAAGTAAAGCCGGCGGGAGCATGTCATAGGACCTTCCAGTAACTACAATTGTGTCAAACTAAATATGTAGGTTAGATTTGATCAACGCTCTATGAGTTCCAACGTTCACTGCCAGGTGCTGGTTGCGGTGGAATCTAATAGGCAAGTTCGCAGCTAGTGTCGTTGACGGTAGCATTTGGTAGCAAAAGTAGGAACTAATTGAAATTGATCGTCTGCAGTCCTTACCTGAATTACGGATAACACACACTAATACAGCCTTCACAATTAACACCGGTTATCAGACAAATTCTACACACACCCAAAGTACACGGGGTATATGACGGCGTTGTCGCAGCCCCTAAACTGAGGAACTAACCAACTTATGGATGGCGTTGAACAAAATATGTATATGTATTTAAAAAGCCTCAGCGCCCACCGTTGGTTGGTTGGTTCCTTAGTTTAGGGGCTGCGACAACGTGGTCATGTAGCCCCGTGTACTTGGGTGTGTGTAGAATTTGTCTGATAACCGGTCTTAATTGTGATGGCTGTATTAGCGTGTGTTATCTGTTATTCAGGTAGAAAGACTGCAGACAATTAATGTTTTCAATTTGTTCAACTTTTGCTACCAAGTGCTACCGTCCACGACACCTAGCTGCGGACGTGGCTACTAAATGTCATCGCAGTCAGCCCCTGGTGGTAAACGTTAGCTAATAAAGCGTTATCACACTAACTTACAATTTTTAGCTTCCACAAGTGTAGTTAGTGGAAGGTTCTTTTTCATGCCATCTATCTATGACATGGGACCGCCGGCTTTACTTTCCCCACGAATAAAGGCATACAGAGGGATTATTAACGCTCTTAAAAAATAGGACGATTTTGGCTGGGTTTGAACCCGCTATCTTGGGCATAGAAGCTCAGCATGCTACCTGCTAGCGCCGTGCCGTGTGTGTGTTACTTATGTACTCGTATTTTGTGTGTATGCATGGGTTGTGTAGTATGTGGATTTGGTCTGTAGCGTGCGTGTGCCTGGGGGTAGGTTATTGATCTTGATTAATGTGTGGTGTGTGATGAGTAGAGACCGGACATTCATGCACTAAAAAACTATTAAAATATGCATGCAATTATTCACTAAAAATGTAGAAAATATGCACTTAACAATGAGCCAATCTTATTCACTCATCTTTCCCTCCTTTGCCGTAGCGATGTCGTTTTTTCATGTTGTTCAAGTTGAAATTTCTTCTCACATTTCACTTCTTTCGAGCATACTTGACAATAGATGACTCACTATTATCGGACACCCACTGATTTAATAAATACTTCCTGCTGCTCTTCTCTTTAGACATTAAGACTAGAGAATATAAACACTAAAGTAACACACTGAAGAAACTCATCACAAAACTAACCTCTGGTTACTGGCTGCCCAGAAGGTGAAAGAAATGTCCCACCTCATCCATTTCTTGAAATGCCAGGCGTAAAATACTGTTATCTCGTTATCTGTTGCTCAAAAAGTTTTTTTTTTTTGTCGTGTAGCCTCCTGGGAGGCCGAGTGCAGGTCTTTCAAGTCGACGCCCGTGGGCGACCTGCGCGTCGGGATGAGAGATGGAATGGGTGAAGATGAATGGAACTGGGCAGGGATGTGGAAGGAAGCGGCCGTGGCCTGTCAGAAGGTACCGTCCCAGTATTTGCCTGGTGTTGAAAATGGGAAACCACGGAAAACCATTTCAAGGACGGCCGCCGGTGGGGCTCGAACCCACGCGTGTACCGAGTCAGCAGAGAGCTTGGCCCCATGACCTAATGCTGCGCTTTAGCCGGCGTAGCCACTACTGTCGGTAAAAAGTTGCTTACAAGGGATGTCCAAACACACGGGCGAAACCAAATTTGTTCAAAATGTTTTGAATTATAGTTAATTTCAAATGTATATGCTAAATTATGCTGTTATGTTCAGAATATGCAATACATCCAATAAACCCATTAAATATGCATTTAGAATATCCGGTCCCTAGTGATGAGGTGTGTTGCAGTATATGTGCGAGTGTGCTTGAAGTGGGTTGAGAGGTATGGCGAGTAGTGAGAGGAAGATTGTTTGCTGACGTTTCAACAGAGAAAATTTGATGGTTTGTTTATGTGCCTACGGATAAAGCTCTGCGCGGATATCCGCAACATCTTTTGCCATGCGGATATAGTTTGCATGGCTGTGCGGATAAACTGCGCATAATGTTTGGAGTAAATTTGCGGATAGTTTTTACAATACAATCAGAACTTGTTGAATATCATTACTATGACCCGGATGTTTATGGCATATCATACTAATCTTTTCCATTGTCTTATTTTTCATGACAAATGTAAGATGATGATTTAAGCTAATCTCATTCAAATTATGTCATTAAGCATTATTTAATTTTTAGCCTACTTTTCACATTTTGCAAAAATGAGGAAAAAGTAGTCTTATGAGATCGGGCAAATGTGTGTCTGTCTGTCTGTCTGTCTGTCTGTCTGTCCTTCTGTCTGTCTGTCTGGCTGTGTGTGTGTCCCCCCCTATCAACTCCTAAACGGCTGCAGCAATCAAAACCAAATTTAGTATGAGTAAAGATGTGCACCGGAATAGCTCACGTCCATATTTGAAAATGATGTCAGTGCTACCAACTGCTGAAAAAACGCACTAGAAATTTGAGCTCCATGTTGGATATCCTGCAAGGTATGCATAGGAGCTATTCCAAAATTGGCACACATGTAGATAATACTATTTCAGATTAATTTCCAGGAGGCCAACCATGACAGTGTTGCCAAAATAATTTTAAGCCTTCTGATAGGTCCAATGTTTAAATGCATATAACTTCTACACTATCAACTGGATTTCAACCAAATTTTGTATGTAATATCTGTACGTAAACAGATATGACTGAGCGTATTCTTAGGAGACACCAGGGCTGCCAACTGTTAATAATTGCTCTCTCTATTTTTTTATCCAAATACCAATATATCAGAATGTGTGCAAGCCGACAGCTTTAAACTAAGCACACGAAAAGTACCTGACATGTTTGATTAATTTTGGAGTAACCTATATTCGTCAGTTCTACCAACATGATTCTAAGCCTGCTGATAGGGCCAATTTTTAAATACATGTAACTTCTATACTATCAGTAGGATTTCATCCAAATTTCGCATGTGCTATGTGTAACATATCAGATATGACTATAAGTATTCTTCAGTGCAATCAGGGCTGCCAACTGTTAATAAATGCTGTCTATATTTTTTACCCTAATATCAATATATCAGAAAGTATGCAAGCCAACAGCTCTATACTTTGCACAGGTATAGCACCTGACATTCTAGATTAATTTGGAGTAATTAATACAAGGCAGTGCTGACAACATGATTCTATGCCTGCTGATATGTCCAATTTTAAAATACATGTAACTTCTATACTAACAAATGGATTTCATCCAAAATTGGCACAACAAG
This sequence comes from Meconema thalassinum, assembly GCA_946902985.2. Taxonomy (NCBI): domain Eukaryota; kingdom Metazoa; phylum Arthropoda; class Insecta; order Orthoptera; family Tettigoniidae; genus Meconema; species Meconema thalassinum. The sequence continues at coordinate 1,763,195,213 of OX336388.2, forward strand.
ATATCATAATATTTCAGATTATTTCTGACCAGCACACGCATGGTATTGTTGGCAACATGCGTTTACGCCTGCTGATAGATCCAGTGTCTAACTGCATGTAACGTCCATTGGACTTCAACCAAATTTTGTATTCTGTACCTTAAGAGATGGAACTAAGAATATATTCAGTCACCAGGGCTGCCAACTGTAGTGCTCTATTAGGCTACATTATACCAGGTATATTTTGAACTAATTAGATATTTCAATATTACCAACTTAATTTCGTCATTATTCTAGATAGGTTCATATTCTGTAGAATAATCATTGGCATGAAAAGTAGGCTGTATAGTTCTTAACGGAACTTCTTGTTTTAAATCGAATTTACCCTTTATGTTGGTGGCTCCCACGGACTCAGCGAGGGAACGCACCTCTACCGCCTCTACGGGCAGTGTCCTAGAGCTGGGAACGTCTGAACGGAGAGGATACAACTGGGGAGGTGCAACCAGCACCGCGCCCAGGCGGCCTCACCTGCAAAGCGAACAGGGGCTCATGAGGGAAGGGAGGGGAAGAGTAGGATGGATAGGCAAGAAAGAGGGAAGGAGGCGGCCCGGCATTTGCCCGAAGACGAAGTGGAAAACCACTGAAAACCACTTCGAGGATGGCTGAGGTGGGAATCGAACCACCTCTACTCATTTGGACCACCCGGGGCTGAGTAGACCCCGTTCCAGTCATTATACCACTTTTCAAATTTCGTGGAAGAGCCGGAAATCGAACCCCGGACCTTCGGGGTGGCAGCTAACCACGCTGACCGCTACGCTACGGAGGTAACATAAAGCATTATTAACACTCCGAATTCAAAGTGTTGCATTTATGGCGGTATAAGATTAATTTTAAACATAGCACGTGGCATACATACGACTTGCTTCTCAAATGTCTAAAAGTGTTAGGGGGCGTGGTGGCTCAGCGGTCTAGCTGTATGCCTCTCACCAAGGCGGTCCGGGTTCGATTCCCGGTCAATGCATGTGAGATTTTCGAAGTGAAATGCCATGTCCTGTGGTTCGAATTCCACGTAAAAAGGAGGTCCGTGACTCATAATCACAAGATTCACGGTCACGTAAAACTACAATCTTCCTTCCTTCCTTCCTAGAAGTGTTGCTTTTACTTTGCGCTTTGTCTAATTAAAACTATTCTTGTAATGCCAGTAGATTCGGATAACAATCGTGCGGATGCGGATAAAAGTTTTGCGGATGCGGGTCGGATGCGGATGGCGTTTTGTTCACCCGCGCAGGGCTCTACCTACGGCCCACGTGCCCCCCTCCAAGTGGGGCGATCTCGAGGCACAGTGCAATCAGTGTGGTGTGAGCACCATCTAATGTCCCTCGTGCATTTCGGTGCTGTATGGTGTAGGCAGTTAAAACACTGTATTAAGAGTGTTGGGGCAGGGCCGCAGACAGCGATCATGGTCTTCCGGACCCCTCCATTTTTATTCAAACTTTAACATAATTTTGGAATTACAGTATTACGGTAAGCTTGCAAATTTTTGACCGATCCACACCCCCTACCCAAACAAAAAGAAAAGCTCCGTGGAGCTTAGCTTGCCCAACTGGATATTGATTTACGGTACTGAGTTTTAATTCACTGGCCGTGAAAGCCAATATACCATCTTTTTTGGAAGCCTTGATAGGGAGGTTAAGTCCTCTTGAGCTTTTAGTTCTCGCAGTAAATAGGTGCAGGTGCACTTTATATAATGGAAGGTAGCGCGCAGTTCGCTACTCCAGTGGGGGTCCAGGTGGGGACATCAAGAGCCCGCCGATGAGCCAGCTTGGAGTCCTAGGCGAAATCCCACACAAGACACGGCACAAACCTATAAGAATTGCTGAGTTTTACGGTACTTTGTTTTTTAGTTATTCAGCCATTCTCCTTTTCTCTCTCTCATTGGTTGTTCTATTACTTCAAGATTTTCATCACTGTCCATTAAAATTCCATTTTCGTTGTATCCGAAGGTGTCCAGGCACCACAAGAATGAGCCATACTCCTTCCAGAAATGTATGAAGTCAAGAGTCGATTATTTCTGAGATTGAATTAGAATAATCCAGAAGGAGCTCTTGCACATTTTTAATTAAATGGACAAGTTTTGCCATTTCCCAGCAAGAAAAACGAAAAAAAAAACCAATTAATGGTTAGCTATAAAATTAGTTATTTGTTCACATTGTAATGTTATGTTTACTATTCGCTGACTGTATTTACATCGAACAGACTTATATCAGAAAATATTATAATAGATTACACATTGCATTAAGTTGCCGCTCTAAGTCCTTTTACGGCCTCGGGCCCCTCAGGGGATCTGGTCTCCGGGCCTACAGCACCGCTTGCGCCTCCCTCTCGTCGGGCCTGGATGAGTGTGATCTGGGTGTCAGGCGTGGTTTCTTGGAGATGTGGTGTTGTTGATGATTATTGAGTCACCAGTGTTGTTGTTAGCTTCTGGTTCTTTTGTAGGTATTTACTGGGTTTTGTTTGCTTGTTTAGCTGTGGCGGGTTTGTTTCGGGTACTTGTGTGTTGTTTGTCGTTTGAGTGGCGGTTGTCTTGTGTTTGTGTGCTTGATTTTGTGTGTATCTTTGTTTCGTTTTTCGTGTGGTTTGAGGTTCCTCGTATACTTGGTCTAGTGGATGTTGAGTCTGTCTGTGTAGTTTACTTGGCAGTTGTTTTCAGTGTGTTTGTTGTAGCCTTTGTTTTTGTGTTTATATAGCTGAAGGATGAACTTTCTTGGCATAGCCAGGAATCCCCAGGATCTCAGTTTTGACAATCAAGAAGCTAGTTTTTAAGCCACGAGGTAATCGGTTTATAAATTACAATGCATAACAACGACGGTTTTTTGAGCCTTTTATTACCATAAATAAAATTGAAGACGGAATGTAAATATTTTTCAGCGGTTAAGATGATATTTGGGAGAGACATCGTAAGTGCCCAACGCTCTGTCCCGTCTGAAGAAATAATATTGTATCTCGGGTCGGCGGTGAGGTTAGTTGTTTGTTGACCTAGAATATGAACCTAGAAGCTATAGGTACGCTGAGCTGGGCTGCTCATAAAAATATGCACCATTGTATTCCCTCTGCCTCCGAACTCCACTGTCCACTCTTTCCGGTTAAGCGTGTACTGTAGATGCTTGGCATACCTGTGGCATAAGTCAGGGAGAAAATTGCCTTTTGAAGTGTGTGCGTACCATGTGGGTGGGGTGGGGAATGAGATGCGGGTGACGCTATCTTCATGAAAACAGTTATTGAGAGATCAAGATGAATGAAATTGTGCGAGAAGCTGTAAGATTGCGATCGTGGCCTTTTAGAATGTTCCATTCCAGTATGTATCAATTATCGGAAACCATGCAAAACCATTTTAAAGACGATGGTGAGGTGTCGGGAATAGTTTGGGTTTTATCGAGGGTAGCTACCATTGCAGGTGAACTACCACTTGAAGTAATTAGAGATATTCTTGCTGGAAGTTATAATCGTAGCCTTGAAGGTGAGTGCTGCTTTAGGTTGACATGCCCAGGCAGCCTACTGAACAGCTACAGCACAGGACAGCGAAACTGCTCGTTAATTTGAAGCACAGATGTCCTGTGACTCATTACACGGTTCAAGTGGTTTAAATTTAATTATAACACTTTTGTATCGGTAGCGAGTAGAAGTGACATTTTCGACTGTCAGGACCAATACAAATCTCTTGGAGTAGGTAATTGGATCCAAGTTGGACACGTGTGTTTTCTAATAATGAACGTAGGTAGAATATCTGTAGGTTTCATAGTTGTTTCCTGTAGAATAATGGGAAATCGTGGTGGTCAGATGCATGTGGGTTAAGTACAATTCCAGAATGCACCTGAGCTGAAGTAAAAAAAAAACACGGATAAACATTTTAGGACGTATAAGAGGGAGAGCCAACCCTGCTTCTCGTCTCATTTATCCTCGTCCCGTCCAACCAATAAGCCAGGATTTAAATCCTACTTGGCAGGGCCAGAAATCGAACCTGAACCATCTGGAAGGAGAATTACTACATTTGCCTCTACATAACAGCGTGGAGTGCTTTGAATAGGTTGTATGGTTCTGTATAAAGTACTGAGATGCGTGGATTTTATCAACTCCCTGTGGTAAGCACTCATTCGATATATGAATTTGTTGAGAACATTCACAGTTGTGAGCAGTCGGTACATTGAATAAATGTGAGACCATCAAGATGCTGTCAGTCACGTGCCGCTTCCTCAGCAGTGAACTGGAGACGACCACTCAGAAAATATCCGGTAATGGCTTCGTGGTGGCTTGTTTCGAAAATGTCGTGACATGCAGGGAGAGAAATAATAGTTCCGTGAAGGACTAACACTATTTTCATATATTCTGATGGTATATCACACTACAAAACTCCCCTGAAAATTAAGTAGATTTTCCTTGTGATGAACTAAGATAATAGCTGTTGGTCCACGATCCACTCTATGATAAAACGTAGTGGAACAGTTCTCAAATCTTATCTCTATTCATTGTAGCCATATTTAGACAAGTAAACTATAAAATTTAACATTTTAAGATAGCAAAAACGGATTATTAGGGTGCTAGAGTTTACCTGCCACAGTTCCCCAAGATACCTATCGCCAACACATCTCCAACACTGGAGAGCATAAGTTCAAAGTTACATGATGAGGCACTACCAGCATTATAATACATAGCCTACCTACTGTATGTAAATGTAACACAAAATAAATATGTGTATTTAAAAAAATACTCGAGAATCCACCTAGTCAGTACATATTTATTATAATGATTCTTAGTGAACATTTGTTTCAAGTCGTTTTTTGACTCATCTTCAGCACTTGTGACAATAACATTATTAAGCCATGCTTATTTATAAAAATATACAACTTTCTTTTTAAAAATGCATTATATATACATTTTTAAAATGTTCTCTTATTCAGACAATCCATTATACTTCGTAGAAGCCTCCATGGCTTAGGCGGCAGCACGCCGGCCTCTCACCGCTGGATCCGTGGTTCAAATTCCGGTCACTCCATGTCAGATCTGTGCTGGACAAAACGGAGGCAGACAGATTTTTCTCCGGGTACTCCGGTTTTCCCTGTCAACATTTCATTCCAGCAACACTCTCCACTATCATTTCATATCATCTGTCATTCATTTAATCATTGCCCCAGAGGAGTGCGTCAGGCCTCGACAGCCGGCTCAGTTCATATCCTCGCCGCTAGATGGGGGCTTCATTCATTCCATTCCTGACCCGATCGAAGACTGGAAGCAGGCTGTAGATTTTCATTTTCATTTTCATTATACTTCGTCAATTATGATTATTGGCATGTCTAAAGTAGAGAAGCCACATCAATTGTGTACATAAAAGCGTGTTATTTTGTGATAAATATCTTATATAATAATATGAATCTCTGTTTCACGGCCTTTAGGTCGTATTCTAAGGACATTTTGCAGCGGCGGCTGGTGGCCTTGGAGCTTGGGAGGGCACACAAAATAAATCATCATGCACAGTAAAAATTACTTGCTAGCACGCAAGGTGTTTGCCAATATCCATTAAATTTTGTCTCATTAGGGAAAATGTTATGTTCAACATTTAATATAATTTTAATAACCCTCTAAATCGCTATTTAATTCCAAATTTATAATAGTCTATTACTGAGACATATCTCAAAAACTCTAGGCCTAGGTGAAAAAAAATTGATAACACTTGTCACAGAATTCCAAAAGAGACCTCTTTACGTAACCTTCGAACTAATGACACCAGGGTGGTGTCCTGCTTGCTCCCGATAACCATTGCTATCTAGTGGTCGTCTTGCGAATCATTTCAAACAGCATAGGAAGAAGGGGTGGTAAGGGACAGGGTATGGCCATAGATGTTGTAAGTTCGAGTTGAACGTAGTAGTTCAGCATTCCCAAGGAGTAATAAGGAGGCGCCCTGTCAGCGCTATAGCATGCGGTGAGTTGAAGCACTGACCACGCACCCATACTTGCCCAGCTCGAGCGGTAATTGAACCTACGGTACCGTAGACTTATTTATTAGTGGGATTTAAGTATGATTACTAGTAAAAGATTCGTTTTAGGTAGTTAGTAATTGTTGCTTTAAGGGGCGGAACTACGAAAAAAAAAAAGATTCGTGTGCAGGTAGGCTTATACTACGAAATTGTAAGGTAGGCCTATATGATGATGGAAATCAAGGAATATTTGTTGATCTTCGCTAGCTAGCGTGAAGTGTACGGCAGTCACAATACTTTTCGTTGCAATAGAAAATCATGTAAACTGCCATAAAACGTTTAATTTTACAATATAAACTAGAGCAATACACCGATCTGAAGTATGGTATAGCACATGGGAAATGAATGTATTATACCGGTATACAGTTTTTATGACCTGTAATTATTGTGGGTTTTCAGGCAACCAGACACCCATCACTATACTTAACTTATACCAGATAATAATAGGCAAATAATTACCGAGATACCATTAGGCCAGCCATTATATTCACGAATGTGTATTACATAAATTTGAAATATTAAGGCATGCGAACTAATTGGGAGGTGGCGTTATTGTTTTTATTGCACGATGATTTAAAAAGATAGGCCAGTTCAGTTCCGGTAACAAACTAAACAAGGTCTAGGCTGAGGTTTGAGATTAACACACTAAAATATGCAAATAATGGCATGTCTTCTAACACCCACGAGCAATAAATCTAGAGCTCAAGCCACGTTAAAAATAGATTAGGGTAATTAGATTACAGTAATGCCGTTCATTAATTGACGAGCAAAAACTATTTCCAGTAAGAAACTGAGTAAAATATCCGTAATTAATTCCTAGCAATCGAAATAATTATATTGGTGGACACGTATGCCACTATTTGAACATTTAACGAATGATACTAGAACAGTACCGTGAGGTGGCTACTATAAGGATGAAAACTTAACACAATAAATGGCAAATAACGTGGATTTACTTGTGAAATGACATTACTTTGGCAGGTGGGAGTTCTGTTTGTGCAAACATATGCCCCACATGTCGACATTTCGACCCACACGCGAAATATCATCAATTTTAAGTACGTACGTCACACCTTAACATGCTATTCTTATGGGACTACCGCAATGTTTTGAGCATATGTGAAGGAGTAACTTCTGGCTTCACTTCCTTGCCGTTAGGGCCTCTCCTTATTACTCCTTGAGCATTCCAACGTTCTCTCCAGAGCCCATACAACTGCTCCTTTTCTTTTGTTATTCGACCTTGTCACCGTGGGCTCGCAATCTCTGGGCCCATAGCCGACGTTTGAACAGCGTCTGCGCGCACGCGCAATAGACCTGTCCTTGTTTGTAGTTGAATGGAGTCTTGGGCCCAGTAAGTCGTGGGCCCCGAGTAGCCCGCAGCAAGGCGAATTACGTGACAAGATATGTGGCGCGTTATTCAAACATGCTGGTGCATTTTCATAGTGAGTAATGCACAACTCGGCCAATATTTCGAGCGTTAAGGCTTAAAAAAAAATGAATTACTAATGTAGGTTAATGGTAAGGAGGGCCCTGGCCCACTGGCCCGTTAGAGCCAGCCGCCCCTGACATTTTGTAATGTAATTTTTTTCAAGTTAGGACATATGAATACTTGTTTTCCCACTTAATGTAACTGGACACAATTTGTGTTGACCGAATGGAAAGCTTTCTTTCTTCTTATTATTTTATCATATGATGCAAATAGGCTGAAAAAGGTGTTAGTTACCGTATTTAGGGTGGAACAGCGAGGTCATCTGCCCGTAAAAAGGGTGCATTTTACCCCCGTCTAAGATAGGGAATGCTTGGATATTCAACAAGAAAGGCCTCTCTTGTTATTAATGGACCGAAGCGATTAAAATAACCTAAACAGTTATTCTAGTATTTATGATACTAATATTAACGAATTCATTGAGAATGTATATTGAGATCTTCCTGTAAATCCCCAGCTCATCGAGTGATTTTACTTTTTATTGGGTGCTGCAATATTCCCAAACGACTGTGTATTTTACCCGGATGGGTAGGACTGTCGCTGCGTCTATGCTACTGTTGCTGCAGCTTATTCCCCTTACACATTGAACATTTTCTTTTTAACAAATATCGCGAATTACGAGAGGATGTTAGCGATATTGTCTCGCCAGCCTAATCATTTACACTATTTTAGTCACACTGTAACTGAATTTTGAGAAACACCTTGACGTTTTATACTCATATACATGAAATAACATGTTATTAGATGCGTGGTTTGCATTATATTAATTTCATTTACAATTTTGGGGACTATATAGCCCTACCTCTCTCCCTGAGGCTCCAGGTTCGATTTTCGGGTCCATCAGGGATTTTAGGAACTGACGTGGGGACTGGAACGGGGTGCACTAAGCCTTGTGAGGACAATTGAGTAGCTGTCTGACAGGGAGGGAGTGCCCCGGTCACGAAAACCAAGATTAACGGCTAAGGGGCCCTGGCGCATTGACCACGCGCCACCCCATAAATTGCAGGCCAAATGGCTGGCTAGTGGTCGCTTGGTGAGCCTAGGCCCTTCATGGGCTGTGCTGCCACGGGTTTTGGTTTGGTAAATATTTCGACTCTGTACAGTATATTTACACCAGCCAAATACACAAACATTCCACAAGCTGATCCTTAGCCTTGCTACTGGCACTTGGGACGTGATGGCTCAATGGTCAAGCTACTTGTCCCTCACGAAGGTGGAATGGGTTTGATTCCCAGTCAATGCATGTGAGATTTTCGAAGTTATATATCACGTCCTGTGGTTCGGATTCCACGTAAATATGGAGCTACCGTGGCTCATGATCACAAGATTAACGGCCACGTGAAACTAAAAGATTCCTTTTCTAATCATTATATTTAATTGAACTACGGCCTGTATGCCAGTGATGGTGGAAACTCAAAAATACATGAAAGCTAATACTACTCATATGGTCATGATATGACGTAAAATGTGCATGCCTATATATTCCCCAAACTTTAAAAAGATAAGAATATAATGCAAACCACGGATGAACTACAATTTTATTTTATATATATAAAATATCAATGGGAACCGACGAAACAAAATTCGCTGGCTAGTGGACACACAAATGGACCTTACTGAAGTCGACATTGATCCAATGACTACAACAAGGCTACATACAGGCAAAAGATCAACACCCACAAATTTGCACCCGAGAATCCATCCGAGAATAGCTTGAAACTCCAAACCTCATGGGCACAACAAAGACGGTAGGCCCAGAGTGAATGAATGAAGAAATTTTGGGCGAATAACAAGTTCAAAAAGATGAATTCCAGTGCTATTTAATGGCTCCACGTGCTCCTTAGGGGCTGAACGAATATAATAATAATAATAAAACGCTAAGGTGTATATGTTTCACCAAACTCAAGCCCTTAATCCAGAGAGAGTTAGAAGGTGTGTCTTGTACCAAAATCCAGCATATCGTCTCAATAGTGCAGGAAAAATCTAACATTTATTGAAACGTCAACGGAAACATATTTATTTGTTTATAAAGTGCGTTTAAATAAATAAACAAGACAATAGCCCCTGGAAGGACTGTCACGTCGAGTTCGCATATCAGTAAAGAATATCTGTCAAGTCCCTTGAAACAACTAACTATATCAAGTGTGCACCAAATATGTCGTCCCCAGGGTTGGTAGCTTAAAAATCATTATTTCAAACACTGTTCTAGCCCTAGCTTGTGGCAGGGTTACGATACATAAGGGAATTATCGTATACCGGTACTGTATGTACGAAACATCCGTAATTACGATGTGTGACGAATACTCATTCTCGATCGCGGATGTTTGAAACTTTCAACGTATGTTTTCACACATACTCAATACAAAAGATACCGTAAAAATACTAAGATTATCCCCGTCTGGCCATTACTGGAAGAAACGAGACAGTACTCAACTCCTTAATTTCTCCCTACTGAACTGTAGTTTTAAAACTCAGAACTCCAAAGAAGATTCTGGGTTTCACAGAATATTATGTTTTTAGAAGTTGTTTAAAATATATTATGAACACGTTTTGTCCCAGACGCTATTGAAATTCTGAGTTTGATACTATACATTTATTCGGCTGGTAGGAGAATCCATGCCTTTGTACATCGCAGCTGTATGCTCGTAAGCCGTTGATTAATTCATTACCAGCAGAGGATGAGGGCCTAGAAGTTTCAGCTTACCGTACCATACTTTCAACGTCACAAGAGAGTAATTTGATGTTCACACGGCATTGTACTCGCAGTATTCCTCTGCGGGTCTCTGAGTGGCTACTAACAATATTGCAGATCTTGCTAACAGAGCGATTACTGTTAGCGTTGTCAAGATACTGGATGATGGTTTGAATTTTAACGTGCATGAAAGGATTTTGTGTCACGTAGCATGAAATGAGCAGGTGTACGCATGAGAAAATCATGCCTATGTTTGGAAACTTTGTGAAATGAAACTTGTGACGAGTTAAGCAAGATGAACTGGTTACCAACTCAAATCTAACTGACAGAGGAAGGGAAGGGCGCACTAACTAGTGCCTGCCACTGAATAAAACATCAGCAGTGTCTGTAGGGTAGTTCAGAAAGTTATAGAGGCAGTTACTTAGTTGAACTGACACTCGTGTGTTCAGCTGCCTGAGGGGAAGAACTTGACACATAGCAGTGTTGGTGGTCAACCTATCGTTGAAACGTGGGACTCCGTGCACCAATCACAGCATTTCATGCCAACAATAAGTATTTATTAGTTTACATCTGTAGACTTAATTGTATGTCTACTCCTTATTATTCCCGTTTTCCAACGGGGTCGGGGATGACATGCGACGAGAGTCTTTGAGGCAGATGGTTTTTACGGCCGGATGCACTTCCTGACGCCAACCTCATGAGAGGAGTTAATGAGAGAGGAAATGAATGAAGATGAATGAAACTGAGCAAGGATGTGGAAGGAAGCGACCGTGGTCTGTCAGAAGGTACCGTCCCAACATTTGCCTGGAGTTGAAAATGTCACCCCAATATCTGCAGGCCAAATGGCTGGGCAGCGGTTGCTTGGTAGGCCTAGGTTCTTCATGGGCTGTAGTGCCAGGGGCTATTATTATTTTTATGATTGCCACGGTGGGTGAGTGGTCAACGTGTCGGTCTACTAACACCAAGCTTGCAGTGCAGGTTCGCTCCTGGCCATGGGAAGTGATTTTTGAAAGGCGGCAAATATTACTACACCATGTCATACGATGTTGGAATGTCAAAGAACCCATTTGAATTCAGTAGGCCGTGTTCATAATGGCAAAATTAATCTCGGGAGTTTCCGCCGGCACAAAGTTCCTCATTTCTCTACTAGAAAGCGCTATAGTGTTCAAGGAGCTTAGATATCTAACCTTCTTGACTTTCATAGTGCTTCAAGGACCAACGAAATTCGACATGCACGCTACCCTCTGGGTGTCAAATAACAAAGCTTGTACCCGGCAACCGAGAATTTTCGCTATTTTGAAGAAGGATGAAAATGAAGTATTTGGAAAAATGAATATACTGTGTTTTCCAAGATTGATTTTACAGTGGGATGTTATTTTTTAATTGTTCTTGAATCTTTTAGGGACTTAGCGACATATTGATCATGTAGCCCTCTGCACCTGGTTGTGTGTGGAATTTGTCTGATAACCTGTGTCCCTGTAATGTCTGTACTAGTGTGTGTATTTTTTGTAATTGAGATAGGATTTGGGTAGGAAGCGGCCGTGGTCATAAGTTTGAAACCATCCCGGCATTTGCTGGAGTAGATGTGGGAAATCACGTAGAACCACTTCCAAGATTGCTGATGCAAGTACAGAGAAAGAAAGGTTCGAATCATAACAACGATGTTTCTACATCGTATCAGAAAACATTTTATGGCATGTGGTGGTAGTTAACCAATTGCGATGTTTCACATTACATCCTTTGCGAATATGATGGCGGAAAGAGCAAATGCCGTGTTAAATCGAGTACACAAATAGCACAAGTTACATTTCGTAAATGTGTCACGTGTGGTGTTAAAGATGAGACTTGAGGATGTATTTTTGTCACATTGTTGAAATATTCAAATTCATTTCTTAATTTATAAATTATTATTACATCTGAAGCATTTACGATGTAAAAAAGAAAGTACTGTAGTTGCGTGAAGAACTAAACAGCCTATTTTCGTATATCCTACTTATGTTAATTGCCTCTCTCAACATACAAAATTTCAGTTTGATTGCTGTCATAGATTAGGCCTACTAGATATTGAGAACCATCTAAATATTTCGGATGGTCGCCATGTTGGAGTTTATATATGTAGGCCATAGAGTTATGTACTATTACATGACCATTATTGCGTAGGTTCATTATTCAAACGTTGCCTTCGATCGCAAGATTAGGACACAAGAATTAAGAACGCAATTTCAAAATTTCGCACTGCCACCGATTTGAGGTTATGTGAACAATTGAACTAAATTAGATGTCAGTGCTCTAAAATGTGTATAAACATTTGCTGTACGAAGTTTCACTGCGTTCGGATGGTTAAATCGCGAGAACTGTCTATTTAATTGTTTCAACTTTGTTTAGCCACCATGCTCGTTTTGTAGTTAACAGGTTTTTGAAAGTCTCATAGATGAACTTCTAGTAGTGTTCTTTATCTCCATACAAAATTACTGGGTGATATCATTAATAGTTTCTAAGATATAGAATGCTGGCGAAATATTTCGCAAAGCCACCATGTTGGATTGGTGAGACGTAATAAAATTTGAAGGGCATGGTCGGGGTCGGACAAGTACTAACCTATGAACTTACGGAGTTTCATTGAAATCACTCTATCAGTTTAAATTTTATTAGGGACACACACATATTGACAAAGTGATGTCATAAGCCTTTCTTTCCATAAATGAAAATAGGCTAAAATGAGTCCCTGCACCGAATGATCATTTGTTTTAACACCTGATTTTCTCCATTATTTGCCAGGAAAAAAATGGCGTCGTATTTAGAAGAAATCACTGACCCTGTTGCCTTGAAGCTGAAGGCTGACTGTCACAATAGCAGTTACCCTGTTGGGAGCTACCGAGTTCAACCCTCTGACTGTATCGTATCCGACCTCTACCCCGCTCATGCGGACAGAATGAAGGATTTCGAAGTGCGCGAAGATGACATCTGGATCGTCACCTACCCCAAGTGTGGTGAGTATTGGCATTTTTTAAGCTCAAGATTTACTCCATGAGGAGAATAGCTACAACACCCATTGTCTGATACTCCTTTCTTCAGTAAAATTTTGCTTTCGGCCTTTCAGCCAGAACCTAGAATTATAAGTTTGGGATGGCTAAAAGCAAACCGGAACTGTATGTTGTTTCACTGCCAGGAATAAAGCTCATTGAACCTCAAACCATACATGGGAAGACCTGCTACAGTATGGTACGAAAGGCAACTGAAGGAATATTTGATGCGACGGACAGAAATTCCACTTTTATACAGAGACAATATATTACACGTAAGTCCCTGCAATATTATGCCTCCCCACACCATAATACTTGGACCACCGACTTTTTTTTCAGCGTATGGATTTTAGTGCCGGGAGTGTCCGAGGACATGGCCGCCTCGCCAGAGTTTTGTAGCTGCTTCTATACGGACACCTATTGGGTGAGCTACAAGTACCGTCGCGTGTGGAGTGTTGTGTGGGGAGGAAAGTGTTAATGTATGGACGAGGAATTAGAAGGTAGTGGCTGTGGCCTATAGTTAGGGACCAACCCCGACATCTGCCTGGAAGGCAGATGGGAAACCACACTAAACCATCTTCAAAGTTGCCGGTGGGGGGTATTCGAACCTCCTCGCCTCCTGGATGTGAGCGACTGCCTGCAACCACACCGTAACGACCACGGCTAACTCACCCGGTAACCACCGAAATGATCGGGTTAGACAATGTTCTTGGGTGGATTACGTGTTTCCACCTCTCGCCAGATGAGGGTAAGTCTCGAATTTGCTCTCATCTGAGAAGAGCACGTGACCCCACTCCTCGTTGGTCCAGACCTGTTGCTCTTGGGACCATCGGAAACAAGGTCGCCAATGTGTGGGTGTCATCGGAGCACGCTCGGTTTCTATGCATGTGTGGGCAACTTTCATTCATTTCCACCGAGGCTCATGTGGCTTCATCTATCTCGTCCTTAAGTTTTGCACAGCAGTGTATATGTGACTTTAGACAAAACGCATCAAGAAGTATTTCGTAGAAATGAATACAAATACTGTCTATGAATCAGCTGTATGATCATTTTGGGTGCAATACTGTTTTAAATGAACCATTTTCTTTGCGCAATGTTTATAAAATGAATATAACGCCAATGACAGAAGAAAGAATATGCTTGAGGAAGGAAGCCTGTGGTTGTAGCCCAGACGAGAGAAATCTTGTTGACGAATGCATTTAACAGCTAGACATCGCAGTGCATGGCATGGCCAGGGGTAATAAAAGATGTAAATGATCTCCGATTAAAGCAACGTGTCAATTGTTTTAAATAACGATTGTTCCTGTGTATTGACCTCGATAAGGCAGGTCATTGATAGTTTCTCTCCTGTATTAAATGTGTTATCGAGTAGAAGTATGTATTTGCATTTCCATGGATTAGATTTCAATAATTTAGGATTAAAATATATTGAATCCAATTTTGTTTGTATTGTTTATCTGTTAACAAAATATTTTCATTTGTATTAATCTCAGTTGGGGGCTGCGTGGCGCAGTCGGTACAGGCGCTGAGCTTCTAACTGAAAGGGAGTGGGTTCGATCCCCACCCAGGTAGTGAATTTTAGAAACATAACTACCACTTTCGGAAACTCAAATAGCCCTGGGGTTTATTCAGCCTACACCAGAAATGAGTACCAGGGTGATTCCTGGGAGCAAAGGCGGCCGGGCGTGGAGCTGACAACTCCATCCCATCTTGTGCCGATGTCACAAAAAGTGGAAGCTTCTACCTTCCACTACTCCCAGGGCCTCCATTGCCTGTATGGGGTTGGCTTTTTTAATCTCAGTGCTGAGAGATGTGCCGGGTAGGAGCCAGCACACAACCTTATGCCGACAACCAGGATGTGACCAACCATAGACGCTAGGACATGTCCTATGTCAATGTTCTAAAGGGGCGCTATTACGAAATTCCCGCCATCACAAGAGTACGATCATCAATAGCCACTTCCCTGAGGAAGTTGAAATGGGGGTGCACTGCATTTCGGAAAATGGCAGTCACAGTAGAGCAGATATCGTTGCCATTGACAGGAAGAACGGAAGAGGTTTGATCCTGGATCCCCCGGTACAAATGGAAGTGGACATTTGTCAAGCAAGACGAGTCAACGAGGAGAAAGAGGCTGTTTACTGACCATGCATACGTCACCTGAGTGAGAGAGATAGACTTACTTAGACTTAGTTCCTCCACTGCTAGGTAGCATATCGGGCAAGAAGTTTTCTCCAGCGAACATCAGCAGCCAGGTTTTCAGCTTTCTCCCAGTTCATATCCATGCATTCAAGATCCTTTGCAAAGGTTCGTTTCCAGGTGTTACAAGGTCTTCCTCTACTTCGGTATCCTTCCATTGGTTTCCACAACAGTGCTGATTTGGGTATCCTTCTATCATTCATACGTAGAACATGTCCCGCGGCCTTCATTCTTCTTTGAGCAACGATTTTGTGCAAGCTGCGTAGACCATTTCATGCAAAGTGAATGGCCTACTTTTCCGAGCTCGGGGAACATCCTTCACAAGTTCGTCATGAATATCCTGAAAGAGCTTGACATCGTCAAGGATGATCTTGAGAAGGTCTGCTTTGGCATATTGGGAGCTTCAATCCACATTCTGCATAACCATTTATAAACTTATGGTGAATCGTAATGTATATTGTATGTACTGTAGAGCAAACAATGCAAATTATTCTGGATCCTTATGGTCTCCCAGAATGTCGGGAGGATATTCTTGTGGAAATATACAGTATATATATATATATATATATATAATTTGATCTCACCGCTGAGTCCGTGGTTCAAATCCCGGTCACTCCATGTGAGATCTGTGCTGGACAGAACGGAGGCAGACAGGTTTTTCTCCGGGTACTCCGGTTTTCCCTGTCAACATTTCATTCCAGCAACACTCTCCACTATCATTTCATTTCATCCGTCATTCATTTACTCATTGCCCCAGAGGAGTGCGTCAGGCCTCGGCAGCCGGCACAGTTCATATCCTCGCCGCTAGATAGGGGCTTCATTCATTCCATTCCTGACCCGGTCGGAGACTGGAAGCAGGCTGTGGATTTTCATTTTCATATATATAATTTGAAAATGCTGAAGTACAAATTGACGGGGAACTTGTGCAATCTTCCCCATAACGTGATGTGTTACATTTTGCTCCTAGACACATCAAATATCGTAAGGATTGCACTGTTGTGCCCTGGTAACTAGAGCTAGGGTTGGGCAGGAGATGGCCGACATTAAAAGCTCTATCGTATGTGGTGGTGATTGCTGCTTCAAGGGGTGAAGTATCTACCCCATGTTGAGGACGATTATCAGAATGATTAGACTTGCAGCTAACTTGCAAATAGAAGGAGAAAATAAAAAACAAACAATAAAATAAAAATCCAAAGCAAGGGAAAGAAATGTTGTTGTTTCATTTAAGGTCACACATTTGCACATCGTGGCCATTTATCCCCGTGTACTTGAGTGTGTGTGTGTGTACTGATAACCTGTGTTATTGTAATGGCTGTATTCGTTTGTGTATTTATTATTCAGGCAACGACCTGAGAGGAAGTGATCGTGGCCTTAAGTTATGAACCATTCCGGCATTTGTATGGAGCAGAAGTGGGAAACCACGGGAAACCTCTTCCAGAATGGCTGAGATGGGAATCAAACCCACCTTCTTCAAATTTTGCCTCACGAGTCTGAGTGGCCCCCATCCCAGTCCTTAGATCAAAATCTTTAGACCCGGACCTCCGGAACGGCAACCAAGAACGCTAGCCACTACACCAGGAAGTGGACTGGAAAGAAATGTCCTCAAACCTCGAAGCATGACGATTGGGGGCTTTGAAAAGAAGTAGAGTCATTGAAGACGGAACAGAAAGGATTAGAGGAAAGGGTCCACCACAAAGGCTGAACACAGAACAGAACGGATTAGAGCAAAGGCAATATAAAAATGGGAAAATGAAGCCAGCTTAGGGATCTCTTGGGGTCGGCAACTTACATGCTCACTAGCCGTGAGCTGTCTAGGGTGTAGCAGACCCTTACTATTTTGCAGGGTGTTCCGTACATTGTGGCCCACAAACATCTTACTCCTTAAGTGACTTTTGACAATAGTCAGAGGATGCATTGGTGAAAATAGAAGCAGTGTGACTCCTTAAAAAATAGTTTAAAAAAGTTAAAGGTATCATAAAAGATAAGACGATGAAAAACCACCGTAAGTCTCGGATATCCTACTACCTTAGGGGTCGGAAGAAAACAAGAGTTGACCAAGGGAGGATAACATGGAATTTCAGAGATAAGTGAGAAGACGTCCCAGTATTTGCCTGGTACTAAAGAAAGAAATCATGGGAAACTAGTCCTAAAATGGACGACAGTGGAAATAGAACCCAATTCTCTTCTCGTGTCTATTTAAAGCCGTACAATTTCACCGTCTCTGGGGATGGCTGTCGTGAAAGCCATAATTTATATTCTTGCATTAACAAGCCATCAAAAAATACCGCGATCGGGTAATTCACATTCACGAGTTTCTCCTGTAAGTACATGATCACGATGTTCCAACAAGTGGTTTCCTTAGTTAGTACATAGTGACTATCGTATAAAAGTAAGTACACTCTAAACCTGTTCCATCCAGAAAGTATTTACTAATAAAGTTCCAGAGAACTTGCAAGAGTGGAAGGACTAATTTCATTACGTTTTTATCGTCCACCAATCTACGCTGTGAACTTATAGGCTACTGTAAGTGAAATGCATTGAGATATGCTTTAACGACCTTGAGTGCTCAGCATGATCGTCTTGGCTTTACACCGTGTAGACAACACAAAGTACGCACAAATACTGCACGTCTCTGCAAAGTATACAGCATTTTAAACTCTTCTATTTGAAATACTCCAAATATTGAGATCTCCCCTCCCTCGAAATCTATATATATAAAGCTCGATGTTTGTTTGTCTGTTATTTATACAAATCTACACCGTTTCACGGATCAGAACCAAATTTTATATAACTTACATACCTTTGGAACCCTGCGGGGAACTCTGTCTACTTGAACTTTTGGACCACGGAGATCCTAAAATATCATCAGATTCATTTTCATTGTTCAGCTACAGTAAAGAGAATGTAGTACACAAATGACAGATTGAGTTCCTGCACTTTGATGTAAAATTTTTATGATAATATTTGTATGAATCCGGAATGGTTGCCGTACGCAGGGTTTTATAGGCGATGTCATGGAGAATGTCACTTCTCTATTGTTCGAAATAAGCCCCGTATAGTTGTGTGTACGTTGACGTTGTCTGATAACCTGTATTTATGTGATTCTGTATTTCTAAAGAAAGAACGTGAAGGACATAGCTGATCTACGTTTTAATCGTACACTGAGCTACACTTTGGACATTCGGTCAGTAGACTACAATTAATTATACGTAGAATATTATGTCAATCGAGCTTTAACCAATCTCGAGTATATTCAAATAACGACAAATAAACGGTATATAAATTCATCAATTATATAGTTAAAACATGCTACTTTTATCAACGGTATTCAATTCAATAAATACGACAAATAGTGCACCATTCTACGGGAAATATAAAGTAATATGATGAAGATCAACATTCACCATGCAATAACCAGGCATTGTTGATGATTATCCTTCAAGATGAAAGAAGTCTGGGTGGGATCGTTCACAGTATAGTTAACACAGAAACACGGGTCATAATAATAATAATAATAATAATAGCGTATGGCCTCGGGTGCCAGGTGCAAACTTTGCTATTTGACACCCAGAGGGTAGCTTGCATGTCGAATTTCGATCTTCCCTGAAGCATTATGAATGTCAAGGAGGTTAGATATTTAAGCTCCTTGAACAGTGTACGGTAGTGCTTTCTAGTAGAGAAATGTGGAACTTTGTGTTGGCGGAAACTCCCGAAATTAATTTTGCCATTATGAACACGGCCTACTGAATTCAAATGGGTTCTTTGACATGCCAACATCGTATGACATGCGTGTCGTAAATTTTTTCCGCCTTTCAAAAATCACTTACCACGGCCAGAAGCGAACCTGCAAGCTTGGGGTTAGTAGACCGACACGTTAACCACTCACCCACCGTGGCAAGCTTTACACGGGTCATGATAGCACTAAACACACTGAGAGTATCACGACTCTTTACTGTTAATAATCAGGGCCGGTCTATGTTTTTTTTGGAAGATGCGAGATCATGGTTTGCATCCCGTCTCTTAAAAACGTATTGATCTTTTAATTAATGGGATGTAATAATTTTATTGTTTATATATTTATTTATTTTATTTACTTTGTAGTCGGCTTTACCCTCCAGGTTGGTTTTTCCCACGGACTCAGCGAGTGATCCCACCACTACCGCCTCTACGGTCAGTCTCCTGGAGCTGGAAACATCTGGGGGGGGGGGGGGGATACAACTGGGGAATTGTGATCAGCACCTCGCCCAAGCCGCCTCACCTCCAACGCGAACAGGGGCCTCATGAGGGATGGGAAGGAGGAGAAGATTGGAAGGGATAGACGAGGAAGAGGGAAGGAGGCGGCCGTAGCCTTACAGTGGATACCATCCCGACATTTGCTCGAAGACGAAGTGGGAAATCACAGAAAACCATTTTGAGGATGGTTGAGGTGGGAATAGAAACCCCTCTACCCATTTGGACCACCCGAGGCTGAGTAGACCTCGTTCCAGTCCTCATACCACTTTTCAAATTTCGTGGCAGAGTCGGAAATCGAACCCAGGACCTCCGGGGTGGCAGATAATCACGCTGACCACTACGCAACGGAGGCGACTTTATTGCTTATTACAAATTAAATAAATACCGTAATTGTGTTTGGTATTTACATTAAACGAAAAATTGACTAATGGGATAATGGGACAATAAATACTGTATCATAAAAGACTTCTTATCAACAAACTTTAAAACATACTTTTCTCGCCTTAAGCTTGGCAAAGTCTTTCAAAATTGAATCAGTACGGTATCAATAGTGTTTAAAATTTGGTTTGCGGTTGCCAATGTTGCCATTCCGATATTCCAAATGATATCGAGATTTAATATCTCAATAAAATGTCGAGATTTAATGCTTAATATTTTTACATATTCTGGGGCGCCAAAGTTTATATTTCAGTTTTATAGCGCCGCAAAAATAAAATAAGATTTTCGAACGATAAAATAAAAATATAGACGGCCGCACGTGTCGCATGGGCCTCGCGCCGGCCCTGTAAATAATGATACCACAAAAGAGTTATAGGAATGGAATAGAATATTATTTGGCACTGAATAGGTACTCAAACAAGCCACTCTATGTCGACATTATTGCATTGCACATCAGACGGGGAAACCATGACTAAAATAAGTGACAGAATTAATGAACACGCGTTGGCAACGTCTTGTGCTAGCTGTCAAACTCCAGCCAATAGGAGTCCGCTTGTGGCCACTTTATATTGCTCCCGCCAAATCCTTCAGATTCTTTTTTTTTTTTTTTTTTCGAAATGCAAGATATAGCAATGATTGATGACTGTAGTAGTGTGTGTAACTGTATTAGGGACAGGGATGAGTTAGGTGCCCCGGGACTTGAAGTATGGTAGTATCCCGGTGTAGTAAAGCTTAAGTATAACCCCAATCATGTGTCTCGAAGTATTTAGTATTTATAGTAAAACTAACGTAACACACCTCAGTTCAAATAGTTGGACATGTCCAAAGGTACAATATGGACACGCAACTGGAGATCAAGGATGTCCTAAGTTCCTGATAGAAGCAACAGCAACAATAATTTTAACAATACATTTGAATACATTGTGGCTGGGAAGTTTAAGAAAATGTATATGGTACTGAAAAGTGCATCATCCAAGCATTTGCCTGGGCTTGTAATGGGACATTTCAAAGATTGGCCGATGGTGTTATTCACACCATAACCCGACCGGAGTCCAGCTGCTCGCGCTGGGCTGTCATGGCCGGTAATAGTTACACAAGTACAGTTCAAGAAGGTTGCGGGCCAGAGTAATTTACTTATCATGGAGATAGCGTGGAGTACTCGTTACGGTTACCTTGAGTTCCCTAGCCTCAATTACATGCACGAAGCTCTATGTGCCACACGGTCTGTTCAGAAAAACGTGCTTCCGGAATAGATATTGGAATAGACGTAGGAGGGGAAGAAAATACTGTTGGGTAATTTACTTGTAATTTACTCGTACACTTATTTCTAATACTGTGTTACACATTATACTGATCTGATGAAAATTAGGCGGCACATGTTGATCACCTTACGAGGTCAATAAAATGTATCTAAATTTAAGGTGAAGTTCATGATAAGAAATACGTTCTTCCGTGCAATTCTAACATAGCCTATTTTCTTATATTCTCCTGATCCTTTCAATCATAAAACTCTCAATTAAATAGATTACCCATTTGATGGACTAAATAACTTTCGGTACATGACCTACTGCACATTGTGATAACGTAAAGACAATAATTTCTTACTAAAAACTCAAGATCCAAGCATTGTAGTCATTATAGTCAATAAACATATAGTACATTATGCAACGAGCCTATAATGGCAATAATTAAGACACGAGTATGTTTATAAAACAAGCGAAGCGAGTTTTATAATTTCCATTTCCATACGAGTGTCTTAATTACCATTATAGGCGAGTTGCATACGACTGTTTATGTTCGACGATAATTATAATTATTTTATGTTCGAACATAAATATTCATAAATTTCTGTCTAGATTTCGCTAGTTTTATGTACTGAACAGAGCACATGGAACGCAGAGAATACCTTGTATTTGACCATGGCCTCCTCGAATACCCCCACTATGACACTTGAGTCACGCAGTGAAATTTAAAATAGAAGGCCGTGGAAGTCAGCGCAGATGCGATGCTATCCTTACCTAATTGGTCACACAACTATTTCTTGAGCTCTGATTGGTGGGAGAAAATGTTTCATAATGAAAAATAGTGTTATAATGACCCTCATTATGATACAGTTTTCTGGAATCTAATATTTACATTTCGACATCGTCGAACATAAAAAATATTATTTTACGATAATAAAATGGTCTTGCTGTCTTAAACCGAAGTTTTCATCGTTGTTCATGGTAACTGACATCAACACACCTCCAACACTGTAAAACTCCATGATGATGAGGCACTATCTAAAGTACATGATACATCACAAAATATTTATATACTAGAATATTACATTCATGATACCGATTTATCAACTTTCCCAATGACATAACTAAGAGATGCTATTTTTCAGAAATTAGCAAGCGTAGGCTATAAGCTTTAATTGCGATACCTACACTAGAAATTTGGAGGAGATGAACTAGGAAAATTATTGGAATAAAATGATTAAGTTATTAGAATTATTTTAATCAATTACAATTATCACACTTTTTCGTCCTTAAGGCTGTGCGATCTCCACCGCCGTCAATCGCATGGCAAGAGATGGCAGCACTACTGTATCACCGATAGCAGCCGCTGCATTTGTGTTAGTGACGTGTCTACCCTTCAATTATCACCTCCTTCCGCCCCTACTCCCCCCGCTTCTCCTCGTCACTCAACGTCTTCTCTCTCTCTCTCACACTGATAGCGTTGCTTTGCATCTGAAAAACAAACCAGACTTGCTTTCCGAGCCGTATTGCCAATTTGTGGACTACTGTCGACCAAAGTATTATGTGTACTCGAGTTTGAAGGTTGTTTGTGACGTAACCAATAGACATACATAAAATCCAATAACATCATTATTTTCGTCGTTCTATTTTACGTGAGTCCATGTAGGTTTGGAATTTTTAGTTTATATTTTAATATTTTTTATCGCAGTTGGAACACAAAAAGTGCCCGTTTTTAAGCGTGTTTCAACCATGCGTCACATTTAAGAATTATTATCTCACAAACCCTTCATTGTATCGAATCCAAATTTTAACACAATATGCATTGGAATGTTGTATAACTGGTTTATTAATTTCAAAATTTTTCGTGTCCAAGAAACAATGTTGTTATCTATTATCTAAGGTAACGTTTTCTCGGCTTGGGGTGGTTGGAATATGTAGTTCTTGGTCGCGTTATATTCCTTATACATCAAAAAGTTATGTTGAACGACTTTAAAATACGTAAATTAATTCACTTATTTTATATCGGTTTATATTTGAACGGGGAAATACGACCTCGCCTCGCTCGGCAGTGATGGGCTCCATCTCAGCAACGCTGTACAGCCTACCCCGGAGCGGCTGTCAGGTGAATCATGCCTTATTTCCACGAACAAATACAAACCGATATAAAATAAGTGAATTAATTTACGTATTTCACAGTCATACAGCATAACTTCTTGATGTATAAGGATTACAACGCGACCAAGAGCGATATTTTCCAACCACCCCGAACCGAGAAAACGTTACCTTACAAAAATGATAACAAATTTGTTTCTTGGACACACAAAATTTTGAAATTAATAAACCAGTTATACAACATTCCAATGTATATTGTGTTAAAATTTGCATTTGATCTGATGACGGCTTTTTGAGATAATAATTCTTAAATGTGACGCATGGTTGAAACACGCTTAAAAATGGGCACATTTTGTGTTCCAACTGCGATAAAAAATATTAAAATATAAATTAAAAATTCCAAACCTACATGAACTAACGTAAAATAGAACGGCGAAAATGATGATGGTATTGGATTTTATGTAGGTCTATTGGTTACTTCACAAACACCCTTCAAACTCGAGTGCACATAATACTTTGGTCGACAGTAGGTATTCTCCCTCCGTCCAGCCCAATAAAAAAGAATATATTGTGATATAGGCCTATTATGATTATATTTTGATATAGTATGATATGATTCACGGAGTGAGGTTGTGGTTAGGGTTGTGCAGCTGTGAGCTTTCATTCCGGAAATAGTGGGTTCGAACCCCCCTGTCGGTAGCCCTGGAGATGGTTGTCCCTGGTTTCTCATTTTCACACCAGGCAAATGGACGCTGTACCTTAATAAAGGCCACAGCCGCTTCCTTCCCACTGCTAGTCTTTCCTATCCCATCGTCGCCATAAGACCTACAGTATCTGTGTCGGTGCGACGTAAGGCAAATTGTAATATATATATTATTTTGATATATATTGAAGATTGCAACTCGCATAATAGGCCTGGCGACAGGTAGTTCAATAAGGAAATAATTAGTGGAAAGCTGGAAATTGCTTTAATCGCTTTATTTGGACCCAGATATTACTCTCCCAAGTTTCTCCCTCGAGCGAAGTCGGCGTTGGCCCTTCTGGCCCTAAGAAGGTACCATTTTTCAATTGTTTGCAAATATCTCCCAAATCTTCAATTTTATCAACAAAATACCTCGTATAAAAATAATCTAGAGTAAATTTCCTACAAAAATGTTCCCTACCGTTTGTCTCTAATGTGAACCGTTACGATGCTACGACCATTCAAAGATGAGCCCTTTTTGATTCATGCGGAAAAGCTACGGAAATGATGTGCCATATCAACGTTTCTACATGTTTTAATATTTGTCAGCATTCCAGATGCACAAGCTGTTAACTTGTTACAAGTATAACAGATTTTCAATGTAAACAGCTGTGGAAAAATACCTACCATTAGTATCATTTTGCAATATTGAGTTTTCGACTACAGAACAGCATATGGATGCACGGTGTGCGCTGATCTCGCGGGATGATGCGGACTTGAGAAAATTTGTTGGATGGATATCAACTCAAGAGCCCTTTCCTCGTGGACAACACATTGTTTCGTTAAGCACAGGAGTTGTCGGGGATGGACAAATCACTTGTCATATGACCTATGAAATTGGAATAGCAGCACAAAAAGGCATAACCGGCAACAATTTTCACGATGTGAAGTTCCTTAGAAAAAATGGCGTGATGCCTCTCCGCGCGGTAAATTCGAAAATAACAAGTAGTTCCGTGAAGAACTATACAGCCTATTTTCATATATCCTGCTCATGTTAATTGCCTCTATCAACATACAAAATTTCAGTTTAATTGCTGTAACAGATTCATAGATATTGAGAACCGTCTAAATATTTCAGATGGTCGCCAGGTTGGATTTTTATTTTTGTACTATTACATTAAGATTATTGTGGTCGTGTGGTATTCAAACTTCAATCGCATGATTAGAACTCAAGAAGTAAAAACGAGATTTTAAAATTACGCACAGCAGCCATCTTGTGATTATGCAAACTATTGAAATAAATTAGATGCCAGTAGATCTACATTTGAATAAGCATTTAACGTGAAACGTTACACGGCACTCGGATAGTTAATTTGCGAGAAACGTCCATTTAAATATTTATACTTCGCGTCGCCGCCATGTTGGATTTGTGCTCACCAGGTTACTCAAAGTCCTATAGGTGAACATATGTTCATAGTCTCTATGAACATTAAAAAAATCTGTTTGTTTGCTGTAAAAGATTCATAGATATTGTGAACCGTCTAAATATTTCGGAAGCTCGCCGTTTAGGATTGTTATATGTATAGGCCATAGAGTTATGTACCATTCAAGGACAATTATTGCCTAGGTTCATTATTCAAACTTTCACTTCAATCGCATGATAACGACACAAGAAATAAAAACATAATTTTAAAATTTCGCACAGCCGCCATCTTGAGGTTATGTAAACAATTGAATTAAATTAGATGGCAGTGCATTACAATCTGCAAAATCATTTACTGTACCACATTTCACTGCGCTCAGAGAGTTAAATCACGAGAAAAGTCTATTAAAATATTTCAAATTCGCTTGTTCGCCATGTTCGTTTTGTACTTTACAGGTTTATGAAATATACATAGGTAAACTTGTATCAGTACCCTTTATCACCGTACAAGATTGCAGGGTGATATCTGTAATAGTTTCGGAGATATAGAATGTCAGTGAAATATTTCGCACAGCCGCCATTTTGAGGTTATGTAAACAATTGAACTAAATTAGACTCCAGTGCTTTACAATGTGTATAAACAATTGCTGTACCCAGTTTCATTACGTTTGGGTAGTTAAATCGCGAGAAAAGTCTATTTAAAAGTCTCAACTTCGCTTGGCCGCCATGTTGGTTTTGTAGTCACCAGGTTTTTGAAAGTCTCATAGGTGAACTTCTAGTAGTGCCCTTTATCACCGTACACAATTTCAGGGCGATATCGGTAATAGTTTCGGAGATATCGAATGCTAGTGAAATATTTCGCACAGCCGCCATGTTGGATTGGTGAGACGTAACAAAATTTGAAGGGCACGGTCGAGGTCGCCGGGAATAGCGCCATGAACTTACCGAGTTTCATTGAAATCGCTCCAGTCGTTTAGACACACACACGCACACACACACACACGGACAAAAGGTGATTTCATAAGCCTATTTTTTCAAAATTGAAAATAGGCTAAAAATCCGCAACACGGATATTCCTGGTGATCCTCTTGTGCTTTTCCAATGCATTTGCCTTGCAAAGAAATCCGATGCAGAATTGAAACAATATTTCCAGTTTGAACTAGCTCCGTATCCGGTTGCGATCTTTGATAAAGCGGGAATGCGTAGACGCAAAAGTCTGTGTTCTATAAATTATTCGATCCTGTTACCGATGAGCCCATATTTGAGGACCTACATCATGTTCTCGACGGAGGATATCTTCTGCACCGTGTAATTTGGCACCAAACCGATACTTTTGTCGACATTAGTGCCAAATATGCGAGTTACGTTAAAAGATACTTTAAAAACAGTGTCATTATTTTCGTTGGGTATCCTGACGACCCAGCAGCTCGCAGTACCAAGTCCGTTGAACGTCTTCGACGATCGCACAAGCTTGAAGCTGCTAATGTTTTTTTTTTTTTATGAGTCCATGACGGCACCTATGCCACAAGCAAATTTTTTGTCTAATGTCACAAACAAACGAAGATTGATCGACTTGTTGCGCGTCAAATTCGAAAGCTAAGGAATCGAAACCAGACAAGCTCCACATGCCGATGTGCTGATCGTTACCACCCCACTCGAGTTATCTCGGCCCGACAATTCAGTCATTGTAGTGGCTGAAGATATAGATATCCTGGTCATCTTGGCGGCTTGTGTGCCACCCTCCACGAAAATGTATTTTATGAAACCCGGCCAAGGTTCAACCAAACAACAACTATTTTGCACAACAAGTTTCAATCTCCCAACATGTGTGCAAGAAAACTTCCTCTTTTTGCATGCGTTTAGTGGGTGCGATATAACGTCTTCGTTTCACAGGCAGTGCAAAATGAAATTCGTAACACTGCTGAAGAGTAATGAGGAACTGCAGACAGCTGTTAGGGTTTTCCGAGACGTGAACGCAAACCCCGATGAAATTGACAAAGCGGGCCAGTTGGTTTTGGCTGGGCTTTATCACAACAAAACCACGGGAAATACCCTGAATGAGCTGCGGTTCCAACTGTTTGAAAAATCTCTAAGCAAACATCGATTTAATCTCGCAAGCTTACCTCCCACCGAATCAGCGGCACGTGATCACTCTTTAAGAACATATCATCAAATCCAAACATGGTATGGAAATGATACAGATCCACTGGATTGGGGCTGGAAAAATTCTCAATGTGGTTTGGCTCCCATACCTACGAGGGATCCGGTGCCACAAACGCTTCTAAACACAGTGTCCAGCAAATGTTCGGAAGGATGTAACGCAGCTTGTGGTTGCAGGAAAACGGGCCTCCGATGCTCCAGAATCTGCATGAATTGTATGGGACGGTCATGTACAAATGCTGCCGAGGAAGATGATATGGATGATTGTGACGGAGACATCGATGTTAATCTTGAGCGCCCTGTGACGTCGGACAAAAGTACCGATACAGACGATGAAAGCGATGACGGAGAAATTGAGGCCACAGCTGTTTACATTGAAAATCTGTTATACTTGTAACAAGTTAACAGCTTGTGCACCTGGAATGCTGACAAATATTTTATAATATGTAGAAACTTTGATATGGCATATCATTTCCATAGCTTTTCCGCAAGAATCTAAAAGGGCTCCAATTTGAATGGTCGTAGCATCGTAACAGTTCACATTAGAGACAAAAGGTAGAGAGCATTTTTGTAGAAAATGTACTCTAGATTATTTTCATAATAGGCATTTTGTTGATAAAGTTGATGGTTTGGGAGAAATTAGCAAAAAAAAAAAAAAAAGGAAAAATGGTACCTTCTTAGGGCCAGAAGGGCCAACGCCGACTTCGCTTGAGGGGGGAAACTTGGGAGAGTAATATCTGGGTCAAAATAAAGCGATTAAAGCAATTTCCAGCTTTCCACTAATTATTTCCTTATTGAGGCTTTTGTTTTTCGACCTGTCGCCTGGCCTATAAAGTTCTATTGATCTTAAACATGATTTATTCTGCGAATATAACTTACAGAATTTTATAAAGTAACTCATAAATAATTTTTAACATTCTGTAAACGAAACACACACATATTTTATTATGAGCAAATATTCCCATGAAAATAAATTTTATTATTTCAGATTTTGAAAAATCATTTACATATCATATTGTTCTATATTTAAACATCTTTTTTTTAGTAATAATCTGATACAGGTACGAAGTACACCATTTTATACTGACTGTATAACAATATAAAGTATTGACAGTAAGAAAACAAAGAATAAAATTTAACAAAATAAAAGGGACTTAATAATAACAAATTCATTGGAAATTAAATAACAAATAAAATAAATAACAGAGGTTATAAAGATATGTATGTGAGTCGTCCAATTCCAGAACTACCTGAGTCAATTTCATGAAATTTGTGAGAAAGGGCAAAAAACTGTCTTGAGTTATCCGTGCGCGTTTAAATAGAAACAGTTTGTATAATAGTTACAAAATACGATTAGTTTTCATTTTATGTATGTTTTAAAAATACAGTAAAAGCAGTTTTTACGTAATAATAGAAAATATATTGCACTTAAGCAGTTTTGATACAGGATCTAGGACTTAACTAGTTTTGGATTAGTTTCATTAAGTCAGTAATTATGGTTTCTAAGTGAAAGTGAAATTATTGCTATATTTTAAAGTTCTCTAAGAAACTACCCAGTATACAATAAAAGTAACCTTTCAACCTTAAATTTCCATTCACAATATGCTCACAGCTTTTCAAACTAGGCGAAATAGAGTCCATTGGACTGCACAGCAACGTCATTCCATGGGGTCTTCTTCTTCTTCTTCTTCTACTTCAGATACATTTTGTCGAGCTATGTCTTCGCCACATAGTAGCAAGTCTCGGTAGAAGCCTAGATCCTCTCTGTTGTGCCACTCAGGGCCGAAATGCTTTGACAAAAGCTGTTTCACATCAGTCACTTACATATATATAAATATATAAAAGTGTACCCGTTCCTACGCCACTTTAACATGTTTTCTTGGCGTTGATTACAGGAGCAGTGTTTAGCTATGGACAAGTTCATTGTTAAACGTAAACGCCTGGAGAGTGAAAGTGAGCAGTCGGCTCTTACTCCCGAACCGTCGAATTCAACATAAAGAAGACAAACGAAAGAAAAGAACATACCAGGACAGTTACGTAGTGTATGGATTTACGTGGAATAAGAACGAGGAAAACCCTATCCCTGTGTGTTTACTTTGTGGCGAAACACGAGGCCATGGTACCTAGCAAACTGAAGTGGCATCTCACAATTAAGCATCCTAGTGGGTCTGGGAAGAGTGTGATGTATTTTTCACGTGTACTAGAAGGGGAGAAAAAAAACAGCTGTGCGAATGGTAAAGAGAATGACCATAAGTGATACTGCTCTTGAAGCCTCGTTTAAAGTAGCAGAACTGGTAGGAAAAAAAATCACACACACACCTCATACTCTTGGAGAGGAAATCATAGGTCCTGAATGGAAAATTATAGTTTCAACAATACTTGGTGAAGGAGCAGTAATCAAATTTCGACATTTCCTCTTTCCAACAACACAATCAGTCGCAGGATATCTGAAATGTTTGCAATATCAACGAACAAGCCGTGGGGAAAATAAAAACTGATAGAGCATTTGCTTTGCAAGTAGATGAGAGTATCGATAGTGGTGACAAACTGCAACTCCTTGGTTTTACCAGATATATTGATGATAAAGATATTAATGAGGCGTTTCTGTTCTGTAGACCGCTGGAGACTACAACCTCAGGACATGATATTTTTGTTTCTATTAATTCCTTTCTCAATGACCAAGATCTTTCATGGAAAGACTGGTTGGTTAGTTCTTAAGTTTAGGGGCTGCGACAACGCGGTCATGTAGCCCCGTGTACTTTGGTGTGTGTAGAATCTGTCTGATAACCGGTGTTAATTGTGATGACTGTATTAGTGCGTGTTATCTGTTTTTAATTCAATAAGGACTGCAGTCTTTTGAATTTTTCAAATAGTTCCGACTTTTGCTGCCAAACGCCACCGTCAATGACTACTAGTTCAGAACTTAGCTACCAGACGCCACCGCAGTCGGCTCTTGACGACGAACGTAGGAACCTAAGAACGCTAGTCAAATGTTTAACCTATATATAATTTAGCTTCACACAGGTGTAATTAGTGGAAGGTTCTTTAACATGCCATAAATCTATGACATGGGACCGCCGGATCTACTTCCCCTCCGAAGGAAGGCATAATGAGGGATTTTTAACTCTCTTAAAAATCCGACGACTTCGGCCGGCATGGAAAGACTGTTGTGGTATATGTACAGATGGTGCACAATCTATGTCTGGGAAATTTAAAGGTTTTTACTGCAAGAGCTCAAGATTTTGCTGCAGTGTTTAACGAAGTTGTGAAAATGGTGAACTACATCAAGTCTCGACCTTTAATGTGCAGGATTTTTAAACAGTTATGTCTCGCAACGGATGCACCTCATACCTCTTTGTTACTTCATACAGAGTAAGGTAGTTGTCGCGGGGTCGTGTATTGAAGCAGTTTCTTGAACTTAGAGAACAGGTGAAAACTCTTTTTAAAGATGAAAATCAAGATACATTTTATGAGCTGTTACTAACTGATTCTTGGTGCTTGGAACTGTCGTATCTGGCAGATATTTTTCATAAACTGAATTAACTGAATGTTTCAATGCAGGGTAGACAGGAAACAATAATTTCCTCAACCAATAAAATGAAAGATTTTAAAAGAAAACTTAGTTCTTGGACGTCTGCAGTTCAGAAAGGAGATCTTTCAAACTTTCTTCATCTGGCAGTAGATAACGATCTGGGTAAGCTGAAAGACCGCATTTGTGATCACTTATCAAGATTGCAAGAAGCAATAGATACATACTTTCCATCTATTTCCACTATGAATGTCAACTGGGTTGTCTCACCATTTGATTTCATAGATAGTGCGAGGAAATAGATTTCACTGGTTGCGAACGAGATGAATTTATTCATCTTTGTGCCGATTCCACACTCAAAAGTAAGTCCACCAAGAGTGAGGCGTCGGTGGCTACTTTTGGGCTTCAGCGGAGAGAGTAGTATCCTAACCTAATGAAGAAAGCAATTAACACACTTTCGCCCTTTCCAAAATCCTATCTATGCGAGCAAGCCTTCTCTGCTCTGGTGACAATAAAATCCAAAGCAAGAAATAGACTGAATAACCTTGAGGATGATTTGCGTGTTTCATTGTCAACTGCAAGGCCCGATATCACGTACCTGTGCTCTAAGCATCAATCACAAGTTTCATATTAACGATTTATCGAACAAAATTTTGATGTATTTTTACTCACTGACTGTAGTAAAGTAGACTGTATTATGTTATGGTGTACGTTACTTATTATAAAATATTTCAATAAATTTACATATGAAACATAATTTTTTTTTATTCAAGGAAGGGTGCCCCTTGTGTTTAATGTTATTCCCAAGGGTGCCGTGAACTTCAAAAGGTTGGTAAACTCTGCTCTAGTCTGTGGTCGTGTGGACTGGCATGATGAGTCAGGGCGGGAGGGAGGCGGAAGCTGCGATAGCAAAGGTGTTGAAGGAGAGGATAAGGCAGGTGCCCGAGCGCGCTCTTGCCCAAGACCTTGTCTTACCGCTGTGTGTGTGCGCGCGTGTGTGTATGTGTGTGTGACTGATTCAACCTGCGTTTTGTAGAGTCTGAAAGGTACAATCACCACGGGTATATCGCTGAACCAAATTTCTTTATCGAACTTTTCTACTGCTCAGAATAAGAGCCACATCAAATTAATAAAACTTTGAAGTTAATATAACAATTTTTTCTCACTAAAAATGGTATTCAAATCTGAAGAGGTTAATACAAAATTTGAATTTCGTAATAAGAATTGTTCCTATTGCAGGTACTACTACAGGGGTTGTTGTACATAAATTTCGGTGTCTTCCGATTATTAGTTTCGTCGTGGAGATTGTACCTTTAACGCTCAAAATAGCCACTTTGAAGCCATGTCCTAAGCAAACGAGCCGTCGTTATTTTCTTCAAAACGCATATAATATCTCACAAAGACCTACATTAGAGATTAAGAGTAAAAATAAAAATAAAAATAAAATTTCAATTTTTGACCGCACAGCCTTAACGCAAAAATGTTTTGATTCAGAAAGTTAACATACTTGTCACACAACCGATCATAAAAAGGCAAATAAAGATGATGTTTTAATAAGTAGACAAAATTCATTATATGTATACATATTTATAATCCAATATCATTAATTTCAGTGCCAGTAGATAAAGATTATTATGGTCGTTGTTTATACGAAGCTTTATTTTGATCGCCTAAGTAGAGTATGATAAGCCTCCGTGGCTTAGGCGGCAGCACGCCGGCCTCTCACCGCTGGATCCGTGGTTCAAATCCCGGTCACTCCATGTGAGATCTGTGCTGGACAAAACGGAGGCAGACAGGTTTTTCTCCGGGTACTCCGGTTTTCCCTGTCAAGATTTCATTCCAGCAACACTCTCCACTATCATTTCATTTCATCTGTCATTCATTTAATCATTGCCCCAGAGGAGTGCGTCAGGCCTCGGCAGCCGGCACATTTCATATCCTCGCCGCTAGATGGGGGCTTCATTCATTCCATTCCTGACCCGGTCGGAGACTGGAAGCAGGCTGTGGATTTTCATTCAAGTAGAGTATGAGTAACATTTCGCACTGACATCATCTTGGATTATTTTTAAATATCAAAATTATATGTCCATAATTCATTCAGCTCTAATATTTGCTATGCCAAGTTTCAGTGTACTCGAATGATTTGAACTCCAGAAAGTTCAATTTCAGTATTTGAAATTTGCATAAACGCTGTTTATGCGTTTATGAAGGTCACGTTGTGTATTTAATTTATAGGCCTCTCATGACCATACAAATTTCAATTTGAATGTTGTAATAGTTTCAAAGATAATGAGAACCGGTGAAATACTTCGCGTGGTCATCTTGGTGGATTTTTTAAAATTTGGGTTAAATAGTTCTACACAAGTAGATAAATATCATAGTCGTAGTTCATGAATAATAATTGATACACTTCGATCGCTTGAATATGGTACATGAAATAGAAACATGATTTCAAATTATTGAATTCTTTAAAATATTTGATGGTTGGTTCCTTAGTTTAGGGGCTGCGACAACGTGGTCATGTAGCCCCGTGTACTTTGGGTGTGTGTAGAATCTGTCTGATAACCGGTGCTAATTGTGATGGCTGTATGGGTGTGTGTTATCTGTTTTAATTCAAGTAAGGACTGCAAACGATAATTTCAAATAGTTCCTACTTTTGCTACCAAATGCTAGCATCCACGACACCTAACTTGCGGACTTGGCTACTAGATGCCATCGTAGTCAGCATCTGGCGGCGAACGTTGGAACTAATATAGCGTTATCAATTTTAACCTACACATTTGGGCTTCACACAAGTGTAGTTAGTGAAAGGTTCTTTTTCATGGCATTAATCTATGACATGAGACCGCCGGCTTTATTCTCATCCGAAGGAAGGCATATTTAACGCTCTTATAACATCCGACGACTTCGGCCGTGTTTGAGCCCGTGACCTTGGGAATAGAAGCTCAGGCTGCTACCAACTACGCACTGAAGCCACCGAATAAAAGAACATTTGAATTAAATTAGACGCCAATATATAAGAACATATTATCCCAGTTTTGAATAGTATCTCGAAGTGAAATGCCATGTCCTGTGGTTCGGAATCCACGTCAGAAAGGAGGTCCCGTGGCTCATGATCACGAGATTAACGGTCACGTTAAACTACAAACTTCCTTTGAATAGTATCGCGATCTATAATACACCTCAAAGCTCATGGTTTTAAATGGTTTAGTCGTCAGAAAAGCCTATGTACGTATTTGAGATTCGTGTGGCCACAACGTTGCATTTGTGAACATCACGTATTTTGAGGCCACATATATGAACTTAATTTAGAGTTTTCTATCGTATAAAAAAATAAAATTGATTGTTGCAATAGTTTATGCGGTATTCAGAATATTGGTGAAATAATGTACTTCCCCGCAATGTTGTATTAGTGACATTGTAATTCGAAAGGAGCGGATTGTAGTATGTCCTTATCAAGTTTTACTGAAATAGCTCCAGACACACGTACGGACAAAAGGTGATTTCATAAGATGAAAACGGTCTAATAATGGTGATGTCGGTACAGAAGAAACACAAGAAAATGAGACCCAGGTAGGAGCAACGGAGCTGATGACTAAATGAATGTTGTTGTTTTAAGAAGAGAAACAACGAGGTCATTTGCCCCAGGTGATAACTAACATATCTGAAGCCCTCAAATGCATAACAACAATATACTAGACAAACTGTAGATAGGATATAGTCTCATACCTTGAAATACGAATACGTAGTTGGAACTGAGAAAATCTGCTACGTGAGCTGACTCCTGAAACATGAAGCTGTCCTTACCACACCGGAAACCAAAGCTACACAGGAAGTTCTTTAAAGGTTGTTCAGGAGTATCCTAATAATGTGATGATTCACTGCGCAATTATAAACCTTATTCCTTTGTATACATGGCCTACTACGTATAGAAGTTTGTCTGATGACCTGTGTTATTGTGTATTTATATCGGCCCATTAATTTACGAGTGGTGTAAGAATTTGAAAGAATGCGACCATGTTATTTGTAGCATTTTTCATACACTGATTGAACAAAATTAATAACGGTTTACAAAGCCATTTCAACAGACTATATTAACTTGGCTGTGTAATGCTTCTCCTATTATTTAAATGTTTCTCTCATAATTATAACCAACATGCTTCTATTAGGTGTAATACTAATAGTTTGGTTCTACGTCCCATTTAACAATTGTGGCTTTCAGAGATGGCGAGGTGCCGGAATTTTGCTTCGAAGTCGGATCTTTAAAGTGCCAGTATAGGCCTATCTACTCACACGGCTCCCTATCGTTTGCGTGCCCTCAATTGCCAGATAACTGTGCCAGGATTCATTCCTGCAACCTTGGGTACAGCAGGCGAGGGCGTTACCGTTGCGGAACGCAGCCAGTCACCTATTAAGTGCAATCATTTTTACGTCATGCTGTTTCTAGATGAATACAGTAATTTTCGTCAATCTGTCGGGGCAGGCTAGAGGTAAATGTGACTTTTCGTCGAAGTCTCATATTCTTGACTGTGATTAAATAGAAGCTATTGATGTATGGGTGGTGGTAAGTGATGACATTTGGGCCAAGAACAGTGCCTATTGATTCTATGATAGTTACTCCTCATGAGATCAGTGTAGTTAGATCGGCTCATTGAGGAGAGCCATGTCTAAATACCTCAAACCTCACCTTGTTTAGTGCGCCTCATTATAGTGACGCCTTGATTTTTTGGGGTTCTACCCACATAATCTACAATTGTGATTTTTGAAGATCGAAGCAGCCACCAGGCTGACAACCTAAGAGGTATACAATATCTGGTTTTCCCTTGACTCCCTCGCTTTGTGGTTTATCTACGCTAGAACTAAATGTGGCTGCCATAAACTCTTAAGGCCACAAGGATATAATCAGGTCAGGTGCGATTGTTAGTCCGAAAATGCGCGGGGAAGGGTAAACCTCCAGCGCAAGTGGCTGCACCAACAATAGCGAAATTTGTTCCTTGTTGGAGAGGAAATCAGACTGTAGTTAGGAAATTACCGGTGGAATATGAGAGAAGGAAGGAAGCTTGTACGTAGTTTAACATGACCGTTAATCTCACGATCATGAGCCACGCGACTTCATTTCTATACGTGCATTCCGAACTACAGGACATGGCATTTCACTTCGAAAATCTCACATGCATTGACCGGGTATCGAACCCGGTCCGCCTTGGTGAGAGGCAAACAGCTTTACCGCTGCGCCACCACGCCCCGAATATGAGAGAGATATCATTCCAATGTTTAGCTCGTGCTGAAATGGCAGACATAATTCCGGGCGGGGACACCAAGAGCCCGCCGATGAGCCAGCTTGGTGTCCTAGGCGAAATCCCACACAAGTCACGGCACAAACCTAGAAGAATTGCTGAGTTTTTAATTCACCGGCCGTGAAAGCCAATATACCATCTTCATACTTATCTGTTTCCCGATGCCAGCAGTTAGCAGACGAGTGATCGAGGCTGTACACAAAAGTGACAAAACTCACGAGAATGGTAGTTGAGATAGCGTACATTACTAGGGTGGAAAACGTACCGCTTCAAATTATTATTCAAGTCCATGCAATAACATGAAACACAAGAATATCTGTCGTGTTTCAGTGAGAACGCGACACATAAAGGGCAGTCGGAAATGAACACAAGCTGTCAGTTTGGATCGGTCTGCGCAATCGAACTGTAGGCTACATTTTCTAAATGTTCCTGTGTGTTCTTATGGAATAATTCGCAGACCAAATCTACCTCCACGACTATTACAACAGTGGTTGTTTTGTATTATACTGAAAAATAATTTTGAAAGTAGGCCTACTTACCAACGTTCCAAGGTTTGGTGGTTGCTATGTCTTGATTATCAGAGGCAGTTTCTATAACATTATTTTGATTTAGTACAACGTCTCTCTTGAAATAAACGTGCAAGTTTATCCACCAGTGTGCACCTCGTTCATTATGGCTAGCAGTCACCGCGGAGGCCCGGGTTCGAATCCCAGCTCTGCCAAGAAATTCAATTCTGGTCTGATGGCTGGAACGGGGAACATTCATCCTTTTGAGGCAAAACTGAGAAGTGGTGGGTGGTTCGATTCCTATCTTAACAATCCATGAAGTGGTTTTCCGAGGTTTTCCACTTCTACTCCAGGCAAATGCCACATCCTACTTCAATTACAATTACACACATTAATACAGACATCACAGTGATACAGGTTATTGGACAAATTCTACCCGAGTACACGGGTTATATGACAACAATGTCGCAAAACCCCTAAAAGAATCAACCATAAAAACATTTTCACCATTCTGCTTACGTGTGGTACCGCACTTTATATACTTCATAAATCCTACGTACAGTATGCGGCATTCAAGCGGCATAGCAGAGCAACTCTAACCGAAAGCTGCTGTTTATGTTCTGCTGCTCTTCGTGTGACGGTACTCACTGGCACACTCTTCATGTTGTAAGAACGGCCTTGAAAATCAATTTGGGGCGATGCGTTTACACCGCAGTAATATAGGCCCTACTCTATCTTAGCTATTTCTCTTCTGGATACGTGTCCACTTCATTACGCATGACTGGCATTCTTGGCAGTGATCGGGGAGGTCTGGGTTTGTTTCCCGGCTGTGCGAAGGAATGTAATTCTGTTTTAAGGCTGGAATGGGGTACACTCAGCCCCGTGAGACAATTACAGCAATCGTAATGACACAGATTATCAGAGTGATCTCACGTACACCCATGTGCCTTTGTTTCAAGCGGTGGCCGGCCTGCACTCTTCTCACCTGGCGGCGAGCAATAGTCTACTGCAGAGGTGGGCACAATTTGGCTCATTGAGCAGCGCTCCCGCTCCGGCAGGAGAAAGAGCCGAGTATGCGCTCTCACCGAAGTAGCTGCTTGCACAGCTTGCAGCCCTGTTTGTTGTGCATTAGATGATTAGATTATGGTGCTACGTACATACGCTTAATTATATTCCTTTTATTAGGTTCTGTGTAGGAAACATGAATAATTACTTTGACAGCTGATAAGTTCACACTCCTTTGCCCACTACCGATAGTCCTCAAACTGCAATAAGCCAACCTAACAACTTGTTTAGAACACAAGGAACGAAAACTTGCTGTAGGAGTACAGAAATAAATAAATACATGAATAAATATAATTCACTATAAACAAAACATAGGCCTATGTGTTCGTATACAGTATATCTGAACTGTCATTCTGCAGATGATGAGGAGGTGTGCGTATCCTTTCGCTGAAGCAGACGGGTTACATTAGGAGCGAGCGATCTTGCACTTGCAATTCGAAGAACGGCAGTGAGATGTACGTCAGTAAGAGTGGCTCTTCGTGGAGATTT
This sequence comes from Meconema thalassinum, assembly GCA_946902985.2. Lineage (NCBI taxonomy): Eukaryota > Metazoa > Arthropoda > Insecta > Orthoptera > Tettigoniidae > Meconema > Meconema thalassinum. Next base: position 1,763,233,796 of record OX336388.2, read on the forward strand.
ATTGATCTTCATTAGAGGAAACAGTTTCTCACGCAGATATGTTGAAGCAAACATTGATAGAAGTTTGGCAGTCATTTTGTGCATGTTGGGAAATCTGTTTGCGAAAACTGTTCACAAAAATGTGCTAAGCGTGTTCGTGATTCATAATTAGCGTACAGCCTACTCAGCCCGGTACAATGCTGTACCTATGCTTGTGCCTTGGCTGCGCATATTGCCATCTAGTCGTTCCAGCACGAACTATTAACGAGCAGTCAGCTGGTCCCGGCTCCTTGGCTCCGCTCGCTCTCACGCAGCTGGCTCCTGGAGCAGCGCTCCCTCATTGCCCACCTATGGTCTACTGCTTCTAACCGGTTCTATCCGTAGAGCTGTGCGTACTGCATGTGCTTATTAGACAGTTGAAGGGACTTGATACATTGTGAGACAATGTGTTTGTGTTCGTCCTCGTGCTATAGGGCTGTTATAATACTGATCAGATAGATCCCCAATCAAATCAAAACTACTCTGACATGTTACTCCCTTTTAACACGATTAATACGAGTAATAAACTTACTAACAGTGAGTTTAATTGAATTTAAGGTCTGTGAATATTCAACTCAGCCGGCAAGCAGCGCGCGCTGTTGACCGTGAAGCGGTGTCTCTGTAAGTCAGCCGGCGACCACTTGAAACAAAGGCACTGTATAACCCTTTCACGAATTGATTGCCGGCGGTCGAGATGGGAACTACTGTATTCTTTGTTTAGTTGTGTCACTCGTCAGCTTGCTTCGTTGACAGGTACAGTTGCGCGAGTAGGATATGACTCAGCTCCAATAGTCTTAGTCATCACTTAACTGTGTGTAGTAACTAACATGAGCTCCTGTGACACTTATCTGATGCAATGCTGCTTGACTTATGTGTAGACTGCAGTCTGTCATCGCTGTCTCCTCGGCTTCGCCCCACGGGGCTCATGCTACAATTAACAACAAACGCTGGTGCAGCCACGCTCAGCGGCAATCAAAATGTTGAATGGTTAATAACTAACATAAGCTCCTATGACGCTTATCTGACGCAATGCTGCTTGACTTATGTGTAGACTGCAGTCTGTCATCGCTGTGTCCTACGCCTCGCCCCGCGGGGCTCATGCTACAATTAACAATAAACGCTGGCGCAGGCACGCTCAGCGTCAATCAAATGTTGAATGGGTAATACATGGCACTACATTTCCTCGATGTTGCAAACCCCTAAATGAATCAACAACAACAACAACAGCTGGGTTTCAAAATGTTCTGAATGTAGATATGCGTGTGTGTAGACCAGATAGCAGGAAAGGGCTCAGTGTGCTAAACCGTAAAACTCGCCAGCTCAACTGCTCACTGTGCTGCTAAGCTTTGAGTGGCCGAACAGTTGGCTGGTGAGAGAGATATAGCGTGAAGTGAAAGACGAGCTAACACAGCACAGAATAATCAGACCCAACGTGTCCAGGTGGTGGGGACCAGAGTGAACTGCAGAAACCGCGCTCATCGGGATAATGTCCCACAAGAATAAAAGGAAATAGTGGAGATAAAGAGGTCGAGAGAGCAAGTGTAGTTCTTAGGAAAGGAAACGAATGTTAAGTTCAATTTATTACAGTAATTTGCAGCAAAAAGCGTTGGATGCTTTACAGAATTTAAAACAAATCCTGTAAATGATGGTATATTGGATTTCACGACCAGTTTATTAAAATTTAGCAATTCTTCTAGGTTTGTGCCGTGTCTTGTGTGGTGTTTCGCCTAGGACACCAAGCTGGCTCGTCAGCGGGCTCTTGGTGTCCCCGTCCGGACCCCAACAGAAGTAGCGAACTGCGCGCTACCTCCCTTTATATAAAGCGCAAGACACGGCACAAACCTAGAAGAATTGCTGAGTTTTAATTCACTGGCCGTGAAAGCCAATATACCATCTTTTTGAAAGCCTTCATGGTTATGGCTGCTCGAGCTTTTAGTTCTCGCTGTAAACAAGCGCAAGAGCGCTTTATATAAAGGGAGGTAGCGCGCAGTTCGCTACTACTGTGGGGGTCCGGGTGGGGACACCAAGAGCCCGCTGATGAGCTAGCTTGGTGTCCTAGACGAAACCGCACACAAGACACGGCACAAACCTAGAAGAATTGCTGACTTTTAATCCTGTGATTATTTATTTTGGAATTATCGGGAAGGCAAGCTTATTGTTGTTGTAAAAGTGAAAAAGAAGTTTTAAAACAAGTCATTCACATTGTGACTGAATGGAGTGTGATTTATGACGTTGCGGTTTATTCGTTTTAGGAGCTTTGCGTTATCTTTGTCATGTGAACTTGTGGTTTATGACGATGATATTTTTTTCTTTTCTTTTTGATAAGAGAATTTCACCTACACACGTACTGTAAGTGTCAGGCTACTGAGTGGCAGACTACCGACTAAAACTCCCCCATTACTTCTGAACACTAGTCTGGAAACGTTTATCACAATTAAAGCTAGATTCACTTTATCTTTGCCCGTAGGGCACTCTTCCGTAGTGAATTATCTTCAGTGGCGCTCCAGATCTGTCTTCTTTGTTCGGAGGATATTTTTAACGAAACTTGCTACCAGCTTCCAATTTTCTTCATTCTGTAGCATTGTCAGGAGATATCTCTACCTCAATGTGCTCTTCAAGAGACTGTCTATTTTGGATCCCCCCCTCCCCCCTACACAAGTGAAGAAGGTGTGATTGGCATTATCTAGTTCATTAACACAGTAGATACAATCTGGTGAATCCACCTTCCCCAAATTCTTAAGGTAAGAGCAGAAGTACCAACGCCCAGTCAAGAACTGAGCGAGACAATAACCAACCTCACCATGAATCCTCTCTGTTCAAACCTGATATTAATGATAATAATAATAATAATAATATTAATATTATTATTATTATTATTATTATTATTATTATTATTATTATTATGTCAGCGGTGGCATGCTGTACTGTGCAGTCCTGGATGTGAGCTCCTTGCATTTCCGCTTCTTATGTAAGTTTTTCACGTTTATGTGGTTAGTTTACGATTTCTATGGTGATTTTTAAGGACTCTTGTCGAAAACAAGTGTGTGTTATAGTGCTTGTGGATATATCAACATCATACGCATGAAAATACAGCTGCAATATGTTTGTTTACATTCATGTCGTGGTTGCTACATCGTTAGTTACAGTGCTTTATAACCCCAAATGCCTTCTCGAAATGGGTTATGTACGGTGTTTTGTGCGTAATTGGGATGTTTCAAGCTCATTTATTATATACTTCATATAATTTGTGGAGGTAATTGGACTGTTCTCGTGTTAATATAAGGAATGGTGAAGTTTACATCTGCTTAACCTACAAAATTAGGTTACACGTATTTGCTACATATATTCTTGTATGTAAGCCTCCGTGGCTTAGGCGGCAGCACGCCGGCCTCTCACCGCTGGGTCCGTGGTTCAAATCCCGGTCACTCCATGTGAGATCTGTGCTGGACAAAACGGAGGCAGACAGGTTTTTCTCCGGGTACTCCGGTTTTCCCTGTCAAAATTTCATTCCAGCAACACTCTCCACTATCATTTCATTTCATCTGTCATTCATTTAATCATTGCCCCAGAGGAGTGCGTCAGGCCTCGGCAGCCGGCACAGTTCATATCCTCGCCGCTAGATGGGGGCTTCATTCATTCCATTCCTGACCCGGTCGGAGACTGGAAGCAGGCTGTGGATTTTCATTTTCATTCTTGTATGTATTCCTTCTCTGCTGGTTATTTGCACTTAAATGACGTCAACTGTTGTAATATAAGCAATTTCCCTGCAAGATAATTATACCGTATATCTAAAGTGAGTTGTGAGAAATCTGCAATGACAAGGTATGTGCTAACCAGAAATTACGAGATATACTAAATTGTGTAGGCAGGACTCCTGGGCTGTAGTGAAGGCAACCTGCCTAGGGGATGGAAAACGCCAAAATTAAACCTTCAATGGTAGCGTCTGACCCGGAACGGGCGGCTGCCAACAGCGTCTGTATCCCATGTTAGGGACGGCTGATAACAAAAACATGGCTGTAGGTATAAAAAGCAAACCCATCTAATGAATGGTGGAGACATTAACGAGTAATGCCTCGGATGAAATGCCGCTGCCTGGGGAGCGCCAGGGCACGTCTGGAGCCGGTGCTGGGCGTGACAGTATGCGAGATCCCGAAATCACTACAGACGACAAGCGTTTGCAAGATGAGCCTGAGCAGCGAAGTGAATCATTATCTAGTACTTCACCTGCTGAAGGTGCTGCACAGGTAACCCAACCTGTCTTCACCCAGGCAGGACTGCCACGACAGCGTATTAAATGGACAAATGTCATGAATGAAACCATAATACGCACTTATTTTAGGATTACTGACTTGGGGCAGAATTCAGTTGGTTATAGGCAACGCTTACATTCTGAATTTCGGTTGCATTTCCCTTAACTAACTGTGACCGTACAGAGAGTATCTTATCAATACAGGGCTATTCTCCGGAATAATCTTATCCCTGAAGCCAGGATCAACACCATTAAAGAAGATGTGTGGCGTGAGAGGGAAGGTGTGAATGGAGATACTCAGAACAGTTTTCCTGAAGAACTGGAGTCGGCACAAGCTGATAGCCAGAACCTTCAAGAAGTAGATCCAGTTTCCATGCAAATTATCGATCATCACCAAATTGGAAAGTTGAAGAATTAATAAATGATGACTACAGTCATAGAGTTTTATGGAACTTATACAAATTGCAGGCCGAAAATACCGAAAGTCAATGGTTCAAGAAAGCTGACAAAGATACTGAGTATCATGAATCGGGATGTTTTGCCGGAACACGTTGAAGCATCTGCAAATCTGGAATCCCTTCATACTATTATTTACTGTGGTGCAGTAACTGTTGTGAGAGCTATGGGTGTTGGAAAACATGAACGGAAAAAGCAAATGCCATCGATGCCAAACTGGGAAAGAAGACATGTTGGAAGGATTGAAGAGCTCAGGGCAGATATTGCAAGAATGACACAATATGTCCATGGTACAAGAACAAGAAAAGTACTGAGGAAAGCTGAGCATATAATGAGACAAAACACAGACCACACACAGCGAGATGAACCGAATTCAACACCTGAAGAGTGCTTAGATACCTTGAAACAAAGGCTGTCTGTTTTAGCCGCCAGACTTGCAAAGTATAGAGAGAGTATGAATAGGAAGAAAGATAACTTCCTTTTCGCCAACTCAGAGAGAAGATTCTGTCAGACTCTGGGTAAGGTAAAGATTTCTGCGGACAAAAACTATCCGACTAAAGAAGAAATCAAGTATTTTGGGGCAAACAACTGTCTACACCATATCATCATGACACTCAATTAAGTTGGGTAAGAGAAGAACAGCAAACTTCCCAAGGATATGAGCAAATTCAGCACGAGAAATTCACCACAACTGATATTAAGGAATAAGAAGTTCTGGAGCATCCACGATCGACTAGGTGAGTTCATTAATGATGCCATCCTTCATCCTGATAGCTTGCCCGAATTCATCACACGTGGAATCACACATTTGCTTCCAAAAGATCTTCAGAATACATGGGATGCTACAAAATATCGTCCCATCACATGTCTGCCCACGTTGTATAAGATCATTACATCATGCCTGGCTAACAGGATACATGCACACTGTGAAAGAAACAACACAATTGCCGTGCAACAGAAATGTTGAAAAAGGGTACAAAAGGGTGCAAAGAACAACTAATAATTGACTCAGTTGTGTGTGGCCAGGTACACATAAACCACCAAAACTTTCATATGGCGTACATCGATTATAAGAAGGCCGTTGATTCTGTGCCCTATGACTGGCTAGTAGCAGTGCTGCGATTGTATAGGATCAATGAGGTATTTGTCAGTTTCTTGGAAAGGGTTATGTCAGCATGGCAAACTAGACTGTGTCTCAGTACGCCACGTTGAGGCATACGAAAAGATGAGATATGGATTCGGAGAGTCATTTATCAAGGAGACTCCCTTAGCCCCTTATGGGTTGTCCTGGCAAGGAATCCTTTATCTACCCAGCTTAACTCTACTCACTACGGCTTTTCTATAAAGATTGGAGAGAGAGATGGTACTCGGCTAAATCATCTGCTATACATGGACGACCTTAAACTCTATGCCGAAACAGAGTCACATCTGGAAAACTTGCTGAGAATAGTTGAAGCATTCTCACGAGACATGCAAATGGAGTTTGGTTTGGACAAGTGTCGGACACTAAAGGTGGTGAGAGGAAAAGTACAGAAGTCCGGGTATGAACTGGAAGATGGACATCATATTAAGACTATGTTGGCAGAAGACACCTACAAATACTTAGGAGTAAACCAAGCTAAGCATATTGACCATGTGTCAATAAAGAAAGATCTGTCCTGTGAATTTGTCAAAAGATTAAAACAAATCATAAAAACGCACTTGAACAGCAAAAACCTAGTGAAAGCTGTTAACACGTATGCTGTACCTGTGCTGAGCTACTTCTTTGGCATAATCAAATGGTGTAAAATGGACATCGAAGGTCTTGAGCGAAAAATGAGAACTATGCTCACAAAAGGAAGGAAACACCACCCACGATCTTCAATAGAGCGATTGACTCTACGCAGAAGCCTAGGTGGACGTGGATTCGTTGACATTGATAACCAGATGAAACGACAGATAGACAGCCTTAGGGAGTACTTCTACGCAGAAGCGAGGTCATCTGTACTTCACAGAGCCATCAGTGAGGCGGACAGATCAACGCCACTGGTCTTGTGTCAACAAGAGATTCAACACCACCTGACCTTCAGAAGATGGAAGCATGGAAAGCAAAACCTTTGCCCGGAAGACATCCAAATGAGTTGAGTCAAGCAAATGTTGATGTAACTGCGTCAAACTACTGGCTCACTTCAGGACAGATATTTCCAGAAACTTAAGGTTTTATGCATGCAATTCAAGACCAAGTCATCCCTACAAGGAACTACCTTAAGTTCATTGTAAAAGATCCCGCTGTACCAGATGATAAGTGCCGCTCCAGCTGTCAACAGTCAGAAAATTTACAGCATATTACATCTGCATGTAGATATTTCCTGGCGACAGAGCACGAACAAAGGCATGATGCAGTTGCTAAAATCTTGCATCAGGAGTTGGCTGATAAGTTTCAGCTTCTAAAAGGAAAGAAAGTTCCGTATCACCAATATGAGCCAGAGTGTGTTCTTGAAAACAATGAATACAAGCTGTATTGGGACCGAACTATTTTGACTGATCAATCGGTATCACACAACAGGCCGGATCTGGTGGTTGTAAACAAGAAAACCAAGCAAACTAATTTGATTGATGCTGCGATTCCTAACAACAAGAATCTCCAGTCAAAACACATAGAAAAGATCTGCAAATACAGCGAGTTAGTCGACCCTATCAAAAGACAATGGCACGTAGAGCGGGCAAAGACCATACCTATCATTGTCTCAAGTACGGGTGTGATCCCAAGTGCCTTGCTCCAAGGCCTTAAAGAACTGGATTTAGATACTCGGCTGAACAAACTAATTTAGAAGGCAGTAGTTCTATCAACAACCAGAATCGTTCGGAAGTTCATGGGTTGCGAAATTCCAGCTTAGAAGTTGCTGTTTCAGTAACTATACTTTGGTTCACTGAAGCCCGTATCGTTACGTTGTAATGTACCAGAAATGTGTTATATGTACTGTATAAAACAATAATAATAATAATAATAATAATAATAATAATCAAGTATGGATGTTACTGCGCAGTAACAATCAATTTTCCGTTCACTACAATCATACAAGAGTCACTGAGACCAAATTTAAAATGATGCATATAAGTACTCCGTCTTGTTGCGTAGTGGCTAGCATTCTTGACTGTCGCCGTGGGGGCTCGTCACTCCCAAGAAACGTAATTCTGGTCTGAGCGCTGGAACGGGGTACACTCAGCCTCGTCAGGCAAAGCTGAGAATAGGCGGATTAGATTCCTACCATTATGATTATTATTATTATTATTATTATTTTATTATTATAATCTTATTGTTACTATCATTGTTAGACTATTATAATTTATACTGTGAATGTTATCGAAATGTTTTATTTTATTGAGCCCTAATCTTACTGTATGTAGGGCGCTACTATAAAGGAGCCCTTAAGCTCGAAAGTGTCGGCGCTGAAATAAATAACTCAAAATCAAAAATCAAATCAAATCAGCCATCCTGTATGTGATTTTCCGTGGTTTCCCCAATTTTACTCCAGGCAAATGCCGGGATGGTACTGAACCCATCTGCAATTGGATCAAGCGTCGAATCCATATTTTATTTGCAAAAGAAGAGAGGAAATAACGCAGTCTTTAGAATGTATTGGAAAGATTTTAAGAAGTGGGCTGTTATAATGTGATGCAAGAACGGGTGACAACTAGTCACGCGGGCATGAGATCACGCTTGACGCAACGATAAGAAGCTGGCGCATAGTTATTAATAGAACTAGAAAAACTTTCCACGACGAGTGAGGGAGAAGGAGTTTCGGAAATAGACCTTACTCAGCTATAAAATGGCAACCTTGCAATGACGCAAGAAGAGATATAATTAAAATTAAGCCATTTGCAAGCATTTAATTAATGAAACGAACACATCATTGTTGACCATTCTGGAAGAGATTTTTGTGTGGGGATAAAGTTTATAATATTTGCACAGGAAAGAACTGCAGACGAGGCATTACGTCGATAGTTATTCCCCGAGCCCAGAGATGGGAGAGAGGGAAAAATAAACCTCACCACCCACATATCTGAGGAGCCAAATTATTTAATATCTTGGAATTGTGTGATCGATTTTCATGATCAAAGAAACCATTTTACGTTTAAAACAAGAGCTTTCAAGAGACATATTTTTCAAAATTATAGGACAATTATTTCAGAAGTTAGTGCTGGAGAAGAAGCGGATTTGATCTTTTTGCAGCAGATTTGGATATAAACCCTGGATGTGCCAGGAAGAGCATGCAGTCTTTACCAGACCTTGAGAGGTCGTGTTACGCTGTATCGCAGACGAGCACCCCGTATGGGAGTGGCCGTTCAGTATCGTCATTAGTATCGCCGTGTGAAGACACATCAGAATCCTGTTATAGGAATAATATCATCAAGCTTCAGACTATATAAAGTTCATCAGTACAGTCAAAGATTAGGCTGTGCCGGCGATAGGTACTCGAATGTAATAGTTCAGTTAAAGAACCGACGCATCATAAGATTTCGAAGTACCCAAGAACAGTGAAATATACAGTTCTATCTACGCTAAGTAACCAGATCAGGGTAGAACAAAATAGTAACGCCTAGTGTTCCTGAACCGAGGGGGCTAGAGCGAAGTACGATAAAATTTAGGAATCGAGGTTCTAGGCTTTGTCTAGATGGACAAATGAACAGTCAAGCATTGGGGAGTACTCCAATAATCCACGAATCAAAGTTACAGAAAATAAAACAAGGAAATTACTAGGTCGCCGTTATACTAGTTCGAGCGATCGTAAAAGTAATATATCAGTGATAGACTTTTATTAGACGAACAAGTTAGCGTCAAGCAAGATACGACATAGTGCAGTAAAGTTAAAGAAGCCGATAGTCAAACCCAGAATTAGAAGATCAGCCGTTCCAGTGAGGTTAGTGCGATCAAGACTTTCAATCATCTCATCAGAGTAGGAAGCCGACGTGCATATAGTGCAACCCTTGGAAATGGGAAAAATAAAGACATCATGTGTGTTGAGGCGAATAATTAACGCCAGAGTGATAATTTTTTTATGTAATTTAAAAATAGTGAAATTTTTTAGTGTAATATATTTTAGTGAAATTGTAATGTGTTTAAGTGAAAACGAATACAAAATGGTATTCCTTATATTCAAAGTGATTAGGGTATATATGTTATGTGTTGTTAGGAAAGTGTTATTGAGTGTGAATATTACCTTGAAAATGGCTTAAGAAGAAATTGGTGGGTGAAAATGTTCCATCGTTGGAGAATTCGGTCTCTGACCGTACAATCATGTGAGTAACAATTTCATTATTATGTGTTTTGGGAAGATTTGTGTATAATCCTCATGAGTGAAAGTAGGGATGTTTGATAACAGGTGAAATAAAGATTGCGCGATCTGAACGATTAATTTGATTGAAATATAATAAATATGTGAAGTATTAATGAATCCCTTGTGGAAGATATTCAGTGGAAAATCAGTTTAATGGCAAATGATATAACTATGGTAAAGCAAGCGTAATAATAATAATAATAATAATAATTATATAAATGATTTATGTGATGAATTTTATATTGAGAAGTGGTAGCTTTAAGAGCTCCTTTAGATGAATTAATAAAAGTTGTGAATACATGTTCTTTATGGCAAAATGATTATTGTTAATGGAGGCTAAGTAATATATATTTTGAGACGTAGATCAAACTTCGATTTGAATTTATTTGGCTCTTTGAAGGCAACTTGGCTAATTTATGTATGAGCGCCATGTCGCGCAGTTAAAGTAATTTGTCACGCTAGGAATGCGTTGAAATGCTCGGTAAAAGTAATTGTGAGGGACAGTTAGTCGCGGTAATGAGCTGTTGTAAGTCCTCAAAGTTGTGATATTGATCAGGAGGCATTGTATGTTGTATGTTGAAAAGGATAAAATTTATGTTGTATTATGAGCGCTGGTTATGGGCTAGGCCTTCCTTAAGTCGCTAATGTTGTAAGTCCTCAAAAGTTTGGATATTGCTCCCGAGGCATTTTAAAGGATCGAACTCAGAGTCGTCCGTGTTGAAGCCCCTTAATATTGGTAGTTTTATTGAATTTTCTTACCCGCTAATGAGGACACTTCATAATTGTACTTTACCGAAGCTAAAAGAATAGGTCTGTAGGAACCTAATAGTTGTTTTGTGGTTAATTTGTATCGTGAGCCTTGCCATTCAGAGAATTGCATTTGAAAGAGCTGTGTTTAATGCTGGATAACCAGTCCCTTGTGAAGGCGAGACTACGTTCTCCCTCCCTCCATGCAATAAATCAAGCCAAGTAGTTAAGACAGACCCTTACCCTCTTTTAGTGAGGTCAGTTAGGAACGGGCTGTCTGAGTCACAATACACGGAAGTGTTTAAGATTATTTTAACGACCCGGTCCTTTTACATTCATTATTATCGCTTGCAGAGTTCAGATCGTTGCTTTCTTAAGATCTCAATTTCTTTGAAGACAAGATGAAAAATCCCTAACTTTATTATTTAATGATTCAGTGATTCACGAGTTTATATTGGAGGCATTAAGATTCCGGGAGTAATCTTAAGTTTGACTTGTTCAGTAGTTTTCTATAGCTCGGGAATACGCAAGTTTTTCCAATCACGGTAGTGAGTTGGTAGCTTGAGAGAGAGTGATGGTAACAGATGAACATTGTGAGAGCCCAAAAATTAATTAATGATTAGCCATACTTTGATATTATGATTAAAACCAGATATATTCATGTAAATATTAATAGACGTGTATTTAATGGTTAACAGTGTATGTAAACTTTACCGAGCCATTTGGAGCTCGTTATTTTAAAGAATTGGTATTGACACCATATGGGAGTGAAACTTAGCTGGAGTTTTGTTGGTTTTTGGAAAACCAGTAATCATTATTTTATATTGTTTAATTTGAATTCCTTGTTCAATTTTGGACAAGTGTGAAGTGTAGTGTCAGTATTTTCATTTGTTTAATTTTTGTAGCGCCATATTTTGGATAATTAAATGTTTTGACAGTAGGATTTGATTTTGTTTATTTTTGGAAGTGTATCCTATGCTTAATCCAAAGTGTGTAAGTCACAGAGTGGGAGAACAAACCATGAACCCCGATACTCCCGATTGAGCATTGCTGGCAAACTGTGATTTGCATATTTCATTGTTGAAATGGGCACAGTACCTAACAATAGGCTACGGCCACTTCCTACCCAAATCCTAGCACAATTACAAATACACAGACTAGTACAGACATCACAGTGACACAGGCGATACATGACCACTATGTCACAAAGCCCCAAAAGGAATCAACAACGACATCAACAACACATATCAGTAAGTGGAAAGTAATAAGGCGGCTTCGGTGGCGTAGTTGCTGAGCTTCTATGCCCATGGTCGCGGCTTCAAACCCGGCCGAAGTCGTCGGATGTTTTAAGAGCGTTAAAAATCCCTCAGAAGGGGAAGTAAATCCAGCGGTCCCATGTCATAGATTTATGGCATAAAAAGAAGCTTCGACTAACTACACTTGTGTAGAGCAAAATTTGTGAGTTAGGTTTGGTTAATGCTCTTAAGATCCAACGTTCGTCACCGGGCGCTGGTTGCAATGGCATCTAGTAGTAGCGAAGTTCACAGCTAGGTGTCGTGGACGGTAGCATTTGGTATCGAAAATAGGAACTACTTGAAAATTATCGTCGCAGCCCCTATACTAAGGAACCAACCAACCAGAAAGTAATAATTTTAGAGATCTGATCCATAGTTCGATCGTTCCCCAGTCTACCAACATACAGAATTTCCCTCCATCTTGCAACATATACGGACGAAATGAGGTAGAATTTACTATACCCAATATCATGGTGAATACAATAATGCAATAATAATAATAAACATAATAATAACATAATAATAATAATGAAGAATTCCCGAATACAAAAAAAATTAAAGGAAAAAAGCACGACGAAAATATGTCCAAACATAAAAGACCTAGTGGAGCCTATCAAGAAGCTATGGCAGATGTAAAGGTGAAGATCATACCAATTGTTATATCAAGCACTGGGGTTTACCAAGGAGTCTATTGCATGCGTTGAAGGAACTTGATGTAGTCACACGTTTATATAAACCGATGCAAAAGGCAGTCATTATTGCGACAACTAGAATAGTAAAAAAATTCATGGACTAGTGAAATAATTTTAATGTTAGATACATTTTAAATGCCAAGAAGAGCACTCAGATTATTACGGGCAAAAAACCTAAAGTTAAGCTATTTTGACAATTGCGCCAAAAGTTGAAACGCTAGAAGATCCAGAAAAATGTATGTTTTGAGAAGCTCTATCTTACTTCAAAAACAAGTAGTTCCGTGAAGAACTACATAGCCTATTTTCATATATCCTAATTATGTTAATTGCCTCTATCTACATACAAAATTTCAGTTTGATTGCTGTAATAGAATCGTAGATATTGAGAACCGACTAAATATTTCGGATGGTCGCCATGTTGGATTTTATATATGTAGGTCCTAGGGTTATGCAATGTTACATGAAGATTATTGTGTACGTGTAGCATTCAAACTTCAATCGCATGATTAGGACACAAGAAGTAACAAGGAGATTTTAAAATTTCGCACAGCTGCCATCTTGTGGTCATGCAAATAATGGAAATAAATTAGATGCCAGTGGATTAACATTCGTAGAAGGATTTACTGTACCAAGTTTCACTGCACTCGGATGGCTAAGTTGTGAGAAAAGTCCATGTGAATGTTTATACTTCGCGTCGCCGCCATGTTGGATTTGTGATCACCAAGTTATTTAAAGTCCTATAGGTGAACTTAAGTTCATAGCCCCTAAGAACATTAAAAAATTCAGTTTGATTGCTATAATAGATTCGTAGATATTCACTGTAGTCTAAATATTTCGGATGGTCGCCATGTTGGATTGTTAAATGTATAGGCCATAGAGTCATGTACCATTAAAGGAAAATTATTGCGTAGGTTCATTAGTCAAACTTTCACTTCGATCGCTTGATTACGACACAAGAAATAAAAACTTAATTTTAACTTCGCACAGCTGCCATCTTGAGGTTATGTAAACAATTGAACTAAATTAGATACCAGTGCATTACAATATGTATGAACATTTCTTGTACCAGATTTCATTGCGTTTGGAACATTAAATCGCGAGAAAGGTCTATTTAAGGTTTTGAAATTCGCTTGGCCGCCATGTTCGTTTTGTATTTAACCGCTTTTTGAACGTGTTATAAATAAACTTCTAGTAGTGCCCTTCATCTCCGTACAAAATTTCAAGGTGATACAGCTAATGGTTTCAGAGATATAGAATGCCGGTGAAATATTTCGCTCATCCGCCATCTTGTGGTTATATAAACAATTGAACCAAGTTAGATGTCGGTGCATTGCAATGTGTATAAACATATACTGTACCAAGTTTTATTGCGTTTGGTTGGTTAAATCGCGAGAAACGTCTATTTAAATCTCGCAATATTCGCGTGGCCGCCATGTTGGTTTGCTAGTTACCAGGTTTTCAAAAGTCATATAGGTGAACTTCTAGTAGTTCCCTTTATCACCGTAATAAATTCCAGGGTGATATCGGGAATAGTTTCGGAGATACTGAATGCTGGTAAAATATTTCGCACAGCCGCCATGTTGGATTTGTGAGACGTAACAAAATTTGAAGGACACGGTCGAGGTCGCCCTGAATAGTGCTATAAACTTACCGAGTTTCATTGAAATCGCTCCAGCCGTTTAGAATTTATTAGGGGACACACACACACACACCTCACACACACACACACACACACGCACACACACACGGACAAAGGTGATCTCATAAGCCTATTTTTTCAAAATTGAAAATAGGCTAATAACATTTTGATAATGCCTTCCGGCTCAAATGATATTTTGAAAATAAACATACTAAAAACACATGTTTTTAAAATGGAAGTTGTTCCACAGATTTAAATGAAATTAAAGTTTGTTTGTTTTAATTTATTCTCTGATTCTTTATCTTCAATTTGTGGCCAGGAGATTTTTGAATTTCTCAAAACGGAAGTAGTCATTATGACTTTGATTTGACCATGTATGGGTCAATACTAGCGCTCGTAGTGATAGATTTATGACACAAAGGATGTGGTCTAAATGTTGGTGGGCTTGACGAGTCGAAACGGATGTCGATATTTCGATTTTGATTTGGCCATGTATGGGTCAATTTAAATATTTATTTGTCGTATGGCATTTATTGCCGGGAGTGTCCGAGGACATGTTCGGCTCGCCTGAGTCTGTAGTTGCTTCCAGTGGACACCCTTAGTGTGAGCTACAAGTTCCGTTCAATTTCAAGTAGTTCCAACTTTCGCTACCAGATATCAATGATACCTAGTGGTGAACGATGGAACTTTGATAGAGCGTTCCGATGAAATGCAATTTTGCTTTACACAAGTTAAGTCTGTGGAAGGATCTTTTACATGCCATTGATAAATCTATGACATGGGACAGCCTGCTTTGCTCCCCCCCCCCCCCCCCCCCGAAGGAAGGCATACTGAAGGACTTTTAACGCTCTTAAAAAATCTGACGACTTCGGCCGGGTCAATACTAGCGCTCGTAGTGATAGATTTAATGAACTACAGACGACAAAGGATGTGGTCTGACACTTGGTGTCCATGACTTGTCAGTTTAGTGTGTATCACCATGCCGCCAACACGTAAGAGGCGTTTGGTTAATACACAAAATATTCAAAAGTGGAATAATACAATTAAAAAGCCGAAATCAGTAAGATTCAGTGATGAACCTGGAACGAATCGGCAAAAAAGGTGAAGACATTGTAATCATTGAAGGATCAACAACTAGAAATGAAATTAATTCAAAGAAATGCAAATCTCCCTAAAAGAAAGAAGACAGACGGTACTTGTATGGTTTCGTTCAAGCAACACATGGACAACAAGCATTAGACCACATCATTCGTAGAATGTAATTCAGTAAATTGATGTAAAGTTTATTAGGCCCTACCTCTTTTCTTCGTTGTCATCCTAGAATCTTAATTCCCAAGTCATATTTTCAACATTAGGTTCCCAGCCTGATGTGCTAGAACTGTGAATGTTTAAAAAGGTGATGATTATGCTGTGATTTCTTGTAATCTGTATAGTTGCCATATATTTGCCGGGTGTGAGAGTGAAATAATAATAATAATAATAATATAATTAACAATAATAATACCAATAAGATATACAGGACATTGGGATCTCATGTGGAGATCCAGGAAGAAGAAGAATACCATCCATCATAAACAAATTGTCTACAAGGGGGAGTGGTGGCGTAGTGGTTAAGCAGTTGGCCTCTCACCAAGGTTGACCGGGTTCGAGTCCCAGTCAATGCCTGTGAGATTTTCGAAGAGAAATGCCATGTCCTCCTGTTCAGATTCCACGTAAAAAGGAGGTCCCGTTGCTCATGATCGCGAGATTAACGGTCACGTAAAACTACAAGCTCCCTTCATTTTAAAATGTTTACACGTCACTGCATTGCAGCTTATGTCCTTATGTGGTAACCATCCTGACCAGTAGATACCCGAATCTGTTTCAAGTTTCATAACGTGGAAATTGTGTAGGAATTGATGAAAATCTGTGGTTGAAAGGATGATGTGGTAATAAGGAGACATGTCCTACATCTTTCGCTCCGTAGCATGCTGAACTGCTGTGCCCAAGATAGCGGGTTCAAACCCAGTCGAAGCCATCGTATTTTTAAAGAGCTTTAAAATCCTTCAGTATGCCTTCCTTCGGAGGGGAAGTAAAGCCGGCGGTCTCATGTCATAGAGTTATGGCATGTAAAAGATCCTTCCACAGACTAAACTTGTGTGAAGCGAAATTTCTATGTTATATTTCGTTGGAGCGCTCTATCAAAGTTCCAACGTTCACCACTAGGTATCAGTAACATCTGGTGGCGAAAGTTGGAACTAATTTAAAATGAAGGGATCCTGTAGCTCATCCTATGGGTGTCCGCTTGAAGCAGCTACAGCCTCTGGCGAGCCGAAGATGTCCTCGGACATTCCCGGTATTTTGGCATCGCTTTGTGGTAGCAATCAATGATCCGGGGACTAGCTTGGCCCTCAAGCTTTTAATTAATCCTGACGTCTCCCTACCACCACATGCCTGTTTACTGACATACATCCCAGATGCCTGCTTGGTTGTGGTCTCACCATTTATTGCCGATATTAAACAGCCACTAAGGAATTCTGAGGGACGTATGGAAACGAGGATTAAAGAGTCAGTTTTGATTAAATTTAAAGAGGATAGTTGGCGAAGCAGCTCACGGCCAACAGTCGGTGATGGCACTCGTGAGAGCACTAGAGACTTGGTAGGTATTAATATTGTCCATTGATATACTGTAGTGTTCTTTCCCATTACTACAGGTAGAGTCCTGCGCGGAAAAACAAAACGTTAACCGCATCCGCCCCGCATCCGCACGACTTTTATCCGCATCCGCCCTGCATCCGTACTACTGTTATCCGCATCCGCACGTCTTTTATCTACATCTACACGCTTGTTATCCGAATCTACTGGGATTACAATAATATTTCCAATTGTTGTTGTTTGAGTCTTCAGTCTTTGGACTGGTTTGATGCCGCTCCCCATGCTTTCCTGTCCTGAGCTAATCGTTTCATCTCTACATAGCTACCACACCCTACATCCGAGGCAATCTGTTTAACATATTCTAACCTTGGTCTACCCCCACTGCTCTCATCCTCGACCCTTCCTTCTATAACTATGTTTGCTATTCCTGGGTGTCTTAGTATGTGTCCGACCAACCTATCTCTTCTCTTCATTAGCAGTTGCCAGAAACATCTCTCCTCACCCACTCGTCTTAATACCTCTTCAATCGTAACCCTATATACCCATCTGATCTTCATCATTCTCCTGTAACACCACATTTCAAACGCTTCAATTCTCTTCTTTTCTGCTGCACCAAGAGTCAATATTTCACTTCCATAAGGAGCCACGCTCCAGACAAAGGCTTTCAAAAATGACTTTCTGATACCTAAATCTACATTCGGTGTCAAAGGATTCCTTTTCTGTAGAAATGCTTTCCTTGCCTGTGCTAACCTACTTTTTATATCCTCTTTGCTTCGTCCATCACTAGTTATTTTGATTCCCAAGTAACAGAAGTCACCTACTTCCTTTAGCTGTCCACCTGCAAAATCGACATCCATAGGGGCTAGATAAAGAATAAAGGAACACATTTAGACATTTGAAGAGAAAGTCGTCCCCTAGGCTATCTAGCCTTTGTCATGTGCTATGTTTAAAAGTGAATGTTATACAGCCAGAATTGCAACCCTTTCCAGTTCGGAGTGTTATATATGTTCAATGCCATAATTAGCATTATTTATTTATTTATCGTATGGCTTTTAGTGCCGGGAGTGTCCGAGGTCATGTTCGGCTCGCCTGAGTCTGTAGCTGCTTCCAGCGGACACCCTTAGGGTGAGCTACAAGTTCAGTTCAATTTCAAGTAGTTCCAACTTTCGCTACCAGATATCAATGATACCTAGTGGTGAACATTGGAACTTTGATAGAGCGTTCCGACGAAATCTAGCCTAAGAGTTTAGCTTTACACAAATTTAGTCTGTGGAATGATCTTTTACATGCCATAAATCTATGACATGGGACCACCGGCTTTCCTTCCCCTCCGAAGGAAGGCAAACTGAAGGAGGTTTAATTCTCTTAAAAAATCCGACCACTTCGGCCGGGTTGAACCCGCTATCTTGGGAACAGCAGTTCAGCATGCTACCAACTACGTCTCTGAAGCCGGATAATTAGAATGATAAAGGCTTAAATCATCACCTTACATTTGTCATGAAAGAAGCATAACGGAATAATATGATACTCAACAAGTTCGGATTGTAATCCAAAACTATCTGCAGATTTACTCCAAACATTATCCGCAGCTTATCCACTATCCGTACAGCCATGCAAACTATATCCGCATAGAAAAACAATTTCTGGATATCCGTGGGTTTATCCGCGGATATCCGCATCCACGCTCGGCTTTAGCAATAGGGTTGATGGTATTATTAAACCGTAATCACAGAATTTATTTATTTATTTATTTATTTATCGTATGGCTTTTAATGCCAGGAGTGTCCGAGGACATGTTTGGCTCGCCAGAGGCTGTAGCTGTTTCCAGCGGAGGGGCGTGGTGGCTCAGCGGTCTAGCTGTATGCCTCTCACCAAGGCGGTCCGGGTTCGATTCCCGGTCAATGCATGTGAGATTTTCGAAGTGAAATGCCATGTCCTGTGGTTCGGATTCCACGTAAAAAGGAGGTCCCGTGGCTAATAATCACAAGATTCACAGTCACGTAAAACTTCAATCTTCCTTCCTTCCTTTGTTTCCAGCGGACACCCTTATTAGGGTAAGCTACAAGTTCCGTTCAATTTCAAGTCGTTCCAATTTTCGACACCAGATATCAATGATACCAAGTGGTGAACGTTGGAACTTGGATAGAGCGTTCCGACGAAATCTAACCTAACAATTTAGCATTACACAAGTTTAGTCTGTGAAAGGATCTTTTACATGCCATAAACTGCTGTGCCCAAGATAGCGGGTTCAACCCGGCCGAAGTGGTCGGATTTTTTAAGAGAATTAAACATCCTTCAGTTTGCCTTCCTTCGGAGGGGAAGGAAAGCCGGTGGTCCCATGGTACTGTGTGACAAGCCTTTGTCAGCAGCGTGGTGCTTTATGGAACTGAAACTTGGACTTTTGGCGCAGCAGAATAGAGGAGAATGGAAGCATTTGAAATGTGGTGTTACAGGATATTCATGAAAATCAGATGGTAGAGAGAGTAACAAATGAAGAGGTGGTATATTGGCTTCACGGCCAAGGAATTAAATCTCATCAATTTTGCTAGGTTTATGCCGTGTTTTGTTTGGGGTTTCCCCTAGGAACACCAAGGTAGGCTCATCAGCGGGCTCTCGGAGTCCGTCCCCGGACCCCCACAGGAGTAGCGAACTGTGCACTACCTCCCTTATTATGAAGCACACCTTCGTTTCTTTACTGCGAGAGCCATTACGGGTGGTGAAAGGTCACTCACGGGCGTCAAGTGGAAGGACCCGCACCATGCCTCTCCGGAAGTTATATGCCGTTATTTGCTATTATTATTATTATTATTGTTATTACTACTCTCGTATATACACACACATTGTGACAGAAGGTGGAAACCGATCAACAATGACATTTTACTGCGAGTTGATGATATTTTTTATCTATGTGATGAGAAGGTTTAGAAACTTTTGAACTATTGAGCTCGGGTTTAGAATGGCAGCTTATTTCACTGTCCTAATGGGAAGATCCAATTCCTGCAGGTTTCCTTTCAGAGATGTCGGCAAAACACCTGTTGTTGAGAGGGCAAGAGGTAGGCCTACAACAGTGGTCGTTTCTGAATGCCCCATCTTCTTTATTTCTTCTGTCAACTCGTTGTATTTTGCAGATTTTTAGTATTAGTCTACTATATTTAATTTCTCTTTAATATGGTACAATTAATAATTTTATTAATGCAGCCAATGGCCATGTACTTTTTTTTCAGGATGGGTCAGGGAAGGGATATTGGAAGGAAATCGGCCGTGGACCTATTGAAAGGAACCGTCCCGGCATTTGCCTGGTGGTGAAAATGGGAAACCACGAAAACCATTTTCAGGACGGCCGAGGTGGGATTTGAACCCTCGCTCTCCCGATGCCAGCGAGGCACGAGGTAGCGCGTTAGCGCTCTCGGCCACCGCGGCCGGTAATATAGTACAATTCAGTCTACAAGATACGGATTTCACAATCAAAGTCAATATTACTGCGATAAGAAATAGCCTAACAATGTGACAAGTATCCAGCAACACTGCCTTCTGTATTCAGATGAACCTGTGGCTTATACGTGTGTGTTTTTATTTTAATTTGGCTATCGGCCTGGTTAAGCCATGCAGCTGATTATATTTAATTTATTCTACTTGCATTATATAGCTTGTTATGATTAGAAAGGCTGACTGGATATGTGTTAGAGATTTAATGGGCATTGAATTAAAGACAACACGCATACGGTATCCATGTCCATGGACGGATTTGAACGAGCAGCAGAGCACAAGTTCAGTTTCTAGATGAACGTCTTCCCACTCAGCCACGCCGGCCGACATGTATTACCCATTTAACATTTGATTGCCGCTGAGCGTGGTTGCGCCAGCGTTTGTTAATTATTGTAGCAGGAGCCCCGCGGGGTGAAGTGGAGGACACAGTGATGACAGAGTGAATCTGCACATAAGTCATGCAGCATTGCGCGCGCTACCTGTCGTAGAAGCGCACATAAGCCTCACAGGAGCTCATGTCACAACGGACAGTTATGCGATGACGGAAGCTACTGGAGCTGAGTCATATCCTACTCGCGCTACTGTACCTGTCAACGAAGCAGAGTGACGTGTCACGCAAGTAAAGAGAGAATAGTTCCTATCCCGAACGCCGGCAATCAATTCGTGAAAGGGCAATAGCCATGGGCATTAATTCGCGCACCACAACTACGATGAGGGGCAGTTGACCTCATAGTTCCGCCCCTTAAATCCTCAATAACTAAATAACTAACTAACTAACAACTACGATGCGAATCAGCAGCAAGTCTGGTTATTTGAGTTCGAATCCCGGCGCTAAGAGTATTCATCATAAGCGCGGTTTTCCCCCGGTCTTTTCAGACTATGCTGGGATGCTTTCTTAGTTTAAGTCACGGTACACCTCCCCCGTCCAAGGTCCAAATAACTATTATTACATGCACTGTAACAATTGTTTAATTACAATAATACAGTATGTATGTTAACCTCTCATTATCGCCGTTTTCAACGGAATTTGGAATGAGATGCGACGAAAGACTATATGGCGAGTGGTTTTTACGGCCTAATACCCTTCCTTATGCCAACCTCATGAGAGAATTTGACCTACTAAACCATTTAAATTGAGTTTTCACTCATGAGAGGAGTTAAGAGACATGCAGACAGCAAGGAAGTGGCTGTGGCCTATTTCAAGATACCGTCTCAGCATTTGCTTCGATTTGAAGACGCGAATCCACAGAAAACTATTTCAAGGACGGCCAATGGTGGGGGTTCAAACCCACGTCAACCGAGTCCACAGACAACTTGGCCTAACGCTGCTCATTAACGAGCGTAGCTACCGATGTCGGTATTACAATAATACAGGTTAGATCAAATTCAACACACACCCAAGTACACGGGGTTAACGAGGAAGATGTTGCTAGACTCTAAAACGAATCAACAACTACAGAACACTTCTTCTATTCTTATATTTCAGACTACTTGTAAAGTGTAACTATCGATATGCTATCAATAGTGACGTCCCCTATTATGTTCGGCTCACTGTGCAGCCACTCGCCGGGAAGGAATCTGAAGAAGCACTAGGGATGAAAGGATGAGGGCTGCCACCGCCTTAGGAAAGATAAGAGTCGAGCGATGCCATGCACTGAGGATACCTTTAGATCCAGTTCAAAGGCCAACAGTAAAAAAGAACTACTAAAGCATGCAAGCAAAACAATCAGCTTGCTCCAGTGGCTAAGATAAGCTTATAGTATTACAGTAGATTATATCTGTAGAGCACCTAATTTCATCCTTTAATACTCCCGTTAATACAGAGTGGGAGATGAGCTGAGATGAGGCTAGGATTATAATAATAATAAAAATAATAATAATAATAATAATAATAATAATAATAATAATAATAATGCCAGCGGTGGCATGCTGTGCTGTACAGTCCTTGTTTTGAGCTCCTCACATTTCCGCTTTTTAAGTAAGTTTTACACGTTTATATGGTTAGTTTACGATTTCTATGGTGATTTTTATGGACTCTTGTCGAAAACAAGTGTGTGTTATAGTGCTTGTGGATCTATCAACGTCATAATCTTCAAAATACAGCTGCGAAATGTTTGTTTACATTCATGTCGTGGTTGCTACATCGTTAGTTACAGTGCCATATAACCCCAAATGCCTTCTCGAAATGGGTTATGTACGGTGTTTTGTGTGTAATTGGGATGTTTCAAGCCCATTTATTACATACTTCATATAATGTGTGGAGGTAATCGGACTGTTTTCGTGTTAATATTACGAATGGTAAAGTTTACATCTGCTTAACCTACAAAATTAGGTTACACGTATTTGCTACATATATTCCTTCTCTGCTGGTCATTTGCACTCAAATGACGTCTACTATTGTAATATAAACACTATCTCTGCAAGATAATTATACCGTATATCTAATGTGTGTTGTGAGAAATCTGCAATGACAAGGTATGTGCAAACCAGGAATGACGAAATATACTAAATGGGGTAGGCAGGACTCCTGAGCCGTAGTGAAGGCAACCTGTCTAGGAGATGGAAAACTCCAAAATTAAACCTACAATGGTAGCGTCTGATCCGGAACGGGCGGCTGCCAACAGCGTCTGTATCCCATGTTAGGGACGGCTGATA
The DNA here is from genome assembly GCA_946902985.2 of Meconema thalassinum. NCBI lineage: Eukaryota > Metazoa > Arthropoda > Insecta > Orthoptera > Tettigoniidae > Meconema > Meconema thalassinum. The sequence goes on from OX336388.2 coordinate 1,763,256,985, forward strand.
ACAAAACCTGGCTGTAGGTATAAAAGGCAAACCCATCTAATGCATGATGGAGAAATTAACGAGTAATGCCTCGGATGAAATGCCGCTGCCTGGGGAGCGCCAGGGCACGTTTGGAGCCGGTGCTGGACGTGACAGTATGCGAGCCGCCTGTGGTAGAAGGCTGAACAGGCGGGCCCCTACCGGGCAAGATCCCGAAATCATTACAGCCGACAAGCGTTTGCATGATGAGCCTGAGCAGAGAAGTGAATCATTATCTAGTACTTCACCTGCTGAAGGTGCTGCACAGGTAACTCAACCTGTGCTCACCCAGGCAGGACTGCCACGACAGCGTATTAAATGGACAAATGTCATGAACGAAACCATAATACGCACTTATTTTAGGGTTACTGACTTCGGACAGAATTCAGTTGGTTATAGGCAACGCTTACATTCTGATTTTCTGTTGCATTACCCTGAACTAACTGTGACCGAACAGAGAGTATCTGATCAATACAGGGCTATTCTCCGGAATAATCTTATCCCTGAAGCCAGAATGAACACCATTAAAGAAGAGGTACGGCGTGAGAAGGAAGGTGTGAATGGAGTCACTCAGAACAGTGTTCCTGAAGAACTGGAGTCGGCACAAGCTGATAGCCAGGACCTTCAAGAAGTAGATCCAGTTTCCATGCAAATTATCGATCAACACCAAATTGGAAAGTTGAAGAATGAAATGATGACTACAGTCATAGAGTTTTATGGAACTGATACAAATTGCAGGCCGAAAATACCGAAAGTCAATGGTTCAAGAAAGCTGACAAAGGTACTGAGTATCATGAATCGGGATGTTTTGCCGGAACATGTTGAAGCATCTGCCAATCTGGAATCCCTTCATACTATTATTTACTGTGGTGCAGTAACTGTTGTGAGAGCTATGGGTATTGGACAACATGAACGGAAAAAGCAAATGCCATCGATGCCAAACTGGGAAAGAAGACTTGTTGGAAGGATTGAACAGCTCATGGCAGATATTGCTAGAATGACACAATATGTTCGTGGTACAAGAACAAGAAAATTACTGAGGAAAGCTGAGCATATAATGAGACAAAACACAGCCCACACACAGCGAGATGTACCGAATTCAACACCTGAAGAGTGCTTAGATACCTTGAAACAAAGGCTGTCTGTTTTATCCGCCAGACTTGCAAAGTATAAGGAGAGTATGAAGAGGAAGAAGGATAACTTCCTTTTCGCCAACTCAGAGAGAAGATTCTATCAGACTCTGGGTAAGATAAAGGTTTCTGCGGACAAAAGCTATCCGAATAAAGAAGAAGTTGAAGAATTTTGGGGAAAACATCTGTCTACACCATCTCATCATGACACTCAATCAAGTTGGGTAAGAGAAGAACAGCAAGCTTCCCAAAGATTTGAGCAAATGCAGCACGAGAAATTCACCACAAATGATATTAAGGAAGTTATCAACAACTTAGCGAATTGGAAAGCCCCTGGCCCTGACCAGATTCAGAATTTTTGGTATAAGAAGTTCTGGAGCATCCACAATCGACTAGGTGAGTTCATTAATGATTCCATCCTTCATCCTGATAGCTTACCCGATCATCACACGTGGCATCACATATTTGCTTCCAAAAGATCTTCAGAATACATGGGATCCTACAAAATATCGTCCCATCACATGACTGCCCACGTTGTATAAGATCATTACACCATGCTTGGCTAACAGGATATATGCACACTGTGAAAGAAACAATATAATTGCCGTGCAACAGAAAGGTTGTAAAAAGGGTTCAAAAGGGTGCAAAGAACAACTAATAATTGACTCAGTTGTGTGTGGCCAGGAACACTTAAATCACCGAAACCTTCATATGGCGTACATCGATTATAAGAAGGCCTTTGTTCTGTCCCCCATGACTGGCTAGTAGCAGTGCTGCGATTGTATAGGATCAATGAGGTATTTGTCAGTTTCTTGGAAAGGGTTATGTCAGCATGGCAAACTAGACTGTGTCTCAGTACGCCACGCGGAGATATACGAACAGATGAGATATCGATTCGAAGAGGCATCTTTCAAGGAGACTCCCTTAGCCCCTTATGGTTTGTCCTAGCAATGAATCCTTTATCTACCCAGCTTAACTCTACTCACTACGGCTTTTCTATCAAGATTGGAAAGAGAATTGGTACTCGGCTAAATCATCTGCTATACATGGACGACCTTAAACTCTATGCCGAAACAGAGTCGCATCTGGAAAACTTGTTGAGAATAGTTGAAGCATTCTCACGAGACATACAAATGGGATTTGTTTTGGACAAGTGTCGGACACTAAAGGCGGTGAGAGGAAAAGTACAGAAGTCCGGGTATGAGCTGGAAGATGGACAGCATATTAGGGCTATGTTGGCAGAAGACACCTACAGATACTTAGGAGTAAAACAAGCTAAGCATATTGACCATGTGTCAATAAAGAAAGATCTGTCCTGTGAATTTGTCAAAAGATTAAAACAAATTATAAAAACGCACTTGAACAGCAAAAACATAGTGAAAGCTGTTAACACGTATGCTGTACCTGTGCTGAGCTACTCCTTTGGCATAATCAAATGGTGCAAAACGGACATCGAAGGACTTGAACGAAAAATGAGAACGATGCTCTCAAAAGGAGGGAAACACCACCCACGATCTTCAATAGAGCGATTGACTCTACCCAGAAGCCTAGGTGGACGTGGGTTCGTTGACATTGATAATCAGATGAAACGGCAGATAGTCAGCCTTAGGGAGTACTTCTATGCAGAAGCGAGGTCATCTGTACTTCACAGAGCCATCAGTGAGGCGGACAGATCAACGCCACTGGTCTTGTGTCAGCAAGAGATTCAACACCTCCTACATACTGACCTTCAGAAGATGGAAGCATGGAAAGCAAAACCTTTGCACGGAAGACATCCAAATGAGGTGAGTCAAGCAAATGTTGATATAAATGCGTCAAACTACTGGCTCACTTCAGGACAGATCTTCCCAGAAACTGAAGGTTTTATGCTAGCAATTCAAGACCAAGTCATCCCTACAAGGAACTACCTCAAGTTCATTGTAAAAGATCCCGCTGTACCAGATGATAAGTGCCGCTACGGATGTCAACAGTCAGAAACAATACAGCATATTACATCTGCATGTAGATATTTCCTGGCAACAGAGCACAAACAAAGGCATGATGCAGTTGCTAAAATCTTGCATCAGGAGTTGGCTGATAAGTTTCAGCTTTTGAAAGGAAAGAAAGTTCCGTACCACCAATATCAGCCAGAGTGTGTTCTTGAAAACAATGAATACAAACTGTATTGGGACCGAACTATTTTGACTGATCAATCGGTATCACACAACAGGCCGGATCTGGTGGTTGTAAACAAGAAAACCAAGCAAACTACATTGATTGATGTTGCGATTCCTAACAACAAGAATCTCCAGTCAAAACACATTGAAAAGATCAGCAAATACAGCGAGTTGGTCGACCCTATCAAAAGACAATGGCATGTAGAGCGAGTGAAGACCATACCTATCATTGTCTCGAGTACGGGCGTGATCCCAAGTACCTTGCTCCAAGGCCTTAAAGAACTGGATCTGGATACTGGGCTCTACAAACTAATGCAGAAGGCAGTAGTTCTATCGACAACCAGAATCGTTCGGAAGTTCATGGGTAGCGAAATTCTAGCTTAGAAGTTGCTGTTTCCGTAGCTATATTTTGGTTCACTGAAGCCCGTATAGTTACGTTGTAATATACCAGAAATGTGTTATATGTTCTGTATAAACCGAAAATAATAATAATAATAATAATAATAATAATAATAATAATATAAATGTCTGTCTACCCCTTATTACTGTATCCCCGTTTTCTAAGGGGGTCGGAGATGAGATGCGATGGAAGTTCTTGTGGCGGATGGTTTTTACGGCCGGATGCCCTTCCTGACGCCAAACTCACGAGAGGAGTTAATGAGAGATGAAATAAATGATTGTGATTGAAACTGGGCAAGGATGTGGAAGGAAACGGCCGTGGCCTCTCAGAAGGTACCGACCCAGCATTTGCCTGGAGTTCGATAAAAATATAAATATTGAATCGAAATATCAGTTTCACAACCTAGTACAATATTATCCGTTCCTACATTCTTCATCAACATAGTCTACATACACTATAACACATTTATTTATTTATTTATTTATTTATTTATTTATTTATTTATTTATTTATTTATTTAGTGTATGACTTTTAGTGCCTGGAGTGTCCGAGGACATGTTCGGCTCGCCAAAGTGTGTAGCTGCTTCTATGCGGACACCCATGGGGTGAGCTACAAGTACCGTCGCATGTGGGTGAGATGAAATAAATGAAGATGAATGAAACTGGGCAAGTTCAAATTCAAGTAGTTCCAACTTTGGCTACCAGACGTCACTGACACCCAGCGGCGAACATTGGAACTTGATAGAGTGTTTCTAGCCAAATAACTTACACATTTAGCTACACAGTACCAATTATATTGGTAGGTTCTATTTCATGCCATAAATCTATGACATGGGCTCGCTGGCTTTACTTCCCCTCCGAAGGAAGGCATACTGAAGGATTTTAACGCACTTAAAAAATCCGACGACTTCGGCCGGGTTTGAACCAGCGATCTTGGGCATACCAGATCAGCATGCTACCGACTACGCCACCGAAGCCCCTACTTTAACACAAAATATGAGTAGTGCAATGTAAACTTATTAGCTCATGTATGAATCTCTCAGTAGTCTGAAGTTGGTGCATTCTCAAACCGGAGCTTCCACTTGTAAAACTTTATGGTATTGCTGTTACACTTAAGGTGCTTGGACATCGTGGTCATTTAGCCCCGTGTACTTGAATATGTGTATGTACAAAATTTGTCTGATAACCTGTGTTATTGATGTGTCTGTAGTACTGTGTGTAATTCGGGCAAAGATTGGAAAGGAGGCGGCCCTGGCCTTAAACCATCCCGTCATTTGCCTGGAGTAGAAGTGGGAAACCACGGAAAACCACTTCCAAGATGGCTGCGGTGGGATTCCTACCAAACTCTTCTCAGTTTTACCTCACGAGGCTGCTGAGTGTACCCCGTTCCAGCCCTCAGACCAGAATTTCATTTCTTGGCAGAGCCGGGAGATTCTTAGGCTACCAGTGAAGGACGAAATAAAGAGGATATAAAAAGTGGGTTGGCTAAGGCAAAGAAAGTATTTTCACAGAAAAGAAATCTGTTGACATCATGCATAGATATAGATACCGTATTAGGAAGTCATTTTTGAAAGCCGTAGCACTCTATGGAAGTGAAACTTTGATTGTTGGTGCAGCAGTAAAGAGGAGCACTTGAAATATGGTGTTTCAGGAGAATTATGAAGACCAGATATGTAAATAGAGTACAAAAATGTAGAAGTAATAAGATGGGTGGGCGAAGAGAAATGATTCTGGCGACTGTTAATGAAGAGAAGAGATAGGTTGGTAGGACACTTATTAAGACACCCAGGAATAGCAAACTTAGTTATGAAGGAAGGGTCGAGGACAAGAACTGTAGGGATGGACTAAGGTTGAACAGATTGTCTCGGATGTAGGGTGTGGTAGCTACAAAATATAGAGATGAAACGATTAGCTCAGGACAGGGTTCAATTTCCTTATAAGGCATGTGGGATTCTCGGGGTGCGAATGCCACATCCTGTGCTTTGGATTCCACTGTAAAGGAAGGCTATGATCGCGACATTAATGGTTACGTGAGATCATAAATTTTGCGGCTTCAGTGGCGTAGTTGGTAGCATGCTGATCTGGTATGCCCAAGATCACGGCGTCAAACCCGGTTGAAGTCGTCAGATTTTTAAGAGGGTTAAAAATCCTTCAGTATGCCTTCCTTCAGAGGGGAAGTAAAGTCGGCGGGCCCATATCATAGATTTATGGCAAGTAAAAGAACCTTCCTCTAACTACAATTGTGTGAAGCTAAATTTGTAGATTCTATTTGATTAACGCTCTATCAGTTCCCACGTTCATCGTCAGGTGCCGGTTGCGGTGGCATCTAGTAGCCACGTTCGCAGATAGGTGTCGTTTATAGTTTGCATTAGGTAGCAAAAGTAGGAACTACTTGAAAAATTGATCGTCTGCAGTCCTTACCTGACTTTCAATTAACACACACTAATACAGCCATCACAATTAACACCGGTTATAAGACAAATTCTACACTCACTCAAAGTACAGTACACGGGGCTACCTGACCGCAATGTCGCAGCCCCTAAACTGAGGAACCAACCACCCAAACTATAAACTTACTTCCTTTCTTCCTCAGTGTGTGTGGGACTTGCTTTTTCTCCATCTGCCGTCCATGAATTGCATGGTTTTAGTTCTTAGCAAATAATAATAATAATAATAATAACAATAAAAACTACTGTCATGTCCACCACCATGTTTCATAAGTGCGACATTGCAGTCAATAAAGAATTAAACGAGTTTTTTCTTCGCTGATTATAATGCCCCCTTCGTGGTCTACGAGTTCGTACGGCGACTCTCGCTCAGTCTAGCAAGGAGAACTAAGAAACGGTGGGATGAATTCTGTGGTCTCCCCTCCACTCTAGGCAATGGCGGGTTGCTATAGCAGGCTCATCCCCAATCCTAACCTGAAATTTCTATTTGACACCACAATATTGCAGGTTACAAACACACACGTAAGTTTACTTGGCTGATAACCTTGATGTTTCCGGTAATTCTTTTTAATAACTTAGGACATCTCGATAAACAGCCCCGTGTTCTTGGGTATGGGTTGAATTTATCTAATAACCTGTGTTTCTCTTATGACTGTAGTAGTGTATGTAACTGTGTAGAGCCGGAGATGGGATAGGTCCCCCGGGACTTGAAATAAAGTGCTATCTTCGTATTTGTCTGGATAAAGTGTGTTGGATAGCCGCTTACAGCACCGGAATTCGAACCATTGATCTTCAAGCTTGTTGCAGCTCCTCCATTGCAGTCGTAGTGAGAGATTTTACCCACTTGGCTACGCCAAGTATCGTTAAATTAATTACAAATTCCTCGTGCTGAAAATGTGCATTATGCAGTAAATAATGACCAACGAGAGTATGAGCTAGTCATCTGGTTGCTAGTATTTATCAGTCATTCCGTAAGTAAGTGTGTAGTTTTACGTGACCATTAATCTGGCGATCATGAGCCACGGGACCCCCGTTTTACGTGCAATCTGAACCACAGGACATGGCATTTCACTTCGTAAATCTCGCATGCATTATTAATGGGTCTACTTCATGGTGTTGGGCCTAGCAGTCTTAGCTGTCACCGCGGAGGTCCAGGTTCAGTTACCGGCACTGCCAAGAAATGTAATTGTGGCCAGAGGGCTGACACGGTGACACTCCGTCTTGTGACGTAAAACTAAGGGGATCTGGTTTCAATTCCCACCACAGCTATTTTAGAACTTCTTCGCGTTTTTCCCCACTTCTACTCGAGGTGAATGCCGGGATGGTACCTAATGTAAAACCACGGCTGCTTCCAGCCATATCCATATCCTAGCTCCAGCTACAAATGCACAAACTGATATAACCATCACAATGACACAGGTTAAGAGACAAATTCCACACTCGTGCAAGTACACGGGGCTGCATATCCATGATGTCACAAGACCCCTAAATGAAGCAACAACAACATCACTGGTGGAAAGTTTGCAATGGCAGCGAACAAAATCAGCAGTTAATTATACGAATCTTGATTTATCGATGAGAAATTGAGAAGTTATACCTTGCTCGTTAATCGAAAGTCATGCCTCCCTTAAAAGCATATAATTAGACGCTTTGTGTGTCCTCAGCGCAGATTGAGAAGGGATTATTGGAGGAGCTGCTATCGATTACAGTCCTGATACTATATCTTCATCAGACCTGCTTCCTATTTTCTGTCTCGCCTTGTGTAAATAATGGTCTCTTTCAGCGCTATTGATTTATAGATAAAATTTTAATCAGCTCCACACCACTTCATTATCCTTACACCAATTCATCTACCACGACAGCGGGCCCCTGGACTAGTATTTCCGGGCTCCTAGTTTTTATTCGTCCCACGGCAATCTCTCCTCGAAGTATCAAACTTTAACCTCGCATCCTCCACCACTGAAAACCTTCCGTGTAAATTACTTTATCTAATTAATTATGAGTTTCCTTATTCTTCCGTTATTCAGAGCTCTACTCTTGTCTCCAATTCATTGTTTTATTTTACTTCATGATTTTTAACAATGTGGGTATTAGTCATTTTTGTTGTATGTGACCATTATGCTCACCAAAAAGACAAGCAAGACGGTTTTTAGAACCTTTCTATGTAAATCGATTTTTCAAATATTGATTTAGATAGCAGCTCTATAACCTCAATATGTCATACATTAAATTAGTAACTTTGGAAAAACTAAAAACATCATGGTTATCATAAAGTTCATTTTATGTTCTCTTTTCACGATTTGCTGACTACTCACTAGTTACTGTTACATTCAATTATGTAGCCTGATCAGAAGAATTCAATAGTCTTTAAAAATTACTTTCAGTGAAATATTCTACTTTGAGCTCTTTTACCACCTCTGGCCCCTCAGCAAGACCGGATCCCAGGGCTACAGCCCCTTTTGCCCCACCCTGCGCGTGCATGGCCCACTAGTATCCATGTTGCCAAGTTTTCATGCACCCGTTGCTTAAAGGGACATAATAATTATAATCACTGCAAACTAGCTCTGAAACATCAACTAATAGATTCAATGAAACCATACAAGGAGTACCGTATACAGCAAGCATATTGAAAGTGACACCCACAAAATCTATTGTGATACATCTGTCATTACATATAAAACCATTCCAGCTAATAGAGCAGACATTATTTTTGTGGACTCCACAAACACTTGCATTTGATCGACAATGCGGTCCTGAAAACATACAACATGCAACAAGTGTACAGTCAATGAATCGGCAAATACAGAGAGTTGGCAGAGGAGATTAGGATGTGGCATCAAGAAAAGACGACTGTTGTACAGTTTACGCCTCGGTTTTTGGCCGGCCCGTTCTGGTTTCACAGTCGTACAGAGGACAGGAGGCGTACCTCAGACATGTACAATTGATACGTGACTTTTCAAAGAACCTTGTAGTTTTACGTGACCGTAAATCTTGTGATTATGAGCCACGTGGAATCCGAACCACAGGACATGGCATTTCACTTCGAAAATCTCACATGCATTGACCGTGAATCGAACCCAGTCCACCTTGGTGAGAGGCCAACAGCTTGACCGCTGCTCCACCACGGCTCTCGTGACTTTTCAGTCGTGCAGAAAGCACTCACGTATCAATTGCATTGAACAATCGGGGCTCACCACTTGTCTTCTCAGCAACAGGTGTTGTACCAACATCTCTGAGGAGAAACCTCACGCATTTAAACTACCCATCAATACAGTGATATGTGTTCAAGAATTGGTCATTCTCAACAGTAGGAATGATCTTAAACCTCCTCATCACATAAATGAAATAGAAGATAATCAACTTGCAGTAGAATGTCGTTTGTGATCGCTTCCTGCCTTCTTTAACAATAGCCGAGTATACATATGACACATTCATTTTCATTTGACACTGTTTGGCCTTTCAGCGTTCAATCTGGTGGCTTCGGTGGCGAAGTTGGTAGCATGATGAGCTTCTATGCCCAAGATCGCGGGTTCAAACCCTGCCGAAGTCGTCAGATTTTTTAAGAGCGTTAAAATCCCTCAGAATGCCTTCCTTCGGAGAAGAAGTAAAGCCGGCGGTCCCATGTCATAGATTTATGGCATGAGAAACAACCTTCCACTAACTACACTTGTGGAAGCTAAAATTTGTAGGTTAGTTTGATAACGCTACATTAGTTCCAAAGTTCGTCGCCAGGTGTTGACTGCGATGGCATTTAGTAGCTACGTCCACAGCTAGGTGTCGTGGAGGGTAGCATTTGGTAGCAAAAGTAGGAACTACTTGAAAAAAATAATCGTCTGCAGTCCTTCTACCTGAATCACAGATAACACACACTAATACAGTCATCACAATTTACACCGGTTATCAGACAAATTCTACACACACCCAAAGTACACGGGGCTACATGACAGCGTTGTCACAGCCCGTAAACTAAGGAACCAACCTACCAGAGTCCAGTCTAGTCTCCAAGCCTCTGTTTGCGAACAAGTCTCCTCCATGATGCCCTGTTAGAAGTTAACATTGAGGCCTCCTCTGCTTCTACACCTCTCACATTGAAATCGAAATCGTTAAACACTGAATCTAACCAACGCCTCCTACTTCTCTTACTCTCTACAGGTAGCCAGGGTTACCTCAATTACACTCGACACTCCGGGTAGTCACCAGAGGAGTCCCTCAACTCCGCTCGGTCTCGGTCGCGGTCTCTTTATCCTTATGCATTCTTAGAACGACACAAGTCTTCCATGCTCACATCTACCATTGATTATAATCAATGCCTCTAATATAACTAAAATAACTTCTAATAATGTTAACAAATTAAGTATAACTTCTCAAAATAACCTACTGTGGTCAGTGATATTTCAGCAGTACAATAACCACTGCTTCAGTGTTTACATTTTTAAGTCAACTAAAATAAGTGGAACAGCTAATTTCAAAACATAGAGTAGAATTGTTTAACTTTCTGTTGTTACTTAGTCTACTCCTCATTTAACAATTTCTTATCACGTGTAAACTGATAGGAACAGACGAGATGATTGCATAGAAAAAGTGGTGTGCAGACGATATCTTAAATCCGAATAGTTGTTACGATAAACAAGCCTAGCTTTATAAGAGTTAGAATTCATAACTAATTTGTTGTGTGGGAATGGAGCTGATTTTTCCGTTCTAGGCTGGAAAACAGCCTTTTCAGCATCCGCAGGTGATATCGAAAGTATTTTTTAGGTAAAAATTATACACCTATTATTATCGAAATTTAATTTTATAATGTCTGACTAGGTTAAAAAACATACAAACATTTAATTATGCACATGTTAAAAACAATGCATAAAATTTGTAGAAAAAATAGAAAACTTGGCAGACTTATTTAAAAGAATATTATGATTAATTTTAAAACTCTTCGCTCATGGGCTGCTGAAGGTGTTTGACCCGGCCCTTGGTATGCGAGCAGGAGGGTTTTGGCATTTGTTTACGTCATTGGGTATAAACCATTTGCCGACCCCTTGCCAAAGCCAGAGCGGAGTTGAGGAACTCATTTTTGGGTCCCTTGGAGGACAGTGGAATTAAGGAAAATCGAGGGGAATTGATGGTCGACCGAACCGGCATTCCATCCAAGTTCCAACCACGCCCAATGCTGCTTAACTGTGGAGTTCTCATGGGATCTGGTGTTTCAACAAGGCCAGGCCGTTGGCCATATCAGTATAGGCCCTACTAGGGAATAATAATAATAATATTAATAAAGATCCTAAGAAAAATCTTGAGCCCAGTAAAAGAAAATGGTGAATACAGGAGACCACGAGCTCTACGCACGCGTGAAAAAAATAACTGATCTGATGAGGAAAAGAAGAATTTCATTTTATGGCCATATGACACGAATGAGCTCTGTGAGATTGACAAACATGATCTTTACCTACTTTCTAGAGAAGATAGCTAAGGTGGCTTGGTTCACTGAGGTAGGCAGAGATTTACAAGATATTGGATTTCATGTGACGATCTGCAGGTGCGTGTGTCACTTAAGATGATACTGACAACTCACCGAAGTTTCCTAGCAAAACCTAAGCTTAAAACAGGCATGAAATGGACGGAAGAAAGGAAGCAACAACATCAAAAATTCATGCGGCAGTACTGGGAGAATTAAAAGCTCAACGCAGAAACCAGCTGATATAACGTGGTCCTTAGTTGGCCGAAACGCAATAATCTTATTAGTTTTCAAAAAAATTCACCCTTTACTAAAACTGAAATATATCGGACAGTATTTGCGCTACGACGGCGTATGTTGTCTGAAAATGTAATGCCCAGCACGCATTATCGATTGATACCCACCTTACTTGATTATATCATCCATGTGTTAAAATAATTGCGAATATTACTTCCTTCAAGGTCACACGAAAATAGAATCGAATGACTTGACGGACCTATTGTCGCTAGGCGACAACGACTAACACCGTATCATGATATTCAACGCCGTCCCAATAATAAATCTAACTTGATGGACTGTCACTAGGCGACAACGACTTATTCTGTATCATGATAGTCCGGTAAAGTAGAGTGCACATCTTCATCGTGGTTTCCATGGTAGTAATGTGAATCCACGTAAACATCTTCATATTAACAGAGATCAAATCTCCTTGGGGTCATAACGCATTCACTTAAAAATCTTCTATGCGGTTTGAATCACGCCAAAACAGAATATTTCTTCATGCATTTTTAGCCTATTTTCAATTTTGAAAAAATAGGCTTATGAGATCACCTTTGTCCGTGTGTGTGTGAGTGTGTGTGTGTGAGGTGTGTGTGTGTCCCCCTAATAAAATCTAAACGGCTAGAGCGATTTCAATGAAACTCAGTAAGTTCATAGCACTATTCCCGGCGACCTCGACCGTGCCCTTCAAATTTTGTTACGTCTTACCAATCCAACATGGCGGCTGTGCGAAATATTTCACTAGCATTCAATATCTCCGAAACTATTACCGATATAGCCCTGAAATTGTGTACGGTGATAAAGAGCACCACTAGAAGTTCACCTATGAGACTTTCAAAAACCTGGCGACTACAAAACCAACATGGCGGTCAAGCGAAATTGAGACTTTGAAATAGACATTTCTCGCGATTTAACTATCCAAACGTAATGAAACTTGGTACAGCAAATGTTTATACACATTGTAATGCACTGGAGTCTAATTTAGGTCAATTGCTTACATAACCTCAAAATGGCTGCTGTGCGAAATATTTCACTGACATTCTATATCTCCGAAACTATTACAGATATCATCATGCAATTTTGTGCGGTGATAAGGGGTACTGATACAAGTTTACCTATGTATATTTCATAAACCTGTAAAGTACAAAACGAACATGGCGACCAAGCGAATTTGAAATATTTTAATAGACTTTTCTCGTGATTTAACTCTCTGAGCGCAGTGAAATGTGGTACAGTAAATGATTTTGCAGATTGTAATGCACTGCCATCTAATTTAATTCAATTGTTTACATAACCTCAAGTTGGCGGCTGTGCGAAATTTTAAAATTAAGTTTTTATTCTTGTGTCGTAATCATGCGATCGAAGTGAAAGTTTGAATAATGAAGCTAGGCAATAATTGTCCTTTAATTGTACATAACTCTATGGCCTATACATATAACAATCCTAAATGGCGAGCTTCCGAAATATTTAGACGGTTCTCAATATCTATGAATCTTTTACAGCAACCAAATTGAATTATTTTATGTTCATAGAGACTATAGGACTTTCAGTAACCTGGTGAGCATAAATCCAACATGGCGGCGACGCGAAGTATAAATATTTAAATTGACTTTTCTCGCGAATTAACTATCCGAGTGCCGTGAAACGTTGCACGTTAAATGCTTATACAAATGTTGATCCACTGGCATGTAATTTATTTCAATTGTTTGCATAATCACAAGATGGCTGGTGTGCGTACTTTTAAAATCTCGTTTTTACTTCTTGTGTTCTAATCATGCGATTGAAGTTTGAATACCACACGTACACAATAATCTTAATGTAATAGTACAAAAATAAAAATCCATCCTGGCGACCATATGAAATATTTAGACGGTTCTCAATATCTACGAATCTGTTACAGCAATTAAACTGAAATTTTGTATGTTGATAGAGACAATTAACATGAGCAGGATATATGAAAATAGGCTGTATAGTTCTTCACGGAAATACTTGTTTTGTTTTATTTCGATCGTTTGGTGTTCCAATACATCCAATATAATTATAACATTCACTGGTATAGGGCGATCAGATCCCTAATTACACCATGATATCGTTAACTTCTACCTGCTCCACTCAGGTACTAATGTCGCATGTATCCATGCATGATATCGTTAACTTCTACTTGCTCCACTCGGGCGCTAATGTCGCATGTATCCATACAATAAGCAGAACGGGATTCGCAAGCCGGAAGTCCGTATATATATATATCCTGAAACATCAGTACATTACGTCTGGAATAAGAGCAACTGCCAATGACAAAAAAGAAAAAATATTTCAAAAACTATAGGCAGAATGTATAATGTTTCGCCTAAAGAAACAGAAAGGTATTATTTACGCTTGTTATTGATTCACGTCATAGGGACTACCAGCTTCCAGGATCTATGAAAATACAAAACCGTTGTCTATTCTGCTTTCAAAGAAACAGCTAAGGAGCGAGGTTTGCTGATTGATGATTCTGAATGGCAGCGTTGTTTGGCAGAAGCGTCACAGTTTCAGACGCCTTCTCAGTTACGACAACTGTTTTCATACATATGTATCTTTCAGACACCTTCAAATGTAAGACAGTTAACCCTAGAACTGCAGACCGTCTTCCAGGAAGACGGTGTGTTGTTTAATCAAGTGCGACCGTCTCTCTGAAAGACGGTCTCGGTATTCAAATATAGTACTACTGTTAGCCATCAGACGGCACTAATTTCAAGTTATGCTGGTTCCCGATGCTTATATCTTTCTTTGTGATACTCTTTGGCAAACAAATGACAATAAGCAGGCTATTATTTGGCTCCAGAAGTGGAAGTACTTTCATGTTGACATTGACGTTGCATTGAGCAAAATGGCAGCCAACATGCCTATGTAGATGATTCATAAATTGAGCGCTTTTTTAGTAAACAACAGGAATTATTTAAAACTGGTTCCTGAAATAGTAACAAAAAACTGTGAACTTTTCATTTATGATGTGTCTGACATACATTTAACTTGGCAATATGGTTTTCTAGATCAGAAAAGTCAATTTTAATTTTTAATTTTATGAAATACTTTTGTTGATTAATTCAAACTGATGAGTCTGAATGATTCACATCTGTAAAAATAATATAGAACAGTCTTTCAGCTTTCTATTGATGTATGATAAGTTATAGGCCTATTCTTGAACACAGTTTGCTTACAGAAAAGGCAGAAGGTGAATTTCTCATGTAGGCTATGTGCATAATGCAGAAATGTCATATTGTAAAAATAATTTTCTTTTTTAGTAAATAACAGGAATTATTTAAAACTGGTTCGTAAATAGTATCAAAAACTAAGAACTTTTCATTTATGATGTGTCTGACAAGCATTTAACTTGGCAATATGGTTTTCTAGATCAGAAAAGTCAATTTTTATTTTTAATTTTATGAAATACTTTTGTTGATTAATTCAAACTGATGAGTCTGAATGATTCACCTCTGTAAAAATAATATAGAACAGTCTTTCAGCTTTCTATTGATGTATGATAAGTTAAAGGCCTATTCATGAACACAGTTTGCTTACAGAAAAGGCAGAAGGTGAATTTCTCATATAATGTGCATAATGGAGAAATGTCATATTGTACAAATAATTTTCTTTCTTAGTAAATAACAAGAATTATCTATAACTGGTTCTTGAAAAAGTAACAAAAAACTGTGAACGTTTCATTTATGATGTGTCTGACAAACATTTAACTTGGCAATATAGTTTTCTAGAGCAGTAAAATCATTTTTTTTATATATATATATTATTTTCTAAAATACTTTTTATGATTAATTCAAACTGATGAGTCTGAAAGATGAACCTCTATAAGAATAATATAGAACAGTCTTTCAGCTTTTCGGAGGAAAAATTATCATCTTAAGTGGAGATTTTAGGCAGGTATTGCATGTTATGTATGATAAGTTATATTCATGAACACAGTTTGCTTACAGATACCAAATTCCTTTAGTGTGTATTTTATGGGAATGTACTGCAGCATTTGACGGATTAACCTGCAGCAGTTATTCATGATGTCCTTGAGCAGCCGATTTGCACACATCAACGCGTGATTATTAGCCATAGGGCTTCATCCCAGATGATAAGTTTTGCTGAACGAATATAAAAAGCTTCCTTGCTGTTAACTTTTAATCCTGATACAGAACTTTCATGTAAATGTAGAGGTAACTTGAACTGGATCCAGGATCTATGAAAATACAAAACCGTTGTCTATTCTGCTTTCAAAGAAACAGCTAAGGAGCGAGGTTTGCTGATTGATGATTCTGAATGGCAGCGTTGTTTGGCAGAAGCGTCACAGTTTCAGACGCCTTCTCAGTTACGACAACTGTTTTCATACATATGTATCTTTCACAGTTGCACAAATTTGGGATTAAATGTAGTTTCTGTTGCATGGACTGGTATAGCCAGTTGTGCCTCACGCATCTAGAGCAGCTTCAGTCCAAATGTCAGTAAGGTTCTCTCCTTTGTGGCCATTATTCAAAATTTTTAAACTCAACAAAAATATGCGAGCGGATACAGATCAACGTGACTTTGCAAACTTCCTGATTCAAATTGGTAATGGTGAATACCCTCAAATGTTGGAAACAATGTCCTACTTCCTCGCCTTGACCTTACGCCATCAGATACTTCTTTGCCATTTTCCTTCAAAAGAAGGCAGTTTCCAGTACGTTTGCCTTTTTGTATGACTATCAATAAAGCTCAAGGTCAAACACTAGATCAAGTAGGCATTTATTTACCTCAACCGGTGTTTAGCCACGGACAACTGTATGTCGCACTATCGCGAGCAAAATCCTTTCATGACATCAAAGTTCAAATAGAACCAATAGGCAAGCGAACATCAAATGTCGTATGGAAGGAAGTACTATTAGAATGTTGAAACGAATGTTGCGGAGGAGCACAGACCTCAGGAAACGGGGCACAGATTAAATAACAATTATACAAAGACGTCCATATCCCTAATACGATAACTGTCCTGTGGTAATTGTAAAAAAGTGTTGTTGTCCTACATCGGTGATTACTATCCTACATCCTGTTATTCCATTCCCTCAGTTCTATAACAAAGATATAATCAATCAAATTTACAGCTTAATAAATATTAATTCCTTCTGTGTGAGTTATCTTTTCATTTCTCATCAGTCGCCTTTACTTACTATTCTATCTGTAGGGGTGGAGGCGATAGCTGTCTTTACAGAGATGTGCAAATTATTAGATTCGATGTCAGTTTTCCAAAATTGCTTTTTTACTTTTCACGGTTTAATGCACTAAGTATATTTACAAGGCGATGAAATTACTTCAAATGTTTAACCAAGACTCCTAATTATATTTTCATTTAAGAAACTCAAATTAACAGAGGAGCCTTGAAAATGCAAAATGCCACAATTTACGTTTTTATTACTTCACTCTACTTTACGTGTGAATTTAGAGCAGAGGGATTTGGGGTCTTTTAACTGATGAACGCTATTGAACTATTCAAAGATTCATGAACTATGTATTGAAATCACCTGACTTAAATTCTAAAGTCAATAAAAAATTGAAAACGGACCCAGCTCAGATAACCCTTGGAATCCAATAATTTCAAAGTTTCCAGACGCAATTGCTCATGGTAAAAGGTGTAATTCCACGGGAGAGGAAACACTACTAAGTAGGACAACAAAATAAGTTGGTCAATAAAATGATTTTGAATAAAATAAATTATCACTAATTAAAATTATTTTATTTAATTCTATTAATTTGCATACCTCTATATGTTACCCAAGAGTTACATCTCTAAATTCAAATATAAGCGACCCATCTTTTATTTTAAATTTATACCATTGGTATTACACTGAAGGAAATGGAAATTGCAACACCATGAAGATATTGGTGGTTTGTGTTGATTTTCAAGATATGGAACGATGCCATGTAGGTATGTAAACGATCAACGTTTCAGACCCATTGGATTGTTTCTACAGGTCTCCCCACGTGATTGGTCGCGGATGAATCAACTCCAGTGTATGGACTCTGGTGTAGCGTAGTTGACTTGCAGTCTGTGCAGTGAAGTGTTCCCCGTCAAACATGCCTCGAAGACAGAGAAGGGCACGCTATCAACAATTGTCGCCGTTTGAGAGGGCTCGGATAATTGGGCTGTGTGAGGCTGGATTATGGCTAAGGACTGTCACTGCACGTGTTGGCCGACAGGCATCTACGGTACAACGTGTATAGCAGCAGTGGTCAAATGAAGGTACCCACACTCGTAGACTTGGCACAGGTCTAGCGCGACAGACAACTGTGAGAGTGGATCGCCGCATCATTCGGATGGCCCGGATGGATCCCCATGCAACAGCAGCGCAAATTCGAGCAGCTGTGGCACCCCACGTTACACAACAAACAGTTGGTAATCGCCTGCGTGCAGCTGGCTTACGCTCCCGTGTCCCTGCAGAAGGTGTTCCATTTACCCCAAAACAGCGACGTGTAAGGCTGGCCTGGTGTCGAGAACGATCGACGTGGGTCGACGAATGGCATAGGGTCGTCTTTAGTGATGAATCGCGCTTCTGTCTTGCCCGCAGTGATCGCCGGAATAGTGTGCGCCGACGTAACGGGGAAAGGGGCCGCCCAGACCTTATTGTCGAGAGGCACACAGGGCCAACACCAAGCATTATGGTCTGGGGAGCTATTGGCTTTAATGTGAAATCACAATTAGTGCTTGTTGAGGGCACTATGACTGCTCGACAGTACGTTGATAGGGTACTCAATCCAGTGGTTGTCCCTATGATGGCGCACATTGCTAATGGGCTGATTCAGCAAGACCATGCCCGGGTTCACACTGCACGCATCTCCAGAGAAGCTCTCCACGACATCACAATCTTCGAATGGCCCGCCAGATCCCCGGACCTCAGTCCTATTGAGCATGTATGGGACATGATGGGTCGACAACTGGCCAACCGTCCTCAGCCACCCACAACTCTGGTACAACTGACCCGTGCAGTGCAGCAAGCATGGGCCACAATTCCTCAGGAAGCGATCCAGGGCCTTATTGACTCCATGCCTGTCCGAATTCATCAATGTATTGCAGCTCGTGGTGGGCACATCCTGTATTGATTGTTGTCCAAACTTGCGATCAGAGGGACCTGAAAGTGTGATCATCGAATCACAACCGAACACTCGTCTTGCATGTTCAATTGCAGCAATGTAGCACCACTCCTTCTGGGTGTTGCAATTTCCATTTTCTTCAGTGTATAAGTAGACAGCACCAAATTGTACCGCTGTAGCCTTAAATTAGTATAAAACAAAGTTCCAGATTCCTGGATGTAACGGGCAATTTCGAGAGCAACTTGATGGATTTTGATGCGGTTTTCACCATTCTGTAAAGGATTTCTCGATGAAGGATTAGGTAGAAAAACATTTATTTATGACCAAAAGAAGCCGAGCAGTTACGATTTCAGTGAAACGAGTTGAAGAAAAACCTAACGTCTATGTGTCTTTTAAGCTTACGCTGGGTAAACTGTTAAAAATATCGATATACTCTTGAAAATTGTTCAGCTTGAAAAGTTCTGCAAGAAAGTCCGCGACAGCTCCCATATCGACCACTTTAAGTGTTTTTACGTTTCCATTTCTTCAAGCAATCTCCATTCAGTGGAAATTTAAATTACTAGCTTCAGAGTGAGTTTACGAGCTTGCGAGCGACCTATCACCCTAGCTTCAGCCAGCATCAAACTGTCGAGTCATGTCGAGTTAATACTTCAGAGAAGAGTATAGCTTATGTGTTTGGAGTTAGCTGTTCATCTCGGTTTTTCAGAATTGCTTCTGGAACCTGACGTCCGTGCGCCTTTTAAGCTTACGCTGGGTAAATAGTGGGACACACACACACAGAGGATAGGCAGACACCCACACATTTGATCTCATAAGTCTACTTCATCATTTACCCAAAAGCGACGGCACCGTAAATGTCTGTTCAGGTCACTAGCATGAAGACGTACAAATGTCATTTGGACAGAAATGCTGTAGGATTGTTGAAGTGAATGCTGCGGAGCAGCACGGGTCTTCTAGTAATATTAATTATTTAAATATTATTATTATTAAAATGTCGCCTCCGTTGTGTAGTGGTCAGCGAGCTTAGCTGCCATCCCGGAGGTCCGAGGTTCAATTTCCGGCTCAACCACGAAATTTGAAAAGTGGTATGAGGACTCTAACGGGGTCTACTCAGCCTCGGGTGGTCCAAATGAGTAGAGAAGGTTCTATTCCCACCTCGAAGTGTCTTTTCATGGTTTCCCCTTCGTATTCGGGCAAATGCCTTGATGGTACCTAACGCCAGGCCACGACCACCTCCTTCCCTCTTCCTTGTCTAACCCTCCCATTCTTCCCAGCCCGTCCCAGCCCTCATGAGGCTTTGCAGGTAAGGCCGCCTGGGCGAGGCGCTAGTCCCGCCTCCCCAGTTGTATCCTGCGACTCGATGTGAAGCTCCAGGACACTACCCGTAGAGGTGGTAAAGGTGGGATCCATCGCTGAGTCCGTGGGAAAACCTACCTGGTGGGTAAACTGACTCCAAAAAACGAAAAAGAAAGAAAAAAAATTACAGCCATCAGTTTCTGTGAAATAGGTGCTCTTATAACACAATGTACCTGATAATCACTGTCCCTCCCTTGTTCCTCAGGTTTGGGAGATAACAGGCTTGCTCGCTGTGCTGGACATAGGCTAGTGCGCCCAGTCATTAATTTTAATGACAAAGCTAAAGCGTACGTGCGTAGTCTCACATTATGTGACACGTGTATTGGCATCATGTAGCACTGGTCTGCAGCCTCGAAAGCGGAGCGCAGTGGACACAAATGCGTGCGAAGGTTGCTCACTTCCCAAGAGACCTTCACGAAATTGAAAGACCTTCGTCAGTTCTCAGCTGTAATGAGGTAATATCGATCTGCGACCTTGACCGCCATTGGGAAGCTGACATAACGTGCGAGAGGAGACTGACCTTATTGCCTTGCATTAACAAGTAACCTGGGCAGTGTTTCTCAACAATGTGACCGTGAAGCTAAGGTGTTCACTTTGCGGTAGGTCGCTGTCGTGGTCTCCTGCACCCGAAGCAGACAAACGACATTGTCTTCCTACAGGATACACACTCAGAAAAGGGCTTCAGCAGCTACGAAAGCCATTCATCGAATTAAAAATATCCGAAAACTTTCTTTGCCCACTGCAATGCCATTGTTCATTGCCTCATATGGAATATAATTAATATGGGAAAATATTTCGAGTAGCGATTTCAAACGATTAGAAAGTGTTAAAGCACGATATCTGAAGAGTGCTTTGGGAGTTGGGATTTATGCACCCTCAAGGATTGTTTACGAATTAGCAAGGGAAAGCTTCTTCTTAGAAGACCTGCGACTGCAATTCATGCTGCCATCTACCGGCCCTTACCAAGCGCATCTCGAACTGCGGCGGAGGAAGAGAAATGGCATCGACCCTGATTTTTATAGCACTAGTGCAATGATGGATCGACAATGCACTGAGGCAGGACAGGATCTAAGCCATGCGGTAACGAGACTTTCAACTCGTTGTTTTCACCATAAGATTTGCTTAACTCAAGGTTTTCACCAACCTGGTGATGATTGTGCGTGTTCGTTGTGTAACAAGTGGTGTGACCGTTATCACTTATCTAAGTGTGCAAAAAGAACTAAATCCATCACAGACTACAGTGAAAACTAAATAGCATTGTATGATCAAATTGTATTTAGAATGATATTTCCGTGTATTATGTAGGTTAAGTAATGCTCTTTCGAGCGCATCTTATTTTATTAATATGGTTGGTTGGTTCCTTAGTTTAGGGGCTGCGACAACGTGGTCATGTAGCCCCGTATACTTTGGGTGTGTGTAGAATCTGTCTGATAATCGGTGTTTTTATTTATCGTATGATGGATATATATATGCAATATATACAAAACAATGTGCACACACAAGTTCATACAATCTCATATTTCAAGATCAAGATCTCTGACCCATTCAACCGCTGCAACTGATGCTTGATGGACATCCGTCAACGTTCCATGGAACGGTGTTAATTGTGATGGATGTATTATTAGTGTGTGTTATCTGTGATTCAGGTAGAAGGACTGCAGACGATTAACTTTTTCAAGAAGTTCCTTCTTTTGCCATCAAATGCTACCATTCACGGCACCTAGCTGTGGACGCGGCTACCAAATGGCATCACAGTCAGCACCCGGTGGCGAACGTTGGAACTAATAGAGCGTTATCAAACTAACCTATAATTTAGCTTCACACAGGTGTAATTAGTGGAAGGTTCTTTCTCATGTCCCGCGGCTCATGATCTCAAGATTAACGGTCACGTTAAACTACAAGCTTCCTTTTTTTTTCTTTTTCATGCCATAAATCTATGACATGGGACCGCCGGCTTTACTTCTCCTCCGAAGGAGGGCATACTGAGGGATTTTTAACGCTCTTAAAAATCCGACGACTTTGGCCGGGTTTGTACCCGCGAGCTTGGGCATAGAAGCTCAGCATGCTACCAACTACGCCACCGAAGCCGCTACAGTATATATGAAGAGAATATATCAGTTGCGCTCTACGGACAGTTCAAAGACTCGCTGTGGACCAGTTAAAATAATCATATCTGTGACTTCTAACTTGGCACTCGTCAAAAGTGTTTATTGGACCACTACGTGGTGTAGCGGCTATCGTTGTTGTCTGTCACCCTGGAGGTCCGAGTTCGATTCCCGCCTCTGCCATGAAATTTTCACTCTGGTGTGACTGTTGGAATGACTTACACTCAGCCTTGTGAAGCAAAACTGAGAAGAGGACGGTTCGATTCCCACCTCAGTCATCCTGGAAGTGGTTTTCCGTGGTTTCTCCACCCCTACTCCAGGCAAATGCTGGGATGGTTCCTAACTTAAGAACACGGCCGCCTCCTTCCCAAATCTCGTCTGAATACACACTGTAATACAGCAAACACAATAACGCAGGTTATCAGACAAATTCCCCCACACACCTCAGTACGGCTGGCTGCGTGGCTCAGGGGTAACGTTCTCGCTTGCTGAGCCCAAGGTTGCAGGTTCGTATCCTGGCGTAGTCAGCTGGCATTTGAGGGTGCGCAAATGCGAGGGAGCCGTGTCAGTAGATTTACTGGCACGTTAAAGATCCCCTTCGGGGCAAAATTCCGGCACCCCGGCGTCTCTAAAAGCCAGAGTAGTTAAAAGGGATGTAAAACCAATAACATTATTAACACCTCAGTACACGGGGTTACATGACGACGATGTCGCAAAGTCTCTAAATCAATCAACAACAACTTTACTGCACTGCGCTTTACTGTTCACAGCACCGTGTATTCTCTCAGTATACGGGGCTGGTGACCACGATGCCCCAAGCCCCTGAAATTGAATTAACAACAAACGCAATCTCTTCAACGCCTACACCACTTTAGCGGTGTTCGGCATGACGTGAATAATTTGCCCTGTTACACATTTGCTTCGCAGTGCTTCAAATTCCGTAATCACTAAGTTATAGGCGCCATGACATCTTTACTACCTGCAATTCTGTTGATGTTATTATTGTTCAATTTTTACGGATTTGGAACATGATGCTCACCAACCCCATGTTAGTAAGCTTGTATATGTGGGATTCCATAAACTGTGTTATTGTGGTGTTTAGCTGGTGTGTGTGATTATCAAAACATGCAGTAAGTGTCGCAATCTTTGGAAGTGCCGTTATATTTCTGGTCCTTAAACTGAGCAACGGCAACATTAGTTCAGGGTTATTGATTTAATATTTTCCATAATGTAATATGGGTTACATTGCCGTGAGTATTCTATTTTTTATGAAAGTTATTCAACCTCCTTAGGATAAGTCAGAAGATTGATAGTTTTAAATCCAACTTTCCGCCATCACAGATGTGATTTCCTGTGGTTTCCCATTTTTAGTGAAGGTAGTTATCACGTTAATAATGAGGGGCATGGTGGCGCAGTGGTCAAGCTGTTGGCCTCTCACCAAGGTGAACTGGGTTCGATTCCCGGTCAATGCATGTGAGATTTTCAAAGTGAAATGCCATGTTCTGTGGTTTGGATTCCACGTAAAAACGAGATCCTGTGGCTCATAATCACAAGAGTCCCGTAAAACTACAATCTTCCTTCCTTACGTTAATGATGAAGGTAATAATCAGAAATGTGTATTACTTATTTGCGGGAAAGCTACACCTCGGGATCCTGGCGTGAAGGGTGGCAATCAATATCCATTTCCTCCAATTGTCAATAAAGGTTGTCCCAGTTGATAGTCGTTAGGTACCATTTCTCCGTTGTTTATAAATATATTCAAAATTTAGTTTTTTAACTTACAGCTGCAACCAGCGCAAACAAAGTTTGTCCATCACGTGTGAAAGTCTGATTGTATGCACCCATTCGACAGAGCGACCTCAAATTAATCTAGTGAGATGTTCAGTTACAGGATATTTATTGACAGTGACTGTTAAACAAGAGAAATAGAGGACATAATTGTTTGTGTGTGATTTGGAGCAGCACAGGAGGGTGTGTCCGCCGAGTTTCCATATCTCCTATAGCTAATCGCATTGCTGATACTATCCCTCCAACATGTACCGTAGTACCTTACTGTACACAGACAGCCTCCAAAGGGAATGCCAGAAATCATGTTAGTATTCTTGTCCAAAAGGTGTTCGTCTTCAATGGCAAAGAAGAAAATGATTACAAAAACATGAGCGGTTCCATGAGGTCCGACAAAAGGAAGTTGCAACCGGGGCTGTAATCCTGTGGCCCGGGGCGGTAGAAAACACCAAAGTAGACAATTTCACTGAACGTAATTTATATACACTTTTGAATTCTTCTGACGAGTCTGTATTAGTTAATGTAACAGCAACTAGTGTGTGTGCTTGCGTCTTCAGTATTTTGACTGGTTTGATGCAGCACTCCATGTCTCCCTGTCCTGAGCTAATCGTGTCATCTCTACATAGCAACTACTCCCTACATCCGAGGCAATCTGTTTAACATATTCTAACCTTGGTTGACCCTTCCTTCCATAATTAAGCTTGCTATTCCTGGGCGTCTTATTATGTGTCCTACCAACCTATCTCTTCACTTCATTAGCAGTCGCCAGAAACAACTCTCCTCCCACAATCGTCTTAATACCTTTTCATTTGTAACCCAATCTACCCACCTGATCTTCATCAATCTCCTGTAATACCACATTTCAAACGCTTCAATTCTCATCTTTTCTGCTGCACCAATAGTCTAAGTTTTACTTCCATAGAGTTCCAGACAAAGGCTTTCAAAAATGACTTCATAATACCAAGAAATGCTTTCCTTGTCTGTGCAAACCTACTTTTTATATCATCTTTGCTTCTTCCATCAACATGTAATAGTCTGCAAAACGTCATTAGCCCTCCAGTACACGCACTGCGGCTTTTTGACCGCAGATATGCGTTTTGTGCTACATTTCAGTGAATAGTTGCTTGATGGGCATCCCCTCTTACCTGATCCTAGTTCGGGCCTCTAGCATTCGGCTTATTACAACATTCACATTTCAGTTCGCTACCTGTTGTCTTTGTGGACTGTTGGGTTATCGCTCGGTGCTTTCCACCGAGGCCGTGTAGTGTTGTGCTATACCGTACTGAGCTATGTGTGGTAAGATTTCGGTCACTCGCTCCAATTTACGAATCGCAGTAGGCCTACTATGAAATGAATCCAGAAGAAGCAAAAAAGTTAAATTACTTACCTGATAATGTTGAAAAGGAAGAAAGAGAGAATGTAATTTTATTGAGAGAGCAATGTGCTGCCATGAAGAGATTTTTTCTTGAAGACAATGAATATGGGATTGAATTATCATCCTCAGAAGAGGAAAATTCAATGACACAGAAGAGAGTGATCACGACTCCGACACGAAATTGTCGGCTAATATTGAAGAAGGCGCTGGAACCGAGGATTGTGCCAGACTTGAGGTGCCCCCTCTCCCTCCTCAATATACAGCTTTACTGTGGATATCTACTTTTAGATTTCTGAGTTTTATATAATTTTACCTCTTTAGGTTTACCACCGCGCGCGTGTTCTCGCGTAACAGTACTCCATGCGTGTTCTGGAGGGTTAGAAGAACATTAAATCAATTTGATGATATACATGATGATGTCTTAGCCTCTCTTCCAGGGAAATGGAAAAGTTTCCGAAGCTATTAATTTTATGTATGACATTGAAATTGAAGAGTTTCTAAAGTGCGGAAAGTTTCTAACTCAATATTTGAAAAACCAATTTACTTAGTTTGGTTCTATTAAAGAAAGCTTTTCAGTCGGTCAACACAAATGGTGCCCAATTACATTAGGTGAGAAAACATGTATTTATATGCTCTAACATAAATGGGCCCTGGGTTCGATTCTTCGAATTACTAAGATTTTTCTTTTCTGGTCTGAGGATTGGAAAGGCGTACACGCCTCCACCTGCTACATGTTGAGAAACATTGGACTCGAATTCCACCTCAGTCATTTTAGAGAGATTTTTACCTGGTTTTTAACTTCTACTCCTGGAAAATGTCAGAATGGTCCGTAACTTAAGGCAACAAAGCCCCAGGAGGTGATAATATTTCAG
The DNA here is from genome assembly GCA_946902985.2 of Meconema thalassinum. Classification (NCBI taxonomy): domain Eukaryota; kingdom Metazoa; phylum Arthropoda; class Insecta; order Orthoptera; family Tettigoniidae; genus Meconema; species Meconema thalassinum. The sequence goes on from OX336388.2 coordinate 1,763,283,461, forward strand.
CAGAGATGATTAAGTGTGGTGGGGAACATTTGGCAAAGCTGGTACACCAGTTGATTGTGGAGATATGGGAGAAGGAGGTAATGCCAGACCAGTGGAACACGGCCATTATTTGCCCAATCCATAAGAAGAATGATAAAGCAAATTGTAAAAATTATCGTGGCTTAGCAATGCTTAGTGTGGTGTATACAATCCTAGCCAAGGTAATGGCTATGAGACTTACACCTCTTGTTGAAGAGTGACTTGGAGAATACCAGTGTTGATTCCGACAGGGTAGATTGACGACGGACCATATCGTCACAATAAGGCAAATAATGGAAAAGTGTTACGAATATAATGTGGATGTGCACCAACTTTATGTGGATTTCAAACAGGCTTATGATAGTGTAACAAGGAAAACTCTGTATCTGACCTTGATGGACATGGGATTCCCACCCAAACTAATCAGATTGGTGCAAATGACTCCTACTGGCACAAAATGTCGAGTTAAAGTTGAAGGAAGTCTCTCAAAAGTTTTTGAGGTAAACCAAGGCTTACGACAGGGAGACGTACTGTCCACGCTGCTGTTCAATATACTGTAGTACATGAGAGAGTAATGAGGGAGGTAGATATCAGCAATCCAGGAGGAACGCTGCTAAACCGTATGAGCAAAAATCTAGCGTATGCTGATGATATAGGTATGCTGTCACGAAGACTGAAGGATTTTGAAGAAGGGATGGGACGGTTAGAAAAAGAATCAGAAGAAGTAGGATTACGAGAGAACTACAACAAAACTCAATATTTGGGAGAAATGCTGTGGAGAAAGATAAGTACATACATTTATTTATAAATCTAAATGGGGTGAATTTTGAGAGGTGTGAAATTTCAATTATTTGGGAGTACTGGTTACTGAAGATAATAGCACAAGAGAAGAAATAAAAGCAAGAATTGCAGCCGGTAATAAATCTTATTGGGCACTAATAAAAATCCTCAAAGCGCGCATCCTCAGTAGAAGATCAAAGGTGACAGTGTACCAAACAGTTATAAGACCAGTGGTAATGTACGGCTCGGAAACATGGACTATGACCGTGACAGAAGAGGAGCTTTTGAGGTGATGGGAAAGAAAAATACTGAGGAAGATTTATGGAGGAGTGAATGAGGCAGGAAAATGGAGAATACGGGAAAAAAGAATTGGAGGAACTATATGGTCATCCTGATGTAGTTTCGGAAATAAAGAGTAATAGGCTAAGATGGCTGGGACATGTGGAGAGAATGGCAGGTGATAGAGTGGTTAAAAAGACCTATAGAGGAAATGCAGGTGGAAGAAGATGCAAAGGAAGACCTAGGAAACGATGGTTGGATGACGTGGAGGACGACTTACGCAAGATGGGAGTAATAAGATGGAGGAAACGTACTGAAGATCGTCAGGATTGGGCAACGATTGTTGGAGAGGCCAAGGTCCTACATGGACTGTAGCGCCAAGGAGTAGTAGTAGTTAAGGTAACGACCACTTACTTCCCAATCCTAGCCTCTATTACAAATACACACGCTACTGCACACAGTAACACAGGTTATCAAACAAAAGTCTACCCTCACACACACAAGTACACGGTGCTGAAGACCATGATATCTCAGACCCTAAAATGAAATAAGAAGGCCAATTTTTCCCACGTTTGACATGTCTGAAGTCAACTAGTTGTTAAGGTGACAGGCCCTATCACCCTCCAAATGAACTCATCGCACTGACAGCTGGGCTCATTGGGGATCTCTTCTTGTTCATCCGAGGTAATTCCTACAACATGACGTTAAGCCAGCCGTGGGTAACAGATAGAATAGGAGTGTCAAACAGACAGGTAATGATCCAGAGCCCTTCCATCTCCACCTCAAGGAACATTATCCCCTTAAAATATTTTGAAGAAACTAACAAAACATGAGAGTTTTTCCAAACTTTTGATAAAGTACGGTATTTTTTAATTTGTGTATCAAAAGCATGTGCAGCTTAACATAAAAATTGAAGTAAAATTTTAAAAATGAAAAGCGAATCTCTCATGGATTACCTCCTAGCCGGTCAGTAAAAAAGAACTTTCCCTGAAATAATAGGCTACTGTGAGATTTTAACTGACTGCATAATGCAATTCATAACAGACTTGTATCTAATATCCAAGATTGTGGGCTTGTTTCCAAGGACAGCGGATTGAAGAATAGAAATCCTTAAATTCAATAGACCGCTATCACAACAACCAATCACACCTGAGAGACGCTGCACCAGTACCAGCGCTCCTCTGGCATGTGCACAAACTGCAGCACTGACCAACGAAGCAAAGCTTGTGAAGCTTCTTGGAAAGGGAATTATATATCCCTGCAGCACCTATTTGAATCCTAGAATTAAATTCACAACATAATACAGTCACTAGAACATTATATGAATACACAAGTATACGTGGATGATGATGTATCCCTAGCCGAGATGGAAACAACAACAAAAACACACAGTAACACTTTCCCATTTGCAAATTTCTCGGTGAATATAACTACTTTTTATAGGCAACCGTCTGGGACAGCAGAATAATATTTTGAACATTATTTTTAATGCGTTTCGTGGCAAAGTCTTCTAGCTGGTCTTGGTTTTATTATCAATTTATGCTTTATACTTTTGATTTCATTGGCTATTCTATACATAACACAGCAAGTCTTGTAGATTTCAACTCTGAATGTTGCCAGCTTCACTCTGGTCAATCATTTGTGTTCATAAGCAGACTTTGGTACACCTTGTCTTAACCTCTTTTGCGATAGCAAACTGTGTGCTATGTCCCATATGATTAGTGAAAAAATTCTCTGTTATGATATTGTAGATTTTCAAGTCTTTTGAGAGATATTTATTACCACGATGTTATTGCTAATGCCCAAGTTTTACTTTTTACTGGGCCCATGGTGTTGGGGTAGCGTGCCTACCTCTCATCCGGTGGACCCGGTTTCGATTCCCGGCTCCTCTATGGATTTTAGAAACTGACTTGAGGGCTGGAACGGGATACACTCAGTCTCTTGAAGAATACTGTTAAGAACTGGGTTGAAGATAACAATATAGGCTACATAGACCCAAGAGGGAACTACCAGTGTACACTAACTTAACTGGACTGATATAATGTTCGCAGGCACCACGTGGACTCAGGAACTGGTGTGGATGCTGGCCAGTGGTCTGGACTACAAGGGAGCCAAGGAGATGACGCTCAACCAGAGAGTGCCCTTCTTTGAGTGAGTGCAGCATACTGATATTAATTCGACTAGTCCTTGATTGGTTCATAAATTTTGAATCGGTCAAGAAGAAATTACGGCCAATTATATAGTATTATGAGCCTTAACTTCACACAATGTACATACAGTACATGTGTGTGATCTGCACAGTTTACAAAGGTAATTACAAGTATGCCATGTTTCGTTTTCCACACTCCCACCACGCAAGTCCTGGGATAGTACCTTACTTCAAGTCCTGGGAGACCTACCCCATCTCTGTCCCCAATACAGTTAAACACTCTCTTACAGTCATCACAGAAACACCGGTTACCAGTCAAAGTTAAATACACACCCATTTTCACGGGGCTGATGACCAAGATATCGCAAGTCCCTAAAATGATTTAACAAACCAACAACAACAAACATCTACAATGTATATTTCATAATCAAGCGCATGTTGTTGTTTTTTTTGTATAGACGTGTGGTAGCCAATCCGCTAGTGGAACGCATATGCCGTCTAAGTGTCACACACAAAGCGATTGTACGGTATGTCATTGAATGGTTCATTAAGGTGGGTGATTCGCTTAAGTTTTACGCTAAATTCGATAAATAATATCACAATAAATGCATTTCTTGTATAGCATCCACGTTCTGCAGTTGCACTTTCTCCCAACTGCTTCTCTCGTTTGGCTCCATGGAATTCTCTACTTTCTGGAAATACCTCCCCCGTGTCAGTTCTCTGCACTGCAAAATATGATCGACCGGGTGCAGTCCAATTGCGCCAGTTAATTACACTGACTGTTGAAGCCAGTGTGATCTGGCCCTTCGATAATTAATTCATAGTCCACTTGTGCCTCTTGTCCCGGCCGAAACCCCTAGATAAACTCAGGTAATCTCAAACGGAGCAGCGCCCCTTCCCCTAAAAATACCGATCGTTATTCAACACTATAATTTCTTTAGGGCAAAGGACATGGAGACCAGCTCCTTAAGTAGAAGAGGACCGCTCGCCCAGAACCGGGTCACCTCTCCACCGCTCGTACGGGTGATCTTACAAAACCTACCTTTAACCAAATAAACACTAACTTCAACGATGGTACGGTAATAATTCTTAGAACTACAGGAAATTTAATATTGAAAATCTATATAACAATATGAACATACCGGTACATCACAAAATCCGTGTTCCTTATTTTTTCCCTCGAACAATGTGCGGTTACATGATCGAACTCTAATATAATTTCCATTTACGTAGTGAAGCATCTCAAAACAACTCTCAATATGTGTAAGAATGGACGAGGAAAGATAACATATCGGGACATACATTTTAATCATATTACTTCTTCTAGACTTCCCATTCACAATCTACTACAATAGAAGAACAAGATTTTTTCATCACAGAGATATCTATCTATCTATATATATAAAGCTCAATGTTTGTCTGTCTGTCTGTCTGTCTGTCTGTCTGTCTGTTATGTATACAAATCCACACCGTTTCACCGATCTGAACCAAAATTTGTATACTTACCCTTCGGAACCCTGCGGGTAACCCTGTCAACTTGAAATTTCCGACAGACCACCCCATTCCCTGCATTTAGGCCCTTTGTCCCAAATCTACACCGTTTCACCGATCTCAACCAAAATTTGTATACTTACCCTATGTAACCCTGTGAATAACACTGTCCACTTAAAATTTCGGACAGACAACCCCATTTCCCGCATTTAGGCCCTTTGGCAAACATCTACACCGTTTGACCGATCCGAACCAAAATTTGTATGCCTACCCTTTGCAACCCTGCGGGTAACCCTGTCCACTTGAAATTTCGGACAGACCACCCATTCTCTGCATTTAGGCCCTTTGACCCAAATCTACACCGTTTCACCGATCAGAACCAAAATTTGTATACTTACCCTTTGGTACCCTGCGAGTAACACTGTTTGCTTGAAATTGCGGACAGACCACTCCATTCCCTGCATTTAGGCCCCTTGGCTCAAATCTACACCGTTTCACCGATCTGAACCAAAATGAGTATACTTACCCTTTGTAACTCTGTGAATATCACTGTCCACCTAAAATTTCGGACAGACCACCCCATTTCCTGCATTTAGGCCCTTTGGCAAAAGTCTATATCGTTTCACCGATCCGGACCAAAATTTGTATACTTACCCTTTCGAACCCTGCGGGTAACCCTGTCCACTTGAAATTGCGGACAGATTACCCCATTACCTGCATTTAGGCCCTTTGGCAAAAATCTATATCGTTTCACCGATCCGGACCAAAATTTGTATACTTACCCTTTCGAAACCTGCGGGTAACCCTGTCCACTTGAAATTGCGGACAGATTACCCCATTACCTGCATTTAGGCCCTTTGGCACAAATCTACACCGTTTCACCGTTCAGAACCAAAATTTGTATACTTACCCTTTGGTACCCTGCGAGTAACATTGTCTGCTTGAAATTGCGGACAGACCACTCCATTCTCGGAAAGAGGACAGGGTCCGTCCCAAAGGCAATGGAAAAATGGGGTAAAACCGGACCCGCTCAGGAAACCCTCAGGGTTGCAAGCTCCCGAACTCACCAGCCATGAGCCCTTGAGCATGTAGCACTATCCAGGGTGCACCAGAAGTGGTGGGGCTACACACACCCTGCCTCCTTGAGGGTCTTGAGCAGAAGACATGAGATATTAAGAAAAGAAAAAGAAGGCTGACACCTCGAAGAATGAGGCTATCAGGAATGATTAGACAAGGGCCAATTAAGGCGGGAAAGTGAAAGAGTCGCTAGGCCTCGGATACCCTGATACCATCGGGATCGGAAGAGAACAAGAGTTTGACCAAGGGAGGCTGACAGGAAAGAGAACTGAAAGGAGCCCGGCACCAGTAGGTAGAAGCAATACCGGACTTAGCTGGGGTCCCGTGGTCACAAACCCACGTCCCACAAGTAGAGAGACCCTGGTGCGTGGAAGGGGGGAGGAGGGGGCCAGGTGTGAGAATAGCTTGCTGATTCATCGCGAGTTGACATGAGAGGAATGTCCAGACCCCGCCGTGTTACCTGGTATTGCTGACTATACTGATGTTCATACAGGGTCTTTGCTCAAACCACCGTAGTGTTACGAAAGAATGAGTGATTCACCGGTCAATGTGAATAGGACCGGGAACCCCCCCGAACGTCTGTCATCATATATCGTCATCATCTGCGATTCGTGCAGCTTGGACCCGAGCAGTACTCGAAAAGCTCTTTCACTACACGCATCGAGTATAAGCCTAAGCCAGAAAATAACGTTCAGACTTTGGAAGACATCGAAGGTAGAAATCTGAATTGCCTATATCAGATTTAAAATTACACCATGTTCGTTTAGTAGTCATTTTTCATTACCTTATTATTATCATAAGGGCAAATGACCCAGATGTTACGCCCATTATACCACTAATCTCCACACACAATAAGTCTTCATCGCCTGTTAATTTTGAAATATGTCTTTCTATCACGGTAGTTTGTAAGTGTGTCGTGTCAATTCAACAGTAGTTTTCATTATCATACTCATCAAAAGGGCAAATGGCCTAAATGTTAAGTCCACTATACTACTAAGTAACACCACAGTCTTCATCGCCTGTGATTTTAAAATGTGTATTTCCATTAGTTTGTAAATTTGATATATCCGTTCAGTAGTAGTCGTCTTCATTATCATCCTCATCAAAAGGACAAATGACCTAGATGTTACGTCCATTATACTACTAAACAACACCAGAGTCTACCTAGCCTGTGATTTTAAAAATATGTATTTGCATTAGTTTGTAAGTTTGATATACCCGTTCAGTAGTAGTCGTCTTCATTAACATCCTCATCAAAAGGGCAAATGACCTAGATGTTACGTCCATTATACTACTAAACAACTCCAGAGTCTACCTAGCCTGTGATTTTAAAAATATGTATTTGCATTAGTTTGTAAGGTTGATATACCCGTTCAGTAGAAGTAGTCTTCATTATCATCCTCATCAAAAGGGCAAATGACCTAGATGTTACGTCCATTATACAGTACTACTAAGCAACACCAGAGTCTACCTAGCCTGTGATTTTAAAAATATGTATTTGCATTAGTTTGTAAGGTTAATATACCCGTTCAGTAGTAGTCGTCTTCATTACCATCCTCATCAAAAGGGCAAATGACCTAGATGTTACGTCCATTATACTATTAAACAACACCAGAGTCTACCTAGCCTGTGATTTTAAAAATATGTATTTGCATTAGTTTGTAAGTTTGATATACCCGTTCAGTAGAAGTAGTCTTCATTATCATCCTCATCAAAAGGGCAAATGACCTAGATGTTACGTCCATTATACTACTAAACAACACCAGAGTCTACATAGCCTGTGATTTTAAAAATATGTATTTCCATTAGTTTGTAAGTTTGATATACCCGTTCAGGAGTAGTAGTCTTCATTATCATCCTCATCAAAAGGGCAAATGACCTAGATGTTACGACCATTATACTACTAGGCAACACCACAGTCTTCCTCGCCGGTGATTTAAAAATATGTATTTCTATTAGAGTGTAAGTTTATTATACCCGTTCAATAGCAGTCATCGTCAGTATCATCTTCATCAATGACGTTGGTGTTAAGGAGACTGAAATATTATCATCATTCCACCGGGCGAAGCCGGGTACTACTGCTAGTCAATAATAAAATAAAAACAGTTGACAATCAAAAAGCCCCGAAAGATAAAATAATGTAACCGCACCACCTAAATGTTTGACCTATCCCAATACGGCCGTCATCATCGGCTCTGTTAATATCGGGACACTCAAACCAAGGGAAAAGAATACAATTAATTATAATATTACATTGTTCCGTTACAGATCATTTCTCACTACAGATACAGTTCTCTTCTACAATTTTGTTAATTACTCATTCTGCTATCTGAGGATTTGAATGAGTTTTTGAATGGTATGGACTCCGTCTTACGGAAATAATTCATGATGAAAATTAATAAATGTAAAACAAAAATACTGGAATGCAGCCGAAATAAATCAGAAACCTCTGTGGAGATCAAATTGGCAGGTGAAAAGCTGAAGGAAGCAGGAGACTTCTGTTACTTAGGAAGCAGAATAACCAGTGATGGACGAAGCAAAGAGGATATAAAAAGTAGGTTGGCTCAGGCAAAGAAAGAATTTCTACAAAAAAGGAATCTGCTGACATCGAATATAGATTTAGGTATTAGGAAGTCATTTTTGAAAGCCTTTGTCTGGAGCGTGGCGCTCTATGGAAGTGAAACTTGGACTATTGGTGTAGCAGAAAAGAGGAGAATTGAAGCATTTGAAATGTGGTGTTACAGGAGAATGATGAAGATCAGATGGGTAGATAGGGTTACAAACAAAGAGGTATTAAGCCGAGTGGGAGAGGAGAGATGTTTCTGGCGACTGCTAATGAAGAGAAGAGATAGGTTGGTAGGACACATACTAAGACACCCAGGAATAGCAAGCTTAGTTATGGAAGGAAGGGTCGAGGACAAGAACTGTAGGGGTAGACCAAGGTTAGAATATGTTAAACAGATTGCCTCGGATGTGGGGTGTGGTAGTTATGTAGAGATGAAACGATTAGCTCAGGACAGGGAGGCATGGAGAGCTGCATCAAACCAGTCAAAAGACTGAAGACTCAAACAACAACATTCTGCAGGTGCAGAGACGATTGATGTCAAATATGGTGTTGTCCACGAAGTATAACCGGAGTGTGTATGACGTGTGTCAGAGCAACTGGCACAGTCACCACCCCCGAAGCAAGACCATGGATAAACGACGTTGGCGATGTAAGGTAACTGGTCATCATGATGGGTTGAAGTTGACACCTTTCAAATTCGCCAGCAGACTTGAAGATATCACTTCTCGTTGTTAAACACCCTCCAGAAGGTACGAAACGTTCGATCTGGGGCCCCAAATCGAAGTTCCATGTACGTAGAAAATAATACTTCCATATGGCCTGCTGAAACATTTCCAAGATGAGTATCATTTCTGCCAACAATACATGCAGGCCGACGACACTGGTGAGTTATATCTCTCACTCTTGACACTAGTCGATGAATAGTCTCCGTTACAGTCGTTGTCTCCGGAATATTTAATTTTGCCTAATTGACTATCTTTACATCCATCCCCCCCAAAAACGTTAACCAAAAGATTTACTTTTCCTACAACATTTTCTTACGTGATACAAGGTTCTCCATCGTTCAAGACCATTATTAGGAACACAATTACGTGAAATAGGAGAAAAAAAACACCATCGTATTCAATCCAAATGGAAAAACACCCCAAAACTAGCCCAAAATAATTTAAATAAGGAAACACAAAGCATTTCCCAACAATCTCCTCGCAAAGAAGGAAAAGAAAAGATACCATAATGAACTTCTGACGACAGACTGAGGAAAAAAGAAAACAAATATATATATCAATACCTCAAAGGCTACGTGAAAGTATTCACAAGAAACCGATCCCAGCCGAAAATACCAGAAAAGACCTCACTAAATTTTGTCACATCACCGAGGTGTTAAAATACAGCTTACCTTTGGTTTATCCCAGAACAATATAGCATTCAAGAAAGAAAATCTTAACATTACATTACATTACGTGCTGTTCCGATTCAATATCACCTCCATTGTCTCTCGCTTCCTACGCTGCCCACACGAAGGACCGAAAAAGACAATAGCAAGAAAATAATTAACCAGTAACAAGAATAACAATATGCATCAATCGGAGAGTGTGTATCCCAGAAATTACACAGCAGTTCAGCATCTCCATATCCACAGCTCATGCCATCATGCGAGACCATCTGCAATATCGGAAATTGAGCTCACGTTGGGTGTCGCGATCTCTGACACCAGCACACGAAGACTCACGTTTCTGGCGTTATTGGTCTTCCTTCAGCGTTACGCTGTTGAAAGCAACGAGTTCCTAAGCCGCATCATTACAGGTGAGTTCTGTCTTTTCAAACCAAAGCACCTAAAGCCACAGTTAAATGTAACCAAAGCATATCACAATCAATGACTGCGGACAACAAATAATGTAAGCATGTAATGAAAATAGCACAGAAATATGGAACACCCGTGCATCTAACCTCCAGGAGATTGAATGAAGAAGAAGAAACTGATGTGTTACATGACGATTGAAACAGGAAGAAATGCTATTCTTAATTAAGGTATAGTCTTTCTTTTTCGAATTTTAATCTTAATATTCTATTAATAGATTGAAATGACAAAATGTCGAAGAAACTCAGTCAATCTATCTATTATGGATTAAAATAATCTCGTAAATTCCATTGTTATATAGCCTATTTTAGATCTTAAAATTGTCACAAATGTTTTATACTTCTCATACATTTATATAGTCTCTGTACTGTAAGAAAACACGTTTATACTTTATGCGTTTATATATTTTATAGTCAATAAGGGGTAGATGACCTCATATTTCCACCCCTTAACACAATATTAACTAACTAGTTTCCATTTTCATTATTCATAACACCATCTTGTGCACAATATTTGCTTAGTCGAAATAGCCGTGGGGTTAAGGCCAATGACTGTAAATCTAGAGATCTCGCGTTCGAATCCCGGACGGGTTAGATATTTTTGCTACCAGATTATCATTTTAAATTTTGTAAATATTGCCAATTCAAATTACAGTACAGTAAGTATTTAGTTAGTTTTAGTTGTAAGTATGTAGTTAGTTAGTTTATTAGATGTATGTCATTGTTCTATTAGACTGTGGTGTGTGAGTGTGCCTGGTGACCGACTGTTTTAGTTGTAGTATTTGTTGCTGGTGGAACTTTAGTACTTTTTCGTTAGTAGAATTTTGGTATTTAATTGTTAGTAGAAGGTTAGTATTTTTGTTAGTAGAATTGCTCTTTAATTATTCTGAAAGAGAGTAGCACCCTTTCAGAATAAATCAATTCTTTACTAGTCTTATATACGGTTAAGATATTGATAATATAAGCCAACTAATGGCTACATTGCGTTCTGCTGCCCGGCTGAAAGCAACGGGAAACTACAGCCGTAATGCAATTCCCGAGGATATGCACCTCTCTATGCATAATTACATGCGATGATGGCCTCCACCCTTGTAAAATTTCAATCCGGAGGTAAACTAGTCCCCCGTTCGGATCTCCGGGTGGGGACTACTCGAGTGGGGGTTAACATCACAGAAGTGACAAAGAGGAAATCTGACATTCTACGGTTCGGAGCGTGGAATGTTAGAAGTCTGCTAGCAAGTGGAAAGTTAGAAAATTTAGAAAGGGAAATGGATAGGTTGAGGTTAGATTTGGTTGGGATTAGTGAAATACGCTAGCAGGAAGAACAGGACTTTTGGTCAGGAGAATATAGGGTCATTAGCACTAAATCAAACAATGGCCAAGCAGGGGTTGGTCACATATTGAGTAGGAAACTTGGACAGCGGGTAAACTATTATGAGCAATATAGTGAACGGAATATTGTAGCCAAAATCAATACTAAACCTACGTGCACCACAGTGGTACAATCTATAGGCCTACCAGTCAAGCTGATGATGAGGATGTTGAAAAGGTCTACGAATAGATGAAATTCTGAGGTATATCAAAGGAAAATGTTATAGTAATGGGAGATTGGAATGCTGTGGTAGGAAAAGGGAGAGAAGGGAAGATAGTAGGAGATTTTGGATTAGGCGAAAGGAATGATCGTGGAAGCAGGCTGTTGGAATTCTGCACCCAGCATGAGCTGGTCATAGCTAACACCTTACTCAATAACCACAATAGAAGAATATACACATGAATGAGACCAGGAGATACAGGGCGTTACTGAATCGACTTCATTATGGTCAAGCAGAGGTTTTGAAACCAGATTTTGGGATTGTAAAACATATCCTGGTGCTGACATAAACACTGACCACAATCTGGTTGTAATGAAATGAAGATTAAAGTTGAAGAAACTGAAGAAAAGTCAAAAGCCAAAAAGGTGGGCAATAGACAGACTGAAAGAGAAGGATGTAAACGAAAGATTCAAGAAGAGTATAAAGGAAGGACTAATGAAAAACCCTAAACCAACTTCAATTGCAGACGAATGGGCACTTTTGAAGAATGAAATAACAAAATCCGCAGAAGAAAACATTGGTAGGAAAGAAAGAATAGGTAGAAAACCGTGGATCACTCAGGATATACAAGAATTGATGGATGAAAGCGGAAACACAAGAATGTAAGAGATGAAAAGGGGAAAGCAGAATACAGACGTCTGAGAAATGAGGTTAACAAGAAGTGCAGGGAAGCGAAAGAAGAATGGCTGAAAGAGAAATGTGCAGGTATAGAAAATTGTCTGAAATTAGGAATAGTAGACTCAGCTTATCGAAGGATTAAGAATACTTTTGGGGAAAAGAAGACTAAGTGCTGTAATATTAAGGACACAAATGGAAAGCCTCTAACAGATAGGGAAGAAAAGGTTGAGAGATGGAAAGCTTATATAGAGTGTTTGTATAAGGGAAATGATATTGAGAATCGTGTAATGGAAAGGGAGGAGGAAATTGATGAGGATGCAAAAGGAGATTTAATACTGAGATCGGAATTTGACCGAGCATTAGAGGACTTACGCAGGAACAAAGCACCAGGCATAGAAGATATACTCATTGAGTTGCTACGCTGCATAGGAGTGAAGGCCTGCTCAGGTTATTTCACTTGGTGTGTAGGATTTATGAGACAGGTGAGGTACCCCCTGATTTCAAGAAGAATGTAATCATCCCTATACCAAAGAAAGTGGGAGCTGACAGATGTGAAGATTACCGTTCAATCGGCTTGATTACTCATGCTTCAAAGATCCTGACTAGAATAATTTACAAGAGGATTGAAAGCCAGATAGAAACGGAGTTGTGTGAAGACCAGTTTGGTAGGAAGGAACAAGGGAAGCTGTACTAAGACTTAGGCTGATTTTGGAAGGTAGAAAAAGGAAAGATAAGAGAACGTTCATGGCATTTGTAGACTTAGAAAAGGCTTTTGATAACGTTGATTGGACTAAATTGTTTGACATTTTGAAATCTATTGGAATAAAGTACAGAGATAAGAAGGTGATATTCAATCTATACAGAAACCAGACAGCAGTCTTTCGAGCTGAAGGACATGAGAGAGAAGCTGGTATTCAGAAAGGTGTAAGGCAAGGCTGCAACTTATCACCCATACTTTTCAATCATTACATTGAACAAGCAATGAATTAAATTGGAGAAAAAATTAAAGTGGGAGTGAAGATTCAAGGAGAAATAATTTCAACTCGGAGATTTGCTGATGACATCGTTATCTTGGCCGACAAGCCTGAGGATTTGAGTGAGTTTTTGAATGGTATGGACTCCGTCTTACGGAATGAATTCATGATGAAAATTAATAAATGTAAAACAAAAATACTGGAATGCAGCCAAAATAAATCAGAAACCTCTATGGAGATCAAATTGGCAGGTGAAAATCTGAAGGAAGTAGGAGACTACTGTTACTTAGGAAGCAGAATAACCAGTGATGGACGAAGCAAAGAGGATATAAAAAGTAGGTTGGCTCAGGCAAGGAAAGCATTTCTACAAAAAAGGAATCTGTTGACATCGAATATAGATTTAGGTATTAGGAAGTCATTTATGAAAGCCTTTGTCTGGAGCGTGGCGCTCTATGTAAGTGAAACTTTGACTATAGTGTACCCATGTGAGTAATTTCCATGGAAAACATGCTTCTGCCTCCAGCCAGCATCAGTCCTCAGGCGTGTACCGTCCACCCACTGAGCAGTTGCATATTTTTGATCTGAGACTGAAAGGTATCAACTCTACAATGATAAAGCACAACTCTATTCTAAAGACTTTAATTCAGTTCAAAATCATGGCTTCAAACACATAAAAACACAATCCCAACAATATAACACAAAACATAGCAAAATTACTCCCACAATCCACTAATATTCACACTTTATCCTAGCAAAACCAGATGATTATTCATTCATTTACTCTGAGATTGACATCAAAATTCCTTCTCAAGTGCGCTAATGCACATTTAAATTACACATAAACTGTACTTATAATCTTATGTCACCTGTTGTGACCACTTTCATTTCACAAGCTGGCTCATCGGAGGTTGAAGCTGCTTGAGCTTTTAGTTCTCGCAGTCAAGAGGTGCAGTGGCACCTTATATAAAGGGAGGTGGCGCGCAGTTCGCTACTCCAGTGGGGGTCCGGGCGGGGAAGCCAAGAGCCCGCCGATGAGCCAACTTGGTGTCCTAGGCGAAACCCCACACAGGACACGGCACAAACCTAGAAGAATTGTTGAATTTTAATTCACTGGCCGTGAAAGCCAATATACCAACTTTTTGGAAGCCTTCATAGGGAGGTTGAGGCTGCTTGAACTTTTAGTTCTCGCAGTCAAGAGGTGCAGTGGCACCTTATATAAAGGGAAGTGGCGCGCAGTTCGCTACTCCAGTGGGGGTCCGGGCGGGGACACCAAGACCCCGCCGATGAGCCAGCTTGGTGTCCTAAGCGAAACCCCACACAAGACACGGCACAAACCTATAAGAATTGTTGAGTTTTAATTCACTGGCCGTGAAAGCCAATATACCTACTTTTTGGAAGCCTTTATAGGGAGGTTGAGGCTGCTTGAACTTTTAGTTCTCGAGTCAAGAGGTGCAGTGGCACCTTATATAAAGGGAGGTGGCGCTCAGTTCGCTACTGCAGTGGGTTTCCGGGCGGGGACACCAAGAGCCCGCTGATGAGCCAGCTTGGTGTCCTAGGCGAAACCCCACACAAGACACGGCACAAACCTAGATGAATTGTTGAGTTTTATTTCACTGGCCGTGAAAGCCAATATACCAACTTTTTGGAAGCCTTCATAGGGAGGTTGAGGCTGCTTGAAATTTTTGTTCTCGCAGTCAAGAGGTGCTGTGGCACCATATATAAAGGGAGGTGGCGCGCAGTTCGCTACTTCAGTGGGGGTCCGGGCGGGGACACCAAGAGCCCGCCGATGAGCCAGCTTGGTGTCCTAGGCGAAACCCCACACAAGACACGGCACAAACCTAGATGAATTGTTGAGTTTTATTTCACTGGCCGTGAAAGCCAATATACCAACTTTTTGGAAGCCTTCATAGGGAGGTTGAGGCTGCTTGAAATTTTAGTACTCGCAGTCAAGAGGTGCAGTGGCACCTTATATAAAGGGAGGTGGCGCGCAGTTCGCTACTCCAGTGGGGGTCCAGGCGGGGACACCAAGAGCCCGCCGATGAGCCAGCTTGGTGTCCTAAGCGAAACCCCACACAAGACACGGCACAAACCTAGAAGAATTGTTGAGTTTTAAATCACTGGCCGTGAAAACCAATATACCTACTTTTTGGAAGCCTTCATAGGGAGGTTGAGGCTGCTTGAACTTTTAGTTCTCGCAGTCAAGAGGTGCAGTGGCACCTTATATAAAGGGAGGTGGCGCGCAGTTCTCTACTCCAGTGGGGGTCCGGGCGGGGACACCAAGAGCCCGCCGATGAGCCATCTTGGTGTCCTAGGCGAAACCCCACACAGGACACGGCACTAACCTAGAAGAATTGTTGAGTTTTAAATCACTGGCCGTGAAAGCCAATATACCAACTTAATGGAAGCCTTCATAGGGAGGTTGAGGCTGCTTTAAATTTTTGTTCTCGCAGTCAAGAGGTGCAGTGGCACCTTATATAAAGAGAGGTGGCGCGCAGTTCGCTACTCCAGTGGGGGTCCGGGCGGGGACACCAAGAGCCTGCCGATGAGCCAGCTTGGTGTCCTAGGCGAAACCCCACACAAGACACGGCACAAACCTAGAAGAATTGTTGAGTTTTAATTCACTGGCCGTGAAAGCCAATATACCAACTTTTTGGAAGCCTTCATAGGGAGGTTGAGGCTGCTTGAACTTTTAGTTCTCGCAGTCAAGAGGTGCAGTGGCACCTTATATAAAGGGAGGTGGCGCGCAGTTCGCTACTCCAGAGGTGGTCCGGGTGGGGACACCAAGAACCCGCCGATGAGCCAGCTTGGTGTCCTAGGCAAAACCCCACACAGGACACGGCACTAACCTAGAAGAATTGTTGAGTTTTAATTCACTGGCCGTGAAAGCCAATATACCAACTTTCTGATTATCATCATTATCATCTGGGCCAATGACCATGTAGTCATGTCTGCTTATCATCTTCTGTACAGCAATTACCATCATCATCGTCTATTTGACTGTGGTGTGTGAATGTGTCTGGTGGCAGTTGCATGTTTATAGATATAGTTCATTTCTTCATTAGACTGTGATGTGTGAGGGTGCATGTGAGTGTGCCTGGTGACGGACTGTTTTAGTGGTAGTACTTGTTGTTGGTGGAACTTAAGTGATTTTTCGGTAGTAGAATTTTGGTATTTAATTGTTAGTAGAAGGTTAGTATTTTTGTTAGTAGAATTGCTCTTTACTTATTCTGAAGAGGAGTAGCAGCCTTTCAGAATAAATCAGTTCTTTACTTGTCTTATAGACGGTTATGATATTGATAATATAACTTAAGCAAATAATGGCTACACTGCGTTCTGCTGCACGGCTGAAAGCAAAGGGAAACTACAGCCGTAATTCTAATCCCGAGGATATGCACCTCTCTATGCACAATTACATGTGATGATGTCCTCCTCCCTTGTAAAATTTCAATCCGGAGGTAAACTAGTCCCCCGTTCGGATCTCCGGGCGGGGACAACTCGAGAGGGGGTTAACGTCACAGAAATGACAATGAGGAAATCTTACATTCTACGGATCGGAGCGTGGAATGTTAGAAGTCTGCTAGGAGATGGAAGGTTACAAAACTTAGAAACGGTAATGGATAGGTTGAGGTTGGATTTGGTTGGGATTAGTGAAATGCGCTGGCAGGAAGAACAGGACTTTTGGTCAGGTGACTATAGAGTCATTAGCACTAAATCAGAAAATGGCCAAGCAGGGGTTGGTCTCATATTGAGTAGGAAACTTGGACATCGGGTGGAATATTTTGAGCAATATAGTGAACGGATTATTGTAGCAAAAATCAATACTAAACCTACGTGCACCACAGTGGTAAAAGTCTATATGCCTACCAGTCAAGCTGATGATGATGATGTTGAAATGGTCTACGAAGAAATAGATGAAATTCTGAGGTATATCAAGGGTGATGAAAATGTTATAGTAATGGGAGGTTGGAATGATATGGTAGGAAAAGCCAGAGAAGGGAAGATAGTAGGAGATTTCGGATTAGGTGAAAGGAATGATCGAGGAAGCAGGCTGATGGAATTCTGCACCGAGCATGAGTTGGTCATAGCTAACACTTTATTCAATAACCACAATAGAAGAATATACACATGGATGAGACCAGAAGATACAGGGCGTTTCCAAATCGACTTCATTATGGTCAAGCAGAGGTTTCGAAACCAGATTTTGGATTGCAAAACATATCCTGGAGCTGACATAAACTCTTACCACAATCTGGTTGTTATTAAATGCAGATTAAAGTTGAAGAAACTGAGGAAAAGTCAAAAGCCAAAAAGGTGGGCAATAGACAGACTGAAAGTGAAGGATGTAAACGAAAGATTCAAGAAGTGTATGAAGGAAGGACTAATGAAAAACCCTAAACCAACTTCAATTGCAGACGAATGGGCACTTTTGAAGAGTGAAATAACAAAATCCGCAGAAGAAAACATTGGTAGGAAAGAAAGAATAGGTAAAAAACCGTGGATCCCTCAGGATATACAAGAATTGATGGATGAAAGCGGAAACACAAGAATGTAAGAGATGAAAAGGGGAAAGCAGAATACAGACGTCTGAGAAATGAGGTTAACAAGAAGTGCAAGGAAGTGAAAGAAGAGTGGTTGAAAGAGAAATGTGCAGGTATAGAAAATTGTCTGAAATTAGGAAAAGTAGACTCAGCTTATCGAAGGATTAAGAATACTTTTGGGGAAAAGAAGACTAAGTGCTGTAATATTAAGGACACAAATGGAAAGCCTCTAACAGATAGGGAAGAAAAGGTTGAGCGATGGATAGCTTACATAGAATGTTTGTATAAGGGAAAGGAGATTGAGAATCATGTAATGGAAAGGGAGGATGAAATTGATGAGGATGCAAAAGGAGATTTAATATTGAGATAAGAATTTGACAGAGCACTGGAGGAGCAGGAACAAAGCACCAGGCATAGATGATATACCGATTGAGTTGCTACGCTGCATAGGAGGTGAAGGTCTAATCAGCTTATTTCACTTGGTGTGTAGGATTTATGAGACAGGTGAGGTACCCTCTGATTTCAAAAAGAATGTTATTATCCCTATACCAAAGAAAGTGGGAGCTGACAGATGTGAAGATTTCCGTACAATCAGCTTGATTACTCATGCTTCAAAAATCCTGTCTAGAACAATTTACAAGAGGATGGAAAGCCAGATAGAAACGGAGTTGGGTGAAGACCAGTTTGGTTTCAGGAGAAATGTAGGAACAAGGGAAGCTGTACTAAGTCTTAGGCTGATTTTGGAAGGTAGAATAAGGAAAAATAAGAGAACGTTCATGGCATTTGTAGACTTAGAATAGGCTTTTAATAACGTTGATTGGACTAAATTGTTTGACATTTTGAAATCTATTGGAAGAAAATACAGGGATAGGAGGGCGATATACAATATATACAGAAAGCAGACAGCAGTCATTCGAGCTGAAGGACATGAGAGAGAAGCAAGTATTCAGAAAGGTGTAAGGCAAGGCTGCAACTTATCATCCATACTTTTCAATCTTTACATTGAACAAGCAATGAATGAAATTGGAGAAAAAATTAAAGTGGGAGTGAAGATTCAAGGAGAAATAATTTCAACTCTGAGATTTGCTGACGACATCGTCATCTTGGCCGAAACGCCTGAGGATTTGAATGAGTTTTTGAATGGTATGGACTCCGTCTTGCGGAATGAATACATGATGAAAATTAATAAATGTAAAACAAAAATACTGGAATGCAGCCGAAATAAATCAGAAACCTCTATGGACATCAAACTGGCAGGTGAAAAGCTGAAGGAAGTAGAAGACTTCTATTACTTAGGAAGCAGAATAACCAGTGATGGACGAAGCAAAGAGGATATAAAAAGAAGGTTGGCTCAGGCAAGGAAAGCATTTCTACAAAAAAGGAATCTGTTGACATCGAATATAGATTTAGGTATTAGGAAGTCATTTTTGAAAGCCTTTGTCTGTAGCGTGGCACGCTATGGAAGTGAAACTCGGACTATTGGTGCAGCAGAAAAGAGGAGAATTGAAGCATTTGAAATGAGGTGTTACAGGAGAATGATGATTATGAGATGGGTAGATAGGGTGACAAACGAAGAGGTATTAAGACGAGTGGGAGAGGAGAGATGTTTCTGGCGACTGCTAATGAAGAGAGGAGATAGGTTGGTAGGACACATACTAAGGCATCCAGGAATAGCAAGCTTAGTTATGGAAGGAAGGGTCGAGGACAAGAACTGTAGGGGTAGTCCAAGGTTAGAATATGTTAAACAGATTGCTTCGGATGTAGGGTGTGGTAGCTATGTAGAGATGAAACGATTAGCTCAAGACAGGGAGGCATGGAGAGCTGCATCAAACCAGTCAAAAGACTGAAGACTCAAACAACAACCATAGATGGACCACATACCGATTCATACCCCCAAAGAAAGAACATCATTTAGAACAACATTCAAACTAACACATTCAATGCAGGATACAGGTCCTACAGAACAGAGTTACACGCCCTTACTCACAATAAACATCAAGACACAGACAACGCTGAAGGACAGACTTCAGAAAAAAACACCAGTTTGAACATAGTGGACACGTTTACAATTACCGATCACAAGACCAATATAGTCCAGGTAACGAACGCACTTACATCTCCAAACAGGTATCCTGCACAATAGCCTACACCTCTAAGTTTCACTCCAAACCTGAGTTCAGATACCGAACATTCGTATTACTCAATTAAAAGCGCTTAGCTCAGAACAAACAATGTTGTTACCAATATTACTCAACACTTAACATCCATATTACTCAATTAAAAGCATTTAGCTCAGAATAAACAATGTTGTAACAAATATTACTCAACTCTTATAAGTTTCATCTCAAACGCATTCACACACACCCAAACTAATGTGGTCCATCATACTGAAAATTCATATTTAAAATCAAAAGTATTTATACGGACAAACCCAGGAACTCCTCATACCTCACAATAAAACCTCCACAACTCACGAGAGACATAACAGAATGCTAATTAGGTGGCACAGAACGCATTAAAAAAAAATGCACGAGGCAATTATTATCTCCAAAACACCTGACTACAATATTTTGACCAACAGATTTTCCAAATGCCACTGCATTCGAAATATACAGAATTACTACGCCATAGAACAGGCAAATGATAAATTGCAAAGATGTACAAGGCCATTATATACCTTAAAATGGAGATACATTATCACTCTAAATTCACCACCCATAAATTCTATACAGCACAGCGCCCTATGCGAATTATTGAATTTCATCACAACCAAACCACTTATCAAACATTCGATGCCAAGAGAACTAAATTATCCAAGTTCAGTGAGTTCACCCAAAGGTTTACATCAATTCTACTCCGGTAACACAACTCTATCCGATTGAGACAACTGCAGTGCACGATCAGATAACAAGGCAAAGCCGTAGACCATAAATGATCACTGAGAAACATCACATTATGTCATCCAAAAGGAACTCATAATACACCCGAAGATCATCCCAAAGGCAACAACTCTCCACCAATAACAACCTAAATAGTTTCTTCTTGACACAATTCCCCATTTCTTAAAGATCCAATTTTCGTAATATATCCAGAGTTACCAATTTCACAAAATGACACGTCAGATATATATGTGAGAAGACCAGGAACGTATTTCATGCATACTCGACCATTCATATTTAAACAACAAGGCAGGGAAACAATTCAAGAAAATTCTGATAATATAATATGAGCAATTTAACGTCAGAAAGACAGCAACTCATCCTCATTGATGTTAAGTTCTCACAAGGTCACAGGATCACGCACACATACCCCCACCCCCCCAAATAAACAATGTTTTCTCATTAACTCAAAGATATTAGTAAGAAACGTTGGAGCACCAACCGCTAGAAATACATGAACCAGAAAACAACAAAATAGGTGCAGTTCAAACACACCCATACTCTCGATATCAATAATTCCTCGTACCTCCTCCATCTCATACTCAAGGTACAATTCGTAAAGACCATCAATAGCCCAGACTGGTATCGAACCAAGAGTGAATCCCATAATTCAACTTTCCAACGTCCCACATACTAACGTACCAAGATAAATCCACAATAAATTAAATATTGCCACCCTTTTAATATATATCCTAAATTTCTAAATTTCCGTGTCAGCAAAAGACATTTCCCTTTTCAAAACAATCAAACACCAAATAATCATCAAGACACAATGATACAACAGCAATCACTCACCTGGTCATTACCAAAATTTTGGAAAAACATATCTTTTTTATATCAATCCCCAATATTTATCCTGACAATGTAATCCAACAAACCAGTATGGGCCAAAACAAATTTACTACCCAGAAGTCGAATTTCCAAATAGGGAACCCAACATATCTCTTACGTTTCACTGAAGTAAATACACTCATCTTGGAACCATTAGCTGACATACTACTCACATTAATCGAAATTAATTAATTTGGGTAATTTACAAATTACTTTCAGGGTTGGATACCAACGTTCACTAATTAAAGAACCCGGCCTACCCGAATCCAAAAATGCAGTCACATATAAATCATTTAAAGATACCTCAACCAACAGGGCAAATAGTAGATTGTTAGAGGAAATTTTTGAGCAAATTTTCTCTTCCTTCGCATTGTCGGAAACACCCTCCATTATCTCGTTCACAAACCTACAAAATGACTCTGTGACCGGGTGTTTCTCGCAATGTTCGTTCTCCGCTAGTCATGATTTCTTTTTCCAACATGTACTCTCCATATGATTTCTCCCTCCACAATTTCGGCATCTCAACATACCATTATCATTCGCTCGTCTAGACCCCCCTTCTGATCTGTTAGGATGAAACAATTTATCTACGACAGGTGGTGCATTGGAAACTAAACGATGATAATCAGTCAACTGAACAGATTCCACCTGGATAGCAACTTCTCGTAGTTCTGAAATCGTCATCGGATGCGCTCCCACACTCAGACACGAACGACACTCAGGGGTCATCCCCGTTAAAATGAGCGAGACGATTTCCCTTTCCAATAAGCGTAAACCAAAAACTTTCACGAACTTAGGGACATCCACGATACACGAATTCAGAGACTCACCTACTCTCTGTGCTCGGTGTAAATATTGAACCCTCATTGAATCCAACGATCTCATAGGTACAAAAACTCGCAACACTTCAGCTATGAATTCCTCTATATTCATCTCCCTTCCACTAGTTTCGACAGTAAACATCCTTAACGGTTCGGATGTTACTGGAAATATTAATTCAAACACCTCTGTGTCAGAAATCTTAAACAATCTAGCGTTCTCCTGTACTTCCACCAGAATTCTCAAAAAGGCTATTACTCCGTGCACCGTATCTATCTGCATCCCTCTTAATCTATTAATAATGTCTAAAAGAGGATGCCCCACATGACTAAAACTTGTCTTCGTGAATATGGAGCGATTAGAATTCCCATTCCGTGACCTATTATCCCTCATCGCTTCCATAACCTCTTGAGCATCTTGTTCCGAATCTCTTTTCCTTAAATCCGACGACGGATCAACGTTACACTCACTAATACCAGATTCAACCTTATCTCCTTGCAAACGCGAGTTATTATCGTTAATTCTACCTGGCAAGGCAAGGTCTTGGTTCACTGTAGACATCTGCTGTCCATCTTTTCCCCGAAATCCTTCAAACACATTATTCAATGGTACCACAACGGGATTATTTCTCGGACACATAAAAACGGGAAATACATTTTCGGAATTATCATGAACCTTATTGACATTCAACAAACACGATTTCATTGTTACACCAGATCTGACCTCTGTTCCTATATCTGATAACAATCCAACTTCTGTTCCTTTAGAACTCCGTACTGAATAGTGTTCACCTCCAGCAAACGAAGTACTAGGATACACATTTGAAGGAACGGGAATATTAATAGTCGCTGACAATGCTCTACGCTCGCCTGACGACAAGCCAACAATAACCGAATCTCTCTCTTTTCCTTTCATGTGGGTCCTAGTTTGAGGAACACAATACATAATCATACTCCTCGACCTCGAACTATCACTAAGATCTCCTCGTTGTACTATATGACCACGACACGTTTTGGGATATTTCCATAGTTGGTGCTGTGATATGATATTTTAATCAACCTACATGATCGTTGGGATACATAATAACCACCCACGTAATTTTAATTTTAACTTTTCATTGTAATTATTTTTGATATCAATTTGTATGGAAGGAGATGGTATTTTATTATGTTTATATTCAATTGGAGCTAATGGAAGATTTTCTATATACGAATACTATAAATTTAACGCGAGGGCAAGATTGAGCAGGAAGCCGAGATTTTAAGTCATTTAGCGAGGCAGAGTAGATGTCGCAACTCAAGTTATTCTCGACCATATGAACAGCGGGGCGCTTTCCCAGAATTGGAGCAGAGGCGCTTTTCCACGAACTTGGTTCATGTGAGGTCAAGCTTACTGAGGTCAAGAGAAACTAGGCTTTCGACGTACAGCATATCCTTATTTGGCTATAAGACCTGCAATTCCCAGAATCGGAGCCACGCTACCCCTGAGCAAATCAGAAGTTAACGACAACCCAATTTGATGGAGTGTGGGACTTGGGGTCAGCATCGGAAGAAGAGATGGCCTACGACCACGTGTGATGGGTGCTGGGGAGAGGGATTTCAAGAAGTTTTAAAAGACTCAACCCGGGGACGGAGAGTCACTCCATTTGATTCTTTTTCTTTAATCAGACTCGATTATCATGTTGATGGTCAGTCTAGTCTACTTTTGAGCATCCCTGAGCTCATAAACTGTTACAGTTGCAGTATGCTGGGAACATATCTCGTTCACGCATATTGATGATAACAGTTGTGTCTTTGGCTGTTGTCATAAATGGGATTCTTGAAGCTAGTACTTCATCTCACGCAACGCTATAATTTTACATATCAAGAATTTTCAAGAAGATGTTGGCGATCTCGTACAGAAGACAACAGATTTGCTCGAGGTTGAGCATATCCTACTATGAAGTCAGCACTGGTGAGCGTAGATGACATTTTTCTTTCAAAATTAATCAATCTCTCTTTGGGCAAAGTAACTGTAAATTCATTTTAATTCTGCAATATGTTAAAGTAATATGTCTCCGCTTCGTCTTGATTTAGCCCCCACGTTAATAGTAAAGTCTACGTCTACCATTAGCATGTGTTTTAAAAATGATCTTTTTATTATAATTAAATTCAATTTCATTAAATTCAGTTTCCGTGTCCAATTCTTGTAGATAGAATTAGCTATAATACCGAACCTGTCCTCTCTTAGTACATATCATTTGGTTAGAAGCTGGATGTTTCCCCACGAGCTGAGTGAAAGAGAGTCTATATAGCTGAGGTAAATAATGGTAAGTCTGATTATAGGTATATTTCGATGTCCTAATGGTAATTGGACACGATGGCGACCACCAGGTATAAATGTCTATAGTGGTTTCACCACAGTACATCAGGTCAATGACCATTACTTATAGTTGTCCAACTGTGGAACTTGTTGTGGTGCCGATTCACTCCCATCAGGAAGTAATAACCATCACAGTTTCAATACACCCATCAGAAACATCATGATTTAACAATTCCTGATCCACGACAGAATAAGTGATTTGCGGATTACAATAACGGGTTTCCTCAATCGCATTTATATTTGGCGGAATTACATTCTCACGGATCGAAACAGTACACGTACTATTATCATTCGTTTCCGGCCTATTAATCGGAACATTATTTACTGTTTTATTAGACTCTTGACTTGCATTACCAACTATTCTCTCTCTATTGGAATTGTTAATACTAGCGGACCAGTGCGAGAACTCTCGCATAATGGGTTGTGCGCGCCCCATGCGCACAGACTACCCGCGCGGCGCTTGTGCTATGCGGGCTGTAGGCGACTGATTCGACCAATTTCAATTGACTTTCCATTAACTTTCTCAACCGAGTTACTGATCGATTTCCCGAAACATTTAACAAGTCATCACGCCGGGTATACAAATACATGATACGAGCCCGCAACTTGGCAAATTGACTCGGAGTACATGCAAATTCGGTGAAACACAAATCTACCACATTCACTACATCATAAATAAGCTTACACAAATGAGACTCACCATACTGATAAGCTGAATCTGTTAACCATGGCAAGGACACGGGGAAATAAAGTCCCATCTCAAGACTCTCCCGAGCATCAGGCACTTCTTCAGGAACGTTCAAATTCCTTATCAGTAAATCGTAAGTTACTTCTTCGTCAGCTAGATATGGTACCTCACCGTTTCGCTTGGCCATGCTTAGAGAAAAATTACCAAGCCCAATTATCAATAACACCCCGCAACAACCAGCAGTAATGAAACACGAAACCTAAGCTACGGTACTGCTACCAAAACTTACTGTCCCGGCCGAAACCCCTAGATAAACCCAGGTAATCTCAAACGGAGCAGCGCCCCTTCCCCTAAAAATACCGATCGTTATTCAACACTATAGTTTCTTTAGGGCAAAGGACATGGAGACTAGCTCCTTAAGTAGAAGAGGACCGCGCGCCGAGAACCGGGTCACCTCTCCACTGCTCGTACGGGTGATCTTACAAAACCTACCTTTAACCAAATAAACACTCACTTCAACGATGGTACGGTAATAATTCTTAGAACCACAGGAAATTTAATACTGAAAATCTATATAACAATATGAACATACCGGTACATCACAAAATCCGTGTTCCTTATTTTTGCCCTAGAACAATGTGCGGATACATGATCGAACTCTAATATAATTTCCATTTACGTAGTAAAGCATCTCAAAACAAATCTCAATATGTGTAAGAATGGACGAGGAAAGATAACATATCGGGACATACATTTTATTCATATTACTTCTTCTAGACTTCCCATTCACAATCTACTACAATCGAAAAACAAGATTTTTTCATCACATATATATCAATAATAAAATAAAAACAGTTGACAATCAAAAACCCCCCTAAGACAAAGATAATGTAACCGCACCGCCTAAATATTTGACCTATCCCAATACGGCCGTCATCATCGGCTCTGTTAATATCGGGACACTCAAACCAAGGGAAAAGAATACAATCTATATACATAAAAATCAATTTTACGTGATAGTTTGTCGTCTGTCTGTGGGTGTGTATGTCTCCTATGCGTTCATATACCATTCATCCGATTGCGATGAAACTTGGGTGAGATGTTGAGTACACTCCAAGGAAGGTTTCTGACTTAGTAAATCCATTTTTCAATAGGTAGCGCACGCGTAGATTCAACAAATGAGCGACGATGCGCGAAGCGTTTCATCTATTATATAAAACAAAGTGTCCTGACAGACTCATCATCCCCCAGCCAAAACTACTAAAGTTAGAAACATGAAATTTTGTGGATATGTTCGTTGTATGTTGAAAGCATCCACTAAGGAAGGATTTTTAGATAGGGGTGAAATTCTGAAAAAAAAAACTTCCCATAAGGAAGGATTTTTGGATATTCACTCTCATCGACCAACCAAAACTATTAAACTTAGAAGAATGATATTTTGGGGATATGTTTGTTGTGTGTGGAAAATGGCCAATAAGGAGGGATTTTTGGACATTCAGGTTATAAAGGGATGTTAACGGGGTAAAACCTGCATTTCATTGAATAACAATATGACACGACTATGACGCGAGCGAAGCCGCGGGTACCTGCTAGTTAATTATAATATTACATTGTTCCGTTACAGATCATTTTTCATTACAGATACAGTTCTCTTCCACAATTTCGTTAATTACTCATTCTGTAGGTGCAGAGACGATTGATGTCAAATATGGTGTTGTCCACGAAGTATAACCGGAGTGTGTATGACGTGTGTCAGCGCAACTGGCACACCTGTGATAGCTCATTAGCATTTTCTTCTCTCTTCTCCCACTCTACAGCCAACACTTACGCTACCATACTGTTCACATGTTCCAAACTTTTCATCTCCTTTCAGTCCTCTTGTCAGATCTTATTTTTCTGGCTTGAATTGAATCTAGAGCCTCCTAGGTAAGAGAAAATAGTACGATACCTACACCTCGGTGACGACAATCATAATAATAATAATAATAATAATAATAATAATAATAATAATAATAATAGTGTATTGGGTCCCTTTTAACTATTGAGCATTTTTTTTAGAATAAAGTAATAGCGTTTGTTTCAGTGGTTTGTGCAAGATGCCAATTTGTTTTGTACAGCCCTGCATGGCAGAGTGCTTACAGGGAATTCAAGAGCCAGTCGATCATACCGCAAGTACTGGGTTTCCACAATGGTAGTGGTGGGAGACAGATGAAAGGATGATTTCAGCGGAAGAACCAGAACTTGGCCTGGGGCAAGTGGCGTGAATAGACTGTGCAAGATCAGGAAGATCAACTCCGAAGAATAGTTGGCGCAATTCGCCAACACCAGATCGAGTGATACTGTTGCAGATTAGAGTGAATATACACATAAGCCTTGCGAGGTATGAGTGCCGTTGATCTTGGCTGTACCAGCTTCGTTGATAACATCAACAGGGGCCTTGCAGGACGAGCAGGGGGATACAGCGATGAAGGAGTGCCGTCTGCGCCTAAGTCAAGTAACAGTGTACAAGCTACTTGTAGGCCTAATAAACCGGAGTTATAATGCAAATTGTGAACTGAAAAGTTAATAATAACTAGTTGAAACCTTCAAAACATGACGATTATTGGGAAAATATTTACTGAAGGATTCTCTTACAAGCATTTTTTGAACGATTACGTTTTGACACTGTTGCAACTTTGAGGGCGTCGAAAGATCGACTTTGCAACATAACTGGCCATGACTGAAACCTTTATGAGGAAAATAGAGACCTGCACGTTCCAGAGTTCCCCCATGAGCTTTATTGATTGTGATAAGTACGCCAAGCGAATTGGAGTGATGATGTTAAATCAAGTCCAAGGATTATAGCTCCCCCCGGGGGCGTGGTGGCTCAGCGGTCTAGCTGTATGCCTCTCACCAAGGCGGTCCGGGTTCGATTCCCGGTCAATGCATGTGAGATTTTCGAAGTGAAATGCCATGTCCTGTGGTTCGGATTCCACGTAAAAAGGAGGTCCCGTGGCTCATAATCACAAGATTCACGGTCACGTAAAACTACAATCTTCCTTCCTTTATAGCTCCCTGCCCTATACTATCTGGAGTTATTATTTCCAAATCCAAGCAATGTTTATACATATTACTTACAAATTATCTGAATCCATTTAGGAGCCCTTGGGAAACGTTCAAATTTTTAAGGAGCATGTCTATGGCTCAAATTTTTAGAGTAAATATATGTGGAGGTAATCACTTAATTCCAAGGAATTCAAGAATTCTGTAGGAAATTGAAGTAGCTGATTTCATCTTCAGTATTAATCTGCTAACGCTGGTGTACATGTTTGAACTACTGGATTTCAGTTCAAAGACTTTAAATTAATTTCATTACGGTGTTCATTATTTATTTTGTGTAAGAATGCAAACTTCCGATAAATTTATTATATACTTCGCAGAAGTGAATGTTTCGCCGTAAATCTCAGTCACGATATCATCATGAGTTGGAAGTCTGGCTGGTAATTCAATAACATTTGATTCCTCACCATCCACAGAGGGTAGTCGTCGTTAACTTGTACCAAAAAATCAGATTATTCCATTTTATCTGGTTTCGATCGCGTGTCTTTATGTAGGGGGCGTATTTTGGAGAAGGGCCAGGGAGAAGAGTATTTACTGCAATTGTGAAAAACTGTTTGGCAAGAAGGCACAACAGGCAAAACCTACCTGAAGTCTCCTTCAAGAAAAATAACTTTCCCACAAAAGAGAATAATGTCGTTGCAGGTTAACGTCGAGAAAACGAAATATATGAGTAGTGGTTTTTGATCGGTTCTGGCCCCACCGCCACCGCCACCGCTGGAATACTAAAATGGCAATATCTCGCGAACCAATCAGGCTAGAGACTTGTACGAGGTGTCAAATTACTCAGGCGAACACTCCCTTTCCATTGGACAACATATCTCCACCCTAAAATAAAACCTACCCTACTAGGGGGTGAAATTGAATTTTTTAGAGAATCTCTCTTTCCAATTGCAACATGTGAGAGTTTGAATGTCGATATGGATGTAACGTTGTTCTGCAAACCAATAATCAAAGAGGGGCATGTTAGGCCTTGAGGTGAGAGCCCCTGTTATTGTTGACGAACCCCCTGCTGTCGGGCTCCTGTGGATGGGTTATTGTTGACAGGTCCTTGTGGACGAGTCCTTGTGGACAAGTCCTTGTGGACAGGTCCTTGTGGGCAGGTCCTTGTGGACAAGTCTGTGTGGACAGGTCCTTGTGGACAAGTCCTTGTGGACGAGTCCTTGTCCCTTTGGACTGATCCCTTTGGACGGGTCCCTTTGGGCTGGTTCCTACGGACTAGCCCATGAATTTATTTAAATTATGTCAAAGGGCCTAACTACATTTGTGTGTGTTGAATTGACGTTGTTCACTAATCCCCCACTACTATAATGTAATAACGATATGAAAGGAAAGTGATGAAATACATGTGAACACGTGTGAGATGTCATTATTAGCATTCTCCTTGTGAAACAAGTCACATCCTGTTTTGATTCATACGTGAGAAAATGCGAGTTCATGTGTAATATGATCTAACACACAGGTGTTCACCTGTGCACGTGCACGATAAGAGCTAACAAGTCACAACCTGTTTTGGCAGTGGTGGGAATAAGGCTCGAGACATGTACGAGTAGTCAAATTACTCCGGCAGACAACCCCTTTCCTATGGATAACTTATTTCCACTCAAAAATAAAATCTACCCCTACTAGGGGGTGAAATAATAATTTTTAGGTAAAAGTCGCTTTCCATGTGCAACATGTGGGAGTTTATATGCCAATATGAAATTAAACTCGTTCCACATAAAGTGAATGCATACAACTGAATGCCGCTATGATTTATCATTTTTGTTTTTTGTTTTACGAATGCGCAATTGAGGTTTTTGTAAGAGGGTGGGCTTTTTGAATAATGATTTATAGATACGTTTCTTTACAAATTAACCAAAGATCCAAAAACTAATAGGTCATCGGCTTTTTAATATCTTATGAACTAAGAAAGCTAGGAACTTGTATGAGGGGTCGTTGGACTTGTGGTGACGCCCTGTTAGGTAGATTTCATTAGAAAGCTAACTATTGCAATGGGTCCCATGTTTCGACTTCCGGAAAATTTCGACATATCTTCGCGTTTCACATCCCCCAGACCCCAAAACCACCGTCAGTTCAAAAGTTTATATATAATTTATGTATATATATATATATATGTATATATATATGTATATCAGTTTCTTGTGGACACGATAACTGCCGTAATTTTGCACCAATTACTTCGAATTTTTTACCGAAGATGTATACCTATAAAATCTCGGTCGAGTTCGTTACTGGGCTAAATCGGTCGAAGGGGGTGAAAATGGGGGGCTTTTTTCGAAAAAGTGAAATTTCGCTATAACTCTCTTAATACGTGCAATATCGAATCCATTCAAAGTTCATAATATGTGTCGGATAAGTGCCAAAAATTTATGTCAAATAAGATTTTTGATAGCACCAACCATTGACCAAAGGGGTGGAAAAAAGTGGGTTTTTCGGGAAACATTAATCATATCTCTCTTAATAGGCACAATATCAAAACCGTACAAAATGGACAATATTCCCCTAATAATTACCTAAAACTTTTGTCTGAAAGAATTTTTGATATGACCCACCATTACGCCAAGGGACGAGAAAAATGATTTCGGAATTATAAGAAAATGCCAAGAGCTATCAGTGGTTGCCATGGCAACAGTACTAAATTGATGAGGCATGGACCATCAGACGTTGCCATGACAACGCACTTGCACGAGATCAGATTCAGTATTTCCATCTGATTAAGTGGTTGGTTGGTTGGTTCTTAAGTTTAGGGGCTGCGACAACGCGGTCATGTAGCCCCGTGTACTTTGGGTGTGTGTAGAATCTGTCTGATAACCGGTGTTAATTGTGATGACTGTATTAGTGTGTGTTATCTGTTTGTTAATTTAAGTACTGCAACTAACAATTTTTCAGATAGTTCCTACTTTTGCCGCCAAGCGCCACTGTCAACGACTACGAGGCCAAGTTCAGAACTGAGCTACTAGACGCCGCCGCAGTCGGCTCTTGGCAACGAACATAGAAATCTAAGAGCGTTGTATACATTCTTAACCTATCCAATTTAGCTTCACACAGGTGCAATTAGTGGAAGGATCTTTAACATGCCATAAATCTATGACATGGGACCGCCGGCTTTACTTCCCCTCCGAAGGAAGGCATACTGAGGGATATTTAACGCTCTTAAAAAATCCGACGGCTTCGGCCAGGTTTGAACCCGGTATCTTGGGCATAGAAGCTCAGCATGTTACCGACTACGCCACCAAAGCCGCCTGATAAAGTGGGAAGCGGCTTCGGTGACGTAACTGGTAGCATGCTGAATGTCTATGCCCAATGTCGCGGTTTCAAAGCCGGCCGAAGTCGTCGGATTTTCTAAGAGCACTAGAATCCCTCAGTATGCTTTCCTTTGGAGGGGAAGTTCCAACGTTCGTTGCGAGTTGATGGTTGGGGTGGCATCTAGTAGCCAAGTTCACAGCTAGGTGTCGTTGACGGTTGTACCTGGTAGCAACATTAGGAACTACTGCTTGAAATTGACCGTCTGCAGTACTTACATGAATTAAGACTAATACAGCCATTACAATTCACACCGTGTATCAGACAGATTCTACACTCACCCAAAGTACACGGGGTTAGATGACCGCGTTGTCGCAGCCCCTAAACTGAGGAACCAACCAGAGGTAGATTTCGTTAGAAAGCTAACTATTGCAATGGGTACCATGTTTCGACTTCCGGAAAATTTCGACATATCTTCGCGTTTC
Source organism: Meconema thalassinum (assembly GCA_946902985.2). Taxonomy (NCBI): domain Eukaryota; kingdom Metazoa; phylum Arthropoda; class Insecta; order Orthoptera; family Tettigoniidae; genus Meconema; species Meconema thalassinum. Next base: position 1,763,315,865 of record OX336388.2, read on the forward strand.
ACATCCCCAGGCCCCAAAACCACCGTCAGTTCAAAAGTTATATATAATTTATGTATGTATATGTATATCAGTTTATTGTGGACACGATAACTGCCGTAATTTTGTACCAATCACTTTGAATTTTTTACCGAATACGTATACCTATAAAATCTCGGTCGAGTTCGTTACTGGGCTAAATCGGTCGTTGGGGGGTGAAAATGGGGGGCTTTTTTTTTTCGAAAAAGTGAAATATTGCTATAACTCTCTTAATATGTGAAATATCGAATCCGTTCAACATTCATACTATGTGTCGGATAAAGCCCAAAAATGTATGTTTGAAGAGTTTTTTTTATAGCACCAACCATTGACCAAAGGGGTGGGAAAAAGTGGGTTTTTCGGGAAACATTAATCATATCTCTCTTAATAGGCACAATATCAAAACCGTACAAAATGGACAATATTCCCATAATAATTACCTAAAACTTTTGTCTGAAAGAATTTTTGATATAACCCACCATTATGCCAAGGGATGAGAAAATTATTTCGGAATTATAAGAAAATGCCAAGACCTATCAGTGGTTGCCATGGCAACACTACTAAATTGATGAGGGATGAGCCATCAGACGTTGCCAAGATAACGCACTTGCACGAGATCAGATTCAGATTTCCATCTAAGTGTGAAGCGGCTTCGGTGACGTAACTGGTAGCATGCTGAATGTTTATGCCCAAGGTCGCGAGTTCAAAGCCGGCCGAAGTCGTCGGATTTTCTAAGAGCGCCAAAAATCCCTCAGTATGCTTTCCTTTGGAGGGGAAGTTCCAACGTTCGTTGCGAGTTGCTGGTTGCGGTGGCATCTAGTAGCCAAGTTCACAGCTAGGTGTCGTTGACGGTAGTACCTGGTAGCAACATTAGTAACTACTGCTTGAAATTGACCGTCTGCAGTCCTTACCTGAATTACAGACTAATACAGCCATCCCAAAGTACACGGGGTTACATGACCGCGTTGTCGCAGCCCCTAAACTGAGGAACCAACCAAAATCTCTGCGGTAGATATAATTTTGCGTGAAGAAGTAACAGACCGTTACATAGTTGCACATCAGTGTCGAAACCTAGCATAAGGACAGTGTGACCACAAGTATAAAAATGGACCCCAAATGACAAGGAGGTTACCGTTCCCATAAGACAATAAAATGTTTAAAATAAGCATAAAATGACGAAAAACAAAGTTAATTAAGCTCCAATTATAAAATACCTTCTCGCATTAAATGAGGTCTGATCCTTCTACGAAAATCTGCATATTCTGCCTATTTTCGCCTATCCCCAAGTTTGTCCGGTGAAATCTACCTCCGCCTTCCGGCGTGCCGAGAGGACTTTTTTTTGAATGTATTATTCATTTTTTGTCAAAAGGGCCTAACTGCACATTCGTTAATATCTCGCTAACTAATAATCACAGAGGGTCGAGTGAGGTGTCATAGGACTTAAAATGGCCAACCCCTCCCCATGACCAATGAATTTACCAAAAAAAAACAGCAAGGTCATTAACCTAAGATTGTATCAACTAATAATCAGAGAGGGACAAGTGAGGTGTCACAAGACTCAGGATGGCCAACCCTTTTCCATGACCAACGAATTTACCCAAAATACGCAAAACAGCAAGGTCATTGACCTAAGATTTTATAAACTTATCAGTAGAGAGGGTCAAGTGAGGTGTCATAGGACTACGAATGGTTAACCCTTTCCCATGACCAATGAATTTACCTCAAAAATTCAAAACAGCAAGGTCATTGACCTGAGATTTTATAAACTAATAATCGGATATCAACATGTGAGGTGTCATAGGACTTAGAATGGTCAACCCTTTCCCATGGCTAATGAATTTACCCAAATATACCCAATACATCAAGGTCATCGACCTGAGATTTTATAAACTTATAATCGGATATGGACATGTGAAATGTTTACAGTGAGTGATGAAACATAGCTAGGTAGTGAAAGAATTATTGTAGGCTACATGTATGGTGACTGACAAATCTTTCACCATTGGAACTTGTTTTCAGATCAATCTGCAGTACAGAGAGAGTATAGGTTGTAGGTATGGGATAATAAATGACAATTGGTGTATACAAAATCTGATTAATCGATTCAAGAAATAAGAGTAGTCAATCTTTAATTGATTGGTTAAATAGGATAGCTAAAATCCAAAATAGTGACTACATTGAACTAAACTGAACCAAGCTGAATCAAATCCAACCAAACCGAACCAAACTTAATCAAAAACAAGCCAATGGTTTAAGTGTAAAACTTGTGGTTGAATGTGGGCATTGGTATTGTCAGAAAGGAAAGGGATAACGCTCTACCTATAGAGGGTAAGGTAAAGCTAGTGCATGATGCTAATGCACACACACACAAGTACATGAACCACACACAACCATCCTATGCAGTTATTATGGGTTGACTGTTAAAACTTGCTCAGTGGTTACTGGGACAAGATGGTCGCTACACACAACAAGCTTTAAATACCTGAGGCTAATAATCTATACACACACTCACACACACTTGTTCTAAACTAAACTGTCTTGCTGGCAGAGCTCACACAGTAGGTAAATGACAGAAATGCTTGGCTAACAGAAATACAATCATTTTCGGTTGTCTAATGTTACCAGCTAAACATTTCGTGCTATAGTGGTGAGCACATGTGCCTCTTTCACTGGAGATCTTAACTCGATTTCTAGCTCTAAGGCCTAGAACGAATCAAACTAAGAAAAAAGGGTATGGAGACGCAGTGGTTAAACTGTTAGCCTTTCACTAAGGTAGACTAGGGATTGATTTTTGGTTAATATGCATGTCATAAACAATCAAATAAAAGCAGAAATAATGTTTAAAACTGATTACACTTGTCTCTTTTCAAATTATTACTTAGATTACAAATACAAACGTGGACTGGGTTTGACATACAGTTAATGCTTCCTATCACATACCAGACTGCAAGAAAGCCAAACAAGCAAAAGCAGTGGTAAAATCGCTATGTGTAGAGAAATACCTAACGGTTTTATGAACTGGCAAAGGTATGTCGCATAAACAGTGCAGGATACAATCCAGCAACCATAATTTTTATCTCATGGACAAGAGAAAACATATATATATAGAGAGAGAGAGACATATAGAAAGCTTGTGTGTGTGTGTGTGGGTAGCATTGGTTGTTTGACCAGAGAAAATACGGTGAGGTAGGGTGGGGAGAGGGAGTATTAGCACTTATATATGAATGAAAAATAGATTTTTTTCAATCGTTTTGTTTTTCAAATGTAGTGGTAGATAGTCGTTTTTTGTAAAACATTCTTACTTGCAGTAGTAATAAGCCTCTATGGTTCCGCTAACACATAGATAGACTGTATTATTGCCATGGTCAAGCACTCACATTAAGATAATTTACAAAATCATAAAATGAAAAATAAAAATCTTGTTTTGGAAATATCGCTTTTCAACATACACACAAAATAAATACATAAAAAATTTGTAAACAACAAATTGGAAAATCCATGTTTCCATATAGACAAAATTTAAAAACCTTAAACGGACATTTAAGAAAATATATGCAAATGGGAAATTGACAAATGTGTAAATATGAAAATGGAAAAATCCATGTTTCCATATCATGAAATTGAAAAACATCAAACTGTCATTTTAAAAAATGCAAATGGAAAATTGACAAATTGCAATGTGTGAAATGTGAAATTGAACAAATGGCTATCATTATAAAAAAAAAAAGAACATGGTGCTCTATGGTTGAGGTGTGAATCAAACCCTCTCTACTTATTTGGACCACTCGAGACTGAGTAGACTAGTTTTAGTTGTCATACCACATTTAAAAGTTTTTGTTAAATCTAGGAATTGAACCCAAGAGCTTGTAGGGGGGATCCAAGGTTATAATATGTTAAACAGATAGCCTTGAATGTAGGGTGTGGTAGTTATATAGAGATGAGACGTTTCGCTCGGGGCAGGGAGGCATGGAGATCTGCATCAAACCAATCAAAAGACTGACGACTCAAACAACAACATGTAGAGCTCACCAAAATAATGTTGTGTAACGGTAAATGTTAGTCAACGAACAGTAATGCATTACTAAAACCCATGACACGATACCTAAGAGCTTTTCTAAAATTATTTTAAAATGCCTTTAACCCTATATTAAACACCCAGTTCACAAGACTCATAACTGCAATGTTATGGTCAAACAAAACAAAATCTATATTTCAAAACAAACAAGTGGTTTAGTCAATGTATACTGGAAAAAGTTTTATAAACACTCAAGTCCACAGAAATAATTAAATTAGTAACTGTCAGGTTGACCGAGTGGTTATGGTGTTTGACTTAAGTTCAAATTTTCTGTACAAGAAAGCAAGGGTTCGAATACCTTACCTGATACAACTATTGCCTCAACATGACTTGACCACACTGTATTATTGTGTACTCGGTACACAAACCATAGATAGAGTGTATTGTTTAAGGTCACTCTCTTTGCGAACATAGTCAGAGACTGTTGATGGTTAACAATTGCATTGATAGTGGGACATAGGGATAGCAATTAAGAAAAACAGACAATACCCATACACTGTTTTTTATTTATTTAATGTAAGTACTTGTACAATAGTTATATACAAACTACAACTCTCTTTTGTCTATTACTATCTAGTCCTTTTCGATCCACTTGCATAACAAGGCAGATGACTTTGTAGTTCAGCCCCTTAAAACAACAACAACACTACCTCTTGCATAGTCTGTGATGTTGATGACTCTTGAGGCGTGGAAGATGGATACAACATAACTTATACAACAGGGGTTAAGCGTTGCTCAACAATCAATGCACTATTTTGAGTAGCAACATCTTTCTCTTGTACTAACTTATTAGCATTCTGATGATTTTTTGCCAACACCTTTAGTGTTTTGTCTGGAGCACTACATTGATGATCACTCACACTTAAAACCACACCATTTCTACTTTTCATATTGCCTCGACATCTTGTTGACCTCTGTTTTGAGCATCGCCAGAATATCATTCCTTTTACATTTTGTCGTCTATAGTTATAAGAGTAGCCTTTATAGAGTACACGTTGTTTACCTCGGTTAGTTGTAGTAAGTTCCATAGTATTAACTAACCTGTTAGTATGATTTGCACACTACAAAGGTTATCTCTGTTCTGGTAATAGAATTATTTAGCGTTGGCTTTTATATTTAATATGTACAGTTAAAAGTGATAGAAAAGTGGTAGAAATGTGGTAGCAAAGTGGTAGACAAGTGGTAGACAATTGGTAACATAGTGGTAGAAAAGTGGTAGCAATGTGGTAGCAAAGTGGTAGAAAAGTGGTAGAAAAGTGGTAGAAAAGTAGTAGAAAAGTGGTAGCAAAGTGGTAGAAAAGTGGTAGCAAAGTGGTAGCAAAGTGGTAGAAAAGTGGTAGCAAACTAGAAAAGTGGTAGAAAAGTGGTAGAAAAGTAGTAGAAAAGTGGTAGCAAAGTGGTAGAAAAGTGGTAGCAAACTAGAAAAGTGGTAGCAAAGTGGTAGAAAATATTACATGTATTGTTAAGAAATAGTTTAAGCGGTTACATGGATTCATTACACTATAATTTTAGCATCACGAAGCTCATTTTCTATATCCAAAAGTTCTTCCTCATATTTAGTATGACCAGCCTGTTTACAGGTGTGCAAGTACTGAAGCCGCTGGATTAGCTTATTGGGATTGTTCCAGAAAACAAATTTAACAAATGATTTTTTGGGTGTAAACCATTATCATCCTCATCATCATCATCATCATAATCATCATCATCATCATGGTTATCATCATCAATATAATTATCATCAATATAATCATCATCACTATTACTATCTAATCCTTTTTGTTCATCTTGCAATGCAACAACCTTTGGCATAGTTTGTGTTGTCTTTGATAGTGTTAGAGGTTTCTTAGACGTTAACGACTGTCCTAACATGTCTTTTTCAGGAGATAATAAATGCTCTTTAACAAACAAAGCACTATCTTGAGCCACACTATTTTTTTCTTGGTCTTGCTTTTTTACCTTGGTTAGAGTATTTTGTCCATTTAAATGAGTATTATTTTGAGATTTACAATGATGATCGATTGAAATAAGTATGTTGGAGCCTTTTGTTTTAATCATTCCTCGACACTTTTTAGATCGTTGTTTCGAACAGCACCAAATAACAGTTCCATTTTTATTAGTTGGTTTTACAATATATGTATATCCTTTATAGTAAGCACATGGCTTACCATAGCTAGTCGTTGATACTTCCATGTCGACTGTTGAGCATAAACTAATCTCTAGTAAAGTTAACTCGATAATAAAAATGATAGTTTGTAGTATGTGCAGTTTAAAGTAAGAGCAAAAGTGAGAGTCAAATGGTAGAAAAGTGTTAACAAAGTGGTGGAAGAGTGGTAGCAGTTTATAGTAGTCATGATCTTCTTTACCAGAATGTGATTTGAGTAAATGTAATTTCTAAACCTTAGCAGTGAGTAGTCAGTTAGTCTTGGTTCAGACAAGCGTAAACAGTTCTCCAATGAATCAGAGATCAAGATTTTCATTATGAAACAGTTGTGTGTAACCAATTAGGTATCGGTACTTGATAGCTTCACACATGAACAAAAATTCCAACATATCTGACATCAGATTTTCATTATGAAACAGTTGTGTGTAACCAATTAGGTATCGGTACTTGATAGCTTCACACATGAACAAAAATTCCAACATATCTGACATGAAATACATGATTTGAAAGTTGACAAAGAATATCCAATCAACCATTGTAGTTGCAATGTCAAACACAAAGACAAAATCAGCATGAACTTTTAAGTTACAGGAAAATTCTATGAAATAGACTATGCATGAAATTTGGAAATACACATTAGAAGTTTGCAACACCATCCTTCTAGCCTATATAAATTATCGACATGGAAAGTGTGCACTGCCCCTAACATTAAACCAATTTATCAATAACGCAAGTCAACAATCAAAACATTTTGTCTTGAGTCTATCATTTAATGCATATATTCTGTCTACATTGAACAGTAACAAAAAACGCCATTCATAATTAATTAAGTTTGCTTTAATTCGTTATGTAATGATAAATACATATTTAAAGTTTGGGCTGACTGTTCAGAGTGAATTGGCTTTGAACACATAAGAGAGGGAATATTTTAAGACTTAACCTCTGCTCACCTAACATAACCTAAATTTACCTAACCTAACCTTGTCATATAGGTAAGAAACGGGTCAAGCTATGCTTTCGACTACCGAGTTTCAGCTACTTTTCAAGGTTACTCTCCCGAACATTGCCGGAGACTGCTGATAAACACCTATGTTCCCACGGCGGCGGCGCGCAACGACTTACATGATGCGCTTCCCCCTTTTCATTGATCCCTGTTGATTTGTCCCTTTGGACTGGTCCCTGTTGACTAGCCCCTTTGAAAGGGCCCTTTTTGAATGGAGTCATTCTTGACGGGTCCCTGTGGACAGGTCCTTTTGGCTGATCCCTTTTGGACCGGTCCCTTTGGACTGGTACCTATGGACTGGCCCATGCAATTATCCAAATTATGTCAAAGGGTCCGCTCCAAAGGGATCAGCCAAAAGGACCTGTCCACAGGGACCCGTCAAGAATGACTCCATTCAAAAAGGGCCCTTCCAAAGGGGCTAGTCAACAGGGACCAGTCCAAAGGGACAAATCAACAGGGATCAATGAAAAGGGGGAAGCGCATCATGTAAGTCGTTGCGCGCCGCCGCCGTGGGAACATAGGTGTTTATCAGCAGTCTCCGGCAATGTTCGGGAGAGTAACCTTGAAAAGTAGCTGAAACTCGGTAGTCGAAAGCATAGCTTGACCCGTTTCTTACCTATATGACAAGGTTAGGTTAGGTAAATTTAGGTTATGTTAGGTGAGCAGAGGTTAAGTCTTAAAATATTCCCTCTCTTATGTGTTCAAAGCCAATTCACTCTGAACAGTCAGCCCAAACTTTAAATATGTATTTATCATTACATAACGAATTAAAGCAAACTTAATTAATTATGAATGGCGTTTTTTGTTACTGTTCAATGTAGACAGAATATATGCATTAAATGATAGACTCAAGACAAAATGTTTTGATTGTTGACTTGCGTTATTGATAAATTGGTTTAATGTTAGGGGCAGTGCACACTTTCCATGTCGATAATTTATATAGGCTAGAAGGATGGTGTTGCAAACTTCTAATGTGTATTTCCAAATTTCATGCATAGTCTATTTCATAGAATTTTCCTGTAACTTAAAAGTTCATGCTGATTTTGTCTTTGTGTTTGACATTGCAACTACAATGGTTGATTGGATATTCTTTGTCAACTTTCAAATCATGTATTTCATGTCAGATATGTTGGAATTTTTGTTCATGTGTGAAGCTATCAAGTACCGATACCTAATTGGTTACACACAACTGTTTCATAATGAAAATCTGATGTCAGATATGTTGGAATTTTTGTTCATGTGTGAAGCTATCAAGTACCGATACCTAATTGGTTACACACAACTGTTTCATAATGAAAATCTTGATCTCTGATTCATTGGAGAACTGTTTACGCTTGTCTGAACCAAGACTAACTGACTACTCACTGCTAAGGTTTAGAAATTACATTTACTCAAATCACATTCTGGTAAAAAAGATCATGACTACTATAAACTGCTACCACTCTTCCACCACTTTGTTAACACTTTTCTACCATTTGACTCTCACTTTTGCTCTTACTTTAAACTGCACATACTACAAACTATCATTTTTATTATCGAGTTAACTTTACTAGAGATTAGTTTATGCTCAACAGTCGACATGGAAGTATCAACGACTAGCTATGGTAAGCCATGTGCTTACTATAAAGGATATGCATATATTGTAAAACGAACTAATAAAAATGGAACTGTTATTTGGTGCTGTTCGAAACAACGATCTAAAAAGTGTCGAGGAATGATTAAAACAAAAGGCTCCAACATACTTATTTCAATCGATCATCATTGTAAATCTCAAAATAATACTCATTTAAATGGACAAAATACTCTAACCAAGGTAAAAAAGCAAGACCAAGAAAAAAATAGTGTGGCTCAAGATAGTGCTTTGTTTGTTAAAGAGCATTTATTATCTCCTGAAAAAGACATGTTAGGACAGTCGTTAACGTCTAAGAAACCTCTAACACTATCAAAGACAACACAAACTATGCCAAAGGTTGTTGCATTGCAAGATGAACAAAAAGGATTAGATAGTAATAGTGATGATGATTATATTGATGATAATTATATTGATGATGATAACCATGATGATGATGATGATTATGATGATGATGATGATGAGGATGATAATGGTTTACACCCAAAAAATCATTTGTTAAATTTGTTTTCTGGAACAATCCCAATAAGCTAATCCAGCGGCTTCAGTACTTGCATACCTGTAAACAGGCTGGTCATACTAAATATGAGGAAGAACTTTTGGATATAGAAAATGAGCTTCGTGATGCTAAAATTATAGTGTAATGAATCCATGTAACCGCTTAAACTATTTCTTAACAATACATGTAATATTTTCTACCACTTTGCTACCACTTTTCTAGTTTGCTACCACTTTTCTACCACTTTGCTACCACTTTTCTACTACTTTTCTACCACTTTTCTACCATTTTCTAGTTTGCTACCACTTTTCTACCACTTTGCTACCACTTTGCTACCACTTTTCTACCACTTTGCTACCACTTTTCTACTACTTTTCTACCACTTTTCTACCACTTTTCTACCACTTTGCTACCACATTGCTACCACTATGTTACCAATTGTCTACCACTTGTCTACCACTTTGCTACCACATTTCTACCACTTTTCTATCACTTTTAACTGTACATATTAAATATAAAAGCCAACGCTAAATAATTCTATTACCAGAACAGAGATAACCTTTGTAGTGTGCAAATCATACTAACAGGTTAGTTAATACTATGGAACTTACTACAACTAACCGAGGTAAACAACGTGTACTCTATAAAGGCTACTCTTATAACTATAGACGACAAAATGTAAAAGGAATAATATTCTGGCGATGCTCAAAACAGAGGTCAACAAGATGTCGAGGCAATATGAAAAGTAGAAATGGTGTGGTTTTAAGTGTGAGTGATAATCAATGTAGTGCTCCAGACAAAACACTAATGGTGTTGGCAAAAAATCATCAGAATGCTAATAAGTTAGTACAAGAGAAAGATGTTGCTACTCAAAATAGTGCATTGATTGTTGAGCAACGTTTAACCCCTGTTGTAAAAGTTATGTTGTATCCATCTTCCACGCCTCAAGAGTCATCAACATCACAGACTATGCAAGAGGTAGTGTTGTTGTTGTTATAAGGGGCAGAACTACAAAGTCATCTGCCTTGTTATGCAAGTGGATCGAAAAGGACTAGATAGTAATAGACAAAAGAGAGTTGTAGTTTGTATATAACTATTGTACAAGTACTTACATTAAATAAATAAAAAACAGTGTATGGGTATTGTCTGTTTTTCTTAATTGCTATCCCTATGTCCCACTATCAATGCAATTGTTAACCATCAACAGTCTCTGACTATGTTCGCAAAGAGAGTGACCTTAAACAATACACTCTATCTATGGTTTGTGTACCGAGTACACAATAATACAGTGTGGTCAAGTCATGTTGAGGCAATGGTTGTATCAGGTAAGGTATTCGAACCCTTGCTTTCTTGTACAGAAAATTTGAACTTAAGTCAAACACCATAACCACTCGGTCAACCTGACAGTTACTAATTTAATTATTTTTGTGGACTTGAGTGTTTATAAAACTTTTTCCAGTATACATTGACTAAACCACTTGTTTGTTTTGAAATATAGATTTTGTTTTGTTTGACCATAACATTGCAGTTATGAGTCTTGTGAACTGGGTGTTTAATATAGGGTTAAAGGCATTTTAAAATAATTTTAGAAAAGCTCTTAGGTATCGTGTCATGGGTTTTAGTAATGCATTACTGTTCGTTGACTAACATTTACCGTTACACAACATTATTTTGGTGAGCTCTACATGTTGTTGTTTGAGTCGTCAGTCTTTTGATTGGTTTGATGCAGATCTCCATGCCTCCCTGCCCCGAGCGAAACGTCTCATCTCTATATAACTACCACACCCTACATTCAAGGCTATCTGTTTAACATATTATAACCTTGGATCCCCCCTACAAGCTCTTGGGTTCAATTCCTAGATTTAACAAAAACTTTTAAAAGTGGTATGACAACTAAAACTAGTCTACTCAGTCTCGAGTGGTCCAAATAAGTAGAGAGGGTTTGATTCACACCTCAACCATAGAGCACCATGTTCCTTTTTTTTATATAATGATAGCCATTTGTTCAATTTCACATTTCACACATTGCAATTTGTCAGTTTTCCATTTGCATTTTTTAAAATGACAGTTTGATGTTTTTCAATTTCATGATATGGAAACATGGATTTTTCCATTTTCATATTTACACATTTGTCAATTTCCCATTTGCATATATTTTCTTAAATGTCCGTTTAAGGTTTTTAAATTTTGTCTATATGGAAACATGGATTTTCCAATTTGTTGTTTACAATTTTTTTATGTTTTTATTTTGTGTGTATGTTGAAAAACGATATTTCCAAAACAAGATTTTTATTTTTCATTTCATGATTTTGTAAATGATCTTAATGTGAGTGCTTGACCATGGCAATAATACAGTCTATCTATGTGTTAGCGGAACCATAGAGGCTTATTACTACTGCAAATAAGAATGTTTTTCAAAAAACGACACTCTACCACTACATTTGAAAAACAAAACGATTGAAAAAAATATATTTTCCATTCATATATAAGTGCTAATACTCCCTCTCCCCACCCTACCTCACCGTATTTTCTCTGGTCAAACAACCAATGCTACCCACACACACACACACAAGCTTTCTATATATCTCTCTCTATATATATATGTTTTCTCTTGTCCATGAGATAAAAATTATGGTTGATGGATTGTATCCTGCACTGCTTATGCGACGTACCTTTGCCAGTTCATAAAACCGTTAGGTATTTCTCTACACATAGCGATTTTACTACTGCTTTTGCTTGTTTGGCTTTCTTGCAGTCTGGTATGTGATAGGAAGCATTAACTGTATGTCAAACCCAGTCCACGTTTGTATTTGTAATCTAAGTAATAATTTGAAAAGAGACAAGTGTAATCAGTTTTAAACATTATTTCTGCTTTTATTTGATTGTTTATGACATGCATATTAACCAAAAATCAAACCCTAGTCTACCTTAATGAAAGGCTAACAGTTTAACCACTGCGTCACCATACCCTTTTTTCTTAGTTTGATTCGTTCTAGGCCTTAGAGCTAGAAATCGAGTTAAGATCTCCAGTGGAAGAGGCACATGTGCTCACCACTATAGCACGTAATGTTTAGCTGGTAACATTAGACAACCGAAAATGATTGTATTTCTGTTAGCCAAGCATTTCTGTCATTTACCTACTGTGTGAGCTCTGCCAGCAAGACAGTTTAGTTTAGAACAAGTGTGTGTGAGTGTGTGTATAGATTATTAGCCTCAGGTATTTAAAGCTTGTTGTGTGTAGCGATCATCTTGTCCCAGTAACCACTGAGCAAGTTTTAACAGTCAACCCATAATAACTGCATAGGATGGTTGTGTGTGGTTCATGTACTTGTGTGTGTGTGCATTAGCATCATGCACTAGCTTTACCTTACCCTCTATAGGTAGAGCGTTATCCCTTTCTTTTCTGACATTACCAATGCCCACATTCAACCACAAGTTTTACACTTAAACCATTGGCTTGTTTTTGATTAAGTTTGGTTCGGTTTGGTTGGATTTGATTCAGCTTGGTTCAGTTTAGTTCAATGTAGTCACTATTTTGGATTTTAGCTATCCTATTTAACCAATCAATTAAAGATTGACTACTCTTATTTCTTGAATCGATTAATCAGATTTTGTATGCACCAATTGTCATTTATTATCCCATACCTACAACCTATACTCTCTCTGTACTGCAGATTGATCTGAAAACAAGTTCCAATGGTGAAAGATTTGTCAGTCACCATACATGTAGCCTACAATAATTCTTTCACTACCTAGCTATGTTTCATCACTCACTGTAAACATTTCACATGTCCATATCCGATTATAAGTTTATAAAATCTCAGGTCGATGACCTTGATGTATTGGGTATATTTGGGTAAATTCATTAGCCATGGGAAAGGGTTGACCATTCTAAGTCCTATGACACCTCACATGTTGATATCCGATTATTAGTTTATAAAATCTCAGGTCAATGATCTTGCTGTTTTGAATTTTTGAGGTAAATTCATTGGTCATGGGAAAGGGTTAACCATTCGTAGTCCTATGACACCTCACTTGACCCTCTCTACTGATAAGTTTATAAAATATTAGGTCAATGACCTTGCTGTTTTGGGTATTTTGGGTAAATTCGTTGGTCATGGAAAAGGGTTGGCCATCCTGAGTCTTGTGACACCTCACTTGTCCCTCTCTGATTATTAGTTGATACAATCTTAGGTTAATGACCTTGCTGTTTTTTTTGGTAAATTCATTGGTCATGGGGAGGGGTTGGCCATTTTAAGTCCTATGACACCTCACTCGACCCTCTGTGATTATTAGTTAGCGAGATATTAACGAATGTGCAGTTAGGCCCTTTTGACAAAAAATGAATATTACATTCAAAAACAGGGCGTCACCACAAGTCCAACGACCCCTCATACAAGTTCCTAGCTTTCTTAGTTCATAAGATATTAAAAAGCCGATGACCTATTAGTTTTTGGTTCTTTGGTTAATTTGTAAAAAAAACGTATCTATAAATCATTATTCAAAAAGCCCACCCTCTTACAAAAACCTCAATTGCGCATTCGTAAAACAAAAAACAAAAATGATAAATCATAGCGGCATTCAGTTGTATGCATTCACTTTATGTGGAACGAGTTTAATTTCATATTGGCATATAAACTCCCACATGTTGCACATGGAAAGCGACTTTTACCTAAAAATTATTATTTCACCCCCTAGTAGGGGTAGATTTTATTTTTGAGTGGAAATAAGTTATCCATAGGAAAGGGGTTGTCTGCCGGAGTAATTTGACTACTCGTACATGTCTCGAGCCTTATTCCCACCACTGCCAAAACAGGTTGTGACTTGTTAGCTCTTATCGTGCACGTGCACAGGTGAACACCTGTGTGTTAGATCATATTACACATGAACTCGCATTTTCTCACGTATGAATCAAAACAGGATGTGACTTGTTTCACAAGGAGAATGCTAATAATGACATCTCACACGTGTTCACACGTATTTCATCACTTTCCTTTCATATCGTTATTACATTATAGTAGTGGGGGATTAGTGAACAACGTCAATTCAACACACACACAAATGTAGTTAGGCCCTTTGACATAATTTAAATAAATTCATGGGCTAGTCCGTAGGAACCAGCCCAAAGGGACCCGTCCAAAGGGATCAGTCCAAAGGGACAAGGACTCGTCCACAAGGACTTGTCCACAAGGACCAGTCCACAGGGACCCGTCAACAATGACTTGTCGACAAGGACCTGTCCACAATGACCTGTCCACAAGGACTCGTCCACAAGGACCTGTCCACAAGGACTTGTCCACAAGGACTCGTCCACAAGGACCCGTCAGCCATGACCCCGCCAACAATGACCCGTCAACAATAACCCATCCATAGGGATCCGCTCCCCCACCCTCTTACAAAAGCCATGAGTGGGCATGCTAATTCATAGTGGCTTTCCACCGAACATATGCACTTTATGTGTAACAACGTTTAAATCCATATCGGCATTCAAACTCTCACATGTTGCAATTGGTAACAGAGATTCTCTAAAAAAATCAATTTCACCCTCTAGTAGGGGTAGGTTTTATTTTAGGGTGGAGATATGTAGTCCAATGGAAAGGGAGTGTTCGCCTGAGGAATTTGACACCTCGTACAAGTCTCTAGCCAGATTGGTTCGCGAGATATTGCCATTTTAGTATTCCAGCGGTGGCGGTGGCGGTGGCTGTAGAACCCCTCAAAAACCACTACTTATATGATCTTCAGGAAAGGCGGACGAGCGTCCAAGGACGACAGTATAATTTTGAAACAAACTCCCCTTCAAATTGTAAATAGCTTCACCTATCTGGGCTTGACTCTGCAAACTACCATGCAATCCTTCAGGATTCACATAAAACAGCGGGTGGCATCGGCCTCTAAAGCTATTTTCGATATTAGAAACATATCTCGACTTTCACTGAAATCCGCCTTAGCACTCTTTGATGCCAAGATTTTTCCGGTCCTCACATATAGGTTAGACATAGTATGGGATAAATTAAGCTTGAGCGATCTCAGATCAATTGATAAAATCAAAGCGCTATACTTAAAGGCTGCCCTAGGAGTATCAAAATACACGCTCTCCCGACTTGTTTATGAACTTGCCAGGGAAACTTTTCTTATTGAAGACTTAAGATCTCGATTACAATTTCCTTCTACTGATCAGGAACAGGAATTCCTAAGGAAGAGACAAAGAAAGCGAGCGGAAATCGACATAGAATTCTATGGGACTGATGCCATGTCTCAGAGAAATTGGATTGAACCTAACAATGAAATGAGGAGTGCTCTGAATAGACTTGCTGTGCACGGCTTCCATCATAAGCTGTGCGTGCGGCGTGGCTTTCATGGACCTTCTGAGCAGTGTGTGTGCATATTGTGTGCTAAATAGTGTGGTCGATATAATTTTAGTAAATGCTCTAAGAGAACACTGTCCTTATTGGAGTACTCGAAAATGTAATGCACATTTGTGCGCAGTTCCTTTATTATTATGATATCGATCACGTGAGGCATTCCACAGACCAAGAATTAAGTAATATGGGGCGCGCACTGGTCGGTGGGTTGGTGGGATCCGGGTATCGAGCGCGGTTTGTGGTGGAGGCCGGTGGAAACCATGCACCGCTGGTCTATTTATTTAATTTCTCATCTGACAGTGTTGATGATATTATGATGTATTTATTCCAAATGCACTTTCGTGCGCAATTATACTATTAATTAATATATTTTAGAAGTCGATTCACACACATTATTGAATGAATATTTGCGATTGTGACTTCACCCCATATTATGAGCCATGATAATCGAATATCGTCCGCTGGATTGCAATTTAATTTTATCTAGACACTGAACTCTCATTTAAGTTGAGAGGTGTTTTGAATGCTGAATGTATGGTTATGCTCTTGCAAAACATTGCCTATATTGGGAATTGTGCCCTCCCTGATGCAATAATTCACTTGATTTACAGATCTGACTTGATTGGCTTCCGAGTCTAATATACCTAGGTATACAACTGGCGGTTAGAACCTCCGCATATATTTTTGAAATATAAGGAAGAAATGCAATGATGTGACATTCCAGAAATTTTAAATCAATATGGACCGTATTCACGGTAACATTGGCACCAAAGGAAACAAAAGACATAGTACTGTTGTACTGTCGAATACTATCTCTGAAATTCAAAAATTTTGCAGTCTGTCAGGTATTTTATATTCCGCCGGATCAATTTTACCATTACAACAGGAAAGGCCAAAGTAACCAAGTGTTGACTTCTGGCAAGAACAATACAGTGCAGAACAATGTTTAAATTCGTCAAGGACCCTACGCTGTACACCCGAGTGAGAACTCTCCCATGTGTATAAACCACCCGCCCGGCTTCATTGTTATGTGGGTTCGAAGCGACACAGTTCTGGCAGGGACTATATTCGCACTTTCTTTCGGGATTAGGGAACCACCCATTACAATTGGGTACAAACGTGTCGACCGACTGAAAAACATTAACATTTTATTACTAAGGCAACACTGAAAAATGGCTTCAGATACCATAATAGTGTATGCTTATTTACGAAGTAAACCGGGAAAATCGTCCAGTACTTGTAATGTCTGAATTACAACGTATTGTATATTATTATTGTCGCATAACATGCAAAGGTACGGTTCATTAGTGGAATTTCATGAAACAACATTTTGGACATGCCTTGTATGTTTCATACGGCAACGAATGAACTGAGGAAAACAAATGAGTACCGCAGCACATGGCGCGTTTTCAAAGACATCCAGAAGGAAGCCACCCAGGTGGGTGTATTCACTATATATATTTTTAGCCTACTTTTCAAATTTTGCAAAAATGAGGAAAAAGTAGACTTATGAGATCGATCCGGGAAAATGTGTGTCTGTCTTTCTGTCCTTCTGTCTGTCGGTCTGTCTGGCTGTGTGCGTGTGTCCCCCTATCAAATCCTAAACGGCTGCAGCAATCGAAACCAAATTTAGTATGAATAAAGATGTACACCGGAAAATCTCACGTCCATATTTGGAAATGATGTCAGTGCTACCAACTGCTGAAAAAACGCACTAGAAATTTGAGCTCCATGTTGGATATCTTGGAAGGTATGCATGGGAGCTATTTCAAAATTGGCTCACATGTAGATAATACTATTTCAGTTTAATTTCCAGGAGGCTATATATGACAGTGTTGCCAAAATAATGTTAAGCCTTCTGATAGGTCCAATTTTTAAATACATGTAACTTCAATACTAACAGTTGGATTTCAACCAAATTTCGTATGTGCTATGTGTAACATAACAGATATGACTATAAGTATTGTTAAGAGCAATCAGGGCTGCCAACTATTAATAAATTCTGTCTATATTTTTTTTACCCTAATATCAATATATCAGAAAGTATGCAAGCCAACAGCTCTATAATTTGCACACGCATAGCACCTGACATTCTAGATTAATTTGGAGCAATTAATATAAGTCAGTGCTGCCAACATAATTCTATGCCTGCTGATAGGTCCAATTTTAAAATACATGTAACTTCAATACTAACAAATGGATTTCATTCAAAATTGGCACAACAATAGATCATATTATTTCAGATTATTTCTGACCAATACATGCACGACATTGTTGCCAACATGATTTTACGCGCGCTGTTATATCTAATGTTTAACTGCATGTAACGTCCATACTATCCATTGGACTTCAACCAAATTTTGTAGTCTGTACCTTAAGAGATGGTACTAAGAATATATTCAGTCACCAGGGCTGCCAACTGTAGTGCTCTATTAGGCTACATTATACCAGTTATATTTCGAACTAATTAGACATTTCGATATTACCAACTTCTTTTCGTCATTATTCTAGGTAGGTTCATATACTGTAGATTACTCATTGGCATGAAACTTAATTTTAAGAAAAGTAGGCCCTTT
This sequence comes from Meconema thalassinum, assembly GCA_946902985.2. Classification (NCBI taxonomy): domain Eukaryota; kingdom Metazoa; phylum Arthropoda; class Insecta; order Orthoptera; family Tettigoniidae; genus Meconema; species Meconema thalassinum. The sequence continues at coordinate 1,763,334,186 of OX336388.2, forward strand.
AGTTCGTCACGAAACTTCTTGTTCGTTATGTGTTGGGATCCGTACTACAGAAATTCCCGGCTCTGTCAAGAAATTTGACGCTGATTTGAAGGCTGGAACGGGGTACACTCAGACTCGTGGGCAAAACTGAGAAGGGGTGGATTTGATTCCAGCCACAGCCATCCTGGAAATGGTTTTCCGTCGTTTACTACTTCTACAACAGGAAAGTACCACGATGGTTCCTAACTGAAGGCCATGGCCGCTTCATTCCTAAACCTATCCCCAATTTACACATACACACGCTAGTGCCACCATCACAATAACACAGGTTATCAAAAAATTTACACACAACCATGTACACGGGGCTACATGACCACGATGTCCAAGGCCCGCAAATGAAATAAAAACTGTCTACACATGAAAACTGCAAAGTGATGAAAGGAAAATGTAGGAATATTTGGCACTATTTTCCTTTGTCAGGATAGCATTTTGATAATATGCTGATTAACTGTCCATACTACCATATAGCATAGAGAATACTATAGTAAATTACAGCCCTTGATTCACAATCGGCTTAACAGTTTTCCCATGTGCAACAATAGGCCTATTACAATGTAGGCTACACAGTGAAACCAGCCATCTGAACAAAATACCTTAATTTTGTAGGCCTACATACAGTAACAACCATTTTCTTTATACTACAGAGGCCGATTTAACTTGATAATTATGTCAACTATCAATAAAAAAAAGCTTTGCAAACTTAAAATGAACACCATCGCAAACTTGTATCTCGTCTTGCTGGCAAATAAACATTTGTGCTATTGCAACAAATAAGGTACAAAGATAATTTTAACCCATAGGCCTACTCACTTGTCTTTTAATTCATTGTTATGTTAGCCTTTATCTCAATTGTATAATTTGACACAAATAACACACGCAAATTCAATTTGTTTGTGAAATCAGTTGTCTTAGATATGATTGCCATTCAAACAGGCGTTGGCATGTGTCATTAGCAAAACGGCTACCGATTGCGCATGAGCATTGAAATGGCAAGTGAGGAACAGCTGAAGCAGGCCTGTATTTGCTTACATTATTTACAATCTCATAACAACATATGCTGCATAAAGAACATTCGGGGCTACATGACTGCGTTGTCGCAGCCCCTAAACTAAGGTACCATAAAGAACGTACAATTAGGAAGATTTTAAACAGTTAAAAAGCATTCTGTGTTATAATCTGTCTCAGAGTAATCCATTCTTCGAGTAGTTTTAATTATATCATGTGTAACTTACAGAATACTGTTCTACTTATTCTATGGATACATGCGACATTAGCGCCTGGGTGGAGCAGATATAAGTTAAAGATATTATGACGTAATTTGGGAACCGATCGCCCTATACCAGGTTCACCCGCATGGTGAAGTGTCTCTTGTTTGTTGTTCTTTGCCGCTCCAGGAATCCCGAGAGATGACGAAACATCCCGACTGTGCACGAAAATTACACAGGAGTTTCTGCTCGCGATATCTAAGTCTCCACTAGCAATTTCAAGCAAAGACTGCTACGGCTCAAAGCATCCTTGTTTAAGAGACGCATCACACTCGCTCCATTAATGGTATACAACATGCAAGACATCCAACTAAACTCCCTCCTTGGTCAATATAAATGACATGTATTCGGCCCTTATATTAGATAGCTTTGCGTTGAAAGAATGCGCGTGCCGATCATGATGGATGTACATTATTTCGTAGATTTATTGCCTGCTTTAAGCAAGAAATACTGTAATTCTAGTCAACTCCTACATAACTTACTTACAAAATATAAAACGTTAATAATAGTCCTTGATAAAACAATATTTCAGTGGTAAAAAAGAAAAAGCTGGCGGGAGGTGGGTTCGAAACTGGGCTCCTGCGATAGCTATTCGCGCACTAATGTTCAATCGCTGGCGCAACCATTGAGTATCTTCATAAACCGCTGGCTGGAGAAAATAGTCCTTCTTCATTAACAAAAAAAAAAAAAAAAAAAAAAACAATGTTGCACATTCGTATACGTTCATACTGTTACTATGTTGTATTGTCAGGACTTGGTAATGTCCGTTTTCAATTACACAGAAGCTTTCTACATGGGCGCGTAAAGTTAATAAATAAATAAATTAAATTTTAATGGACTTATAACCGCCATTTCTGTCATGAGCCAAGCAAATTGTGCGCATGCGCGAGCTGCGAGAATTCTGCATTTTTAGCCTATTTTCAATTTTGAAAAAATAGGCTTATGAGATCACCTTTTCTCCGTGTGTGTGTGTGTGTGCGTGTGTGTGTGTGAGAGAGAGGTGTGTGTGTGTGTGTCCCTAATAACTTTCAAACGGCTGGAACGATTTCAATGAAACTCGGTTAGTTAATAACACTATTCCGGACAACCCCGACCGTGCCCTTCAAGTGTTGTTACGTCGCACCATTCCAACATGGCGGCTGTGCGAAATATTTCACCAGCATTTAATATCTCCGAAATTATTCCGGATATCACCCTGAAATTTTTTACGGTGATAAAGGGAACTACTAGAAGTTCACCTATGTGACTTTTGAAAACCTGGTAACTACAAAACCAACATGGTGGCCACGCGAATTGTGATTTTTAAATAGACGTTTCTCGCGATTTAACCAACCAAACGCAATAAAACTTGGTACAGTATTTGTTTATAATCATTGTAATGCACCAACATCTAACTTGGTTCAATTGTTTACATAACCACAAGATGGCAGATGTGCGAAATATTTCACCGGCATTCTATACCTCTGAAACTATTACCGGTATCACCATGAAATTTTGTAGGGAGATAAAAGGCACTACTCGAAGTTAGTTTATAAGATTTTCAAAAACCGGTTAACTACAAAACCAACATGGCGGCTAAGCGAATTTGAAAATTTTAAATAGACCTTTCTCGCGATTTAATGTTCCAAACGCAATGAAACTTAGTACAGCAAATGTTTATACACATTGAAATGCACTGGTATCTAATTTAGTTCAATTGTTTACATAACCTCAAGATGGCGGTTGTGCGAATTTTAAAATTAAGTTTGTATTTCTTGTGTCGTAATCATGCGATAGAAGTAAAAGTTTGAATAATGAACCTTCGCAATAATTTTCCTTTAATGGTACATGACTCTATGGCCTATGCATTTAACAATCCAAGATGGCGACCATCCGAAATATTTAGACGGCCCTGAATATCTACGAATCTATTATAGCAATCAAACTGATTTTTTTATGTTCATAGGGGCTATGAACTTATGTTCACCTATAGGACTTTAAATAACCTGGTGATCACAAATCCAACATGGCGGCGACGCGAAGTATAAATTTTCATATGGACGTTTCTCGCAATTTAACCATCCGAGTGCAGTGAAACTTGGTACAGTAAATCTTTATACGAATGATAATCCATGGGCACCTAATTTATTTCAATTGTTTCCATAACCACAAGATGGCAGCTGTGCGAAATTTTAAAATCTCCTTCTTATTTCTTGTGTCCTAATCATGCGATTGAAGTTTGAAAGCTACACGTATACAATAATCTTCATGTAACAGTACATAATGCTAGGACCTACATATATAAAAATCCAACATGGCGACCATCCGCAATATATAGTCGGTTCTCAATATCTACGAATCTATTACAGCAACCAAAGTGAAATTTTGTATGTTGATAGTGGCAATTAACATAAGTAGGATATATGAAAATAGGCTGTATAGTTCTTCACGGAACTACTTTTTCTATTTGTCTCCAAATAGAGACAATCCTACATGACGCTATAGAATCCGCTAAACCCAGTATGAGAAGTTCAAAACCATGGTTCAATTCAATCTGCTATTAAGCCAGAAAATTAGCATTGGAAGCACTACATGCAACCTTAAAGTTCAGCACAGAAGAATCAAGAGCGGATTACGGAGCAAAGAATAGGACATATAAAGAAATACTCCGGGAGGCGAGGGTCAAGTATATCAAGGCACAGGAGGCGGCGCTGGTGGAACAAGCTAAGGAAAATCCGTACAAGGCCCTTAACCCGAGAATACCTAAATTCTCGAGGGAAATACCAATGGACAGATGGACAACACACTTCACGACCATATTGCAGGCTAAGGACATGCCCTTAATGGACCTCCCCATACCGGGTGACACAGTAGGAATAGAACCTTTCACAGCCGATGAAGTCCAGGAGGCAATAAAACGTACAAAAAATCGGCAAGGCCTGCGGTCCAGATGGCATCTGCAACGAACACCTGAAAGAGAGCAGTCCACTCCTCACAGAAGCCTGGACAACTTTATTTTACCAGTGCCTTCAGAAAGGCACGATACCAGAGAAATGGAGATATTCCATTATCAAATTGTTGTATAAGGGCAAGGGCAGGACTGAAGATCCTAACTCTTATCGAGGAATAGCCCTAGAGAATGCCGGCCTCAAAGTGTTGTCCACCCTGTTACTGAGCAGACTAACGACCTTGACAGACTCAATGATACCTGAAGAGCAAGTTGTCCACCCTGTTACTGAGCAGACTAACGACCTTGACAGACTCAATGATACCTGAAGAGCAATTTGGCTTCCGGAAAGGGCGCTCAACCATTCAGGCTATTCAGTGCTTAATAGAGAACATAACCGAAGATCTTCGCGTCCCCAGAGGAAAGCTTTACGTACTGTTCATGACTATGCCAAAGCTTTTGATTCAGTGGACCGGTCTATATTGTTAGAGAAACTAAATCAACGTATAGGTAGAGAGCACTACCTGAGCAAGATGATTCAGGCCATACTGTCGAGAAACTTTGTCTACATTGATGACAACCTCTCAAGATCAGAGGCAATACATCAGACGACTGGGGTGTTACAAGGAGATCCCTTAAGTCCAATGCTATTCAATATCACTACAAGGGACGTTGTCGAAACCATAGCAAATAAGGAAGTCTTCATTTACATGTGTGCTGATGACATGACATTAGCTTCACAATCGTACCAACAGCTTCTGGAAGCGTTTGACAAACTGATCACCTGGGCGGACAGGAACAGCCTGTGTATGAATGCACAGAAAACAGTCCAGATGACATTTCGCAGAGGAGGGAAGCCTCCTGCGGCAGCACTCATCAAATACTGGGACAAGGAGCTTGTTAGGGTCAACTCCTACAAATATCTTGGCGTGACCCTGCAAACGAATGGGAAAGTTTTCACCAAACACATTAGAGAAAGAGCATCTGCAGCGATCATGGCGATGAACCAAATTAAAAGCATTCGTGAGCTGTCCTTAGAGACGGCCATAGCCCTTTTCCACATCAAGATCTCTCCCATCGTGACTTACGCAATAGACATTATTTGGGAGCATCTCTCAAAGAGTGATCTAGCTTTGGTGGAAAGTGTGAAAGCGACATACCTCAAAAAGGTTCTTTGTGTAGCCAAAAACACTCCATCGCGGTTAACATACGAATTCACACGACAGCCGTTCTACATAGAAGAACTACGCCTGAGAGTGTCAGTGCCTTCTACACCTCAATATCAAGCCTTGCTTCACGAGCTGTACGAGAAGAAAGCAAATATATGGCCAGACTTCGATCGTACTGACGCCATGATCAACCAAGAATGGATGAATTCAAGCTATGAACTGCGCCATACCATGACACGCTTCGCAGTACATGGATTCCACCACAAGCTGTGCTACAGGAGGGCGTTCCATGAACCAGACGCAAACTGTATATGTGTACTGTGCGGTAAAAAGTGTGAACGCTATCACGCGGAGATATGCGTCAAAATAACAATAACTCTTTTGGACCTGTGTACTCAACACTAGGATTTTTTATGTATGCACATTGTGCGATATTCCGTTATTATTATATTATTTTAAAAATATACTTTAACATATTTATTTTTAAAACACTCTGCAATTCTCCGGGTCAAGAGCTTTCGTCAGAGTGCTCTACGAAGTAAATCGGTTCTGCCGTTCTCTCAATCTTGCGGCAACAAAAAAGACCTTAGTGTTTTAAATATATGGATGGCGAATTGAGAGTGGCACGTTTGTAATTGAAGGGTCCATTCCAAAAACCAGACAAGTTCAAAAATTGACTTTTTGACATAAATACATCTTCTTCCTCTCCAAGGCCGGCTCTACGTATAAATGCTATTGCTGTCTCCAAAAAGCAGACAGGTCGGGTTATATAAGGAGTGTGAAATACTTGAGATTCTACAAAAATAAGACAAGTCCAATGCTTTTCCAATGCTATTTCAAGATAATTAATTACCTGGAATGTTTGGCATTCAATAAGTATTTGTACTTTGTTAAGATTTACTTAATACATGATCGTATTTGAGGATTTAAAGGTTTATCATTCTTGTATTCAACTATAATTTCGGCAAAAACCAGACTTGCCCAAAGTTTTCTTAAAAGGTTTTCTCAACTATCCTCACAATATATATATATATATATATATATATATATATATATATATATATATATTCTTTATGTACAATGAGTTAGTGAGACAATAGTAGGTCTAAAAGCAATTCTTATTTCATTCAGCACAAATGAAGCTATACTGTTCTCTTTTTGTTTCTGAACAATTTATTTTTTGGACTCGTCTGGTTTTTGGAATGAACCCTTCAATTGTTTCGCAACAGCGCAGCAAAGTGATGCAGGAGCTTATGCCACCATCATCATCATCATCTTGTACAGTTTCCAGCCTCAGGCTGGGTCTGTTTGGAACATAAGGCTCGCCACTTAGTCCTTTCTTCCCACCACCTCTCCGCTGTCACTATGGTCCAGTCCTCGCCTCTCTTCTTGACACATTCCTGCACTCCTTTCAGCCATCTATCTCTTGGTCTTCCCCTTGGTCGTTTCTTTTGCATCTGCATCTCATGTATCCTCTTGGGAATCTTTTTCTCTTCCATTCTCTTTAAGTGTCCATACCACCTCAGTCTTGATGTCTCAATCCTACCTTTCAAGGGCGCCCCTTTCACTAATTCCCTGACCTTTTCATTCCTTACCCTGACTCACCACGGGGAGTAAAACGATGACTTTAGCTGAGTCATATCATTTCTGCATCATTATGCCTGTCACCAGGGCGAGCTGGCAGCGTGGCGTATACAGTATAAACAAAGAATAGGCTATAGCTAAAGCCCTGCGCGGATGCGGATATTCGCGGATAAACCCGCGGATATCAGCAAAATATTTCGCCACGCGGATGTAATTTGCATGGCTGTGCGGATAGCGGATACGCTGCGGATAATGTTTGGAGTAAATTTGCGGATAGTTTTTAGAATATAATGTGGAACTTACGATAATATCACATATTTGATATGCCAATCTTCAGCTTCATGCTTAAAAGAGGAATACTCCTATAGCCTATTGCGTACGAAATATTCAGGCACGTTTTGCACTTATACACGAGAAGATTACTTTACCCACATGCTTTCAAGTACATTTTTTAAAGTACCGTATGTTTGTAGTAGATGGTCTTGACATCTCATCGATTCTCACTGCCATTATTACTACACGTACGAGATATCATGCTGTCAATGAGCTTTTTAGTTCATCGTGGTGACATCAACATTCCTCAAGTCAGCTGTACTTCGCAGTCTAATAAGCTATCTTGGAAGATCAGTAGATTTATTTCCAACTTGGCACTGAAACACGTGGGCTGTGATATTGCAACGGAGAGAATTATGACATCAACTATGCGAACATGGATGGATCAAGAGGCAGAAGGATGATGACTTACTTGGTATTTCCGGCTAAATGTCAATCCCTTTTTCCAAGCGTAAGAGAAGTCACTTAGTGAATGTTACCGTGACCGGGAGTTTGAACATCATTTCACCAACATGGATAACATTTCTACTAAAATGAATTAAGGCGAATATTCTTTAGTGCGTAAATCAAAGCTAAAGTCAACGACATGGCAGACATTTGGTTACATTTTCAATGGAAACGAAAAGGTGAACGATATAGTAGGATGTTTTACCTGTAAAAACGTGTATTCATACTCAAGACACAAATCAGGCACATCAAACTTACTGCGGCACACGTGCATTCCTGTAAAATAATAAACTAGAAGATACTGCACCAAATCGTATATAGCCTACAAAACAAAAAGTTTTAGTGCGATATGTATATTTTTATATTATGTGTAAATAAAAAGTAGTTCTAGGATCCGAAATTGTTGAATATCATTACTAGGACCCGGATATTTATGACATATCATAATTTTCCGTTATATTTCTTCCATAACAAATATAAGATGATGGTTTAAGCTAATCTCATTCAAATTAAGTCATTAAGCATAATTAACAGTCCGAACTGAAAAGGGTTGCAATTCTGGCGGTATAGCATTCATTTTAAACATAGCGTAGGGGAACGACTTTCTCCTCAAATGTCTAAATGTGTCGGTTTAACACTTTATGCTTTATCTAATAAATTTAAAAAAATATAGAAATATCAGCGGATTTGGATAAAAGTCATGCGGATGCGGGACGGATGTGGATAACAGTCGTGCGGATGCGGGGCGGATGCGGATAACGTTTTGTTTATCCGCGCAGGGCTCTAGCTATAGCTTGCATGCCAGGAGAAGTCAGTTGGACACTGCGATGAGAAGCGGGAGTTCGACTGTACGAAAGGGTGGCCTGTCTATTCCTGACCTAAATATATCGACAGTCAGTTACGACAGATTCTTTTATCCCTCCCACATTGTGCTCGTTGTTCATCCAGCTTCAATTATTTAGTCTGCCACCGAAGGCCCATTTTTCTCATTTGCAGAGTACATAGTACAAATAATGAAAATAATAAGGCGTGAATGGGTGAAGCTAGCAGTGACTGACTTGATGGTTTTTGAATGCGCGGTACACAGTACGCAGGAAGGCATCTGCAGTTCAAACCCAGCTGACTTCTAATGGCGCACAGACAGTAGTTCTTAACTTGACTGTCGGTAATAATATTTCAAACGAGTAATATCTATCAATCTTGGAAGTGTCTAATGTGTACAAGATAATTTGTCGCAAAGTTGATTTGTTGTTTCATTTGAGGGGCTTGGATATATTGGTCATTTAGCTCCGTGTACTTGGGTGTATATGCTGTATATACAGAGAATTTGTTTGAAATATTAGAATACATTTTGAGTGTTGTCTAAGTTACCTATCAGTATAAACTTTTCAGTCAGTCAACACAATTGTACCCTATTGGATTGGGCGGGCAATTACAATTTATTTCCTAGTGCCTGAAATTACATGAATTATCAGAGAATTAATAAAACACTTCTCACATTTCGCACTCTATTTGTGTGAGAAGTGTTTTTTCTCTACTTAGTATAAAACAAAAGTCCCCGATTCTTGGATTGGATGTAACGGGTAAACTCGAGAACCACTGAATGGAGTTTGATGCGGCTTTCACCATTCTGTAAAGGATTTCTCGAGGAAGGTTTCTGTAGAAAAACATTCAGTTATGACCAAAGGAAGCCGAGCAGTAACGATTTCAGTGAATCGAGTCAAAAACCTACCGTCCGTGCACCATTTAAGCTTACGCTAGGTAAACCGTTAAAACTATCTATATACTATGAGTGTATGAATTGTTAAGCTTGGAAAGTTCTACGAAAAAGTCCGCGACAGCATATCTCTATCTTCAATACATCTCATTGCCCACTATAAATGTTTTTACTTTTTAATTTCTTCCTACAATCTCCATTCAATTACTAGCTTCGGAGTGAGGCTCGCTCGCTCGTTAGCTAGCTCGTAAACTATCATCCCAGTTTCAGCCTTCGTTCCGCAGAATACACAGTCAAGTTTTGATTGGACGGAAGGGGGATTTGTGTTTCATGCACCTCGCCGTTCTTAATACGTCTGACAAGAATTCGTTGCACATGTTATCTCCTTGATAGTCCAGTCAGTGATTTTAACCCATCATGCCGAGACGAATAATGTCGTAGTTCATTGAAATCTAAAAGAAAAAATGCTTTTTAAGCATACGCAGGGTAAACAGTTTAAGATACTGGGCGAATCAGGGGGGGGGGGGGGTGCTAGTTGAGTGCATAAATAATGCACGTAATTTATTTCACTAGGAAATCTAATTGGGGACACTCATGTTGACCGACTGAAAAGCTTTTGATTATGACGATAATTATGGTAATGATGGAATTTGTCAGATAGCCTGTGTTATTATAGTGTCTGTAGTGTTAGTGTGTATTTGTAATTTAGGTGAAGATTGGGAAGGAGGCTGCCGTGACCTTAAGGTAGGAACCATCCTGGTATTTCCCTGGAATAGAAGTAACACAGACGTCACTCAAACAACTACTGCGTAGATCACCCCCTCTGCCTAATACCAGTCCGTAAAGTGTTTTAACGATATTGGACTTCACGTTTGTAAGGGCTGAATACGATTGGGTGTAAATAACTTCTATAGCCCATACATTCGCGTGGAAGCAGGCGCCGCGTGTTAATAATCGGGCCATTTTTAACGTGTCACTGTTGCCAGCAGGGACGATATTATCATGATATTTCACGGAGATAATCAATAGCATCATTAAATACTACGCATTCTACACATTCCAATAGTAACCATACCGCGATATGCTGTGTATTGGAAATTGATCTATGTAATTCATCCCGCCACATAATATTTTTGAATACTTAATATTCCCTCGCTGGTATATTAATGTATACTAAAGATCTAAGTTTCTTCAAAAACATGGGCCATCCACATAAAATAGACAGAGCATTATCAAATTTAATTGACCAATTTATTTTCCATGACCATTGAAACTGATCGTATCGTATCGTTTCGTTGTGCTGAAGAATTTCTTGTGGATTCTACCTCATTCTCGGGCTTACGATACATTGGTCAACCCAGTGAACTTCAGCGTGTATGGAACTTTTCTAAACATGCGTATTTATGGTCACTAGTGTATAGTCCAAATGCAATTATCTGGGTTTGGAATGCGGTTGATGCCCCACGACTTTCAATAAGGTACAATTTTTGGCAAGACTACCTCGAGGTGTAATGGCTGGCATAGTTGGCTGTTACCCATGAGGAACGCATCCGTTTCTTACCCATGCCAGGACATTCAATTCTGGTTTTCGAATCCCACCTCAACCAACTTTGAAGTTGTTTACCGTGGTTTCCCACTTCTACACCACACATTTGCTGTTCTTTTTGTTTGTTTTTGTGATATGAGGAGTTGTCAATTTCAACAAGATGTTCAGTAAAGAACATATAGCCTAATTTTTCCTACATGCATGGGTATTGTTACAACTCTTTTTCCTTTTCCAGGAGTATAATTGAATGTTGGTTGTAGTAGCTTGTTGAAATACAACGTGCTATAGGGATATTAAACATGAATATGAGGTGCCCTATTAGTGCTACCTCTGTAAAAAAAAAAATTCAATTCGGTTTCACCGTGTTTGAATTGATATGGGGAAAGGATTTGCACACATACATGGCCGCTATTTGCAAACTATTGGGCTGTTGACCTTGTAGTCAGTCATAAGATGCTTTCCACAAAAAGGCATGTTGTTGCAAAATCTGGTAGAGATCAAATGATTAGGATGGTCGTAATTTGATTTAAGCTTTTAACCATTTGGGTGGCCGTCATTCCGTTTCCGTCAAGATGGCGGCAATATAAAACATGACATTGAGGTGCCCTTTGCTAGTACTACCGCTGTACCAAATTTCGTTCAATTCGGTTTCACCGTGTTTGAATTGATAGGGGGAATCGATTTGCACACATACATGGCCACCATCTGCAAACTATTGGGCTGATGATCTTGCAGTTTGGTCAGAATATGCTTCCCACATAAAGGTACGTTGTTGCAAAATTTGGTAGAGACTAGATTCTTAGGTTGGTCGTAATTAGATTTTAGCTTTGAACATTTGGGTGGCCGCGAATACGTTTCCGTCAAGATGGCGGCGATATAAAACATGACACTGAGGTGCCCTTTGCTAGTGCTACCTATGTACCAATTTTCGTTCCATTCGGTTCCACCGTGTTCGAAATAATAGGGGGAATCGATTTTCACACAGAGATGGCCGCCATCCGCAAACTATTAGGCTAATGACCAATTAGTTTGGTCAAAGGATGCTCCCTCCATAAAGGTATGTTGTTGCAAAATTTGGTAGAGATCGGATGATTATGTTAGTCGTAATTTGATTTAAGCTTTGAACATTTGTGTGGCCGCCATTACGTTTCCGTCAAGATGGCGGCGATATAAAACATGACACTGAGGTGCCCTTTGCTAGTGCTACCACTGTACCAAATGTCGTTCCATTCGGTTTCACCGTGTTCGAATTAATAGGGGGAATAGATTTTGACACAAAGAAGGCCGCGATCCGCAAACTGTTAGGCTAATGACCAATTGGTTTCGTCAAAGGATGCTCCCTCCATAAGGGTATGTTGTTGCAAAATTTGGTAGAGATCGGATGATTAGGTTACTCGTAATTTGATTTAAGCTCTGAACGTTTGTGTGGCCGTCATTACGTTTTCGTGAAGATGGCTGCGATATAAAACACGACACTGAGGTGCCCTTTGCTAGTACTACCTCTGTACCAAATTTCGTTCCATTCGGTTTCACCGTGTTCGAATTAATATGGGGAATCGATTTTCACACAAAGATGGCCGCCATCCGTAAACTATTAGGCTGATGACCTATTAGTTTGGTCAAAGGATGCTCCCCCTATATAGTTATGTTGTTGCAAAATTTGGTGGAGATCGGATGGTTAGATTAGTCGTAATTTGATTTCAGCTTTGAACATTTGGGTGGCCGCCATTACGTTTCCGTCAAGATGGCGGCGATATAAAACATGACACTGAGGTGTCCTTTGCTAGTGCTACCTTTGTACCAAATTTCGTTCAATTTGGGTTCACCTTGTTCGAATTGATAGGGGAGGACAGACATTCAGAGTACACACGCTCTCACACACACACACAGACTCACACACACACACACACACACACACACACACACGCGTGCGCACACACACACACACACACACACACACACACAGACAGACTTACAATTTTTCGCCCTGTGTTGATCTCATAAGTCTACTTTCATTTTTTGCAAACATCGAAAGTAGGGCTAACAAATGTCCATTCGTAACTAATTTCGTCAGTCTTCAGATTCACCACGAAATTCATTATGTAATCTAACATATGAAAATTGTTCCCTTCTAAGTAGCCAACGTCGTGACCAAATTGTACAACGCGTAGACTTATTTCTTTAATTTAGTTTATTTCGCCGCTATCTTGCCAGACAAACTGCCAAAATTGACCACTTTAATAAAACTTCCTCCATGAATATTTCCACAATGAAAACTGTGCCATGTGGACACGTTTGGTTTGTACAGGTTTGAGTGCATCAATCTGATTTGGGTGTGGAACCCCTTTAGCCGCTGAACTTTGCTTCGCCACCGTTTGTTGCTTATAGCTATAGCTAAGAAGTTTAGGCTTTAATAGGATGAACTGCAACACATTATAGACATTTCAGTTTGTATGGCATAGTTTCAGACCTTTCTTAATGTGCTCTTTCCGTTTAGCAGTCATTCTTAGAAAATGCATTTTTTTTTAGCAAAGAAAGCTGCCGTCTTATTTAATTAGAAATCAAAATCGGACATAATTTGTAAAATATCATAAATGACGGTTTTAAATTTAAATAAAATATAAACGTACCTTTACTGGAAAACCGATATTAATTGTGTGATCTTTCAATAAGACTATATTATCTGAAATATTATAGAATTGCATTATAGGCTATATGAACCTTCACTTCAGGTCAGAGTAATTCGGGCCTATTGGAATGTTTCTTCAAAATCTAAGAACACTTAGGCTATGGGGACTGATCTGTAACAGCTACACATAAATTTAATTTTAATATGTGAAACTTATTTTCTCTACCATACCTGCACTAAAGAGCCATTAGGAAGTTACAGTCTATCCCAGGACTGTCCAACATACGGCCGGATATGGCCCACGAGACTATATAGTCCAGCCCGCGCCGCGCCGCGCCGTGTCGCCAAACTTTGAAACAAGTTCCAGTCGTCACACTAAACTAAATTATCATGAACTTTATTCCATAATTTGATTATTAATTGTGTCAAATGAACATAAATACTCACTCTTTGTCGTTCATGCTGTATGAGTGTACTGACTATCATCGTACTTCGATTTTAAAGGGATTTATTCAAAATATTTAAATTTATTTTTAGTGTTTTATATGTTTATCCACTATAAATAAATATTGAAAACGGCAACAATACTAAGAAAACTAAGCTCAGACAGCCACAAAACTCACCATATGACACCTATATTTAAAAAAAAAAAAAATCGGTACCCCTCAAACTCCATGGAGTGTCATTTGCCCGCAAGGTCTCCCAACTATCTACAGTGTGGCCCATAGTTAAAATATGTTGGGCACCCCTGGTCTATTCTATTAACGCCAGGACATCCGGGCTCTACTGCAGTAGGAGCCTTGCAGGACGTGCAGGGGGACACAGCGATGACGGAGTGCAGTTTCCACATAAGTCAGGTAGCATTGCGCGCGCTGCTTGTGTTATTAGACAGAAGTTATTGTTTGAGTCTTCAGTCTTTTGACTGGTTTGATGCAGCTCTCGATGCCTCCATGTCCTGAGCTAATCGTTTCATCTCTACATAGCTACCACACCCTACATCCGAGGCAATCTGTTTAACATATTCTAACTTTGGTCTACCCCTTCAGTTCTTGTCCTCGACCCTTCCTTTCATAACTAAGCTTGCTATTCCTGGGTGTCCTACTAACCTATCTCTTCTCTTCATTAGCAGTCGCCAGAAACATCTCTCCTCTCCCACTAGTCTTAATACCTCTTCGTTTGTAACCCTATCTACCCACCTGATCTTCATCATCCTCCTGTAACACCTCATCTCAAATGCTTCAATTCTCCTCTTTTATGCTGCACCAATAGTCCAAGTTTCACTTCCATAGAGCGCCACGCTCCAGACAAAGGCTTTCAAAAATGACTTCCTAATACCTAAATCCTTATTCGATGTCAACAAATTCCTTTTTTTTTTGTAGAAATGATTTCCTTGCCTGACCCAACCTACTTTTTCTATCCTCTTTGCTTCGTCCATCACTGGTTATTCTGCTTCCTAAGTAACAGAAGTCTCCTACTTCCTTCAGCTTTTCACCTGCCAATTTGATCTCCGTAGAGGTTTCTGATTTATTTCGGCTGCATTCCAGTATTTTTGTATTGAAAATGAAAATCCACAGCCTGCTTCCAGTCTCCGACCGGGTCAGGAATGTAATGAATGAAGCCCCCATCTAGCGGCGAGGATATGAACTGTGCCGGCTGCCGAGTCCTGACGCACTCCTCTGGGGCAATGATTAAATGACTGACAGATGAAATGAAATGATAATGGAGAGTGTTGCTGGAATGACATTTTGACAGGGAAAACTGGAGTACCCGGAGAAAAACCTGTCTGCCTCCGTATTGTCCAGCACAGATCTCACGTGGAGTGACCGGGATTTGAACCACGGACCCAGCGGTGAGAGGCCGGCGTGCTGCCGCCTAAGCCACGGAGGCTTAATTTTCATCATGAATTCTTTCCGTAAGACGGAGTCCATACAATTCAAAAACTCATTCAAATCCTCAGGCTTGTCGGCCAAGATGACGATGTCATCAGCAAATCTCAGAGTTGAAATTATTTCTCCTTGAGAGAAGTTATATTGAGAATTGTGAACGGAAAGGGTAATACTGGGTGAATTAAGAATGGTGTGTTTCTAATTGTTTCGCAACACAACTAAGCGTAACAGGAGCACATGTCACCACGTAGAGGAGAACGAAGACTGATAGGCTCCTACAAGAGCTGAGTCATGTCACCCACGTGACTGTACTAGTCAAAGAGGAAGGAAGGAAGCTTGTAGTTTAACGTGACCGTTAATCGCGAGATCATGAGCCACGGGACCTCCTTTTTACGTGGAATCCGAACCATAGGACATGGCATTTCACTTCGAAAATCTCACATGCATTGACCGGGAATCGAACCCGGACCGCCTTGGTGAGAGGCATTCAGCTAGACCGCTGAGCCACCACGCCCTCAACTGTACTAGTCATCTAAGCAGACTGACTGACTGACACAAGTACCTTAAACACGAATAGTTCTCACCTCGACCGCCACCACTCGCATCTTTAATGTCTCATTTGTCATGATTTTAAAGTAAAGTATACAAGTGTCGATGATGAAGACATATTTGTCTTACTGTAAGTCACGTCAGTGACCTCGCAGCACTACGACGTAGCTGGGACAGGAGCAGGGGTGGTGATATCGATAAGCTGTCATATTAGAAAGATGAATGAGCTTCTCCCTTCAAGAGGAGTTTATTTTCATCCATGCACTGAGCGGTTATATCACAAAGGTATGGAGTCTTATTGATGCAGGGTAAGACAAAATAGTACATTATGGAACGAGCCTATAATGGCAATAATTAACATATGAGTATGTTTATAAAACGAGCGTATGCGAGTTTTATAATTTCCATACGAGTGTTTTAATTACCATTATAGGCGAGTTGCATACGACTGTTTATGTTCGACGATAATTTTAACTATTTTATGTTCGAACATAGATATCCATATGTCGAGATTTCACCAGTTTTATGTACTGAACAGAGAGCATGAGACGCAGAGAATGCCTTGTATTTGACCATGGCCTCCTCGATTACCCTACTATGACACTAGGCCACGCAGTGAAATTTAATTTAGAAGGCCATGGAACGCAGGTGCGATGCTATCCTTATATAATTGGTCAAACAACTGTTTCTTGAGCTCTGATTGGTGGGAGAAACTGTTTCATAATGAAAAATAGTGTTATAATGAGCCTCATTATACGAGGGCAGATCAAAAAGTAAGTTGCACTTCCCAGTTATGGCCATTTATTACACCACCTATACAACAGCAACACGTATATAACGACAAACAATGTAACTTCACTTTTCCACATAGTTTCCAAGAGACTCCAAACATTTCTGCGAACGCACAACCAACTTGTCGATGCCGGATGCATATAAAGTTCCTCCAGCGTTCTGCAACTATACGGAGACAGCGGCCTTCAGCTCCTCATCGGTCTGGAAACGCCGATCACCGAGCTCCGTTTTGAGCTTTCCGACCATATGAAAGTCACATGGCGCTAGGTCGGTACTGTAGGGTGGATGTTGCCACACCTCCCACTTGAAACACTGCAGCAGTTCACTCGTTTGGCGGGCCTTGTGAGGTGTTGCGTTATCGTGCAACAAAATCACACCGGCGCTCAGTTTCCCCCGGCGCTTCTCTTTAATCGCTTTACGCAACCGGTGCAACGTTCGACAGTACGACGCCGCGTTGATCGTCGTTCCTTTCGGCATGAATTCCACGTGCAGCGTCGCGATTTCTCTCGGTGAATGCGCCGGTTCTGTTTAATGATATTCTTCCGTGATATCCGTGCGTCCGGCTTCGAATTGCTGACATCACTTTACGATCCCTTACCGGGAAATGACCCGCTCCCCATACACAGCACTAATTTCACGATGAACGTCCGTGCAATTCTTCCTTTTGGCCCGTGGGAATCGGATTGTCGCACGCACCTCATATTTGGAGTGAACGTCCAGTCGACGCGCCATTGCATTTGGCCGCCATTCACACCTTACAAGGCAAGACACCACATCGACCTGCCTAACAGACGTGTGGGCAGTGTCTGTCCCTTTCTCCGCTGTGCCCACGTTTGCGACACACAGCGCGCTGCTGCAGTGCGTTAGTGCAACTAACTTTTTGATCCACCTTCGTAGTACAGTTTTCTGACATATAATAGTCAGGGTCGAACAAAAACAATTTATAATTACATCGGTTTTAAGATTCAGTGCTATGAAACCTTTCTATTAATTTCATCGTGGGGGAAGGTTGAAAATGGTCGCCTTAATAGAAGATGAAACGTTGCCTTTTACGAACTCAAATTCAGGCCAAAATAACAATAATGAGCTATCAAGCCGTTCGGTTAAGCTTATCCGAGAGACTCTCTTTGTATCTGTTATGAGCGGGAGATGACTTTTTGTGAGGTTTATGTTTCCTCATTTAATCTACTGGGATTGCGTGGAACCACCGAGTGTGATTGCATTAGTTCCATCTACCTGCCCGTCTAATATATCAAAGTGAAACTTCCATTACACTCTTTACGCTTGTATTATCAACACACTCGGCCCACTTATGACTGAAAGGTTAACCCTTAGAATGCATCTATTAATTTTCAAAGAGCTCTCTTTTGACATTTCACGCTGGCTGTGAATGCTAAAACATGTCATAAAAGAACTGATGGAATTTTGTAATATTATTTTGTGGTTTAATTTATCGCCTTGGGATATCCTGGTCACCAATCCCTTCACATGGTTATTTGATCCCGAAAATCCACTCCATTAGACTAGAGTATTTTTATTGTAAAGCAGAGTAGTTTCCAGTGACTTTTTCCTTCGATTCTCGACATGCATGGACCACTTCGTGGTGTAGCGACTTGCATCCTTGGCTGTCACCCCGAAGGTGCGAGTTCAAGTCCCGGCTTTGTCAAGAAATATAATGGTGGTGTTTACTCAGCCTTGTGAACCAAATCTGAGAAGAATTGGATCCAATTCCCTACTCAAGCATCTCAGAATTAGTTAGAAATACCTGACACATTGCTGTACCAGTTGCCAATAAGGTTTTGCATATAACTATGTTCTCTTTTTTAAGAAAATAGGGAAACTTAATTTCTGGATGCACCTCGTACATATTTGAAGGCCTTAGAGCAGAGCTTTCCAAACTGTTCCTCATAACGACGCCCTATTAATACACATAATTCTACATGACACCCATTTAATTATTTAATTTTAAACATAGACCATTTTAACAAAGGAGATTCATGTTAAAGAAATTTGAAATGTTTCATAGTATATAATATATGATTTCTAAGTATAATAGGTTATATTAAACACCTTTCTCATAGTTGCAAAACGTGCACCTTGATGTTCCAATTCAATGACTGCTATGGGCTTGGCGATCATTACAAATCTGCTTTATATTACGTCGGATGCAGGACAAATTCACACGCATTTCCTCATCTAACATTCTCAAACTTCCACGTTTAACTGTTTTTGTATCAGCCATAACAGAAAACGCACTTTCACACGAATATGTCGTAGTAAACTGCAACATAACGATGAGGGCTCTTTTACTGAGGTGAGGAAAATCTTGTTGAATAGAGTTTACCATTTTCTCACAGGTTCTTTACTCGTTTTCTATCCTGAATTTATAAGTACGACGAATCTCACGACACCCTGTTTGGGAAACACTGCGTTAGATTAAGCAGAAGGATGTCTTCCGCAAATACTACGCCTGGGATATCATGATTTTACAAACGAGAGTCAGACTATTTCTCAAACCACTTAGATCCAAAAATGTCATTAATGAATTGCAAAATGATAATTTTCAGCCCTGTTTTAATCACAATTTTGACTTTATCTCTCCCACGATTCGATCATCTTTATCTTTAATTGCATATTCTACTTCCGAATACACATTCTCAATCGCTCTTAACATCTTATGTGGCAGTCCGAACTTTCTCAATTTAGCAATGACATTCCTATGCTCACTGAATCGAATGCTTTTTCTTATTTAATTGCTGTGATTTACAGCTTACCTCTTTCCCTCCTTATGTATTTGTCCATCAACGTTTTTACCACCATTATATAGTCACTGGTTCTCATCCCTTTTTTAAACCCTGCTTGGAGCCTCGAGAACACCTAACAACCCTCCACCCACGCCATTAAACGCTTAGTTAAAACCACGGTGTATATTTTACTCAGACTATCAGGCAAAGTTATGTCCCTTTATTTACTTGGGTCTCACTTATGTCCTCGTTTCTTATATATTGAGCAAATGATCCCCTCCTGCCACACCCTTGGGTAGCACCTGATTGATGAAGTAGGAATCGAACGCACCTCGTCTCAGTTGTATCTCACAAGGCTGTGTACCCCGTTTCAGCCCATAGACCCGAATTAAATTTCTTGACAGAGCCGGGAATCGAACCGGACCTCTACGGTGACATTCCCGATTGTCAGAACCATCGAAGGAAGAATGTTGTATTATCTCGTGATATTAAGCTTAGAAAGTAACTCTCTATATGTAGCGTGAGAAAACACGTAGTCCTGTATTAAAATGTGACTCCAAAGTTTGCTATATTGACGTGAACACAATGTGGAAGGTGCAAGGATACATGCATGGCACTAATCTGTGATGTGTATGTGGTCTCATTAGTAGAATATCGTTGTTGGATCAGTAGCTCGTGACGACCCTCAAAGGCACTGTGGTTTGATATCAGTAGACTGTATGATCAACTCACAGATCAAACACGCAAGCTGTTAACTCCACAATATCCCAACAAGAGGCATCAGTTTCGAAGGATTATTGCTCCGACTATTTTATTGAAACTTTTGAAGTAAATTTATGGTTGATATAAGTGCACGAGTTGTGTGTCCTACAGTGACACTTGTTAGTGGACATTTGGTCGTTTGCAAACCTTCGCCGGAATCAACAATAACCAGTTAATTTAGTCGTTGTTAATTCTTTTAGGAGCTTTGTGACATCGTGGGCATGTAGCTCTGATTAGAGAGCAATTAATACCTGATGTCACAGACCTTCGTGAACTCGGGGACCTGGAGAGAAAGGTAGTGGAGGGGGTCACTGCTGCTGTGCTACTGAGAGCGAAACAAAATCTCTATTTTATTTTATTGTTTATTTTACTTGTTTCTGTTCTTTTTTTTCTATTTGTGTCCAGTGTTAAGATTCTTTTGTACATGGAGGCGTCACAAACACCCAGTCCCTCAGCCAGAGGAATTAACCACATGATATTAAAATCCCCATGGCCTGGCCGGGAATGAAACACGGGACCCTTCGGACCAAAGTCACGTTTTCTGTGATTAGAAGCTTGATTACAGCACGCTGTTTCTCACGCACCAACATAGTTACGTTACACACCGCCCTGTTACACGCTACAATTCGGAGCCCTCTAGTGGCAGAGAGTCGCAACTTGCATCAGTGACGCGGGAACGTCGACTGAGTAACATGCATGACCTCAACCGATATTGTGAACAGAATAAACAAGATGTTCAGTAAAGAACATATAGCCTACTTTCTCCTAAATGCAGGGGTATTGTTATAACAATTTGTCCTTTTCAAGGAGTATGATTGAATGTTGGTTGTAGTAGCTTGTTGAAATACAACGTGCTATAGGGATATTAAACATGAATATGAGGTGCCCTTTGCTAGTGCTACCTCTGTACCAAATTTCGTTCAATTCGGTTTCACCGTGTTTGAATTGATAGGGGGAATCGATTTGCACACATACCTGGCCACCATCTGCAAACTATTGGGCTGATGTTCTTGCAGTTTGGTCGGAATATGTTTCCCACATAAAGATATGGTGTTGCAAAATTTGGTAGAGACTAGATTATTAGGTTGGTCGTAATTACATTTTAGCTTTTAACATTTGGGTGGCCACGATTACGTTTCCGTCAAGATAGCGGTGATATAAAACATGACACTGAGGTGCCCTTTGCTAGTGCTACCTCTGTACCAAATTTCGTTCATTCGGTTCCACCGTGTTCGAATTAATAGGGGGAATCAATTTTGACATAAAGATGGCCGCCATCCGCAAACTATTAGGCTAATGACCTATTAGATTGGTCAAAGGATGCTCCCTCCATAACGGTATGTTGTTGCAAAGTTTGGTAGAGATCGGATGGTTATGTTAGTCGTAATTTGATTTAAGCTTTAAACATTTGTGTGGCCGCCATTACGTTTCTGTCAATATGGCGGCGATATTAATCATGACACTGAGATGCCCTTTCCTAGTGCTATCTCTGTACCAAATTTCGTTCCATTCGGTTTCACCGTGTTTGAATTATTAGGGGGAATCAATTTTGACATAAAGATGGCCGCCATCCGCAAACTATTAGGCGAATGACCTATTAGATTGGTCAAAGGATGCTCCCTCTATAAAGGTATGTAGTTGCAAAATTTGGTAGCGATCGGATGATTAGGTTAATCGTAATTTGATTTAAGCTTTGAACATTCGTGTGGCCGCCATTACGTTTCAGTCAAGATGGCGGCGATATAAAACATGACACTGAGGTGCCCTTTGCTAGTGCTACCTCTGTACCCAATTTCGTTCCATTCGGTTCCACCATGTTCGAATTAATAGGGGGAATCAATTTTGACATAAGGATGGCCGCCATCCGCAAACTATAAGGCTAATAACCTATTAGATTGGTCAAAGGATGCTCCCTCCATAAAGGTATGTTGTTGCAAAGTTTAGTAGAGATCGGATGGTTATGTTAGTCGTAATTCAACATAAGCTTTGAACATTTGTGTGGCCGCCATTACGTTTCTGTCAACAATATGGCGGGGATATAAAACATGACACTGAGGTGTCCTTTGCTAGTGCTACCTTTGTACCATATTTCGTTCCATTCGGTTGCACCGTGTTCGAATTAATAGGGGGAATCGATTTTCACACAAAGATGGCCGCCATCCGCAAACTATTACGCTGATGACCTATTAATTTGGTCAAAGGATGCTCCCCCCATAAAGGTATGTTGTTGCAAAATTTAGTAGAGATCGGATGATTAGGTTAGTCGTAATTTGATTTAAGCTTTGAACATTTTTTGTGGCCGCCATTACGTTTCCGTCAAGATGGCGGGGATATAAAACTTGAAACTGAGGTGCCTTTTGTTAGTACTACCTCTGTACCAAATTCCGTTCCATTCGGTTGCACCGTGTTCGAATTAATAGGGGGAATCGATTTTCACACAAAGATGGCCGCCATCCGCAAACTATTACGCTGATGACCTATTGGTTTGGTCACAGGATGCTCCCCCCATAATGTTATGTTGTTGCAAAATTTGGTAGAGATCGGATGATTAGGTTAGTCGTAATTTGATTTAAGCTTTGAGCATTTGTTTGGCCGCCATTACGTTTCCGTCAAGATGGCGGCGATATAAAACATGACACTGATGTGTCCTTTGCTAGTGCTACCTTTGTACCAAATTTCGTTCAATTCGCATTCACCGTGTTCGAATTGATAGGGGGGGACAGACATTCAGAGTACACACACACACACACACACACACACAGACTCACACACACACATACACACACACAGACAGACACACTTTTTTCGCCCTGTGTTGATCTCATAAGTCTACTTTCATTTTTTGCAAAAATCGAAAGTAGGCTAAAAATTTGGAGGCATTACTTTTCAGCACGCCCTGCTATATGCTGTATATATATTACATGTTTTACACTGTACATTATTTCAAAGGTGGAGCGTACGATGTTCCAGCATTGATCAGTCCTATAGTAAAGCTATCATTACTTCCGACTTGGCGTTTAAGTGCCAGGCTACAGTTTCGTTCGCTAAATCGCGACATCGCGAACGAAAATCACGTTGTCGTGATATATCGATTTGAATGGCTGCCTATGATTGTCTAGTTAAAGTGATTTTCCTTCTGACCGCTAGATAACTCTAGGGTGACACTGACAACTCAAGTCGGAATTAATTATGGCTTCGCTATACAGGTGTGTATGAGATATTCTGCATCAGTGTTTCCAAACCATTTTAGACGTAAAATACTGTTCCAGTATTTTAAGTACCACCAATACGTCAGAAAATGAATTGAAAAAACTGAATTGAATTCTGAGAAGTAATAAATTAGTGTATACTTTTGATTTGTTAATAGACATAGTCTACTAAATAACCACTTCTCCATTCCACAAGCAAAAGCAATAATTTTGAACCGACGTGACGTCAGAGCACCATCTTAATTAAATTACAATAATTGACTTAACGATAGGAGTGAGAAGGACCATCACGAAATTGTCTAAACTGTCTTCTTAAAACGTTCACTAAATCAACTGTCATTATTGCGCTGAAGGGATCAATTTCCATTTGAGGAACCATGTAGCCTCTACGGATGTTAGAGCACCAAGCAAACATGATTTTACAAATAGAATACGTTTCTATTGAAGTTTAGATGTAAGATATTTACATACGGTAATAAGAAATATTTTATGGATAGCACTTGCTTTCTTTGTGGCATCCTACCACTGCCGTAGGAAGAACTCAAAATAAACTATACAAGACAAGAAAAATAAACAGACTGAGGTAATCACTTACTGTGGTTTGCATGATTACCACAAGATGGCAGGAGTATGCATGTTCCAATGGGGTCTAGAAAATAGGTCGAACTCTTAAGAAGAATTTCCCAACAGATATTCAGTGCCATGTGACGAAAGTTCTAAAAATGATAATTTTTAACTTTTTTAAAATTAAGTTTAAAATGTTGTCCAGCTAATTCGTTGCGTGCCACTGGACAAAACTTCAATAACACAGTAGCTAACGCTGGTTTAGATCCTAAGTGGCTATGTAGCGAAACGGTAACGTTCTCGCCTGTTGTGCCCAAGGTTGCTGCTTCAAATCCTGACGCAGTCAGTTGGCATTCGATGGTGCGGAAATGCTAGGGAACCGTGTCAGTAGATCTACTGGCACGCTGAAGATACCCTTTGAGGCAAAGTACCGGCACTCCGGCTTCTCTAAAGGCCGCAGTAGTTAAAAGGGATGTACAATCAATAATATTAAGATTATTTTTTTAGGAAGATCATTAACCAGTTTTTCACTAAATTCATCTCGACAAACATACATCACATCGTCTGAAAACTGACTGGAAAGAAAGGGAAGATTTAAAAAAACGAGACGAGAATATTGCCTAGTAGATGCTTAAGATATATGAACAAATAATTATGCCGATAATCCTTTTTCTATTAAATTACACACCTCTAATCTTGCTAATCGCATCGTATCAAAAGCTGGGGGTCAAGGAATTCGAGATCTGGATGGTGACTGGAAATTTCCGTTTGTATAATGCAAAATAGTAGCAGCATCAGCTATATGTGGAAATATTGTCGTGCTTGTTTCGCTTACGAATTAGTTCCAGCATCCACACCAATCAATGTTTAAGTGTACCAACATAAACATAGAAATGAGGTTATCAGTTTTAAATTTCAAAGGGCACATTACTGATAGCGAAATATCAGCAGAGCTGTGGCCAACTAACGTTCTTATCAGAGCTAGATGCGTGTCATTTTCATCTATCCTGATGAACGCGGCTTCCTGCAAACAGGCCGCAATATACAGAGAGTTTCAAAATTGTGTACCTACTTTTTTGGACAAATCATGGGGAACATAGCCTACCTGCCTAAATCTGAAGTCGCAACCTATCTTGACACTTTGTAACGGATGATACCGTGCTGGAAGCTATTTTTCAGTGTTGCCTTAGTAATCGAAATGTAATGCTTTTCAGTCGGTCAACACGATTGTACCCAATTGTATTGGGTGGTTCTCTGATCCTGAAAAAATGTAAATGAAATTAATGATATGTATTTATTAATCTCACGAACGCAACATTGATCAGCCTCATGAAGCCTTGTCATTGTTCATGTCCACTTTCCCTATGTTCACGGCCAAGCTAAGCAGTCCGATGCGCTCCCAAGCTCCCCCTACATCTCCGGGAGCACTTAGTTGTGCATAACTGATTGTGAAATAGAGTTGACGAGTGTTCTGATGATTGAGGTTGTCATTTAGCGTATATAATATCTGTGGACAGCTCAGAATCGACGACGTTGAGCATTTAGAGAAGGACTTAATAAGCAAGGACCAAATAACCTATCTACTAAATACAATGAAAAGACAGTAACTTAGATGAGAACTCTAACTACCCCTTCTGAAAGTGCCACCCTTGGCAGCTGTCTAAATACAAATATAGGGCTGGCGGCTGAAGGACAGATCCCGGCGACTACCTGCGCACTTGACTTTGTGACCTTAGAGGTAGGAGAGAGGCGTGGAGCGGTGCAGGGATCGCACCGATACACCCCTGGCTGAAAACGTCGCGCGACAGTAGCATGTTCCCTCGGACATTGCTAGTCTAAGCCAAAATGATTTACGCTGCAGCACTGCCCAGGAGGAGGGGTATGGCCAAGTCAAGAGCTAGCTGCCGGTACATACATTGATGTTCCGTGTGCTTCTGTGAGTGCATTGATAAGGTTAGGTGTCCCAGGTACCATTCATTAGCTAGGGGTGAGTGAAGAAATCCCCCAGGAAAAAATAGCCTGGATGGCCGCATCGGCACCGGGATTCGAACCGCAGATCTCCAAAACTTCAGTTGCCGACTCGAATCGTGGATCGGGCCTATGCTTGTTGGGCAAACCCGGTGGTTGTCAGGGTAAAATAGCCTACAGTAGGGTATTCCATTAGCTTACACTCTGTGATCTGTTCGAGATGTACAGCTGTTCGCAGTCAGGGTCCGTCGGCTAAAACAGGGATAATTAATCTTGGAACTGAGTAGGAGGCAGTCGGTAACGAGTTTACATCCTTGCCCATAGATCATATGGCTGTGAGTGCTGCCATGCACTGTCTGGTTCGTACCTAGAGCAAGCGCATCCCACAGGGTGTCAGTGCATCGTTAATCTAGCGACCGTGATAATGAGAGAAGAAGCACGAAAGAAGGCACTGATCGATGGACTCAAGTAATACTGGGAGGATGCCAAGGCTGGCAGAAATTAGTTAGTTACTTTTGCTTGAATGGGCGCAACAGCGAGGTCATCTGCCCCTAGGCCGGTAAAAGAACAAGATCTAGACACAAATTAAATTGAGTGTTAATATGCAGTCTATAGAGGCTCAATTAAAATGTAAAATAATAATAATAATAATAATAATAATAATAATAATAATAATAATAATAATAATAATAATAATAATAATGTGGACAGAACAACGGAAACAGTAGAACATTCAAAGGAAAAGAAGAGGAAGAAGGGAGAGAAGTGAAAATTGTGTTATCATGAGATATTTAAGTTAAAACACCGTCCTTAAGGGCAAAAAATATATAATAATAATAATATAATAGAACCACAAGCAGCTCCACAAATAGGAGAATACCAGGCAGGCTTCAGAAAAGGGAGATCATGCATCGAACAGATCTGGAACTTGAGAACACTACTGAAAGTCAGACAGACAAAAACACTGTAGTTACCTTTGTGGACTTTAAAAAAGCATACGACAGCATTGATAGACAAACGCTATTTGCAGTACTGGAAGAATATGGCATTGACAAAAAAAACCAGGGCACTTATACAACTAACGCTCTCGGACACCACCTCTAAAGTTAAGTTCATGGGTGAAATTTCAGAACCCTTTCATATACGAACAGGTGTCAAACAAGGAGACGGCCTCTCACCAATCTTGTTCAACATGGTCTTAGACAAAATTGTTAAGCAGTGGGAGGAACAAGTTAAAGGAATACAGCTAGGAAGAACCCGTGAAACAAAAACAATCATAAAATGTCTGGCATTTGCAGATG
Source organism: Meconema thalassinum (assembly GCA_946902985.2). Taxonomy (NCBI): domain Eukaryota; kingdom Metazoa; phylum Arthropoda; class Insecta; order Orthoptera; family Tettigoniidae; genus Meconema; species Meconema thalassinum. The sequence continues at coordinate 1,763,361,616 of OX336388.2, forward strand.
ACGTAGCCTTACTCAGCAATAACACACAGGAGGCAAAGGAAGCACTGGAACGATTACACGAAATAGCTGCTAAAACAGGTTTACAGATATCTTATGAGAAGACCCAATACATGGAACGAAACATCAACAATATATAAAAACCATGCATACCATATATGGATCCATACAAAGAGTTGAAAAATTTAAGTACTTAGGAGAATATATACAAATAGGAGGATCAAACAAGATGTCTAACATAGAACGAACGGAAAAACTCCAGAAAGCATACAAACTTACATGGTCACATTATAATAAGAAAAGCATATCAAGACAGGCCAAACTTAGACACTACAAAACAGTTGTATTACCAGAAGCATTGTATGCGTCAGAAACTACCACAATTGGAGCATCTGGCATCTCAGAAACAGAAAAAATTGAACGTAAAATTCTGAGAAAAATATTTGGAGCAGTACACAGAGATGGGATATGGATGAAAAGACCTACCAAAGAGCTATATGAAAACACAGACAGACTCACAGATAACATTAGAAAACGCAGACTAACTTTCTACGGGCACATACAGAGAATGAACAATAAACGACTTACAAAGAAAATCTTTGATGTAGTAAACAGTTCAAAAAGGAAAACAAATTGGTATCATGAAATAGAAGACGATTTAAAGCAATTAGGGATCAACAAGCAAATGATAGAAGACAGAGAAAAATTCAGAAACAAAATTAAGAACGCGAAATTTTTAGTAAGTGAAAGGAAGAAGATAGGAACATTGTGGACGGAACAAAGGAAACAGGAACACAGTCAAAGGATGAAGAGATTTTGGGAAGAGAAGAAGGGAAAGAAGTGAAAATTGTGACATCATGAGATACTTAAGTTCAAACACTGTCCATAAGGGCAACAATGATGTAATAATAATAATAATAATAATAATAATAATAAATAAGGAAGTGACCGACGAATGAGTGATAGACATGCAGACTGCATTAATGGTTTTGCCAGAATATTAACATATCCAAATTCCTTTCTTATGAAGCCACATGCAAACATTACTGTACTGTAGTCAAGTAGCAGCAGAGACTGTATGAAACAATTGGTTTTAGACGTTAGGGTGCAAGAATCTTGCCCTGGTACCGGCTGTCCACTGTCTTCAGCAGGTTCCTTGAAAGATCTGGTAGTTCCAACAGTGACAGTACATATTATCTCTAATAATAATAATAATAATAATACCGTATGGCTTCGGGTACCGTGTGCAAGCTTTGTTATTTGACGCTTAGAGTGCAGCTTGCATGCCAAATTTTGTAGTTCCTTGGAGCACTATGAAAGTCAAGGAGGTTAGATATCTAAGTTCCTTGACACTAGTAAAGAAAGGAGGAGCTTTTGTGTTGGCGTAAAATCCCAAGATTAATTTTGCCACTATCAACATAGCCTACTGAATTCAAATGGGTTCTATAACATGCCAACAACGTATGACATGCGTGCCGTGACTTTTGTCGCCTTTCAAAAATCACTTACCATGGCCAGAAGCGAACCTGCAAGCTTGGGGTTGTTAGTCCGACACGATAACCACTCACCCAACGTAGCAATATTAACTCTAAATAGTATAGTATAACTAAATAAAGTCGCCGATTCTTGGATGTAAAATTCAGGCCTTGGCCACAGAGAATTGCAACACCGCTTCGCTAGCGTCATACGTCCGGGTCCAGCCGTGCGCCTAGGTCAGAGAAGATATTGCTGTCTCTCAATATTCCAATTTGAAATCGGGTTATTGGAATGAAGTTCACTAATATGCAAGGACGGGGGAAGGTGCGTATACTGTAGATCAGGGGTTCTCAAACTATTTCTGTCGCGCCCCCTTCTGAAACATGCAATATCTAGCGCAACCCCTCCGCGCTGTTCCATTTCCTTTCTTAGCACTTCTCATAGGCTACTTCCCACAAAAAAGTAGTTCCGTGAAGAACTAAAGCCTATTTTCATATATCCTACTAATGTTAATTGCCACTATCAACATACAAACTTTCAGTTTGATTGCTGTAATAGATTCGTAGATATTGAGAACCGAGTAAATATCGCGGATGGTCGCCATGTTGGATTCTTATATTATGTACGTCTTAGAGTCATGAGCTGTTGCAAGAAGATTATTGTGTTCGTGTAGTCTTCAAACTTCAATCGCATGATTAGGACACAAGAAGTAAAAACGAGATTTTAAATTTTGCACAGCTGCCATCTTGTGGTTATGGAAACAATTGCAATACATAGATGCCAGTGGATTAAGATTTGTGTAAGGATTTTCTGTAGGAAATTTCACTGCACTCGGATGGTTTTATTGGGAGAAACGTCCATGTGAATATTTATACTTCGCATCGCCGCCAAGTAGGATATAAAGGGCGGTTCTGGGGCAGGGGCTAATGCGCAAGATGGCCGCCGCGCGCAGTCGGCCCTATGTTATTCTTATGGAGGGGACAGTCATTGCTGGCGCAGGGGCTAATGCACAAGATGGCCGTTACGCCCTGAGACTGTGCATGCCGTCACAGGGAGAGGTCAACTGTGTAACGTTGCTAAATGGAATATTTATTATTATTATTATTATTATTTTTATTATTATTAGGTAATTATTGATTGATCATGCACAATCCAGACCAGCTTTATATTGCCCACTTTATGGTGTAGTGGCTAGCATTCTTGGCTGTTACTGTGGAGCCCTGGGTTCGAGTCCTGGCTCTGTCAAGAAATTTAATTCTGGGCTGAGGGTTGGAATGGGGTACACTCAGCCTTGTGAGGCTGAGAGCTGGTATGGGGGTACACTCAGCCTCATGAGGTGAAAGTAAGAAAAGGTGGGTTTCATTCCTACCTCAGTCTTTCTAAGAGTGTTTTCTGTGGTTTCCCACTCTTACACTCTAGGCAAATGCTAGGATATATCTTAAGTTAAGGCCACGACCCCCTCCTTTCCAATCCTTATCTGAATTACTAATACAGCCATTACAATAACACAGGTCATCAGACAACACACATCCCCAAGTACAGTATACAGGGCTACATGACCAAGATATCACAAAACCCCTAAAGAATCAACAACAACTGATATTCATGAAACATCTCTTGGTGTAGTGGCTAGCATTCTTGACAGTCACTGTTTAGGCATGGGTTCGATTCCTGGCTCTGATAAGAAATTTAATTTTGGTCTGAAGACTGGAATGGGGTACACTCAGCCTCGTGAGGCAAAACTGGGAAGAGGTGGGCTTGATTCCTACCTCAGCCATTCTAAGAGTGTTTTCTGTGGTTTCCCACTCATACACTCTAGGCAAATGCTAGGATATATCTTAAGTTAAGGCCACGATCACCTCCTTTCCAATCCTTATCTCAATTACTAATACAGCCATTACAATAACACAGGTTATCAAACAACATACACCCCAAGTCCAATATACAGGGCTATATGACCATGATATCACAAAACCCCTAAGGATTCAACAACAACAACAACAACAACAACAACAACAACAACAACAACAACAACAAACAACAACAACAACAACAACAACTGATATTCATGAAACAACTCTTGGTGTAGTGGCTAGCATTCTTGACTGTCACTGCTTAGGCATAGGTTCGATTCCTGGCTCTGCTAAGAAAGTTAATTTTGGTCTGAGGACTGGAATAGGGTACACTCAGCCTCGTGAGGCAAAACTGGGAAGAGGTGGGCTTGATTCCTACCACAGCCATTCTAAGAATGTTTTCTGTGGTTTCCCACTCTTACACTCTTAAGCAAATGCCGGGATGGTACCTAAACTTAAGGCTACAGCTGCTTGCTACCCAAAACCTAACTCTATTACAAATACATACAGTAGTACAGACATTGCAGTGACACAAGTTATTAGACAGCTTTTACATACACTCAAGTTCATAGGGTTACAAACGAAGAGGTATTAAGACTAGTGGGAGAGAAGAGATGTTTCTGGTGACTGTTAATGAAAAGAAGAGATAGGTTGGTAGGACACATACTAAGACACCCCAGGAATAGCAAGCTTAGTTATGGAAGGAAGGTTTGAGGACAAGAACTGTAGACATAGACCAAGATTAGAATAATCTGTGTTATTGTAGTGTTTGTAGTAAGGTATGTATTTGTCAATTAAGAGTAGGAATGTGAAAAGAGGATGCCTTGGCTATAAGTTACAAACCATCCCTGCATTTAGCTGGTCTAAAAGTAAAACATTATGCTCTAAAAGTAAAAAATAAAATAAAATGTAATACCACTTCTAAAATGGCTGAGGTAAAAATCGAACCCACATCTTCTCAGTTATGCCCCACAAGGCTGTGTGCAGCCCTCAGACCTGAATGAAATTTGTCAGCAGAGCCAAGAATCAAAACCCTGACTTCATAGGTGTCAGCCAAAAATGCTAACCACTACACCAAGACCAGCCTTCAATAATGACAATGTAAGTTACAGAGAGTTGCGATACAGTAGCTGCTATCTTCCATGAGTGAGTGTTATGTCTTATCAAACAAGAGTCATATTCCGCTGACAACAGGTTTCCACTCACTGCGCCAGACCTCTGCATTGAGCAGTGTTGCTCGTTATAGGCTTGGCTAAGAAATAATACAATTAATAACTAGTGTATTTTAAGTGTATAGTACATATGGGGCACCTTGGTCATCAGCCCCCGTGTGGTTAAACGTTGGGATATATTGTTCAAAGTGTATGGGGAAACTTTGCAACTTTATGGTCATCAGCCACGTATAGTTGGGTTTATAATTATAAGTGTCTTAAGTGTCAGTCCCTTGTAGTTGAAAAGGAAATAAATACGGTAGTGACAAATCGTTCATGAGTAGCTTGTGGTTAGAAATTTGAAAACATCATAAGATAATCAACACAACGAATGCACTAGGTACTGAGGTAAGTAATACCAAATTCTATATTGTAGTTTTGAATCTTCAATCTTTTGACTGATTAATGTAGTTCTCCATGGCTCTCTGTCCTGAGCTATTCATTTCATCCCTATATAGCTACCATACCTACATCCAAGCCAATCTATTTAACATTATTCTAATCTTGGTCTATGTCTACAGTTCTTGTCCTCAAACCTTCCTTCCATAACTAAGCTTGCTACTCCTGGGGTGTCTTAGTATGTGTCCTACTAACCTATCTCTTCTTTTCATTAACAGTCACCAGAAACATCTCTTCTCTCCCACTAGTCTTAATACCTCTTCGTTTGTAACCCTATGAACTTGAGTGTATGTAAAAGCTGTCTAATAACTTGTGTCACTGTAATGTCTGTACTACTGTATGTATTTGTAATAGAGTTAGGTTTTGGGTAGCAAGCAGCTGTAGCCTTAAGTTAGGTACCATCCCGGCATTTGCTTAAGAGTGTAAGAGTGGGAAACCACAGAAATCACTCTTAGAATGATGGCTGAGGTAGGAATAAGCCCACCTCTTCCCAGTTTTGCCTCACGAGGCTGAGTGTACCCCATTCCAGTCCTCAGACCAAAATTAAATTTCTTAGCAGAGCCACGAATCGAACCCATGTCTAAGCAGTGACAGTCAAGAATGCTATCCACTACACCAAGAAATGCATCATGAATATCAGTTGTTGTTGTTGTTATTGTTGTTGTTGTTGTTTGTTGTTGTTGTTGATTCTTTAGGGATTTTGTGATATCATGGCATGTAGCCCTGTATACTGTACTTGGGGTGTGTGTTGTCTGATAATCTGTGTTATTGTAATGGCTGTATTAGTAATTGAGATAAGGATTGGAAATGAGGTGGTCGTGGCCTTAACTTAAGATATATCCTAGCATTTGCCTAGAGTGTATGAGTGGGAAACCACAGAAAACACTCTTAGAATGGCTGAGGTAGGAATCTAGCCCACCTCTTCCCAGTTTTGCCTCACGAGGCTGAGTGTACCCCATTCCCGTCCTCAGACCAAAATAAAATTTCTTAGCAGAGCCAGGAATCGAACCCATGCCTAAACAGTGACTGTCAAGAATGCTAGCCACTACACCAAGAGATGTTTCATGAATATCAGTTGTTGTTGATTCTTTAGGGGTTTTGTGATATCATGGTCATGTAGCCCTGTATACTGTACTTGGGGGTGTGTGTTGTCTGATAACCTGTGTTATTGTAATGGCTGTATTAGTAATTCAGATAAGGATTGGAAAGGAGGGGGTCGTGGCCTTAACTTAAGAAACATCCTAGCATTTGCCTAGAGTGTAAGAGTGGGAAACCACAGAAAACACTCTTAGAATGGCTTAGGTAGAAATGAAACCCACCTTTTCTTACTTTCACCTCATGAGGCTGAGTGTACCCCATTCCAACCCTCAGCCCAGAATTAAATTTGTGTCAGAGCCAGGACTCGAACCCAGGCCTCAACAGTAACTGCCAAGAATGCTAGCCACTACACCATAAAGTGGGCAATATAAAGCTGGTCTGGATTGTGCATGATCAATCAATAATTACCTAATAATAATAATAATAATAATAATAAATATTCCATTTAGCAACGTTACACAGTTGACCTCTCCCTGTGACGGCATGCACAGTCTCAGGGCGTGGCGGCCATCTTGTGCATTAGGCCCTGCGCCAGCAATGACTGTCCCCTCCTTAAGAATAACATAGGGCTTGTTGCGCGCGGCGGCCATCTTGCGCAATAGCCCCTGCCCCAGAACCGCCCTTTATATCCTACTCTGCCATGTTGGATTTGTGATCAGCAGGTTATTGAAAGTCCTATAGGTGAACTTATGTTCATAGCCCCTAAGAACATAAAAAATTCAGTTTGATTGCTGTAATAGATTCGTAGATATTGAGAACCGTCTACATATATCGGATGATCGCAATGCTGGATTGTTATGTATAGGCTATAGGCCATAGAGGCATGTACCATTAAAGGAAAATCATTTCGTAGGTTCATTATTCAAACTTTCACTTCGATCGCATGATTACGACACAAGAAATAAAAAACTTAATTTTAAAATTTCGCACAGCTGCCATCTTGAGGTTATGTAGACAATTGAACTAAATTAGATACCAGTGCATTACAATGTGTATAAACATATACTGTACCAAGTTTCATTGCAGTTGGTTGGTTAAACCGCGAGAAACGTCTATTTAAAATTCGCAACTTCGTTTGGCCGCTAAGTAGGTTTTGTAGTTATAGGTTTTCAAAAGTCACATAGGTGAACTTTTAATAGTTCCCTTTATCACCGTAAAAAATTCCAGGGAGATATCGGTAATAGTTTCGGATATATTGAATGCTGGTGAAATATTTTGCACAGCCACCATGTTGGATTGGTGAGACGTAACAAAATTTGAAGGGCACGGTCGGGGTCGTCCGGAATAGTGCTATGAACTTACCGATTTTCATTGAAATCGCTCCTGCCGTTTAGATTTTATTAGGGGGGGGGGGGGGGAAGACGACGACACACACATGCACACACAGACACACGGATAAAAGGTGGTCTCATGAGCCTATTTTTTCATAAATGAATATAGGCTAAAAGATCACACAAGAAACGAGTACGCAAACTCGAAATAGCCTATCAAACATCGCGCTCAATATACAACAAAAAATGCCTGTTCAGAAATACTATTCTACGTCATTCTGAAACTGTTCTGAAACCAGTAGTTATTTATGCAGCCGAAACCCTATCCCTAAATGCTAATAAAGGTCTCCTTGAAGAACTGGAGATAAAAGAGCGCAAAATCGTCAGAGGCTTAATGGGATCAAATTACAAGAATGGCATCCACTATAAAAAATCCAACAAAGAAGTCTCCTGAAATAGAGAAAGTTTCAGAATCGATCCGTAAAAGGCGGGCACGGTATTACGGTCATCTCAAACGAATGGACGGAAACAGGCTGACTAAACAGATTGTACATTTCTTTGACTCCAAACCCAAAACCACAGTGCCCTGGTTTATGAATACCAAAGACGACCTCAAAATACTGCATCTAAAACCCGACGACGCCTTCAATAGAGATCTCTTCCGCAAAAAGATACTGACTAATGGGCTAACCCGAGACGAGACATCGAACCCTAAAAGAAGACAAGTTACCACCTGGACAGCGGAGCGCAAGATGGCCCACTCACAGAGGATGAGGGAATTCTGGACTCAGAGGAAGGCGAAACAAATTGCCAAGTATAGCAAGACTTAACGTGGTCCTAGATGGCCTCAACGAATTATATATATAATAATAATAACACACAATTAATTATTCTTAAAGCACATCAAAGTACAACAACGTTTTGTAAAAAAAATGTCATACATATGTATTAATTTTGCATATCAAAATAAAAACAACTGCTTCGCTTGCATTTATTGGAATTGAGCAAATTTTGTTTGTTTCACTAATTAGCCCTTTAGCTGTGACACCTGTGTTCAGTAATGCTTTTCATATTTGAGAGCTCGTGACTTATAAATGACAATAGAAATAATATATACAATTTTCAACATTTCATTGTGAATTTGAAAAATGTTCTGTTAAAACTCTTCACCCATGAAAAAGTAAAACAGGAGAATAAAAGTGTACATGGGTCAGAATTCGGTAATTCTCAGACACTTACGGTGTTAGTGTGATGTGTGAGCTTGAATTTGTGATGAAATTTTGGGCTGTCATGAAGACGTGGTAGCAATTGATTTTTTATGTCAGAGGCTATTACATCAATACGACGAGTTGAGAAGAACATTTGAGAGCGGTATCGGCTTCAAACACTCGCCGAACGTTTCTCCATGCATGATCGTTTACATTTTCACGGCTGCAGGAAGAAGTAATTTCTCACCAATAATATGTGGTGATTTGGATTTTGCAATTAAATAGGATACCTACAAGGATGCTCTTAGCGCTTCCTTAGCTACTGTTGCGTGCTTTTCTTGTAATCTAACATTTCCTTTTAGTTGTTGCTCGTGGTGCTTAAAAAATGCTAAAGGTTTACTTACACAGTCTGGATGTTTAGTCTGCAAGTGTCTCTTAAGTTTCACAGGCTTCAAATTGTCGTTTGCTAAAATCTCCAAACGAAGAACGCATTGTGGTTGTTCCTGAGTATTATTCGAAAGAATGCTGGTAAAGCCTAATGCCAGATAATCGTCTTGATATTTACGCACTTTCACTTTGTGTGTAGAATTAATAATCCTGATGGGAGCAGAAGAAGACGAGGAAGAACAATGGAGTTTGTTTAAATTCGAACCTTGTTCTTTTTTCGAAGGAGGGCAAGCACTATCACTTTCATGGGGTCTCTTTTTACCACTTCTAATAAGCCACTTATCCATGGGTAATGGCGTCACTCGTATCAGTTTATTGTAAAGTTGGCTAACCACGCACTAGAATTCACCTGTTCACTCACTGTCTTTGAACTGACTGTAAAGGCCTAGCTGAATTCGAATCGGCAACGGCAGAAATAGAAGAATCCATTCTTGGATCCATTCTTGAAAGGAAGTGGCGGTCACACTGTCAAGCGGCTTATTGTGAGGAGATGTCACTGCGGGTGGCGAATGAAAGGGAGCTGTGTGGGAAATGTTACTCGCCACCTTTTCTCAGAATTCCTGCTGGCCGGATATACTGGTCAGTTCTTGTGAAATAAGACAGCAAAAGTACGAGTTTATTATTTTTGAATGGTCTTGAGAGCTACCTGCCTATGATAGGTACATGAATAAGAGGATTGTAATATTTGTTACAGAATATGAGATATAAATATTTCAATCAAAGCCGGCGCCCCCCTTTATAACTCTCTGCACCCCTCTGAAAGGGGGGAGGGGGGGGGGCGCACCCTCCACTTTGAGAACCCCTGCTGTAGATGACAAAAGGAGATTCTGATGTAAGTTAGTTAATAATTAGTCAATAAAAAGACAAAACTGATAAAATTACGTCACATAACATTAACTTATACTAAAACATGACAAGAATCAAATAAATATTCCATATAAGTGTTAATAATTTTCGTTTCTTACTTTCACTTTAAGTAGGCCTATTCAATACGTCTGTTTATAATAATAATAATAATAATAATAATAATATTGACCGGGGAAGCTACTCACGTTGAGGCGCAATGCTCTGAGACTAGACTACCACTGGACTCGGATGACCAGTGGGTTCGAACCCCATCGTCAACCGTTCTTGAAATCGTTTTCCATGGTTTCCAATTTTCAGCTCCAGGCAAATGCCGGCCACTGACGCTTCCATCCAATTCTTTGCCCAGTTTCAGTCATTGTATCTCTCATTAACTAATCTGGTGAGACCAGCGTCAGAAAGAGCACCCGGCCGTAAAAAAAATTCGCCACGTTATAAAAAATTATCGTAGTTCAAACCCAACCCCGTATAAACGGCAATAATACGGGTTGCTAATAATAATAATAATAATAATAATAATAATGATGATGATGATGATGAGAAAGCACCATTAAGACTTCTGAGACATCTCTTGCCTGTGCTAATTACAGTAGGTAGCTCGGTAGACTTCCTCTCCGTCATTCATATCTGTCATTTCCAGCAGGCATTCTTATTCTGACAACATGAAATGAAAATCCACAGCCTGCTTCCAGTCTCCGACCGGGTCAGGAATGGAAAGAATGAAGCCCCCATCTAGCGGCGAGGATATGAACTGTGCCGGCTGCCGAGGCCTGACGCATTCCTCTGGGACAATGATTAAATGAATGTCAGATGAAATGAAATGATAGTGGAGAGTGTTGCTGGAATGAAAGTTTGACAGGGAAAACCGGAGTACCCGGAGAAAAACCTGTCTGCCTCCGTTTTGTCCAGCACAGATCTCACATGGAGTGACCGGGAATTGAACCACGGACTCAGTGGTGAGAGGCCGGCGTGCTGCCGCCTGAGCCACGGAGGCTTTTATTCTAACAACATACGAAACAGAAATAGACGAAGGTAACTTCCTCATCCAATAAATCGCTATCTATGTTTTAATAACAAGTTAGTACGCCCATATCAATGATTTATGTGTATCTGTTTTACTTATACTGCTTAAATGCCAACGAAAACATGAGATCGAAATTACTGAATATTGACGAGAATTGTCAGGCTCCGTTCGTATCAACGTACGATTGTTGTTCCAGGTTTAAATTACGATAGACAACACATTCAAATTTTAACAAGTGTATAAAGCTTACAATTCATAATGCATGAAGCTTTAGAACAATGCAGAAGAGCAACCACGTGTGATAGATTTCGAGTGTTTAGTATCATTTAATATTATAGAATAACGACGTTGTGTTAGGAGCTGTACTTACGTTTCCCGGATGATTAGCCTTCGCTCTCGGGTCTACATTAAACACTCGTCTATTGAAAAAACTGCGAGTGATAAAAGAATACATGTAATTTTATGCGGACTCGTACGTTCAGCACCAAGCTTACTGCTCGCCACACATAGACCACTCTGCTATGGGCAAGGCCTGGTTTTAGGTAGCCATGATGTAACGGGTAATCTCGATAACCACTCGATGGATTTTCATGCGGTTTTCACCATTCTGTAAAGGATTTCTCGAGGACGGTTTCTGTAGAAAAGCATTTATTTATGACCATAGGAAGCCTAGCAATAACGATTTCAGTGAATCGAGTCGAAAAAGTACTTGCTGTCCGTGCGCCTTTTAAGCATACGCTGGGTAAACCGTAAAAATATCTATATACTGTGAGTGTAAGAATTATTCAGCATAAAAAGTTCTACAAAATGGTCCTGGGCGGCATATCTCTATCTTTAATACATCACCCACTATTTAGTGGATATTTAAATTACTAGATCTCGCGTCAACTCGGAAGGCGGCCGGCTCTAAGGGATTTGTGCAGAGAGAGACAGAGATGCATTTCCACTGTTGCAACAGGTCCACCATGCCGAGCCCCACACCGCAGGCTGCTGCCATGAGTTCCTGCGGTATGACAACACCTCATCGAGCCCGTCTCCTTCACGCTGCTTTGCACTTAGCTTTCCTGACAACACACTAGCTCAGATTCTCAAGACAGACTGACTGTGATTGGTGCGATGGAAGTGAGGCATGACGTAATGGTAGCGTTGTGTTCTGCGCACCGCCTTCCCGCCTGGCTCGAGCTCTAGCTTTGGAACGAGTTAACGACCTAGCGAGCGAGAGAGCCTATCACCCCACCTTCGGCCAGCATCAAACTGTCGAATCGTGTCGAGTTAGGACTTCAGAGAAGATAAGAGTGTATGTGTTTGGAGTTCCGCTGTTCACCTCGGCTTTTCTGAATTGCGTCTTCAGATACCCACATAAACCAAGGCAGTGCTATTTTGAGGCGTAAATGGCAAGAGGAGGAGTGAGGTAGTTTGTCATTGCTTTCCTCACTGAGTCAGAACAACAGTACTAACCCTATGAGTAGAGTCCGTCAAGCATCCGCAGGCACTGACTGCGCCCTGAATGTCATTGCTAAGCACCACCCATACCTCAGTAGCTTCCATATAATCACAGCCATGAGTGAGACTGAGACATAGAGCGAAAATGGCTGTTGTTGTAATTGTTGCTACCTACGAGCGTAGCCTAGTGCAGGCAGTCACACTTCCCCACTGGAAAGGACAGCAACTCGTTTGGAGATCGAATGTTACAAACTCAGCGGCCATCCTGTGCGTGGTTTCCTCAAGATCTTTCACACTCATTCCAATAAAATGCTTGTGTTGTGTTACATTTAATATCTGGAGTACGTATCTAAATCCTAGACGCAAATAATTACGGTTACATACGCTAGTACAGTCACTACAAAAGCAACTGTTATCAAACAAATTCCTTGCTCGCAGCTGCAGCGCGGAAGACACCCAGCCAGATAAGTAGTAGCCTGCCCTATGCAGTACAACCAAAATCGACCATTTACAACCATAGTCACTCCAAACAGACAAATTCCGGATTTCTATCACCATTTTAGCATTTCACCAAACATCATACATACAACAACTAGCATACGCTGACAAGTTGCATTACCTACACTGCAACTAAATAAGTGTACATATTGTAAATATTTTCACCCGTATTTTTAAACATACATTTTATAGCCTAAGTGTAATGGATTTCATGATGATCGCTTGGCGATCGAAACTGGTCATCATAGAATATTAATTAATCTCATGTAATTGGTTTCAGGATTAGTGTACAACCCAACTCTTTTGGGTACATTCGTGTTGACCGACTGAAAAGCACCAAACTTTTGCAAACAAATTCCTTACACACCAAAGTATACGAGGCTGATGAAATGGTTGTCCAAGCTTCTACATGAAATAACGACAAGAGTGAATAGTCTCGCTTGTGACCTGAACCGTAGTCACTGTGTATCAGGCAGGTGGAGTTTCCGTTTTCGGAACAACGGTAACCGCCCTAGACAGCTCACATACAAAGTTTCTCAAATAATGGGTTGGGATGGGGTACTCTGTACAGCATACAGCAACTCGTAACACTCTCCCTGCCAAGCCCGTAGTTCGTATGGGCATCAATTCTTTCGAAAATCACCAAGCCCGTAGTTTTTACGGGGTCGCTCATTCAAACAAACGTAAATTCCCAGCCCGGTGTTTCTACGGGCCTGGATAGCGGAATCTCGTCCTTGTACCGTTGGTAACAACTTTCATCCACAGATGGCAACCTATGTCTGTTTTACAGCGATTGTTCTGGCGCGATCGTGTCATGTCATTCAAACTTTTTCACACAAAGAAGCAATTTGATTCACAGTAAATGGGTGTTCAAGATATATAAAATAGGTGAAAAATTCATTACAAGCACATTTTACAGTGAAGATGAATTAATTTGATCAGTATTGCGAACATTGAATATTTGTTTGTCTTTTCTTTTGAATTTGTATATGTCTATAAGAAATGTAATATCAAGAGTATTTTATTTCACAATCCAATAAGTATGGTATGTATATTATTGTAGAAAGGTAGATCTATAAAATAAAATTGATATCGTCAAATTGTGTATTTTGGTTGCGGTGATAAAAATTAATGAATATCGTTGAAATTGACTGGTTTTCAGCATTTGGTACAAAATAATAGCCCGGTACGGAGAGTGTTAAAGTACGCGTTGAATGGAGCACGCTGATGTCAGATCTATAGCACAAAAAATTGTTGTGCAAAGCTAGGCACATGATATGAAATAGTACATTATGCAATGAGCCTATAATGGCAATTATTAAGACACGAGTATGTTTATAAAACGAGCGAACCATTATAGGCAACGTGCAACTTTTATTAGATGTTATAACATAAATATTCATAAATATCTGTCGAGATTCCGTCGGTTGAATCTTCTTTTTGGGAATTGTGTGGGCTCAGCATTTGATCTCTACCCAATAACGAATCCCAAAGCTTTGAGGCATTGTTTATCCTGAAGTAACACCAACAGATAGCGCAGAGATCCTATGTGAGATCATTATAATATTTTGCTCAATTAACACAAATTAAGCTGTTACAAACGTTTTAAATTACAATGTATCGTATTATCAACTAGTTATTCTTCAAATTCGATGCGAATAGAATGTCAACGGAATGCAAATCATTTGAGTCCCAAATATAACAGTTATGACATCTCGCAGAAAAGTTTCGCAAAGAAATCTATTTTTTACTCAACAGAGAGCTGGATTATAATTTCCGTGGAACTAATGTAATTCGCTGCTTCCTCCATGATGTTCTGGTGTGTTTATGTCAACAACAGCATTCACTAAGATTGTCGGCGAACTCTTACGAATGAGTAGAAATCGGGTTGTGGATATTAGGGTACAGTGCTATTACTTTTGCAAAATTGCCCAGTTTGTTTATGCATTGTACCTACAATGGTTGATCGTACACTGTATAGGCTACATTGTCAACTTTCATGAATGAAAATATTGAGCTCTGATTGGTTGCAAAAACTGTTGTGGGGTTTGAAACCATTTTTTCAGTGTTGCCTTAGTAAACAAGAGTTTAGTGCTTTTCAGTCGGTCAACACGAATATATACAAAAGAGCTGGGTTATGCCCTAATCCTGAAATAAATTATAATGATGAAGATAATTGCTATTTTAATGGGCCTAACATCTAGGTTATCGGCCCAGAAATAAATTACATGAGATGAATAAATACACTAGGATGGATCTGATGATGATCGCTTGACAATCGAAACTGGTCAACCTAGTGTATTTATTAATCTCATGTAATTTAGTTCAGGATTAGGGCAAAACCCAGCTCTTTTGGGTACATTTGTATTGATCGACTGAAAAGCACTAAACTCTTGCAAAAACTGTGTTATAATGAAAACAGTTTTCTGACATATAATATTTACATATCGATATCGTCGAACAAAAAAAGTTTTATACAGGCGTCCTTTAGTGGACAAATGAATAAATAAACAAACCTACATTCGTTTTCAGGGTATAAGGTTGTACCTCATGCCCTACAGATTGGACGACACATTTAAATGAACACATAGGCTAATACATAATTATAGTTTTTAATTTTTCACATGGATAATGTTATCATATTAACCTACATTTTTCAAGAATATAATAATACAGGATTTTTCTAAATTACAGTAGTTACCAGAAAGCGTCAATGAATAATTACGAAACTACTGATGGGAATAATTTATTCTAATTTTATTCTAATTATAATTATTGATTCAGATGATTGTCAAACCTCAAGTTATACCATCAGGTTTTAGGTCTGACAGACTGTCATCGCTCGTCTGGAGGTGTACACCAGTGCGGAGAGCGCGCATTGTTGTCTGTGGTTTCATGAAACCTCCATGGCGACTGCGTCACGTGGACTGGAGCGGGATATACTCAGCCTAGTAGAGGTGGATTCGATTCCCACCTCGGTCATCCTAGAAGTCATTTTCCCTGGTTTGTTATTTCTACTCTGGACAAATGGTCCCTAACTTAAGGCCACGGCTGCCTCCTTCCTAATTCTATCCCCAATTTAGAAATACACACATAAGTTCATCCATCACAATATCATCAGCTGTTGTCTGTGTATAACTTGTGCGAAGGATTGTAAAGCCCAGTATAAAGTTCCCTGTACTCGAGGAATGTAGGAACTTAGCCTGGAAATGTTTGCCATGCTGTAACAAAATATCCACCCACATTGAATCTGCTTTGTTCCGAACTTATGCTGCGTTGCTCCGGGTGGTTCTGAATAATGAAATACGCCGTTCAATGTGTTCACAAGTTTCATCACATGCTTTTCTCCTCATACTACTTCATCAACCACGACAAACTTAAAGCAACATGTAGTAAAATATTTGAGAAGCCACCAAATTTCTCAGACAGTCGCACAGTAGGACAACCAGTCAAAATGCATTGAATGCAGATAATTTTCAAACAACTTCATGTGAAATGGTGAAAATTTCAGTGTGATAAGTTGTAGTTATTATTAGTGTTATTAATACAGTACTAATTGAATAACACCATGCGCATGGTAACAGGAACCGTGATGTCAACTACTACACAATGGCTTCCTATTCTCACAGCCACATCCCACCACCTCATTGGCGGCGATGCAACATCTTGATAAGATCCAGACCAACAAACAACTACCTATCCATGGAGACATTGCTGATCTACATGTGGAACGATTACGTTCAAGACATCCACCTATCTGCACAGCGGAGAATCTTGCAACCAACAAATTCAACCTGACTGACGTGAGAGATGGTCTTCGATTGGAATTTGTTTGCCCCTCCAGAGAGTTCAGTAGTACCATGTATAACTGAGAAGGTGCCAGGGTTCACTCAGCCTAGAATAACCTGGTCAAAATTAAATAGAATCCGGACCAATCACGGTGTATGCGGGGATCTCCTGTACAAGAGGAGGAAAAAATCTTCATCGTGTTGCGAATGCGGTGCTGAAACATCTTACAGTGGTGAATTCAGCGACTTCTTCCTAGGGACACCACAGGCACTTCATTTGATGTCAAATTATAAATAATTTTCATGTATGCCATACGATAAATAAGTACATAAATACAGTAGGCTACTTTCACTGACAAAATAAATAAATGAATAAAGAAATAAATTGACATCGTACAGTATTCAGTTTGCTGGAAGCCTCCGTGGCTTAGGCGGCAGCACGCCGGCCTCTCACCGCTGGATCCGTGGTTCAAATCCCGGTCACTCCATGTGAGATCTGTGCTGGACAAAACGGAGGCAGACAGGTTTTTCTCCGGGTACACCGGTTTTCCCTGTCAAAATTTCATTCCAGCAACACTCTCCACTATCATTTCATTTCATGTGTCATTCATTTAATCATTGCCCCAGAGGAGTGCGTCAGGCCTCGGCAGACGGCACATTTCATATCCTCGCCGCTAGATGGGGGCTTCATTCATTCCATTCCTGACCCGGTCGGAGACTGGAAGCAGGCTGTGGATTTTCATTTTTCACAGTATTCAGTTTGCTCTGTCTTATCTACAGGTCGCGAGTGGTATCTTGTTTCGCACACTTGGTGAGTGAACTCTTATCGGGAAACTGGTCCCATTGTTTAAGGAAGTAGGTCAGTTTGTCAGCGAATTCTGTATTTTTATGGTACCTCAGAAATACTACGCACGACGAGTCATAACATTTCGTTGTCTGGAGGATATTCTTTTGTAAGGTACCCACGAGTGAAGTTAGATAACAGTTTCTTACGTCACTTACACAACCGCCCGATATTGAGGAAATTCAGGAGATTTAGTTTGGTTGGTTGGTTCCTCAGTTTAAGGGCTGCGACAACGCAGTCATGCACCCCCGTTTACATTGGATGTGTGTAGAATCTGTCTGATAACCGGTGTTAATTGTGATGGCTGTATTACTGTGTGCGTTATCTGTAATTCAGGTAAGGACTGCAGACGATCAATTTCACGTAATTCCTACTTTTACTACCAAATGCTACCGTCAACGAATCCTAGCCTGAACTTGGTTACTAGATGCCACCGCAACCGGCAAACAATAGAACTTAATAGAGCGTTAATCAAATCTAACAACACATTTGGCTTCACACAATTTTAGTTAGTGGAAGGTTGTTTTACATGCCATGAATCTATGACATGGGCCCACCGACTTTACTTCCCCTCCCAAGGAAGGCACACTGAGGGATTTTTAACACTCTTAAAAATCCGACTTAGACCGGGTTTGAACCCGTGATCTTGGGCATAGAAGCTCAGTATGCTGCTAACTACGCCACCGAAGCCGCTTGGAGAATTAGTTTCCTGAATTTATGGGCACCATGTAGGATACCGACCAGCGAAACCAGTGACCAGCGATGAAAATCAATCTGAGGGGATCATCTTCAATCCAGCTCTTCACAAAGTAATGTGAACAATTCTCAATGTACATCAGAATTACACACATAGACACTTCAGTCTCGGGTCGCTATAGTTTTAATTTTCATGTGACGGCACTTTTCGACAGATTCTTCAGAATAATATCAATCTACATTTGAGCTTTCCAATTCATGTTATCATCAATCAAAGTAGCGATAGAATCATTCAGAGGTTATCTAAGAAAGATGTGTGTATTGTCACAGCAAGGCTGATTGCCCCACATCCTGAAAGGAAGAAACTTGTGACTCTAAACAATCAAAATTTCCATTTTTATACTGAGTGGCACCCAACAATCAATCTATTTTTGATCCATGTCGGTATTCAATATTCACAAATGTATGTAATGACCACCTAGTTTCTACTTAGTATAAAACAAAGTCCCCGATTCTTGGATGTCAGGGGTAATCTCGAGAAACACTGGATGGATTTCGATGCGGTTTTCACCATTCTGTAAAGGATATCTCGAGGAAGGATTCTGTAGAAAATAATTTATTTATGATCAAAGAAAGCCGAGCAGTAGCGATTTCAGTGAAAGAGTCGAAAAAAAAACAACAACCTGGCGTCCATGTGTTTTTTAGCCTATTTTCAATTTTGAAAAAATAGGCTTATGAGATCACCTTTTGTCCGTGTGTCTGTGTGTGCGTGTGTGTGTGTGTGTGAAGTGTGTGGGTTCTCCCCTAATAATTTCTAAACGGCTGGAGCGATTTCAATGAAACTCAGTAGGTTCATAGCACTATTCTGGGTGACCCCGACCGTGCCCTTCAAATTTTGTTATGTCTCACCAATCCAACATGGCGGCTATGTGAAATATTTCACCAGCATTCAATATCTCCGAACCTATTCCCGATATCACCCTGGAATTTATTAGGGCGATAAAGGGAACTACTAGAAGTTCACCTATGTAACTTTTGAAAAACTGGTAACTACAAAACCAACATGGCGGCCACGCGAATTTACGACATTTAAATAGACGTTTCTCGCGATTTAACCAACCATGCGCAATAAAACATGGTACAGTATATGTTTATACACATTGTAATGCACCGAAATCTAAGTTCGTTCAATTGTTTACATAACCAAAAGATGGCGGCTGTGCGAAATATTTCACCGGCATCCTATATCTCTGAAACTATTAGCGGTATCACCTTGAAATTTTTACGGAGGTAAAGGCCACTACTGGAAGTTCATGTATAAGAATTTCAAAAACCGGTTAACTACCAAACGAACATGGCGGCCAAGCGAATTTTAAAATTTTAAATAGACCTTTCTCGCGATTTAATGTTCCAAACGCAATTAAATCTGGTACATAAAATGTTTATACACATTGTAATGCACCGGTATCTAATTTAGTTCAATTGTTTACATAACCTCAAGATGGCGGCTGTGTGAATTTTAAAATTAAGTTTTTATATCTTGTGTCGTAATCATGCGATCGAAGTGAAAGTTTGAATAATGAACCTACGCAATAATTTTCCTTTATTGGTACATGACTCTATGGCCTATACTTTTAACAATCCAACATTGCGACCATCCGAAATATTTAGACGGCTCTGAATATCTACGAATCTATTATAGCAATCAAACTGATTTGTTTTATGTTCATAGAGGCTATGAACTTAAGTTCACCTATAGGACTTTAAATAACCTGGTGATCACAAATCCAACATGGCGGCGACGCGAAGTATAAATATTCACATGAAAGTTTCTCGCAATTTAACCATCCGAGTGCAGTGACACTTGGTACAGTAAATCCTTATATGAATGTTAAACCACTGGCGTCTAATTTATATCAATTGTTTCTATAACCACAAGATGGCAGCTGTGCGAAATTTTAAAATCTCCTTGCTACTTTATGCGTCCTAATCATGCGATTGAAGTTTGAACGCTACACTTACACAATAATCTTCAGGTAACAGTACATAACTCTAGAACCTACATATTTAAAATCCAACATGGCGACCATCCGAAATATTTAGTCGGTTCTCAATATCTACGAATCTATTACAGCAATCAAACTGAAATTTTGTATGTTGATAGTGGCAGTTAACATAAGTAGGATATATGAAAATAGGCTGTATAGTTCTTCACGGAACTACTTGTTTTTTACCTTTCGCTGGGCAAACCGTTAAAAGTATCAATATACTATGAGTGTAAGAATTGTTCAGCATGAAATGTTCTATAAAAATGTCTGGGAGAGCATATCTCTATCTTCAATTCATCACCCTCTGTAAGTGTTTTTATGTTTTCATTTTCTACAACAACCTCCATTCAATTACTGAGGCGACAGTTTACAAGCTAGCACGTAATGTATTCATAACTGTTCCCGGGCGAAGCCAGGGCGGGTTGCTAGTTACTAATAAGTTATAAAATGGTCATCATTAGTGAGGCAAGTAACAGTTACAAAATGGGGCTACCACACCCTTGTCGTAGTAATTGACAGTTGCAACGTGAATGTCTTCTATCATCATTGCTGCAATATTGAGTATTGGTAAATATTTCGATCGACCACCATGTTGTATTGATTACAATGTGATTCACGGAGAAGGAAGGAAACTTACAGTTTTACGTGACCGTTAATGTTACGGGAATCCACTTTTATGCTAGTTGTTTCTATAAACGTTCAATTTGACCGCTTGATTAGATATGAGACATAAAAACCACTCTTCTCTGAAGTTTTAACTCAACACGACTCGACAGTTTGCTGCTGGCTCTATCTGGAGTACGGTAATATGTTCGCCCCCTAGCTAGGTTGTAACTGGGCTTATAGGCTCACCCCTAGCCAGCTCGTAAACTGTCGCCTCAGTATTTGAATGGAGATTGTTGGCAGAAATGAAAACGTATAAACACTTATAGTGGGCGATGTGTTGAAGATAGAGATATGCTCTCCCGGATTTTTTGTAGAAATTTTCATCCGGAACAATTCTTCCACTCATAGTATATAGATATTTTTAACGGTTTGCCCAGCATAAGCTTAAAAACACACGGACGGCATGTGTTTTTTTTACTTTATCAATGAAATTGTTACTGCTCGGCTTCCTTTGATCATAAATAAATTATTTTCAACAGAAATCGTCCTCGAGATATCCTTTACAGAGTGGTGAAGACCGCATCAAAATCCATCCAGAGGTTCACCCGTGACATCCAAAATCGACAGTAGTGACACTTGGGCGCAGCAACAGAAGAGAGAGAGAGAGAGAGAGCGTTGCAGCAGAAGAGAAATAAAACGATATCATCACCTTTCACTGTAACACTTCTTCACGAACCTTACTGTATTCCAACAATTTATTTGACGTTTTAAAATATTGTTCTATTTCACCAGGTATGTTTGATTGTTTTATCGGTAGGCCATAAGGTAGACTAGTATATAACTGTGATTAATTATCCAAGGTTTCTCAATTTTATAGCTGACGTGAGAGCTGGAATGGGGTGCACTCAGCCTCGTGAAGACAATTGAGTAGGTGACTTAGGCAGTGACCTAGATCGCGAAAGTCATGATTAACGGTCGGGGGGTGACAAGGCACGTTCACCCTGCAATCTTCAGGCCATAATGACTTTGAGTAGCGTCGCTTGGTAGGCCAAAGTCCTCAGTAGGCTCTAGAAGGATTTGTCCCATTTGATGCCAAGTTAAGCAACATTACAAGTTTTTGATAAAACCTATCATTCCTATAGTCAACTTTTTAAGCTAGAGTGTAGATATTATCTTCCGTAGCAGGAAACTATATTTTAAATTTATTAGATGCCATTATTTCATTTGCTTCATTGTCGTGTTGGAAACCATGTTTCAACGTTGCCTTACTAATCGAAGCGTGAGGGTTGGAACGGGGTGCACTCAGCCTCGTGAGGACAATTGAGTAGCTGTCTGACAGTGAGACAGCGCCCCCATCACGAAAACCAAGATTAACGGCCGAGGGGGACCCGACGCGCTGATCACGCGTCACCCCAATATCTGCAGGCCGAATAGCGGTCGCTTGGTCGGCCTTAGCCCGTCATGGGCTGTATAGTGCCAGGGGTTGACTTTTTTTTGACTTACTAATCGAAATTTAATGTTTTTCAGTTGGTGAACACACCTGTGCCCAATTGTAATGGGTTGTTCCCTATTCCTGAAAAACATTTACATGAGATTAATAAGTACACTTGGATCGCCAAGCGATCATCATCAGATCCTATACACTTAGGCTATTAAATCTATGTCTACAAGTATGGGAGATGGTATTTACAATGAAAATGAAAATCCACAGCCTGCTTCCAGTCTCCGACCGGGTCAGGAATGGAATGAATGAAGCCCCCATCTAGCGGCGAGGATATAGACTGTGCCGCTTGCCGAGGCCTGACGCACTCCTCCGGGGCAATGATTAAATGAATGACAGATGAAATTAAATGATAGTGGAGAGTGTTGCTGGAATGAAATTTTGACTGGGAAAACCGGAGTACCCGGAGAAAAACCTCTCTGCCTCCGTTTTGTCCAGCACAGATCTCACATGGAGTGACCGGGATTTGAACCACGGACCCAGCGGTGAGAGGCCAGCGTGCTGCCGCCTAAGCCACGGAGGCTTGGTATTTACAATATATATTCCTATTTAGTTACAGTTGTTATTTAACTAACAAATCTCGACTAGTTGTGCCAGTTTAAGGAACCACCCCTTACAATTGGGTACAATCATGCTGGCCGACTGAAAAACATCACACTTCGTTAAGTATTTGCCACTTATTATTGTCGCATTGAAGAGCGTCTTAGCTGCATTCAGTGATAAGCGTTGAGGTTCTTGAGTCCACATAATTATGATGATGGACAATTAGCGTTACTGAGATAGTGGGGAGCACGGACGGGTATTTCACAAAGACGAATCTGTCTTTCCTGTAGAGTAAAAGGAAGATTTGCTAGTCATAGCTCTGCTGTCTGACTCTTGTGAGTAAATGCTGAACTCAGCGGAGCGTTACGTTAACATTCCTCTTTAATTACACTTCTCAACAGCCAGTAGCGTGTACGCTGTGCGCTGTGTCGTGGGATGACAGCAGCATGCAATGTGGCCCTCGCACTTGAAGACAGATGCAAGGAAACTGTGATGTGAAGAGAAGGATTCCAAATTGCTCTGACAAATTTGGAAGGAAAAACATTATCGTTAGTGTTGGTACGCTATCTGCGTAATAGCCAAATTTTGGATATGGTTCCTG
This sequence comes from Meconema thalassinum, assembly GCA_946902985.2. Classification (NCBI taxonomy): domain Eukaryota; kingdom Metazoa; phylum Arthropoda; class Insecta; order Orthoptera; family Tettigoniidae; genus Meconema; species Meconema thalassinum. Next base: position 1,763,385,032 of record OX336388.2, read on the forward strand.
GAAACATCAGAATGACCGTAATTCCGACATAACATTTAAAAAGAAAGAAAACCATAGTGCATTTTAGAACCCACCACTCCACAATTAACAATAGTAACAACATAATAGTAATAATAATTACAATAATTATAGTCTAATAATAATATTAATTGATCCTTAATTAACTGGTGTAGATCTATAACTCTTTTGATGTCAAGCTATCTGGGCAATCTGGACATGAATTTCAACGTTCCAATTTCACTGATATCTGGCAGAGAAACCGACGTGTTGGTGACCTGTGAATTACATCATTCTTCTCTATTCAGAGGCCTAATAACGGAAGGAGTTGCTTGCCACGGTGGGTGAGTGGTTAACGTGTTGGACTACCAATCCCAAGATTGCAGGTTCGCTCCTGGCCGTGGTAAGTGATTTTTGAAAGGCGCTAAAATCACGACACATATGTCATACATTGTTGGCACGTTAAAGAACCCATTTGAATTCAGTAGGCCGTGTTCATAATGGCAAAATTAATCTCGGGATTTTCCGCCAACACAGTTCCTCCTTGCTCTACTAGAAAGCGCTATAGTGTCAAAGAGCTTAGATATCTAACCTCCTTGACTTACATAGCATTCCTTGGAACGACGAAATTCGACATGCAAGCTGACCTCTGCGTGTCAAAAAACAAAGCTTGCACCCGGCACCCCAGGCCATACGATATTATTATTATTATTATTATTATTATTATACAATAATACAAGAAAGGGTTTGAACTCACGAGGGATGAAGAAGAACAATATTGACCTTAAATCTCTGGCCAGATTCAGAGTCACCCACCAGTGTATGAGTGGCTAATGGAATACACTACGACTGCATTGGACTTGATAACCAGAGGTATGAACCTGGCATGGATAGTGGCCATTCTGAGTGCAGTTTTCCCCCTCTTGTTCGCACGTATCTTATGCATATTCCGGATATTAGTCATATATATATATATATATATCTATCTATCTATCTATCTATCTATCCATCCCCTGGCACAACAACCCATGAAGGGCCAAGGCCTACCAAGCGACCTCTGCCCAGCCATTTGGCCTGCAGATATATTATGGTGACGCGTGATCAGCGCATCGGGTCCCCTCGGCCGTTTATCTGGTTTTCGTGATCGGGGCGCTGCCTCACTGTCAGACAGCTACTCAATTGTCCTCACGAGGCTTAGGGCACCCCGTTCCAGCCCTCACGCCAGTTTCTAAAATCCCTGACAGAGCCGGGAATCGAACCCGGGGCCTCCGGGTGAGTGGCAGGCACGGTACCCCAACACATCGGGACCGGCGGATATTTGGCATATGCCTACATTATTTCAAGTAAATCTAGGGAACCTATCATAGTCCCAGGCCCGCACACTACTACAATCACCACCTCAATAACACAGACAATTAGAACATTATAAACTTATACTAGTAGGTATGTCAACATCTTGCGATTCTCATCGTCTTTAAAAGAAGCAAGAACGTTCAAAGTCGTAAGATAGGGACAATACTGACTGGGCAATCCAGGGGATCTGGAAATAGACTATTGAATAAAACCGTTCATCATATTCGTGATTCATGCAACAATAATTATATTTCGCTAAAATTGTGATATGTGCTGTGAAACTTGAAATACTTGTATCAAATATGGTATTCAATAGTTAAAGAGCGAGATAGCGCAGTGGATTAGGTGCCCATTTTCACCCGGACAGCCTGGGTTCAGATAGCAGTGACAGCGGAGTGAAATTTTCACAAGTCACGTGGTGTCCGGAAGGGCATACGGCCTTATATCACCACCCGAAATCAAAATGATCAAGTTGGTTCCGGTGACCGCAATTAATAGGGATACACCGGAGGAAGGTTATCGGTACCCAGTAATTGTGAGTGTGTGTTTGGCTGTGGAAAGGAATGTCCGGGAAAGGGTGGGTGATAATAATTCCATTGAGAATATTGTGTTCCTGTGATTTCAGGGTGATGACTATTGGTGCCTTCCCTCCAGACGTATTGGAAGATTTTTTCAAGCATGTAAACAGCCCACAGAATGGCCGTCAACGGATCTTCAAAACTCACCTCCCTCGAGATTTATTGCCGAAACAAATATGGACAAAGAAGCCTAAAGTGAGTTATTATTATTATTTCTGATACCAGTTGGAGGTAAAAACGTGCAGTTTAGGTTCAAGAAATATTTTTACAAATCGGTAATCATTGTGACAAAAAACTCCTTACGATGTTGCGCATATCCAGAATAATGGTCTTCTGCATACATAGCTGTTGGGGTGTGGTGGTGCAGCGGACAAGATGTTTGCCTCTCACCATGGTAAATAAATATGAGATTGTAAATGTCATGTTCTATGGTTCGGACTTCACGTAAAAAGGAGGCCCCGTGGCTCGTGATCGTGAGATTAACTGTCACGGAAAACTACAAGCTTTCTTCCTTTATACAAAGCTGTCCATTTGGAGATCATTGAGGTGCTGGGTTATAGTTGTAGGAGCCATTCCTCTAACTGACACATCCTCTGCACTTATCATCCAGATTAGCTTCACTTAGGATGCATTTTCAGTGATTGTTGGAATGGCTTTACCTTGTGTATCCATCATGAAACAGTTGTTTCTGCATGTAGTTCTGGTCATTGGTAGCGACATTTATGGTATTTAATTGATTATGTTGCGGCTTCAGTGGCGTAGTTGGTAGCATGCTGAACTGCTGAGCCCAAGATAGCGGGTTCAAACCCGGCCGAAGTCGTCGGATTCTTTAAGAGCGTTAAAAGTACTTCAGTATGCCTTCGTTCGGAGGGGAAGTAAAGCCGGTGGTCCCATGTCATAGATTTATGGCATGTAAAAGATCCTTCCACAGACTAATCTTGTGTGAAGCTAAATTGTTAGATTAGATTTCGTCGGAACGCTCTATCAAAGTTCCAACGTTCACCAGTAGGTGTCATTGATATCTGGAAGCGAAAGTTGGAAACTACTTGAAATTGAACGGAACTTGTAGCTCACCGTAAGTGTGTCCGCTGGAAGTAGCTACAGACTCAGGCAAGCCAAACATGTCCTCGGACACTCCCGGCACTAAAAGCCATACGATAAATAAATGCATTGATTATGTTTCAGGAACTCAATAATCTGCGGATTGAACTTCCACTATAGTATTTCCTTCAATAGCCAGTCATGAGAAATCGAATTAAATTTCTTCTTATAACTAATGTAGGCCATAAAGGGGAAGAGGTTCCTACAGTTGAATATTCCTGACCACACACACACACACCACTAAATCAATTACAAGTTGCTCTTTGCAGCCTTTCGAGATTGACATTTCCCGTAAAAATTTCCTTCCTTAAATTTTGACTGCAAACGGCGTTTGGCTCAATCGTATTGGTAAAGCGTACGGTATCATTGATCAATGCATGTTCAGACGAGTAACGAGTTTAAATTAACAATTGAGTTCTAATCGTATGCATTCATTTCTTGGTTGTAATGACAGCGCTAGAAATACCGATTCATTGGTCAATATTTGCATATCTCTGTTGTACCAGAGACGACATGAGAGTATCTCTGGAGCATAGTGTCCACTGTCAGCACTCAATACGATAATTACTGCAGAAACTCGAGTGTCTAGGTACACATTGCAGCTCGTGTTGTAGGTGCACTGTAGCTTGAGACGTGGACAATTACTGCGTCATACGAACTCGAATCCGTTACTCGATAATATCAACTGCAAGGGCTAGTCATGCATCACGCAATTAAAATCCTTATTTGCATGTCTTGCCACAGCCTGCTTCCAGTCTCCGACCGGGTCAGGAATGGAATGAATGAAGCCCCCATCTAGCGGCGGGGATATGAACTGTGCCGGCTGCCGAGGCCTGACGCACTCCTCTGGGGCAATGATTAAATGAATGACAGATGAAATGAAATGATAGTGGAGAGTGTTGCTGGAATGAAATGTTGACAGGGAAAACCGGAGTACCCGGAGAAAAACCTGTCTGCCTCTGTTTTGTCCAGCACAGATCTCACATGGAGTGACCGGGATTTGAACCACGGACCCAGCGGTGAGAGGCCGGCGTGCTGCCGCCTGAGCCACGGAGGCTGTGGATTTTCATTTCATTTGCATGTCTTGACAAAGCACATTAACCCCATGCGTAGAGAAAATAATGTTTCTTACTTAAGCTTCAGGCCCGCTTCACAGCAATGCGGTTTTATTGATATCGCGGCAGGAGATGGCAGTTGGGTTTGAACTGCAGACTTCTTCCCGCTTACTGCGTATCGCGCATTCCAAAAACATTAAGTTGGTCACTACTTGCTGCACTCACTCAGCACATTCCTTCTTTCACTGGCTGTGTGTCGTCTTCTGCGATAACAACCATTGGCATGCGGGAAGGCGATATATTTAGGTTTGGAATAGGCGGGCCGTGCATGCTTACTGCAAGACATCCCGCACCTCGTCGCAGGGTGTTGAACTGCCATCTCCTGGCGCGATGACAATACGCCCTCTGCTAGACTTGTACACAGGGCCGGTCTTAGTGGTTTCAGCGCCCTGTGCGAAATTCGATTTTGCGCCCCTCTTTGCGAGGCGGGTTGCCTAACTCTGGCAAAAAATATGCGGTAACATATAGAGGAATCACGAAAATATTAAGTAGAAAATGCAGGCAAGGCACCGAGTTATCGGATGAAATTAAATAAAATGAACCTAAAGTACATTTACCCATTTACTATATTACTTGAACATGCTTTACTTGCGTTGTAGTAATGGGATGGTCAAGGTAACATACAAAATATCGGTTGTACGCTCGCATGATGCAAAAATACAGAACATTATTATCTAATAGGTGAGGCGTAAAATATTACAATAACTATTTTTTCAGTTGTGATGCAAAGTGTCAACATAACAAAATCACTGGAAAAATACACTTACAGGAATCAAGCTTTACTAATTTAAACGACTACGACGCACGGGAAAAACCACACTAAAACCCAAAACCTTATGAGAAGGGAGCTTTCCGTGCTTTGACTGAAGCAAACTGTTTTACTAACTGGGCTAAATCGAGTGAACGCGAAACATCGTTCTCTATTGAAATTAAAGCAAGTTTTGACAGTCTCTCTTGGCCCATTGTAGCACGCAGGTAGGTTTTAATCAACTTCAATTTCGAAAACCTACGTTCACCCTAAGGGATAATAATCGTTCGAGTACGGACCTCCAATGTTCTACCTCAACACACATAATTCGTTGATTAGCATCATCAACGCCCTTTTTCGAGGATAAACGCAACTCTGTTTCGACCCATAATTAAGAATATTTAAAATGAGAAGGGGATCATTCATGAGACTCTAAGGCTTGCGAAAGGTGTGTCCAGTCACAGAATCCCGAAGTGACGAGAGCTGCTGTAGACTTTCTGTCAAAGAGCTTACAACAAAAGTTTTTTTTTAAGAGTCAGAATATTGGAGCCAACGTCTTAGTACTTTTTCGCCATTCCGCAACTCTCGATTACAATGAAACATAGTAAAATGACGGCCACCTCCAGCATCGTTTTTAAAGTTCCAATCTTTTATTTTTACTGCCCTTGAACGATAATTTTATCAGTACATTCCGTGCTGGACCGGAGGCCAATATGCAGGGTCTTGAAGTTGGCTGCTATCACTAACGAAGGGCACAATGCATAATCCATTCCCAGCACCAGTACCGACACCAGAACCTTCACCGACCTCACCGTCACAAGTTAAATCAGCACCGCAACTACCACGTTCACCACTTTCGACTGTATGTCCATCGCCAGCAAAATCACCAGAGTCGAAAGGTTTCCTCGAATCCTTCCCACCTTCACCACTGTCACAAGACCCAACACCGCCCCCACCACCAGCAGTGCCACAGTCAGAGCCAATTCCTATTAAGTTGCTCGCACCCGTCACCGCACCTGAAAAGAGATCAACAATCAGGCCGGCACCAAGTCAAAATGCATTTCTGCCTACACGGATTATTAAGGCGATTCTACATTGGAGGTTTTGGTGGTAATAAGGGAACTGTTTCCGATTTTAAGGACCGGTCTAAAAATGTAATTTTACTTTGTTTATATGATTGCTTAAACAAGAATTACCGAATAAATCTAAAATAGCACACTTTAGAAGGTAAATAACATAGCGGAATGCGTTTAATAAGCGTTATCCGCACAAGCAGTGCTTAAAACAATCTTTGCGACCCTACGACTATGACCTAGACTACGACCAATGTAGAACGTGCTTTAAGGAAAATATTCAGTTTAACACGCTTTTATGAGAGCAAGAAAATGATCTTGTTGAGATTAATATATATACCTCCATCTTACTCTGCAACTTTGACGGGTACATTATTGGACTGATCAGTAGGATTTGTTTGAGAAGATCACCCGCCTATTGATGTTGAAGGTCGGACGAATTTTTAAACAGCTTCTGCAGCCTTCTTCTGCATGCTTCAACCTTCGTTTCTTGTTTGCAGCTCCACTAGCTTTACTGGAGGAGGCCATTGTTGTAGGGTTTCTCGTTCTTCGTCCCGACTTTACACCATCCGCACCATGCACTCGAATGGACGACAATTAGCAAGGGCCATAACACTCCCGTGTATTGTGCTAATATGTCCTGCCATCTACGAGCGGGTCGACGCCGACTTCACCCAGCCACACGTGCCGTTTGTTATGATTTCTTTTTCTTTGCCTCTGTCTCCAGCTCGTGCCACATCCACACCCCTTTCTCCAACCTCACTTCCTCTCTCCCTGCCTTCCTCGCTTTCTTTCTCTCTACTTCGCCTTGCTACAACAGCAAATCGAACCGAAATATCCCGGAAATGCCCGAGCGCTGCCGAAGGGCGATTTAGTTGGGCCCGGGAGTCGAGCCGGGTTGCGTTTCCGCGATAGTGAAAAGGCGAGGCAAGGGAGAGAAAGATATAGTGTTTGCTAATCACTATTTCACTGAGTGTAACTTCGGTCCGTCACGGTCTGAGGTGCGCGTAGGGTTTCCAGTCGTGAGAGATAACACCGGTTGATTTTTTTTAAACTGATGCCTTATTTGTGTGACGAACTTGCATTTACCTATCTTGCCATGTGTACAATAGCAAATAAATCGAAATCTGCCTATCTTTGGGGGACGCCTTTGGCGCCCTGTGCGACCGCACATGTCGCACACCCCTTGTACATATGAAATCTCACATAGCTAAGAGAGCCGCCCCGTTGCGTATTGGCTAGCATTCTTAGCTGATTCGATATCCGGCTCTGCCAAGAAATTTGATTCTGGTCTGAGGACTGGAACGGGGTACACTCAGTTTCGTGAGAGAACATTGAGAAAAGGTGGGTTCGATTTACCTCAGCCATCCTGGAAGTGATTTTCCTTGGATTTCCACTTCTACTCCAGGCAAATGCCGAGATGGTTCTTGAATTAAGGCCACGGCTGTCCCCCAATCCCATCATCAATTTACAAATAGACACATTTGTACAGCGATCACAATAACACAGGTTATTTCACAAATTCCACACACTTGAATGCACGGGGATATACGACTAGGATGTTGCAACCCCGTAAAATAAGCAACATTAACAACATTGTATCTCCGTCTTGCTGTGTTTCCTCAGCAGCCCTCAATATTTCCGTTGCACCCTCTAGCCCAGCTATGCAGATTGTGACTCAGAGCTTGTGCCGCGAGAGCTTTGTTTCTTCTATGGCTGAGCAAGGCCAAGGCGAGATTAAGAGAGAACTGTTTACCCTTTGTTTGTCCACCTGATATGGGCTACCACTTATAATAAGAATAATAATAACCCCTGGCACTACGGCCCATGAAGCGACCGCCGCCCAGCCATTTGGCCTGCAGATATTGGGGCCGTTAATCTTGGTTTTCGTGATCGGGGCGCTGCCTCACTGACAGACAGCTACTCAATTGCCTCACGAGGCTAAGTGCACCCCGTTTCAGCCCTCACGTCCGTTTCTAAAATTCCTGACGGAGCTGGGAATCGTACCCGGGGCCTCCGGGTGAGGGGCAGTTGCGCTATCCCAACACCACGGAGCCGGCATGGGCTACCTCTTGGTGAGACGATAGGCATTGTTAGGTACCACCTCTGAGAACTTGTAGTTTGATTGCCGGTTCTGGTAAGTGATGTAATTTTGGTCCGAAGGCTGACCGGTGTCAAATAAGCCTTGTGAGGATAATTGCGAGAACAATGGGCTCTATTTCCTTATCAGTCACCTTAGGAGTGGTCCTCCATAGTGTCGCACTTCTACTTGAGACAAATGCCCGGACGGTCTCCATCTTATCTTAAGGCCACAGCTGTCTCCTTCTCATCTCTAGCCTATGATGATGATGATGATGATGATGATAATTGCTGTTTTAAGGGGCCTAGCTTCTGGGTTATCGACCCTAATGGTTTGGGTGACAGTGAAACTGTTATTGAAATGTAACTATACCTAAAACTGACTACGTACGTACTAGAAGAGGAAATGGAAAACAAAATAAGAATAAGGGAAACAAAGGGCAGGAGGAAAGGAAATGCGCTCAACCATCGAAGAATTAGTATTAAGGGACTTGGAAGAAAGGAGAGCTAGGAAATGAGATAGGAAAGGTAAAGAGGAGAGGGACCGCCCCAAAGGGAATGGAAGGAGGAAAAACAGACCCTGCTCAGGAAACCCTCGGGGTCACCAACTCCCGAACTCACTTGAGGGTGTAGCACAATCCAGGGTGCACCATAAGTGGTGGGGCTACACACACCCCTTGAGGGCATCGAGCAGATGGCAGGAGATTAAATGAAAAAAAAAAGAGGTCTGACCCTTCGACGAATGAGTGATCAGGAAAGACGAGACAATGGCCAATTAAGGCGGGAAAGTGAAAGACTCCCTAGGCGTCAGATACCCTAATACCGTCGGGGTCAGAAAAGAACAGGAGTTCACCAATGGAGGTATAGAGGAAAGAAGATGGAGAGGAGCCCGGCACAAGTAAGTGGAAGCAATGACTAGCCTATTGCTAGCTTACTACTACCACTACTACAGACACAATAACAACAACATAGGTTATCGTGAGCTCTTCTCTGAATATGTCATTAAGATACTGTAGTTGAGGGCGTATAGGCACCAATCTTCGACAAACTAATTAACAAACAGACAGACAGGTAGATATGTTTGAAGTTTTAGAGAGAATTACTAAATTTCTTAGAAAGGCTGTCTCATTTACAGATAATATTTATTTGAGAAGAAGCACAAATGAATTTGATTATATAGCCAACATTTGAAATGTTTCAGATAATCTACGTGTCCAGAGATCCAAAAGACGCAGCTTTGTCCTATTACCACCATCACAGACTGTGGAGTGGCTATCAAGGATCCCAAGAAGAGTTTTTGGAAGCCTTTCTAGCAGATCAAGGTTTGTCATAGACTTCAAGCTGTCTTTAAGGGGCTACTAGTTAATCACAACGAGGTTGCTTCTTGAATAAATGTTGAGAAATTAAGGGGTTTGTCCTTCCGTAAAAATGAAGTGACTTTAGCTTTTTGCGCTAAGTGATGAAGAAAGTTATGAAAACTGGGATTTTCCACTAATGAGATAAGCGACTCTCATTAGTATTTATGTAACAGAATGAAGGTATTTCACTGTATTATAAACGTAAACCCAATATTCAAAGGAGTGCTATAATACTAACGAACAAAAATAAAACAAATGACGCATTATAAAAATGTTATGGTAACAAATTGTTCATTTGTTAATATGTTTTGTATATATCCACTAACCCTTTAAATACCTTACGTGAACAGCTAGTGAGCTAGTAATCTTCCCCTGACAAACGAATGAAAGAAAGTTAGCTGGAAATAAAGAAAGGCAGTTTGTAGCTTTATGTGGCTTTCCAACACTTGCAGTCATAAGCAAGCTGCGGGGTCTTAGTACCTGTGCAATGAAGTTAGAACGCACCGTACTATAGGACACGTGGAAGCTCCTCCTGTGTCCTTCGGGTGTACCGATGAACACATGCGACGTACAGCGGATAAATGGACTGATCGCATGGTTTGTCGTCTGTTGTGGACTGGCTGATATTTCATAGTGCGAGCGTCATCTCAACTCCATGCGATACTAATCTGATAGCACTGTATACGTACTAAGACCCCGCAGCCTGGTCTTAAGCAACGCGGCCGGCTTTTATTAGGTATCCAAACCTCTGGATGTAGCATTTCACCTCAAAATTCTCGCATGAATCAATCGTGAATCGAACCCCGTCCATTTTGAATGTATGAGGACAATTGCTTCGAATAATATATTTTTTTTTGTGTGGGGGGAGGAGGGAGAGGGGGACGAAATGCATTTACGCACATAGTGTCTGGCTCCTGAGTGGCGGCCTACCGACTAAAACTCCCCCCGTTACTTCTGAACACTAGCCTAGAACCGTTTATCACATTACTTCAGGCTAGAGTCATTTTAAGGGAGTAAATATACAAGACGACCCAACCAGGAGTTCCATAGTTACTCTGAAAGAATTACAGACGTAGCCAGGAAGAGACGTCTAACATTTTATGGACACGTCTCCAGGAAGCATCCAACCAGGCTGACCAACCAGCTCCTCACATACTGGCAAAGAAGGAAGACGAAGTCACCATGGCTGATAGAAGTGCGCAAAGAACTGCTGGAACTGGGAGTTACAGAAAAGGACATAAAAGATCGAACGTCTCTCAGGAGTAAATTAAAGCAAGTAAAGATCCAGGGAAAACCCCCAAGGAAGAAGACAGGTGCCCTCTGGACAAAGGAGAGAAAGGAACAACACAGCCAGAGGATGCTTGACTACTGGGCAAACATCACGACCCACTCCAAGCAAAATAGTTGAATATCGTGGTCCGCAGTTGGCCTATACGGAACAAGAAGAAGAAGAAGAATGATAATAATAATAATAATGAAGAGTGCTGGACTTTCGAGTTGACCCCCACGGGGAACTTACTCTTCATGATGAGGATGACAAGAATGGTGAACACGTTATTAACACCCAGTTCCCGAACCAGAGGAACTAACCATTGGTGATTAAAACCCGCATTACCCGACTACGTATCAAACTAGTATACTAAAAACTTAGACACAAGTTCTGGCGTATACAATAATTACCGTAACCAAAAGAAAGCTATTAAAAATTCAAATTAACTGTCTCTGTTATTCACTTTTATATGGCCGGGTGAGATAGGCGTGATCGTTATGGCGTGGCTGCAGTCAGTCGCTCACATCCGGGAGGCATGGAAGTTTGAAGTCCCCCGCCGGCATCCTTGAAGATGGTCCTTCCGTGGTTTCCCATCTTCCTTCCAGGCAAATGTCGGGGTTGGTCCCTAACTATAGGCCACAGCCGCTACCTTCCAATTCGTCGTCCTTATATTCATGCTTTACTCTCCATACAACATTCCACACGTGACGGAACTTGTAGCTCACCCAATGGGTGTCCGCATAGAAGCAGCTACAAACACTGGCAAGCCGAACATATTTCCTCGGACACTCCCGGCACTGAAAGCCATACGCTAAAAATAAAAATAAATTTGATATGACTCGTGCCAAGGATATGTTTAGCCTACTTTCGATTTTTGCAAAAAAAATGAAGTTTGACTTATGAGATCTACACAGGGCCAAAAATTGTGTGTCTGTGTGTGTGAGTGTGTGTACTCTGAATGTCTGTTCCCCCCCCCCCCCCCCTATAAATTCGAACACGGTGAAAACGAATTGAACGAAATTTGGTACAGAGGTAGCACTAGCAAAGGGAACCTCAGTGTCTAGTTTTATATCACCGCCATCTCGACGGAAACGTAATGGCTGCCACCCAAATGTTAAAAGCCGAAATGAAATTACGACTAACCTAATCATCCAATCTCTACCAAATTTTGCAACAACATATATTTCAATAGCGAACGTCTTTTGACTAAACTACATGGTCATGAGTCTAATAGTTTCCAGATGGCGGCCATGTATGTGTGCCGATCGATTCCCCTATCAATTCAAACACGGCGAAACTGAATTGAACAAAATTTGGTACCGAGGTAGCACTAGCAAAGCGCACCTCAGTGTTATGTTTTAAATTGCCGCCATCTTGATGAAAACGTAATGGTGACTACCCGAATGCTAAAAGTTTAAATCAAATTACGACCAAACTAACCATCTGATCTCTACCGAGTTTTGCAACTTTATACCTTTATGTATGAAGAAACGTTTGACCAAACTACAAGGTCATCAGCCGAATAATTTACGAATAGCGGCCATGTACTGTATGTGTGCAAATAAATTCCCCCTCTCTATTCAAACACGGTAAAACCGATTTGAACGAAATTTGGTACAGAGGTAGCACTAGGAAAGAGCATCTCAGAGTCATGTTTTATATCACCACAATCTTGACGGAAACGTAATAGCGGCCACCCAAATGTTAAGAGCTTAAAACAAATTACGGCCAACCTAATCATCTGATCTCTACTAAATTTTGCAACAACATACCTGTATGTGGTAAGCATATTTTGACCTAACTACAAGGTCATCAGCCCAATGAATTTCAGATAGCGGCCATGTATGTGTGCAAATCGATTCCTCCTATCAATTCAAACATGGTGAAACCGAATTGAACGAAATTTGGTACTGAGGTAGAACTGCAAACGGCAAATCAGTGTCATGTTTTATATCGCCACAATCTTAACTTCTAGTTCCGCCCCTTAAAACAACAATAACTAACTAACTAACTAACTAACTAATCTTGACGGAAACGTAATGGCACCACCCAAATGTTCAAAGCTTAAATCAGATTACGACTAACCTAATCATCTGATCTCTACTAAATTTTTCAGCAACATACTGTACCTTTATGAGGGAAGCGCTCTTTGACCAAGCTACAAGGTCATCAGTCTAACTCACCAAGGCGGTCCGGGTTCGATTCCCGGTCAATGCATGTGAGATTTTCGAAATGAAATGCCATGTCCTGTGGTTCGGATTCCACGTAAAAAGGAGGTCCCGTGGCTCATAATCACAAGATTCACGGTCACGTAAAACTACAATCTTCCTTTTCATCAGTCTAATAGTTTGCATATGGCGGCCATGTATGTGTGCAAATTGATTCCCCCTAACATTTCAAACACGGTAAAACCGAATTGAACGAATATTGGTACAGAGGTAGCACTATGAGAGGCACTTCAGTGTCATGTTATATATCGCCGCCATCTTGACGGAAACTGAATGGCGGCTACCCAAATGTTAAATGCTTAAATCAAATTACCACCAACCTAATCATTTGATCTCTACCAAATTGAGCAACAACATATCGTTTTGTGGGAAGCATCTTTTGACTGAACTACAAGTTCATCAGCCCAATATTTGCAGATAGCGGCCATGTATGTGTGCAAATCGGTTCACCATATCAATTCAAACACAGTGAAACAGAATTGAATTAAATTTTGTACAAAGGTAGCACCAGGAAAGGGCACCTCATATTCATGTTTAATAACCCTATAGCACATTGTATTTCAACAAACTACTACAACTAACATTCAATTATACTCCTTGAAAAGGACAAAGATTTATAACAATACCCATGCATTTAGGAGAAAGTAGGCTATATGTTCTTTACTGAACATCTTGTTTCTAATATTAGTAGTCTTGTGATGTTGAATCACCGACAGCGGTAACTACGCTCACTAATGTGCAGCTCTAGGCCATGGGGCCAAGCTTTCTGCGGACTCGGTAGACGTGGGTTCAAGACCCACCGTCGGCTGTCCTTGGAAAGGTTTTTCGTGGTTTCCCCATTTTAAACTCCAGGCAAATGCAGGGACGGTACCTTCTAACAGTCCATGGCCTCTTCCTTCCACAACCTTGCCCAGTTTCTTTCGCCTTAATTCATTTCATCTCTCATTAACTCCTCTCATGAGTTTGGTCTCAGGAAGGACATCCGGCCGTAAAAACCATCCGCACATAGGCTTTCATCGCATCTCATCCCCGAACCCGTTGAAAACCGGAGTATTAACATACATACATTGTGTTGCTGAATTTATTCATGAATATAAGAAACGATATTCAGCACTATCAATTATTCCGAAACGCAAATATATTTGTTTTATAACGCTGTTGATTTTTCCGAAGAAAATATTGTTTCCATATTGAATAAAGTTCGTACTGTACAAATTGGTCTTTATTGACAACATGTAATTGAAATCTAAGTGGTAATTTTAAAACCTCTTATCGAAATTGAATGCATTTCAGTCGCTCAACACGATTGTAACCAATTGATTTGGGTGGTTCGCGAATCCTGAAAAAGATTTAGATGGGATTAATAGAGATTAATAAATACATAGGACTAACATTTTAGGATAATAAGATAAATCAAGAATGAGTCTCTCTACAAGAAAATTGGAAAACTCTCAGATACTATGCGAAAAAAGATGATACAGTTTTACAATCATATTCGCAGAATGAACTATAATAGGTTTGGGCACAAAGGAAAGAACAACACACGGTGAAATGATTGAATCGACGTACACCAAAGAGCGTGAAACGAAAGCAGAAGAAGGAGAAATATACTTGGATGACCAGTTTCGATCCTCAACCAATCCTCATCAGATCCTTTACGCTTTACGCTTTACGCTTGGGTTATTAAATCTATGTCTCCTATATTTACAATATATGCCCTAATTTAGTTGCAGTAGTGATTAATCTGTAGTAGAATAATTAGTAATTGACCTTCAAGTGTGCTTGCTTAGTTTGATTATGTGATTGTTATTAAATGGTCAGGTTTTTGTGGTTTGTGTACTTAGCTGTTCGAGCGATGTGTGGCAGCTGCGCGGAAACGGACCACACATCACACATCGCTGAAACAGCCATTTAATAACAATCACATACACTAAGCAAGCAAACTTGTATCAGATCTGTTACCACTATCAGCATCTCAATAAAAAAATCACATATCCCGACTAGTTATGTTAGTTTAATTGCTACTGAAACTAATTAAGTGTAAATATTGTAAATACCATAACCCCTACTTGTAGACCTTGACTTAATAGTCTAACAAGGGAAGTATCAGGTAAGACAGGTCGAAACTTATCTTGAAACTATGTGGACGCATCGTTGTACAATAAGAGGACAACGTGCGGAAAATCAGCCGCCAGATTAAACTACATGGCTCCGAAATCATGTGGCGAATCTCTCATATAAATCAATGGGAGGTAGCGAGCACCGTACATGTTCAAATGGATAGCCCTAACCACCCAAGCACTCAAGGCCGGTGGGAAGGAGCCGCACGCTCCAGTCAGCATTATACTGTACTATCACGTGCATAAATAACGGGCCGCCTTGCCGAGCGGGAGTTGAGTTTTCGAGCCATCAGGTTGCCATCACTTGGTGTGTTCTCGGGAGGGGAATGTTCAAAGTCGTGGTTGGGCAGCTGTCCTTGAAGGCAATGGGGGTGAGGAGGGGGGAGTGTGGTATCTCCTGTTAATCACAAGAGGCTGACAGTGGCTCAGTAACACGACAGCGAACTCGATTTTGAGGTCCGTGACCTTTAATATGAACGACCGTTTGGTGAGGAGGGGGCAGATGGTTGTGCTCTATGAAGCTGGCGTCGGAATAACAGAAATATAATTAGTTTAGGACGTTTGCGATTTCTTCTTTTTCTTCTTCTTAAACTTCATTTAGTCCCTAACTGTGAAAACTTGATTCTCAAAAAGAATTCACACACAGTAAAACTCAACAGTGCATTTCTAACGAGATTTAACAATTAATGGGTTACTTAGCATTTCAATTTAGATATATTAAAACCATCCCGTTATCTGTAACGATCTTCCGAGCGCGAAACTAAATAAAATCGAAGTTGGCGCTGTACTCCTCGATCTGTCCCCCTCCTCTCCCCCTTGCCTACAAGGACAGGTGTCCAACCACGGCTCTGAGCATTCCCCTCCCGAGAACACCCCAATTTATAGCAAACTGATAGCTCGAAAACTCAACTCCCGCTCGGCAAGGCGGCCCGTTATTTATGCACGCGATAGTACAGTAGGTGTAGGTTGTAGTATCGGCTACATCTGCCTGGTAGATCTTCAAAATAAACATAATCTTTTCTCGATATTAAAAGTGGACTGTATATTATTTTATTAGCGATCGCGCTATATTCTCAAACATGGTGTCATGCCATGCTTGCTAAAATCACAACAACAGGCGCTCAGGCCTGAAAACATGGAGTTGCCATGCTTACAAGAATACAATAGCAATGAAACCAAATTAGCTATGATACCAAATTCTCCCGCTCGAGGGCGGAAGCCACTACACACTGGTCCACATACTAACTATAACAAGCAGATATTAAGTTGAGAAATACGACATAAAACATAATACATAAACACTGAATAGCGACCTTTAGGACACAACATACAGGCAGCCATGAAATGTCTAATTTCTTCAAAGAAACAAAATTGTTCATAAAGCACATTAATCACACATAAAAGGAAAGGAAAAACGTTGATACACTATATCAAGCACTATGAACCACCATCCTTTGGCAATAAACACAGTTTTTGTATTGGTCTTTTGAAAATACCTTGTGGTGTACGAATGGTCACCACACGCACCAAACCGTCTGGGCCTGGATGAACTCCTTCGATGACTGCCAACTTCCAGCAGAGAGGGGGCACATTATCCTCCTTCACGATGACAAGTGCACCAGGCTGCATACTCGAGCAGGAACTAGTCCATTTGGATCTTTGCTGGAGATGGTGGAGATGGTGAAGATAGTCACAGGACCATCTACTCCAGAACAGTTGGAGCTGCTGCTGTAAAATATTCCACCTTGACAGCAAGCTAAGCTTAACATTCCCTAGATCCGGCTGAGGAATGGTGGTGATGGCAGTGCCAATTAAGTAGTGACCTGGAGTGAGAGCTTCAGGGTCATTGGGATCATATGACAGAGGGATTAAGGGTCGAGAGTTCAAACACGCTTCAATTTGACAAATGAGTGTTGTCATTTCCTCTAATGTAAGACACATGGTACCCATGGTACGTCGTAGATGATACTTAAATTATTTTACACTCGCTTCCCAAATACCACCAAAGTGAGGAGCTCTGGGTGGTATGAAGTGCCAACTGATGCATTCCGAAACGGTGAACTTCTTATATCACCGAGTAGCTGGTCATGTCCGAGAGGGTTTGTACTTCTCGCAGTTCCCGTTCAGCTCCCACGAAATTTGTACCGTTGTCACTGAAGATATTTCGAGGTCTTCCACGACGCGAAATAAACCTTTTCAGAGCAGCCAGAAATGCCTGAGTAGACATGTTGCTGACTACCTCCAAGTGTACCGCCTTCGTTGCCATGCACACGAATACAGCGACTTAACACTTTTACTTTAACTTAGACCTGCATGAGCCTGATTTTATGTAAAATGGCCCAGTAAAATCAGTGCCACAATTGGAAAATGGTCTAGTAGATTCCACTCGAGGACGAGGTAGTTGTCCCATGAGCTGATGTGTGGTTTCTGCCTTTAACTTATGGCATGTCAAACAATGGTACAATATGTGACGAACAGTAGTTCTGCCTTTCACAATCCAGTATTGCTGGCGAAGTGACGAAAGCAACAATGGTAACCAGCATGAAGCATGCGCTGATGTTCATGTTCCACAATTAACTTTGTCAAGTGATGTGGTAGTAGAATTATCTGATGCTTCTGTTGATACATAAGATCGGAATGCTGCAGTCTACCTCCAACGCGGAGTAGGTGCATCTTGTCCAGGAAGGGATTCAATGATTTCAGTTTACTATTACCATCAAGAGGCACGTTGCGTTCCAGTTGATGAATGTCCTTGGCGTATTCAGCTTGTTGAGCCATTCTAATGCATTGGTGCAATCCTAATTGCAATTCTTGAAGGGAAATATCATTCGTTGCTCTCTCATCGCGAGCTTTTCTACAATTAGCCACGAATCTGTTGCAGTATGCTACAACCCGTTGTAATCGAATCAGCTTAGAGAAACGGCTAATAACGTCATTTTTGCAGTTCGTTGCAACGTGACATATTGTCTTCGATTTCTCGTCCAGTACATGTTGAGAAGCGGGAACAACATACAATTTGGGCCATGAAGAGGAGTGTTGAGTCAGCCAAGCAGCTCCTTCCCACCATGATTGATTGTCAATGAGGCCATCAGGAAGGACTCCACGTGAAATCATATCTGCTGGATTGTCGAGAGAAGTCACATGCCGCCACTCAGCAGTTGTTGTTGCGTCTTGTATCTCTGACACTCTGTTCCCTACAAAGGTCTTCCAACGAGTAGATGGCGCAGCCAGCCAAGCTAATACGATAGTGGAGTCAGTCCAAAGATAGGCGTTGCTTAACTTCATATTCAAGGCACTGACAACCTTCTTGTACAGCCTTGCGAGAAGAAGAGCTCCGCAAAGTTCTAGGCTAGGGAGTGATGTTTTCTTCAAGGGGGCGACTCTTGACTTGGAGCATAACAATGTTGATGTTGTGAGTCCTTGCTTGTTAGTTGATCGTATGTAGATGCAACAACCATAAGCCTTCTCAGAGGCGTCACAGAATCCATGGAGCTGAATGTCGTTGACTGGCCCATCAGTCAAAATTCTTCTATTGATGCGTATGGCGTCTATCATGGGAAGTTGATCGCAGAGTTCTTGCCATGAACGTGAGATTTCTGGAGAGAGAGGTTCGTCGCAGGTAAGTTGTTGTAGGCAACGTGTGGCAAGAAATGGAGATCATGCCATTCCACATGTGACGGTCTTAAGTTGATATTTTTGTAGTGCATCAGTCTGCTTCCTTCTCCACAGGATTCATTGGTAGGCACAATCTCTGAGGTCCATTTGTATCTGACGATACATTTTTGCGAAGTCAGCAGTAAACGCTATAGGATGAGTGCGGAATCTAACAATGATAGAACAGAGGTCCTGTTGGATTGTAGGTCCAACCAATAGTAAATCGTTCAAAGAAGTGCCACTGCTGGTTTTGGCAGAACAATCAAATACAACCCGTGTCTTGGTTGTGGAACTGGAATCCTTGGAAACAGCGTGATGGGGCATGTAGTAAACTGGGGTAACAGTAGAGTGGGTTGTTTCCATGTGACCCAGATCTTCATATTCATCCATAAAATTTGTATAGTCTTCTTTCAAGTTTCGGTTTCTACTCATTTTTCTTTCATGTAAATAGAACCGCTTGGCTGCCATTTGAAAGGAATCGCCCAATTTCTTGGGATCTTCTCGAAATGGTAGTCGAACCACAAACCTTCCTGAAGAGTCTCTAATGGTGTTCTGAACAAAAGGTGTTTCACATTCCCTTTCATCCCTGGTTCTAGGAGTCAAGTACAACTCTTCTAGTTCCCAGAATTTCTGGAGTTGAGTATGGATATCAGTGTCAGTTTTGGCAAAGCATGAGACCACCGGCCGCCGTGAAATATTGGTGCAGGATGCATCACCCTTGTACCTTCCCGAAAGGATCCAACCAAACTCAGTGTCCTGTAAAACTGGGTGATTGAGGTCTCTGGTTAGTTTACCTGACCGCTGAATGTAAGAACAGACTTGTGTACCGAGTAGAATGTCAATCTTACCAGGGTGAGGGTATGCAGGGTCTACTAGTGGGAGATGTGTGGGTAAATTCCAGCTAGAAGAATCAATGAAGTGCCCGGGCAAGTCGTCAGTAACCTTGGGAAGCACTATGTAATCAACTGACACCGTAAAATTACTTGAGCATGAACTGATTTCAACGGAGATTGTGTGTTTTGTTTCCGAAGTAGTGTTACCTATGCCTTGAATTGGTACCCTACTGGGCCTTCTACGAAGTTTCAATCGCTGTGCACACGATTCTGAGATGAAGCAGGATTGTGAGCCAGAATCCAGTAAAGCACGACATGTCTGTAGTCAATCGTTACTGCCCTTGACCTTCACAAAATCTGTAGATAAGAGGATTTGTCTACCGGGCATTACCTTTAATGTGCAATAACTAGCAGTCATGGGCTCGGATTGTTGACGACAGTCATTGACACCATTGTTACGGGAAACATCTTGTTGATAATGACGAGGTTCTGATGGTTGTTATACATCTAGATGAATAAGCGTATGGTGCCACTTACCACAGTTACGACAGCACGTATTTACCTGATGATCCGATTTCAAACAATTGAAGCAGGGGTTTCTTTGTTTAACAATATCTCTGCGCTCTTGGACAGAAAGTCGGGTGAAAGCGTGACTTTTATATAATGCATGGGATTGGTTGCAGTAAATACAACTTAAAGCAGTTGACATATAACTACTGTAGTATGCTTACGGCTGGAGGAATCTTGGATCCTGTTACTAGTCAAGTTGTTTAGCCTTGTGGGAGGACTAGAATTTATAATCTCAATCGATTTACACTTGGTTTCTAAAAATTCATAAAGCTGTTGAAACGTAGGAAATGTTTTAGGGTCTAATGTAGATTCATACTCCTTGCGAATCGACATCTCTGTTTTTTCTAAGATCAGTTGAGACATTAACAATTCTTCTAGCTGGACCGTCAACTCAAGGGCCTTAATAGGATTCATGTTACTCATGGCTTCATTTAGCAGAGCACCAAGTTCACTCGCCGAAACTTCATTCATAGAGGGCAAACTGAGTAATTGTTTTATGTGAGCAGATGCAATTAAACGTGCATTATTGTAGCGAATACAAATGCTGTCGAATGCTACTTGAAAATTAGCATTTGTGACTGGGAGATTTGCAATGACATTGTGGGCCTCGCCAGTTAGTGAGCTAAGTAAATAATGGAATCTTTGTATGTTGTCAAGAGATTCATTATTTACAATGAGGCTGACGAATGTGTCGTGAAAGTGTCTGAACTGAGTTACGTCGCCGGCAAATGACGGTAACTTAATTGTAGGGAGCTTAATTGAACGTCTACTGGCACTAGTGCTTGAAGAAGCATGTTGATCACTTTCCTGATGACTGTTGCATACGCCGGAGCTGCCCATGACTAATGCATTCATTCTAGCTTCCGCGTCAAATAACATGGTTTCAAAACAGTCCCAGTCTTGAGCATGCAGTTCGAAGTCTTCAAACATTTCTAGCTGAGATTGGGCTCCTTCAAATTTATCAAGGATGTTGGATAATTCTTTCAGCCTTACTATTATACCCTGAATATCAGAGCCTACAGAAAAATCATCAATGTATTTTACGAGTCGAGTGAGACTGGCTTTCGCAACTGCACGCGTCGCAATCAACTTTTTTCTATCTGTAGCATCCATGGTAAGAGTGATTGGGAATATAAATAATAGGACAGGATAACAGAAAGATAGACAGTAGCCTATAAATAATTGCCAGATCTAGGTACTTAGTCAATAATCCAAGTCGTAGCCATGTGGTACGTCTGAGGAAACTTCATCCAATAAATCCAGTTCCGGCTGGACCAAAAATGTAGGTTGTAGTATCGGCTACATCTCCCTGGTAGCTCTTCAAAATAAACATAATCTTTTCTCGATATTAAAAGTGGACTGTATATTATTTTATTAGCGATCGCGCTATATTCTCAAACATGGTGTCATGCCATGCTTGCTAAAATCACAACAACTGGTGCTCAAGCCATGCTTACAAGAATTCAATAGCAATGAAACCAACTCTGCTATGATACCAAATTCTCCCGCTCGAGGGCGGAAGCCACTACACACTGGTCCACATACTAACTATAACAAGCAGATATTAAGTTGAGAAATACGACATAAAACATAATACATAAACACTGAATAGCGACCTTCAGGACGCAACAGTAGGCCTACGCCCCGTTACGCGACTACTCCGAGTGCCACAGCGATGTCCAGCAGTCATGCCTACGTACCAGGCCTACGCCCCGTTACGCGACTACTCCGAGTGCCACAGCGATGTCCAGCAGTCATGCCTACGTACCAGGCCTACGCCCCGTTACGCGACTACTCCGAGTGCCACAGCGATGTCCAGCAGTCATGCCTACGTACCAGGCCTACGCCCCGTTACGCGACTACTCCGAGTGCCACAGCGATGTCCAGCAGTCATGCCTACGTACCAGGCCTACGCCCCGTTACGCGACTACTCCGAGTGCCACAGCGATGTCCAGCAGTCATGCCTACGTACCAGGCCTACGCCCCGTTACGCGACTACTCCGAGTGCCACAGCGATGTCCAGCAGTCATGCCTACGTACCAGGCCTACGTCCCGTTACGCGACTACTCCGAGTGCCACAGCGATGTCCAGCCGTCATGCCTACGTACCAGGCCTACGTCCCGTTACGCGACTACTCCGAGTGCCACAGCGATGTCCAGCAGTCATGCCTACGTACCAGGCCTACGCCCCGTTACGCGACTACTCCGAGTGCCACAGCGATGTCCAGCAGTCATGCCTACGTACCAGGCCTACGCCCCGTTACGCGACTACTCCGAGTGCCACAGCGATGTCCAGCAGTCATGCCTACGTACCAGGCCTACGCCCCGTTACGCGACTACTCCGAGTGCCACAGCGATGTCCAGCAGTCATGCCTACGTACCAGGCCTACGCCCCGTTACGCGACTACTCCGAGTGCCACAGCGATGTCCAGCCGTCATGCCTACGTACCAGGCCTACGTCCCGTTACGCGACTACTCCGAGTGCCACAGCGATGTCCAGCAGTCATGCCTACGTACCAGGCCTACGCCCCGTTACGCGACTACTCCGAGTGCCACAGCGATGTCCAGCAGTCATGCCTACGTACCAGGCCTACGCCCCGTTACGCGACTACTCCGAGTGCCACAGCGATGTCCAGCCGTCATGCCTACGTACCAGGACGTCAGGTACGTTTTCGGAGCCTAGCAGTTCAATTTGACGACTGAGTTTCCGCACTTGGCCCTCTTATAGTAGCCTACAACGATTGCGTCCACAATGTTTCAAGATAGGTTTCGACCTGTCTTACCTGATACTTCCCTTGTAAGTAAGTGTAAAGGATCCGATGATGATGATCGCTTGACGATCGAAACTGGTCATCCAAGTGTATTTATTCTTCTCATGTAGAATTTTCAGAATTAGCGAACCACTCATTCCAAATGGTTACAGTCGTCCTCACCGACTGAAAAAAACATTACATATCTATTTCTAAGGCAACACTGTGAATGGCCTCAAAGGCAATACAACCCTCAATAGGCAATAAATATACGTTGTTTAATACAGTATTACAGGATTAGTTTCGACCACAGCAATCTTAATGTTGAAAGAAACTATTAAAAAATATAAAGTTGCGAGTAATTGAAACTAACTGATAGGCTATGATAATCTCGAGATTCTCTTAAAATATTGAGAAAAATATCGAAATCAGACTTGTTACAAAGTGACTGAATCTCTTTTTTTTAGCAGCTTCGGTGGCGTAGTTGGTAGCATACTGAGCTTCTATGCCCAAGATCGTGGGTTCAAACCCAGTCGAAGTCGTCGGATTGCTTTTACGAGCGTTAAAAAATTCTTCAGTATGCGGGCCCATGTCATAGATTTATGGCATGTAAAAGAACCTTCCACTAACTACAATTGTATGAAGCTGAATTTCTAGGTTAGATTTGATTAAAGCTCATAAAGTTCCAACGTTCGTCGCCAGCTGCTTGTTGCGGTGGCATCTAGTAGCCAAGTTCGCAGCTAGGTTTCATTGACGGTAGCATTTGGTATCAGAAGTAAGAACTGCTTGAAATTTATAGTCTGCAGTCCATAACTGAATTATAGATAACACACACTAATACAGCCATCACAATTATCACCGATTATCAGACAGAATCTACACACAGCCAAAGTACACGGGGCTACATGACCGCGTTGTCGCAGACCCTAAACTGAGGAACCAAGCAATTTCGATTTGCCTAGTACTACACATTCCAATTGAAATCATAGCTCACAATTAATGTTACTTGCACTTCACATAAGTTAAATCAAATCTCTTGGGTCAATCTATAAAATTACAATGTTCAAGACACGTACGTTCAATACTTTTTATCTTTCGCTAAAATGAATTACGTAAAATTGGCTAAAGGAAGCAGGACACTACTGTTACTTAGGAAGCAAAATAGTCAGTGATGGACGAAGCAAAGAGAATATAAAAAGTTTTTGGCTCAGGAGAAGAAAGCATTTCTGCAGAAAATAAAACTGTTCACATCAAATATAGATTTATTTTAGGTATTAGGTAGTCAATTTTGAAAGCCTTTATCTGGAGCAATGCGCTCTATGGGAGTGAAACTTGAACTGTTGGCGCAGCGGAAACGACTTTTGAAATATAGTGTTACAGGAGAATGATGATCAGATAGGTAGATAGGGTTACAAATGAAGAGGTATTAAGAGGAGTGAGTGAGGAGAGATGTTCCTGGCGAATGATAATGAAGAGAAGAGATGGATTGGAAGTCACATACTAAGACACCCAGGAATAGCAAGCTTAGTCATGGGAGGAAGGGGTGAGGACACAAAATGTAGGGGTCTACCCCTAAGATCGAGAAATACTCTACATAATGCTCGAGTCACTGCAACACTTTGTACTTTAGTGTGCCGCGGGTTGCAGCTGAGTAGGTGGAAAATCCTACACGGCCACCGTCACATCGTAGCTGGATTATACCAAATAGCTTATAAAGATAATAGCGGAAACTCGGCCGTAAAAGCATGCGATCGTTTGGGGACAGCGATCACAGTGCCATCTCTTGGTGCGAGTTGACAGCATTACTCTTCTTGCCACCCTAGGCTAGCATTTTTGAGTGCGCACCGACCGAAATTGCATTGTAAAGTTAACATATGTCTCGGCTTGATACTTAGGCAGCAAATACTTTAAAGATTAGTGTTAAAAGAAACAAAAGATACTTGGTTCTGTACAATATTTATATAGAATTATAAAAAATACTGTACTGCTTCTGCATATGGTTTGCTTTGCCATAGGCAGTAGAACTGAAGGCACTGCACCAGGCCAAATACTGAAAATTACAAGGAAATATTAGCATATTGGTTTTAATCCATCCTTTTTGACATACTGGTATTTAAAAACGAGTTGAACACGCTTAATTACATTAAAAAAACAGTTACTTTCTTATATATTTCCTAATAAAGTCAGTAAAATTAAAATTTGTGTTTCTGAACTTGGTAGATTACACCAACCTCCTTAGCTTTAATAGTGCAATACGTACACTTTAGAGGCAGATGACCTCACTGTTCCGCCCCTTATAACAACAATAAATAACTACGTACACTTTCAATCGGAAATATTGAAGCATGTTGTTAAATGTTAGGCCTACTGTACCGTAGAGTCACCACGTTTTATAAAGGCTGTTATTTAAATATTAACATTAGGCCTACTATCAACAACCTACAAAAATCTTACCCTTGACTTAACAAGTTTTTGTTCCTGAAATCTTTCTCCACAAAGTGGTCAGAGCATACTACATGAGTTCTGTTTAAATATTCTGGGCCATTCCTTTTCAATACGTCATCTAAGTCAGCTCTTCGGCTTCGAATAACCCACAGCGTGCGTCTATAAATACATAAAGACCAGGCTAAAATATGCTAAATTATATTGTAAAAGCATTCTGTATTAAAAGAAAACCGAACTATCAGTGTAATGGTAGGCTACTTGTTTACAATAATTTCTTGGGAACCTGAAGAAAGATTTTGGGTCACTTTGTTGTTTATACTTATTACAGGCATATATGGCACAAATACTCCCCGTACCAACCATTACAATTGGATAATTAGATCATCCACAGGTCAATAATTTCTTATAATTG
Source organism: Meconema thalassinum (assembly GCA_946902985.2). Lineage (NCBI taxonomy): Eukaryota > Metazoa > Arthropoda > Insecta > Orthoptera > Tettigoniidae > Meconema > Meconema thalassinum. Next base: position 1,763,410,715 of record OX336388.2, read on the forward strand.
TTTGGTTGGATCTCACGGTTGTAAATCAGCTTGTCTTGTTGCCAACTCGGACCGCTAGGCGGTGCTGGGTAGCGCTGTCTCCTGTTTTGGTGAGGAGTTTCCGCTATTATCTTTATAAGCTATTTGATTATACTGTAGTAATACTGTAACAACAATGACACTCTCGGAATACAATACACCGCAGGGATATACGCACGCACCTCCCCAATTCCAGATAGAGAAGAACAAACGCAACAAAGCATCGTGAACATAGGTTTTGACTATCACATTTTCAACATACTGTAAGTTGAATACAAGTAAACGCTGTTGTTGTTGCTAAATAATTTGAGGGGCTTTGATAATCATGGCCATAAGTTCCATGTTGTTGGGTGTGTGCTGATTTGTCTCATAAACTATTTTTATGTGATGGCTGTAGGAGTGTGTGCAACTGTAGTAAGATCAGTGATTGGGTAGGCCTACGTGTCCCGTGACTTAAAGTAAGGTACTATCCCGGCATTTGGCTGGAGAGATTGTGGACAAATTCGGGGAAAAGCCACACTCAGGATAACCACTGTCAGCGCTGTGATTCAAACGTGTGATGTTGGGACTTTCGGCAGTTGCCCTCACGGCCGTGATGCATGATTTAACGAGCATGGCTACGATATGGAATCGAAGTAAATGAATATTGATGTTAAATCTCACTGGAAAGGAATAGAATTATGAACTTGGCTTAGGGAGGAATTTATGAGATGAACAGGTAAAGCAACGCTTTGCCTTTTGAACAAAAACGAGTTTGATATCGTCACTTCCTTCAATTGTAGGAAACCGCAATGTAAACTGTTATTAGGTACGGTACCCTATTTACCAATAGTTACAATGAATGTGTTATCGTTTCATACGAATTCGTTAATTTAGTAGTGAATACCTCCGTAAGTTGATTGAGACGGAATAGGAATATTCTTGACGTTATTTTCTTCCGAATCACCCAGTTTTCAATATAAATTATCGCATATCATTCACTGATGATATAATAGGTGTAAGATAAAATATCACTTCAACTATTCATGTTACATTCAAGAAGCGAGTTTCTTCAAATCCCAATTTAATTAACCACTTATTTAAACTATTCACAAAGCAGTTACAAGATGTTCGCCGACAACGGAACAGTGATTATATAATGAACACTAAAGTTTTTATTACTTTACAACCATGTTACACTGTCTTCGCTTTTTTACTTCGTCTCTTTCATATTTGTATTCATACTGCATGTGATTGTTATAATTGACCGCTACTGTTATTCGTATGATGAGCAACCTATACCCTTAGGTATAATAAAAATATATGAAACTGCAGGGTATTACAAATATATATAGCTTAGTAAGTTGGGCTGCCTACAGTACAGTAATTTGAGTTGTGGAAAAACAAATGTGCAGTATAAATCCCAGATGTGTGGTCATGTTTTATGCATTAATTATGTAGCTAGATTATAATTTTATTCTACAAGTAAAAGCTGCTGATTTTACTGTTGTTACTCGAAGCTTTCGCCTTTACACCTGCTGCACATATAAAGCAGAGAAGTTGCCGATATATCAGGGATGAAGACTGCAAATATGCTTTCCGATGTTTCTAGAATTACAGGCAGCTACACTCGCTGAGCTGTATGTAACTGTTACACTCTCTACATTCATTTCCTTCATCTTTCGTCTCTATTAGTTCCTCCATCATGAGAAAGCGGGCGAATATATTTCGATAAATACTCGTATTTAATGGATCACCTCGTAGTGTAGTGCCTATCATTCTTGGCTGTCATCGACTCTGCCAAGGAATTTAATTCTTGTCAGAAATGCGATTTTAGGTTCGATTACTACGTCAGCAATGCTAGAAGTGGTTTCACGGGTTTCATTGCAATCGCTCCGGCTGTTTAGAAGTTAATAGAGGGGGCAGACACATGGACGCACACACACACACACACCCACACACACACACACACACACGGACAGAAGGTGATCTTATAAGCCTATTTTTTCATAAATGAAAATAGGCTAAAAATGGCTTGGAGTCACGTATTCGTTGGGCGGGTTCATATACTTTAAGAGTACAATACTACAAATTAGCATACATGTAGAACCGTATAAGGATTTTGTATACCAAAGGCGAAGGAACATCCTCGCCATATATTCCAGATAACCTACTGAGCATACTACTGAAACTTCAAAATCAATAACTCAGGATCCAATTGCTGCAATTAATACGAAACATTGTAATAGGGGTGAAACAGATAAGATACATCGCTTACAAATTCTGGGATAATTACTAACAAACGGCCACGGCTGCCTCCTTCCTAATCCTCACCTCAATTACAATTACACGCACTACTACCAGCACCACAACAACACAGATTATCGGAGGATTTCTACGAAGCCATAAGTACAGGGGAGTGAAATGGCCAGGTTGTCCAAGCCCCTAAATGAAACATATTTAATTACAGTACTACTTATTCAGGAGCAGACATGTGATATCAAAGTCACTCAACGGACTGTGGACTTAAGAAACGTCAAATATAAATATCAGATAACATCAATCTCGTGTAAACCATACATAATAAATCTTGTGGGAAATTTATTTTTCGTACTTAATGTGGATTTCATTGTTCCTATTCGACAAATTTAAATTCTGTCTTTCATTATTTATTGACCAAAAATCTAAAATTAAGAAAATAGAGGGCCAAGGGAAATGGGCAAGTCCCTTACACATAGTGTACCCAGACTTGCTTAAAATATAAAGGAAAAAACAAATGTACCCCTATTTACAAACAGAGCTAGTATGTATGAAATATTTACATACGAGTATACACATTTAGACAGTTATTATTCACCCACTTTCACTCATTCATTCTTCCACATGTTGTCATCGCATGTGCTTCATAACATAACACATAACTATATTTACATTTAATGTTGGCGGGAAAGTTGTTCGAAAGCGACGCTGAGCGAGCAGAAAACCCTAGTATGAAGGATTCAGCCCTCGCAAACGGGGGTACAAGACACGCGCCTTTGTCCCTGTGGACGGTAAGGTAGGATAGGGAGTCTCAGAGAAATGATGAAAGGTGAATTTTCCCTGAGAGGGACTTGTGTAGCAATGTGACATCTATTTGTTAACATATGTTGACAGATGTTCTTGTTTATTAGTCGTTCATCCCCACGTTGGCTAATTTCTAATTTTTGTAGGTCAGCAGCGGTGCCAGGAAGGTATACCCTAGATAAGTATTGTCTCACAACTGTAACATAAGCTCTATTTATAGCATTTAACTTGCATCCACGGAGGTTTTTGTGTATAAAGCTTGGCAGTTTTGGATCTTACATCCTCTGTTTGTATGGAAATGTTCTCACTGTTTTACTACAGTTTCTTGGAGGAATCTGTTTAATGACGAGTTTGTGCTTCCATCTAAGAGTTAAATTGAATTCTTTTGTTTTGTTACCCAACCCTCATTTGTTTTAGGACGGTTTGTCGTTGACAGCTAGTCCCGCAGCTTGCTTGTTGTGATAGTAAGTCAGAGAGTGCACGCTCCTCTCATTAACTCATTTTCGTGGGAAATTATGGCTTATTACTATTATAAATGTTTCATATATTAACCAAATAAACGACGAGTACGGATAATGGTACCGAATATAAGTATATGAATGAATGTATTAAATCACAAACTGGTTTCTGTTTCAGTTCTGTTCAGCCCTTTCTGGAATCATGTCGTTGATTTCTGGGCACTGCGGAACGAACCCAATGTGCTGTTTAACACGTACGAAGAGATGAAAAAGGTATTTACATAAATTTATGTCATTTGTAAACTAAGCCGTCTTTTATGTTCTCGTGACAAGCATGCAACGAAATCTAACTCAAATGCAGCTTATGGTCTCATTTCAAAAATTGAAATTTTAGTTCTATAGAAGCTTATGAAATTATCGTATATTCCTTTATTTACATCCTTTAAAAATATAAGTTAATTTGGAAATAAGAATGCACCGTCTGAGCAAAGTGAGTGATCTGGTGAAAGTTATATTTACATCGTGTTGTCAACAATCATACATCTTCACCGAAAATTTGATATATTCTGTGACTTTTGTTTGTAATTATTATTTTATCATTTATGCACAGTGTTGTTGTTGTCTGAGTCTTCAGTCATTTAACTGGTTTTATGCAGCTATCCATAATTCCCTGTTCTGAGCTAATCGATTCATCTCCACATAGCTACCACACCCTACATCCGAGGCAATCTGTTTAACATATTATAACCTTGGTCTACCCCTGCACTTCTTATCCTCAACCCTTCTTTCCACTAACGTTGCTAAGCCTGAATATCTTAGAGTGTGTCCTACCAACCTATCACGTCTCTTAATTAGTAGTCGTCGGAAACATCTCTCCTCTCCAAATCGTCTTAAAGCTCTTCATTTGTAACCGTATCTACCATCTAATCTTCATCATTCTCCCGTAACACCACGTATCAAAAGTTTTAATTCTTCTCTTTTCTGTTGCTCCAACAGTCCAAGTTTCACAGTGAGTTTTGAACCTATTGTGTTACCGGTAAATCTAGAAAATATAGAATTACTCTACTAGAAACTGCTACTGCGGCAGGGAATCATCGTGACTGTTGCTTCATTACGACCCAACCACGTATGTAGGCTATTATTAGTATGATATACATTCTATATTAAATGGCACTGTGATAAACGTTGTTCGACGTCTTAACTCCATCATTCGTTTCAAGCTGTTCATAAATTACGGAATACGATGTGTACGTTACATTACATTAAGATATGAGGAAGCTGCTATGTTTGTATATCTACCCCTAATTATTCCCGTTTTCCAACGGGGATGAGATGCGATGAAGTCTTTGTGGCCGGATGCCCTTCCTGATGCCAACCTCATGAGAGGAGTTAATGCCAGCTGACATGAATGAATATGAATGAAACTGGATAAGGATGTGGAAGGAAGCGGCCAATGCCTGTCAGAAGGTACCGTCGCAGCATTTGCCTGGACTTAAAAATGGAAAACGATTTCAAGGACGGTGGACGGTGGACGGTGGGGCTCGAACCCACGTCTCCCGAGTCCGCAGAGAGCTTGGTCTCATGGCCTAGTGCTGCGCTTTATTGAGCGTAGCTACTGTAGTCAGTGGGAAACTTCCGTAATATTTGAAAACATCTTGTTATGTTCGCAGGATCTGAAAGGTGTCATCCTAAAGACAGCAGACTTCCTGGGAGTATCCGTGGATGATGAGCAAGTGCGCGGCCTGACAGAGCATCTCAGCTTCAACAACATGAAGAACAACCCCTCGGTCAACAATGAGATGTATGCCCAGGAGGTGCGCAACGGGGCAGATGATCCCAATCTCACGTTCATTCGCCAGGGGGAGTCAGGGGCCTGGAAGAAGTCCTTGTCCGAGGAGATGGTGGAGCGCTTCAACCACTGGACAGAGAACAAGTTGAAAGGCACAGATTACAAGATAGGAGTCTCATCTTGAGGCAACTCTTCTACTCTACATTGCACGTGTTGTATTTTAGAATAAGGCCTCCTTTGCACTACGGCACAATTTGAATACCACAGTATAAATCTGACTCTAGAAACCATGCCTTCTGTGGATGACTACATCACCAACATATCTTAATAATTATGTTACACACCTAACGTCTGTGGATTTAGAGACACTTGACTGCAGGAAGTTTAATGTGTCAGTAAATCCACTGCCATTTTTAAATACCCTTAAGGGGAGCATGAATGGCCTATCCCGCTAATGTTAATTTTTCTAATTCCATGACCCATTTTCTCAAGAACTACTTAATGCAAGGTAATGAAACTTTCGCAGATTATTTATACAAGCATTATGTACCTACCTATGATTGAAGTATATATTCTAGGAGTTCGGAGAGAATTTTTTTCTCTGGTTTAGTTTTTCACACCTTTCTTTTGTCAAATATTTGTGCATTGATCTTCAAATATACAAGCTATCTCTACTATTCTAGAGATGTGGTATTAAAAGGGTACACAACATGAACAGTGAAGAAATCAAGTCTATCTTCTATAGACTCGGAGATAACGGGTCATTTGCCTGAAAAAAAAAGAACTTTTTCACAAATTGCAATTAAAAATTAATTTAGATTGTAACTCATTTTTCAATGAAAACAACAGCTAAAATGCGCCCCCCAGTTTAGTCTCCATCATCTCCTACACCCTCTTCTTCCTCCTCAAAGATCTTGCCTCCTTGGACACTTTTTGGGCCTGTAACTCTGCCTTGTCGGCTCGCTCCTTGTCCAGTTCCTTCAGTATGGCTCGTGTATTCCAACCAGTCTTCACTTCCAGCTCCTCCAAGATTTTTGTGTACCAGTGTTGCCATCATTAAAAGTGATTACAGCATATTACACACCAAGATTCAATGTATGGTACCACACAAATACATTTCTAGGTACTCTAGTCAACACTACATTGTTGAATGACACATTCATGTTTTGTGTTTTCCCTGTCAGACATTTCTTCAGTATAACCGGTTATGCCATAACTCTATAAACTGGCGTTATAGCCAACATAACAGCGGCAGGTATAGAGTTCCTGTGGATAAACTTACCTAAAGTTCCAGCTGCTGCAGCTTTTTGTATTTACACCACTCGCCGGAATAAAGTTTCCTTTTCGAGGAGGAACTTGAATGTGTAGTAAAGTGTAGAGCTGAAGTATTAGGTGTACTTTTATTCCTAACCTCACTCACAACCTCGTTTACACCTGGATATGTTCTGAAATACCGATTTGCTTTGTTTTTCACTTTCTTGAACACTCTTTTTGCAGTCATACCATGAATATCGCACGCACGACGTAAACAATCAGCACAATTGTTATGCTAGTACAACTATCTTATGCAGCAAAGCTTCCACTAGAATTTAAATTAAACCACAGGCTTCTAGACCTTATGGTTCCGGAGATATGAAGTGTTTACTGAAACATTGTATATGAAACCCTGAAATACCATGTGCAACTAATTTAATTAGATTAAATTAAAACTAAGATGTTCAGTAAAGAACATATAGCCTACTTTCTCCTAAATGCATGGGTATTGTTATAACTCTTTGTCCTTTTCAGGGAGGATAATTGAATGTTGATTGTAGTAGCTTGTTGAAATAGAACGTTCTATACGGATATTAAACATGAGTAAGAGGTGCTCTTTGCTAGTGCTACCTCCGTAAAAAAATCATTAAATTCGGTTTCACCGTGTTTGAATTGATATGGGGGGAGAACAGACATTCAGAGTACACACACTCACACATACACACACACACACAGACTCACACACACACACACACACACACACACAGACACACAATTTTTGGCCCTGTGTAGATCTCATAAGTCTACTTTCATTTTTTGCAAAAATCGAAAGTAGGCTAATATTTCTAATCAAGCAAATATAATTAATTATACACCAAAGTAATCTGCAAGTTCCAAATAATGTTTTGGCATCAAAGGCAAAAAATATTAATTTTTAAACAAAATGGTCATTTATTCTGCTCTAGGGAACTTGCAGCTTAACATGTTCCAGCATTCGTGGTAATACTGAAGGCTAGAGTGTACAAGATTATAATTAGTATGATAATTCCACTCTACCGTTAACATAACATTCACAAGAACAACAAGATTATTTTGGTATATACCAAGAAATGCTTTTATAATATTCATACTTTTTGTTATATCATGAGTTGGAACATGATTCTTAGCAACTTCACTAGCTTGATTTAATGTTTTCACAGATGAGCATCGTAAACTGGTTTTCAGTGTGGACCATTATTGTATTTCTAGTGAGTGCGTGTATTCTGTATACTGTATGTACAAACTAATAATATTTTCATTGGTTGGCTCTTAGCAAATGAGAGAAATATTCCACTTAGGACACTGGCTGGTATCTTAGTTTAGATGCTGCGACAACGCGGTCATGTAGCCCCGTGTATTTTGGGTGTTTGTAGAATATGTCTGAAAACCGGTGTTAATTGTGATGACTGTATTAGTGTGAGTTATCTGTTTTTAATGCTTGCCACCGTGGGTGTGTGGTTAACTTGTCGGTATACTAATCCCAAGCTTGCAGGTTCACTCCTGGTCGTGGCAAGTGATTTTTGAAAGGCGTAAAAAATTACGACACGCTTGTCATAGGATGTTGGCATGTCAAATAACCCATTTGAATTCAGTAGGCCATGTTCATAATGGCAAAATTAATCACGGAAGTTTCCACCAACACAAAGTTCCTCATTTCTCTACTAGAAAGCGCTATAGTGTTCAAGAATCTCAGAAATCTAACTTCCTTGACTTTGATAGTGTTCCAAGGAACAACGAAATTCGACATGTAAGCTACCCTCTGGGTGTCAAATAACAAAGCTAGCACCCGGCATCCGAGGCCATACGATATTATTATCCGTTTTTAATTCAAGTAAGGGCTGCAAACGATAATTTCAAGTAGTTCGTACTTTCTCCACCAAATGCTACCGTCCACGACACCTAGCTGTGAACTTGGCTACTACTAGATGCCATCACAACCAGCGCCCGGTGACGAACGTTGGAACTTAAATTTTGGTTTCACATAAGTGAAGGGGAGGTCTGTCTGTCCTTTGTCACACATGTTTCCCTTAGCAGGAGGTATCCCTGCATGACTAGGTGTCTACGAGATTTTAATCTGCATTCTATTCAATTAAATACTGAATCTCAAGTTCAAAGTAGAATCTGGGGCCATGATGGACGCTTTGCTATTATTTGTTGTTGTGCTGTGTGGCTGTATTCTTGTGTAAAGGGGGCCAATAGGATCACATCATAGCGTGTTGTGATGCACACGCATTTATTAACCAAAGACATAGAGTTAGTTGAATTTGGGTGGTGTTGTATGCAATGTTTATAGTTACCCTTGTACTGAAAATATATATTGATAGAATAGTTCATTGTCTTGAATATTGTGTGTATCGTTTGTACAGTTTCTCAGATAAAATTATTGTTTGGCAACTACTTACAATATATTGTATAATAATGTAAATTAAAATATGTAGTGGAACAGCAATATACAATTGTTGAGGTGATCATAACAATGTGTCTGTGTTACTATCTCTTATTATTCCATATTTACTGCATCGGATATGAGGCGAGGTGAGTGTGTTCCGATTGTTTTTTGGTGTAATACATTTTATGACGTACGTCTCATCAGAGGAGTTCATGATAGTTGAATAATTATGAAATAATTTTGTATGAAACTAACCAGGAGTTGGAAGTGTGAAAACACTTAAAACATATCAAAGACGGCTGCCAGTGGGGTACCACCCAATCTTCTCTCGAGACAGTAGTTTTCCTGGCCACGTGGTCTAGTGGTTTATAGCACTGAACCATACAATCGGTCAATTATAATAATAATAATTCTGAAATTGTTCCCTCATCATGTCTAAAGAGCAGCTATGTGTTCAATAAGGTTCATTTTAGAGTCCACATTTCCAAATAACTACGATTTTGGCAGGCGTTCAGACAGAAAACAAACATTCAATAAACAACACTTACTGGCTGCATCCGGGGCCACGGACATAAAACTGTAAAAGGATTATTTTAAACCCTTGACAACTCAATGACTTATGGCCCACTCTGTAGGTTTCGAACCCTGGAGTAACGCTCAATTGTGTCATAGGTTATGAACACTAATAATGACTATTATAATCCCTGGCACTACAGCCCGTGAAGGGCCTAGCCCTACCAAGCGACCGCTGCCCAGCCATTTGTCCTGCAGATATTGGGGAGACGCGTGATCAGCGCATCGGGTTCCTTTGGCAGTTAATCTTGGTTTTCGTGATCGGGGCGCTGCCTTACAGTCAGACAGCTACTCAGTTGTCCTCACGAGGCTGAGTGCACCCCGTTCCATCCCTCAGGTCAGTTTCTAAAATCCATGACGGAGCCGGGAATCGAACCCGGGGCCTCTGGGTGAGAGGCAGGCGCGCTACCCCAACACCATGGGGCCGGCAATAATGACTATTAGTTATGTACTACCTTAATCTCATTCTAATTGATACATAGAGGCTATCCTAAGCTTTAACGAAGTTTTATAGTTTGGGATACCGTCTCCTATTGTGTTTTCCATCTGTTGCTTTCCTACCTTGTATTCCCCTGAAAACATTGAAATGCTTCGCTAATTTACCTGGCTTCCTCCATTCCCTATTTAGTAATTTTATTCAAGTGTGATAATACATTTTCACTTTCTATTCTGTTTATATCTCCCTTATGTACAACATTTGCTCTGATCAAGGGCTTAGTATCACAGGACTGTAAAAATTCTGTTTCAGAAAAGCATGGAGAATTTTATTAAGTATAAAACAGAAATTGATATTATTTAAGGATTTTCACGTACAAGTCTTCTTAAATGCAACCAGACTACATCAGTTGATTGGTTGATTCCTCAGTAGGGGCTGCACCAACGCGGTCATGTAGCCCCTTGTAATTTGGGTCTGTGCACAATCTGTCTGATAGCCAGGGTTAATTATGATGGCTCTATTAGTGTGTGTTATCTGTAATTCAGGAAAAGACTGCAGACGATCAATTTCAAGTAGTTCCTACTTTTGCTACCAAACGATGCCGTTAACGATACCTAGCTGTGAACTTGGCTACAATATGCCACAGCAACTGGAACCTGGTAGCGAACGTTGTACCTTAATCAAATCTAACCTAAAAATTTAGCTTCACACAATTGTAGTTAGTGGAAGGTTATTTTTCATGCCATAAATCTATGACATGGGCCCGCCGGCTTTACTTCCCATCAGAAGAAAAGCATACAGAGGGATTTTTAACCCCCGTAAAAGACAGACTGTCAGTTTACAAACTTTAATCTTGAGTTCTGAAGGCGAATGTTTAAGTTAGTACGTATCGTCGCAGTGTGAATTACTTAGGAACTCGCTTCTATCTGTATTGCATCACATTCGTTTGTAAATTCAAACAATCCGTACCACTAATTGACTGGCATATTAAGGAATCATTCTGACCTAATTAAACCATGCAGTGTTTTAAAAATACAGTAGATTTTATGAGATAAAATTTTCAGCATTTTTCTATGATTTTAAGGTTACACGTGAGTGAAATCGTGGATTCCTGAACGAAAGAGAGTCATATTTTTGAATAGAAATGTACACTACATGTTAATGGTGATATAAGTAGACTGTTTACCAAGTATTGCTCTAACTTTAAATGATTGGATGTTATACTTCATTGAATTCCTCTTCTACTACTTCCATTACAAATTGTCCCGTGGATTGAACATTTAATTGTTTTTGTTTCACACTTTATCGGCATGTTCTTCACCCACACTTTATCAGCATGTTATTCACTCATACGTTATCACCATGTTCTATACCCACACTTTATCGGCATGTTCTTCACTTTATCAGCACGTTATTCACTCACCATGTTCTACACCCACACTTTATAAGGTTGTCTTCACCCCCAATTTATCAGCATGTTCTTCACCCACACTTTATCAACATGTTCATCACCCACAGTTTTTCAGCATGTTCTTCACCCAAACTTTATCAGCATGTTCTTTACTCATACGTTATCAACATTTTCTTCCCATGGGCTACGCATTTTCTGAAATCCCCTGGGGTTTCAACCTGAGGTTTCTAACTACAATAGGTCTCTAGATTGGAAAAATAACGTTAGGTGATAACTATATTAGAATACTACATTTCCGTATTTGATCAAAAAGTAAAATAAAATACTTAAGTTATACTCATAAAAAAGTCTATTTACCGCACTCTATGAACTTGTGTACAAAGTTTTATCAATCACAATAACTACTCCTCAAGGAGATTTTTGTAGATAGAAAACTACAACACAAATATGAAAAGCTAGAAACAGCAATCAACAAATTGGATTCATTGATTCACATTAAGATCCTTCTGGTTCATACTGTGGGTACCTCAACTCTGCTTCTCCTGTTTTCTGCACCTTTCTCACCTGTGTTGTTTTTTTCTTTTCTTCAGCAGTAATGTGTTAATATGTAAATGTCTTTCGAGGCCACGAAATAGTGGCGTATGGTAAGTTTGAAATTCTATAGGGTGATGAAACATGCCGTTGGTATTATAAAAGAAACGGGTCAGAAAGCAACTGATGGAATTTTTAAGCATAGAAAATCAAAACAAAAATTATATTTTAATTATATTTCTAAGACATTTTGAAAGGTACACTTACGGGGCTCCATATCCCAAATGCGTTTTAGTTGGCCAACACAAATTGTGCCCAAAAAAATTATACCAAGTAAATCAGCTGCCCCTATTAATAATGTTATATGCAGCCCAACTAACCGTCGTTGTCAGGAAGGTCGATATTTCACTGCTTGCATCCCGTATGGTACTGTCCGCGCATTATACCTCTGCCTCTGACGACCGTTGTATTTCTAAGAATATGAAGTGTCATCGACTTGTCAATTTCTCTACTCCTATTTACGTGACATTACCCCTCATGTTGGGGCTCGGGAGTTTTGACGTAATGGTATACTCGGCTGACTTAGCCTGATGCAGTCAGCACCTGTCAGCACATTTCATTAATACTTGCCAGACTATTGTCAGTGTATGCAGTTCTGCAGTACTGTTTAATTATTTTTTGCAGTATTTAATGTGTTAAGCAGGTGTAATTTTTTTAGTTACTTTTTTAAGTAAAACCAAGAAACTGAACAGCCAAAGTAGGGAGATGGTGGCTAATGTGCTAAAATTCATGGAAAATGAAGCGGCTTGTGGTAATTTCAATATTCCTGTTAACCAAACACAGGCTAGGACCGCGGTGGCCACAGGTGTATCTAAAAGAACGGTGCGTCTTATCAAGAGAGAGTTGGGCGATATTGAGAAAGGAAAATATAACTGTTTCGCAACTACTGGTAAATCTCATGCGAGAAGTAATACTGTTGCTTATTTGGACGATTTTGACCAGTACGTATTAAGGAGGGCTGTTCATGGCGATGTAAATAATAATAATTATTATTATCATAAATACAATAGTGATTTGAGAAATGTTTTTGCTGAGGCTAGTACAGTCGATAGAACTTTCCTGGAAGTGGTGACGTACGTCGCCGGCAGAAATATAATGCGAGCACTGTACTAATGCACTGCAAGAATATCCCGCAAACGATACCGAACACTATTACTTTCCCTCGTATTAGTCTTTAGTCACATCGAGATATATGCTTGCAGTGCATTAGTACCATACGGGATGCAAGCAGAGAAATATCCACTCCCCTGATAACAACGCTAGTTGGGCTGCATAAAGCAATATTATTAGGGGCAGCTGATTCACCCGGTATAATCGCCCTAAATTGAAAGAAATTCTACGAGATATTTATCACAAAATCACACTTGTATGTACAAAATAAAGGGGGATGGGGAATTTGAGATATAGTGTGCGACATTGTAATATGAATCTAGTTGGCGAGCTGACTGTACTTGCCGTAATTTCCTGTGCGACAGTGCATTTATTTCAGTTTTGTTGCAAATAATGTGCCTGGAAGCTAGAAGAGTCGTTATTGCTAGATGCAGCGGTATCCACTGCTCCACATACGCTTCAAAGTCTATTCCGTAGAGAACTGCAAAGCCTTTGAAGTCAACATTAATATCGGAGCAGACGAGCAGCATCATTTAGTTATTAAATGAAAAATGCAGAGATCTAATTCCGTAATATCAACAGTGGTGATCACTAATTCCGGTTAATATGGCAACAGCCTTTGCCACCGACTCTACAATGCTGTTTTCTTAGTGGTAGACTGAATTCTTCAAAAATGTTCCTCTTATCTAACAATAATATAATATCGTATGGCCTCGGGTGCTTTGTAATTTGACACCCAGAGGGTAGCTTGCATGTCAAATTTCGTTGTTCCTTGAATCACTATGAAAGTCAAGGAGGTTAGATCATAGATATCTAAGTTCCTTGATCTTTATAGCGCTTTCTAGTAGAAAAATGAGGAACTTTGTGTTGGCGGAAACTCCCGAGATTAATTTTGCCATTAAGAACTCGGCCTGCTGAATTCAAATGGGTTCTTTGACATGCCAACATCGTATGACATGCGTATCGTATTTTTTCCGCCTTTCAAAAATCACTTACCACGGCCAGGGGCGAACCTGCAATCTTGGGGTTAGTAGACCGACACGCTATCCACTCACCCACCGTGGCAAGCTTTATCTAACAATGAAAACAAATAATGAAATATAATTGGAATAACCTCCGTTCCCAATATCAGATTTGCAGAGTGGAAGGAGGTAAGCAAAGCAAAGCAAAAATCAGGTCTCTACGTATTGTACCCGTTTCCCAGACTTCACGTTGGTCAGGAAATTAAACGTGTTGCCTAAGAAATGGTACATGGTTGTTACAATTAAATTTAGGAATCCCTGAAATATATATCCGGAAAAACTAAACAAAGAATCAACTGCAAACATAGGTCGATTAACGGGATAGGTGAGAACGGTTGGCTCAGATATATATTTCCATATAAAATAGGATAGTATCATTCAATCAGGTTGAAACTCCAATCTGCAGGAATAATTTAAGATTCCTAAGATAAAATGGTCTCTTTTATATAAGAGCAGACGAACACAAATAAAATATAAATATACCATCCTAAAATCAAATTGGTTCAATCTTATGTTGGGATCGTAGATCCATGAGTCCTATTCTGCCAATTCGATTTTCCTGTTTGACTTGGGGGTAAGGTAAGAATGACCTGCCTATCTCGCCCATGTTAAATCTTCAAATTTGTGGTACACTTTACTCAAAATCTGTTTGGGTTAGCCAATTGAAACTTTCTGGGATTACTGTTTGGAGCATTATCTGCAATAATAAGAAGGATTATTGACAAAAACGAAATAATTTTGCCAATATGATTTTTTGTTTAAGGTACTACCCCCGTAAAATGAATTATAAGGGATGAAAATGGGATTAATAGATATTTTTTTCGAAGCCCATGATAAAATTTAACCAAGGAATATGATGACTGGATCTTGGCAGAAACCAGTCGTGAGGCGACGTCGAGCAAGGAGGGAAATTCCGTCACGTGATTGTATTGCGCAATGGAAGTTTCTAGATGCTTGGAATCGACCTAGCAACAGCGAATATTCCCAGGATTTGTGTAAATATTGTTATAAATTATCCCATTGGATATGAGCTTACAGCCAATAGGAAGAAGTTTTAGAGCAGACGGGAGTTCCAGCAACTAAATTTTTATGGATATTTAATTCATTTAAGCCCTTAGAGAGTGAATTTATATATTGGAAAAGAGAAGAATATGATAATAAAATATTGGAAATATTTTATCAGTCAATAGCAGATCGCTATTGGAAAAAATAAGCGATTTGCTAGAGCCCGCGCGAATTCGAGAGGGAACTCGAAAAGGCGGCTAAGATCGGTAGACTTGGAGGGGAGACGCCAAGCACCGGGGCTCTTGTGTATCTGAACGGCGAAGAGGTGAGACGTGTGCGTTTGGGAGAGAAAGGAGTTACGAGTGTTTCACCGAGCTAGTAGAAGGTGACTCGTGGAGACAAGGCTTAAGCAAGGGCGGAAATAGGAGACGACCGCGCCTTGAATCTAGGTGAAGTTGCGAGGTTCACATATACCGCAATCACTTCGGTCTGATCAGCTTCAGAGAATTTATATCAACTACATATTGTAGCTGACTAGCAGATATTGTATATTACAAACGTTCAGAAGTTTGAGAGAAGTATTTCAGCAATTATAAGCAGTTTTGTGAAGCGCGAGAAAATTGTTTCTTTCCAGCGCGAAACGACACTTTGTCCGAGCGACTGCAGCTCAGGAAACAGCCACAAGTGAGTACGAGTGTCTATTAATATTGCTTGTGTGGAACTGTATTACAACACTTAGGATGGAGATGAATTCCATAGTGAAGAACAATATTCAGTCTACTATTATGAAGATTATTATGGACTAAATTATTATGTGCGCCAGGAGTATAAGCAGATATAAGCAATATAGTCAACGATGGAGCTTCGTTAGAGGTGACTGTTCGGGAATGTCTACATAGTGAGCGATCATGAGACTCGATGCACAACTCTATTCTAGTGCATTCTTGTTAAACATGAGCTAAATATTAACATCAGAGACTACAGAACAATGTTCAGATTCCAACTACATGAATCTTCGTTATACGAGTGAGGTCCAAGACTTTCTCTTCAAATGCCTTTTGAAGTGGAAAGCACAACTTTCGACGCTACTCACTGTTATGATGAGACTGTGCTGTGACGGAGATAGAAGAAACATCAAGATTACCAAGAGGTCCAGGGTTATCCCTGTCATAAGGAAGATGATGATTGGAGGCTCGCAGTTCGATTCCGGTCGGAGCTTGCTGTTTCCAGTGGGGGAATTCGTTCCTTTCCTGAGGCCACGAGTTCGTGGAGACGAGCTAGGATCCGGCCCAGATCTTTGGGAGATGTAACATCCGAGTATTTTGTTATACTCTATCTTGATCTTCTAGACTTCGAGACCAGGCAGCAGTGTTCACCAACCTTGTAGTGAACTTTTCTGAGCAAATCCTTTATCCATATTTCGATGCAGTATTTATGTACTCCATGTATAGCATTTTTAGCCTATTTTCAATTTTGAAAAAATAGGCTTATGAGATCACCTTTTGTCCGTGTGTGTGTGCGTGTGTGTGTGTGTGTGATTCGTGTGTGTGTGTCCCCCTAATAAAATCTAAACGGCTGGAGGGATTTCAATGAAACTCGGAAAGTTCATAGCACTATTCCCGGCGACCTCGACCGTGCCCTTCAAATTTTGTTACGACTCACCAATCCAACATGGCGGCTGTGCGAAATATTTCACCAGCATTCAATATCTCCGAAACTATTACCGATATTACCCTGACATTTTCTATGGTGATATAGGGAACTACTATAAGTTCACTTATGTGACATTTGAAAATCTGGTAACTACAAAACCAACATGGCGGCCAAGCGAATTTGCGACTTTTAAATAGACGTTTCTCGCGATTTGACCAACCAAACGCAATGAAACTTGGTACAATATATGTTTATATACTTTGTAATGCACCGACATCTAACTTCGTTCTATTGTTTACATAATCACAAGATGGCGGATGTGCGAAATATTTCACCGGCATTCTATATCTCTGAAACTCTTAGCGGTAAAACCCTGAAATTTTGTACGGAGATAAAGGGCACTACTGGAAGTCCATCTATAAGACTTTCAAAAACCGTTTAACTACAAAACGAACATGGCGGCCAAGCGAATTTGAAAATTTTAAATAGACCTTTCTCGCGATTTAATATTCCAAGCGCACTGAAACCTGGCACAGGAAATATTTATACACATTGTAATCCACTGGTATCTAATTTAGTTCAATTGTTTACATAACCTCAAGATGGCGGCAGTGCGAATTTTAAAATTAAGATTTTATTTATTGTGATGTAGTCATGCGATCGAAGTGAAAGTTTGAATAATGAACCTACGCAATAATTTTCCTTTAATGGTACATGACTCTATGGCCTATACATTTAACAATCCAACATGGCGACCATCCGAATTATTTAGACGATACTGAATATCTACGAATCTATTTTAGCAATCAAACTGCATTTTTAATGTTCATAGGGGCTATGAACTTAAGTTCACCTATAGGACTTTGAATAACCTGGTGATCACAAATCCAACATGGCGGTGACGCGAATTATAAATATTCACATGGACGTTTCTCGCAATTTAACCAACCACGTGCAGTGAAACTTGGTACAGTAAATCCTTATACGAATGTTAATCCACTGGCATCTAATTTATTTCAATTGTTTCCATAACCTCAAGATGGCAGCTGTGAAAAAATTTAAAATCTCCTTGTTTTTTCTTGTGTCCTAATTATGCGATTGAAGTTTGAATACTACACGTTCACAATAATCTGCATGTAACAGTACATAACTCTAGGACCTACATATATAAAATCCAACATGGCGACCATCCGAAATATTTAGTCGGTTCTCAATATCTACGAATCTATTACAGCAATCAAACTGAAATTTTGTATGTTGATAGTGGCAATTAACATAGGATATATGAAAATAGGCTGTATAGTTCTTCACGGAACTACTTGTTATTCTTCGAAATTTATTATAGTGATCGTCTTGCGACGCTATTAACTTCGTTTGTTAGGAATCCAGTTTCTGAACTGAGATTATTTACTAGTTCGAGGAGTAAGCTTTTGTCATTTCCTTTAAGGAACAGTAATTTATTTTCGACGTTTTTGTATTCATTCTGAATGCAGGTGATAGACATTTTCGTCTATGTAACCCATTAAATTAATTTTTATTAGTTTAATTTGGGCATTTTATCCGTCGAGAAGAAAAGTCAAGAAAGAAGATCTTGGTAGTGATATATTGTGAAATATCACGTCACTTTGTGGAAAAGAAACATTTAACGTGGACACGATTATTATCGTCAGAACTCATAGACATTCGTTCTGCATGAAGAGATTACGAATGTGACTAACTGTATGTTTTTATTGAAGAAAGCTATGAACTTTCAGTCATTTAATTTACTTGAAGCTAGAATCTTGTTGGAAGATTAATTTTCATCCGACGTTAGTGTAGTTATCGTTCGATATCCTAGTCGTGATAGATTCTTGTTGGACACAAACACATAGATATGATGTGATTAAATACTTACGAGGAGTAATATCATGTCACGTTGTAGATATAATATTCCTTCCTCGATTAAAGTCGAACCCAGATGTGTGAAGATGTGAGGTAGTATTTTTACTAAATGTATGCACGACAGGTTATACTTATCAGAGTACCGTTCCAAGAGTATTAAGTGAGGAGGTCAGTATCATGAATTCCAACGGTCTTTAAGATGTAAAATTTCTAATTTAACAACTGTTGTTATTGTTCATGAGACCAGCGATGTGGTGACAACGCTGAGAATTTATGCCCTTTTGTAAGGAATGCCAGGTTGAAAGAAGTGGAGTTGATAACCCTTTGATAGTGTTTTTTGTGTATTTCCGTATGTAGTTGGCATACGAGGTTATTGCGAAGGTGTGTTCCGTATTTTATAGTACAGTCATTGCGTGGGCATGACTAGGATTGGCTTGGCATTAAAGTGTGAGTAGAGAGTACTCCTTATTTTGTTATACACGACCTGGGATTTAGAGAGGACAGGAAGGGTCACGGTTGAAATTGGAACGGGAAATTGATGATGACAGCTGTTATGCTATACTCTTATCGAGATTATTAAGCCCTAATATGTTACGGTATATATTTCACCTTAAGTGGTCGAATGTATTTTAACTATTTTGACACCAGATCAGATAGGAGAGACTGGTGTTGGTTATTTCTGATGATGTAGAAGATTTTAAAGACCACAGTTCACTGTATTTGACATAACTGCTAGATCAGAGCGCAGGCTCGAGTGTATTTATACGCTATTACTTTGAAAGGACTATAGCTGATGCTATAAGCGTCATTATAAATTCATTTAGTGTTAACCTTTATTATTTGCCAATCGAGTGTATAACATGTTAGGAATAGGAAGTTTGGAGTTTGTTAAACGTAGAGGTTAGAGTGTGAATGAGTATGGGACTGTATGTGGTTTGTTTCTTGTTCAGTGCGAATGAAATGAACTCCATTGGGACGTCACAATGCGAGAGTATGAATGAGAGTGTGTATTTAAGTTTTATATCAATAGCATGTAGGATTTTCGTACAGTTCACGTATTTGTCTGACGTGAATCTGCATCATTTTAACACAGATTTTATTGTTATGGAGAGCACATTTGTGGACCAGGCGGGAATAGCGAGGACTTCTTTAAAACTCGTTTCTAGCCAAGGCCATAGCTCGGCCAGGCCGCACAAATGGGGAGAGATGTTGCGAACCGCACGGCTCGCGCTTTTCCTTTTTCAAACCAGCTAGACTGAGAATGCAGCGGTGATTGTTATGTCATCAGACACGTGGCGAGGGTCGCGTGCGCCGAGCGCCGATATGTGCTTTGGAGCGTGCCAGAAGAATGTACATACACAGAGGTGTGTAACTATTGTACAGCTTGATGTATGGACACAAGCTACACCAAAATTTGTCATTATGTTGATAGAACGCAGTTCTGTCAGTAGCGTGAGTGTAGAGATGAGCGAATGGGAGTGTGTATTTTATTTTGATGTGTAAATGTTTAGCCCTAGTTTACATTCGTTATTAAATCGTATAGTTTTATTAGAAGCCGTGTCGTCATGATTCATTTTAGATATAAGGAGATGCAACTGTGAAACCCATTATAGGTCCAGAGAGGCTGACCACGAGATCCACGAGAATAAGGTAGGTGTTTTACCGCGAGATAAGTGTATTTTCATGTAATTCACAGTTGTATTGTAATTTCCGCCACGTATATTCGCGAGGGTCTAGTTGGACCTAGATCCTTGACCAGTATTTAGCGCCGGAGCAGTCAGGGTCTACGAATCCAGCTGGTGCTTATGATATCCAACAGACCGCCTCTAGAATATACGGGGACAGTGGAAAGATGGCACCCTAGACTTTGGGGTCACTAAAATAGCATCGTGAGGCCATTTAGAAGCTATCCAGATGACAGCTTAATTTTTAAGTTTATGGGATTAATCAACCATATCATCTGCGATGAGCTAGTGTAATTAGATAGGTTATATTTGCTTTGTTTTTAATAAAAAATTGCACTCAAATGAGAGATCAGATCTTATGGATAGCCTGAGAGAGGAGTAATAGTTTATATTTTTCGGAATGACCTATGATCTGAATCTATTTTCATTTTACCGGCTCATGGTTATTGGCAGCCATGCTAATATAAAGCTAACTTGTTTAATGGTGATAAATGTAAATATTCGTTATGGTAGTATATCTAAAATAAATCACACGCGAACGTTAAGGTACTGGTATTTAAGAATAAGATGTATGGTGATTTAGCATTAAGTTAATGTTGAGGTGGACCCTTTTCTCCTGCGGACCCGGGTCCGCGGACCACCGGTTAAGAACCACTAATTAAGCGGCTTTGCGACGTCGTGGTCATACAGCCTCTTGTACTTGGGTGTGTATGTCAAATCTCTCTGATAAGCTGTGTGATTGCGATGGCTGTACTAGTGCATGGATTTTGTAATTGAGGCTAGGATTTATGTAAAAGGCAACTCTATAGTTATTGTTGTTTTAAGGGGCGGAACTACGAGGTCATCTGCCAAAAGGAAGCCTTGCTCGGCTTATAACATAGGTGCCATCGCGGCATTCGCCTGGACCAGGAGTAGGAATACAATGCAAAACACTTCTATGTAGGCTCAGGTATTTATGTATTTATCGTATGGCTTTTAGTGCCGGGAATGTCCAAGGCTGTAGCTGCTTCAAGCGGACACCCATAGGGTAAGCTACACGTTCAGTTCTATTTCAAGTAGTTACAACTTTCGCTACCTGATCTCACTGATACCTAGTGGAGAAGGTTGGAATTTTGATAGAAATTTAGCTTCACACAAGTTTAGTCAGTGGAAAGATCTTTCACATGCCATAAATCTATGCTATTGACTGATAAATTATTTCCAATATTTTATTATCATATTCTTCTCTTTTCCAATATATAAATTCACTCTCTAAGGGCTTAAGATGCCCAAATACATGGATTGAAAGGATGCTCTAAAGTGTTGCTATACTGCTCTATTTGTTTGTACTCCTATAGCACTTTTATTATTGATATTGTTGTAATTGCAATGATGGCGGCAGAGGATGTCCGTAAGATGATGGGAGAGATGATGGAGAAAATGGACACAAGCATGAAGGGGAAATTGGATAGTGTGGAAAATCAGATTAAAGAGAATCTCAACGTAAATGTTATTGATTTACAGAGGAAATTGTACGAGGCAAAGAAGGACAGAGAGCAGCTAAAGGAAGATCGTCAGGTAGATCTTGAAACGATTGTTGTCAAGGTGGGTGAACGTTTTAAAGGAGATATTCAGGGTATGCAAAATTCTTTACAGGGATTGCAGACCAGCTCCGCTGAATTGAAAGAGGATGTTTCTCTGGTGAAATCCAATGTTGAAAGTGTGCAATCTAAAGTAGAGGGTGTGCATTCTGATGTTGCCCTAGTCAAAGATGATGTGACTTTTGTTAAAGATGATGTGTCTCTTGCAAAGCCTAATGTTGATAATGTTCAAACTGATGTTGTGCTTGTGAAATCGGAAGTTGCCAATGTAAGGTCAGATGTGTCCCATGTTCAAACAAAGGTAGATAAGTTTCAGGAGAATGTAAACAATATGCAAATCGATGTTAATAATGTCCAGTCAGAAATAACTAGTGTACAAAATGATATCGGTAAAGTACAGTCTGAGGTTAATTCTATGTTTGTTGATGTGAATAATGTCCAAGGGGACATTAATAAGATCTGGAAGGAAGCGGAAGAGTCTAAAACTCAATGTTCAGAAGGTATAGGTGCTATGAGATCGCAATTTGTTGACGATTCTCTAAATACCATTTTTCTTTAGTCGAGTTGAAGACAAATGTTGATACTCTGCGTAGTCAGGTGATAGACCACAATAACGTTTTGAAGGAGGACATTGAATTAGATATAGCTGAAATGTTGAAGGCTAATGTTGTCATTTGGAAAGACGAATGGGATAAGTCGAGCGCAGAGCATATTAAGCTCATTCAGGGTAAAGTTGAAAGAAAGCTTGCCAATACACAATTACAGATCAACCGTGATGTAATGTCTGTTAGGTCAGATCTAGGGAAGCGTATTGATCAACTATTACAGAGACAGGTTGACGACAAGAATCAATCGGTCGAGGAAAATCAAGCGTTAAAAGAGACGTTAGAAAGTCGTAGTAAACGGTTAGATGAAAGGATAGACACAGTAGTCACCGTCGTAAATGAGATTAACGAAGGAAAATCCACTAATATTGAGGAATACATCAGTGGGAAATTGAAAAATCTGAGCTTAGGAGACGTGGCAGATCTTGAAGTCTATAAGGAGGATATGTAGAAAGAAATAGAGAAGCAAGTGAAAGAGTTGATTGCGGAGATAGTAGAGAGGGAGAAGATAGAAACGGAGGACTATGGAGATTATCGTAGGAAACTCAGTACGGAAACAGGAGATAGAGAAGTGAGACCAGAAGAAAGGATGTTAAGACACCATGAGGGACTCGAGGATAGGAATAGAGAGCCCGAAAGAGAAAGGAAGGAATATCGTCGCAGTTTCCAAGATTCTCAACAGAGAAATGTGATGGTAATCCGTAATTTTGAGAACAAACCGCGTAAATTTACCAACCTCGATTCTTACACCCCAATTGAGTATATCAGGAATATCCGCGACTATTTTGCGGAGGCTCACATTCCGAGAGAACGGGAGATGAAGATAGTGGAACGCTAAATGGGAGAAGGCCCCCTTGAATGGTTTTGCGCCTTCAGGTACTCATTTGTGGACTTTGAGGAGTTCGCAGAAGCCCTCATGAAACGTTATTGGTCCATAGTAGCGCAGAACAGTATACGCGCAGAAGTATACTCGAGGAAGTATTCAGGTACATTTATTTATTTATTTATTTATCGTATGGCTTTTAGTGCCGGGAGTGTCCGAGGACATGTTCGGCTCGCCTGAGCCTGTAGCTGCTTCCAGCGGACACCGTAAAGGATGAGCTACAAGTTCCGTTCAATTTCAAGTAGTTCCAACTTTCGTCACCAGATATCAATGATACCTAGTGGCGAACGTTGGAACTTTGATAGAGCGTTCTGACGAAATCTAACCTAACAAATTTTGCTTTACACAAGTTTAGTCTGTGAAAGGATCTTTTGCATGCCATAAATCTATGACATGGGACCGCCGGCTTTACTTCCCCTCCGAAGGAAGGCATACTGAAGGATTTTTAACGCTCTTAAAAAATCCGACGACTTCGGTCGGGTTTGAACCGGCTATCTTGGGCACAGAAGCTCAGCATGCTACCGACTACGCCACCGAAGCCGCTTCAGGTACATTACCGACGCGTTACGCCGATTTCTTCACAACGCAAGTTGCCCGGCTACGTTTTTTGCAGCCCCCTCTATATACGGCACAATTAATAGATGCCATTGCCAGAATGTTGCCAGTTGAAGTGAGAAGACTGATAATTTCGTCAGGAATCAGCGATTTGGCCGGCATGGACGAACTTCTTCGGAAATTAGATTATACTAGTCCAACGCCCAATGTCGTAGCTAGAAACCAACGTCAGGTCTACAAAGATATTCATACTGTGTATATTGATCAGACACAGCAAACAGAAAGCCCTTAGAAGTAGGAGACATGGTGTTATTGCGCCGACCTGTTAAAGCGGACGTAACCAGGAAAATATACCCGAAGTTCGGGGATATATTCATTGGACCGTTCCGAATTGAGACTGCCTATGGGAATAATTGTTATGAGCTGTATGATGAAGAGAACAATGTCTTTTTGGGAAAATACAACGCGAAGAACTTGAAGAAATATTATAAGAAAGCAGGCTGAATATTATAATTCATTTACGAGTTCAGTGACATGTCCAAGGTCCTGATTCGAAGTGGTTAAAAACAATTTTGCAACTGTTTTTAAACTGAGATGGGAGGGGAATGCCCCCGTAAAATGAATTATAAGGGATGAAAATGGGAATAATACATTTTTTTTTCGAAGCCCATGATAAAATTTAACCAAGGAATATGATGGCTGGATCTTGGCAGAAACCAGCCGTGAGGCGACGTCGAGCAAGGAGGGAAATTCCGTCACGTGATTGTATTGCGCAATGGAAGTTTCTAGAAGCTTGGTATTGACCTATCAACAGCGAATATTCCCAGGATTTGTTTAAATATTGGTATAAATTATCCAATTGGATATGAGCTTACAGCCAATAGGAAGAAGTTTTAGAGAAGACGGGAGTTCCAGCAACTAAATTTTTATGGATATTTAATTCATTTTAGCCCTTAGAGAGTGAATTTATATATTGGAAAAGAGAAGAATATAATAATAAAATATTGGAAATAATTTATCAGTCAATAGCATATATTTATGGCATGTGAAAGATCTTTCCACTGACTAAACTTGTGTGAAGCTAAATTTCTATCAAAATTCCAACCTTCTCCACTAGGTATCAGTGATATCAGGTAGCGAAAGTTGTAACTACTTGAAATAGAACTGAACGTGTAGCTTACCCTATGGGTGTCCGCTTGAAGCAGCTACAGCCTCGGACATTCCCGGCACTAAAAGCCATACGATAAATACATAAATACCTGAGCCTACATAGAAGTGTTTTGCATTGTATTCCTACTCCTGGTCCAGGCGAATGCCGCGATGGCACCTATGTTATAAGCCGAGCAAGGCTTCCTTTTGGCAGATGACCTCGTAGTTCCGCCCCTTAAAACAACAATAACTATAGAGTTGCCTTTTACATAAATCCTAGCCTCAATTACAAAAACCATGCACTAGTACAGCCATCGCAATCACACAGCTTATCAGAGAGATTTGACATACACACCCATGTACAAGAGGCTGTATGACCACGACGTCGCAAAGCCGCTTAATTAGTGGTTCTTAACCGGTGGTCCGCGCACCCCGGGTCCGCGATTGCCTCGGGAGTGGTCCGCGGGAGAAAAGGGTCCACCAGCAGGTATAAAAAAATTGGCCAATAAATGGGGATTTCGAAATCGAAGTGCGTTGAACGAGAATCGTCCGAATGTATTCGTGGCGATGACTATCAGGTTGTGGCGAAACCACAACACTTCTCCACTGCATGAATCCAGAGCGCAGCACCTCCTTTTTGACTGCCGATTTGGACTCAGGGAGGCAGGATCAAGGAGGCCATGTGAAGCAGTTATTATCTCTGGGGTAACCAGGGAGACAAGAAAATAAACAATGTACACACGTTGTTCTTTGGAGTAGTGTTGTACGAGACAAGCTTGTATAACCAGGTCAAATAAACCAAGCAAAACTCACGTCGTAATTTATTACTACATTGGTGACCCCGACGTGATTGAAGCAAATTTCATAGAGCAACTACAGGAACAGTTGCAGCAACTACAAGAGCAAAATCATCAGCTGCAAATGCAACTCGCCTCTCATACCCCACAGGTTAGTACAGCACCAGCAGTAAAATTGCCCGTGTTCTGGACAGACAAACCCGCGTTGTGGTTTGCACAAGCAGAAGCCCAGTTCAGAATTTCCGGAGTAACACAGGACGCTACTAAATATGCGTATGTGGTCTCCCAGCTGGACAGCCGTTATGCAGCAGAGGTGGAGGATAAAATATCTAATCCGCCTCCACAAGACGCGTACTCACATTTACGTAACGAGCTCATTCGTCAGCTCTCCCTGTCAATAGAACAACGTGTACGACAATTGTTAATGGAGGAAGAGCTCGGTGACCGAAAACCATCCCAATTCTTGAGATATTTGAGATCCTTAGCTGGTACTACACAAGTTCAAGATAACTTACTCCGTCAATTATGGATTCAGCGCCTGCCCTCGCAAGTTCAAGCCATCCTACAGACGCAAGGTGACACCCCGTTAGATAAGGTAGCTAAGTTAGCCGATAAAATTTTGGAGGTATCACTACCACCTCTTAACGCTAGCGTTCACGCGATGACCATCCACCCGACAGCACACTCAGCCAACTAACTCAGCGCATAGACGAACTTGCTAAACAGATGGCTGCACTCCAAACACCATTTCGCTTGCATCCCCGCTCACGCAGTCGTCAGTACAGTTCTCGTAGGATACACTCCCGAGACTCATCGCCGAGAAGAGACCCTCCAGGGGCATGCTGGTATCATCGCCGGTTCCGCGATAATGCCCGGAAATGCGAGCAGCCATGCAACTATCAGTTAAGCTCCAACCAGCCTGTAATGGCGGTAAATGGCTGCCCGACAGGTGGAGGCCGGCTCTTTATCAAGGACAGGAACAACAAGCACACATTTCTGATTGCCACGGGCTCGTATTTGTGCTGTTTCCCACACAAATTCTTGAAGGGGCGTCGTCACCATACCAGTTATGACCTTGTGGCTGCAAACAACTCCACTATTCGTACTTATGGAACTTTGTCCCTGAAGCTCAACTTTGGACTCCGGCGAGATTTCCCCTGGAGATTCGTTATTGCCGACGTCGCAATTCCTATAATAGGCTCAGATTTCCTCTCCTATTATCACCTCCTTCCAACAGACAGTAGTGGCTACGCTGGCTAAAGCGCTGCGTTAGGCCATGGGGCCAAGCTCTCTGCTAACGTGTGGGTTCGAGCCCCACCGTCGGCTGTCCTTGAAATGGTTTTCCGTGGTTTCCCCATTTTCAATGCCAGGCAAATGCTGGGACAGTACCTTCTGACGGGCCACGGCCACTTCCTTCCACATCCTTGCCCAATTTCATTCATCTTCATCCATTCCATCTCTCATCCCGACGCGCAGGTCGCCCACGGGCGTCGAATAGAAAGACCTGCACTCCGCCACTGGAACGAATAACAGCAGAAGACGTCGCTGAATGATTCACTGCCTGCTGGATTTCTCGATTTGGATCACCTGTTCGTATCACCACTGATCAAAGACATCAGTTCGAGTCCCAGCTGTTCCAACAACTCGGGATTCTCACCGGAACCTCGCGATCTCGAACCACCAGCTGGCACCCCTGCGCCAAAGGTATGGTAGAAAGATTTCACCATCAATTGAAAGCAGCAATCATGTGCCACCCTGGCATGTCCTGGCTGCAAGCCCTACCAATTGTCTTGCTTGGCATCCGCAGTGCATATAGAGAAGATTTTCATGCATCCGCAGCTGAATTGATCTACGGAGAACCGATTCGTCTTCCAGGTGAAATGTTGTGTGCAACCACGAACAACAAATTCGAGGACATTACAAACTTTGTTTTGAGACTCCGTCAGCAAATGAATCGATTGTGTCCTACTCCAGGCTCACATCATAACATAAGACCCACCTTTATATTCAAGGACTTAACCACATGCAATCACGTTTACCTACGTGATGACACGGTACGCGGTGCCTTACAACCACCATATACAGGCCCATATCGAGTGTTAGACCGATGCGATAGAAGAGTGACTATTCAGATTCGAGACAAACCTGTCCGTGTCACTATCGACGGGATCAAACCAGCCTTCCTCCTGTCGGACAGTACATCCTTGGCCAAACCAGATGATATTCAGGATCAGCACATCGGCCAAAAGAACACTCTCCACGACAGCATAGCCTTGCCACAAAAGGCACCCCAAAACGACTGTAAGTCCAGTAGTACAGTACTCACCACCACTCGCTCCGGCCGAAAAGTCAGATTCCCGAAACTCTTTTCGCCATAGCCAACTCATCTCCGTGGGGGGGCTGGTGTGGTGAAACCACAACACTTCTCCACTGCATGAATCCAGAGCGCAGCACCTCCTTTGTGACTGCCGATCTGGACTCAGGGAGGCAGGATCAAGGAGGCCATGTGAAGCAGTTATTATCTCTGGGGTAACCAGGGAGACAAGAAAATAAACAATGTACACACGTTGTTCTTTGGAGTAGTGTTGTACGAGACAAGCGTGTATAACCAAGTCTAATAAACCAAGCAAAACTCACGTCGTAATTTATTACTACAAGGTTTTGAATTGAAATATCTTAAAAATAAGTGATATTGAGGAAGGGTTACAACTGATAAGGTGTATTTTTAGGGGGAGGGGGAAGGGGGGGGATGGGTGGTCCGTACATGATTCAATTTCACACTGAGTGGTCCGCCGACTTCTACGGGTTCAGAACCACTGCGCTAAATGAATGAACAAAGAGAACTCGACAATGCACTGAGCATTTTAAAACAATTTGTTACTGTTATGTGCAGGGAGGTGTAGTTTCTTGCTATTTATGAAGTGATGATGAGGCAACACATAACTCATCTGTACATAGTATAAAACAATATCTCCGATGCTTGGATGTAACGGGTAGTCTCAAGAAACACTCGATGGATTTTGATGCGGTTTTCGCCAATCTATAAAGGATTTCTCGAGGATGAATTCTGTAGAATACCATTCATTTATGACTAAAGGAAGAAGAGCAGTAACGATTTCAGTGAATCGATTCGAAGAAAAACCTGCTGTCCGTGCGCCTTTTAACCTTACGCTGAGTAAACCGTTAAACATTTCTGTATAGCCTACTCTGAGTGTAAGCATTGTTCAGCATGAAAAGTTCTATAAAAATATCCGCGCCAGCATATCTCTTATCGTGAATACATCGCCCAATATAAGTGTTTTCTAAGTTTTCATTTTTTCCAACAATCTCCATTCAGTGGAAATTTAAGTTACTAGCTTCGGGGCGAGTTTAAAAGTTAGCGAGCGAGCCAATCACACCAGCTTCGGCCAGCATCAAACTGTCAAGTCGTGTCGAGTTAAGACTTCAGAGAAGAGTACATGTGTCTGGAGTTTCGCTGTTCTCCTCGGCTTTTCTTAATTGCGTCTGTGATCTGCCGTCCGTGCGCCTTTTAAGCTTACACTGAGTAAACCGCGCAAAGTCTGGGTGGGCTGCTAGTACAGGTACATAAATTAACTTAAGAATAAATCTTCGTGCATATCTGTTGGATTATCTTATTTCGCTCGAAGTTCTCACTGGAAATTCCTGCAAATAGATACAATCTGAGTTAAGATAATTATTCGTTTCCTTGTTAACATTTTTGTAAATTGCAGTATTTCAAGATAAAGTAGAGAGGTGGCACAGTTTTAAAATACACCGCAATAATACTGGTTATCATACAAATTCTACACATACTCAAGTACATGTACCAGGATACGAATGCCCCTAAAGGAAACATTAAACACACTAATAACGGTAATTAACCCGCGCCTATCAATCTATGTGGAACTGGACATCACGTTGAGTGGTGGCTAGCATAATTGGCTGTTATCTCTAAGGTAACCGACAGCAGTGACTACGCTCGCCAAAGCGCAGTGTAAGGTCATGGGGCCAAGCTGTATACTGACACGGTAGACGCGTGTCTTCGAGCCCCACCGTCGGCCGTCCTTGAAATAGTTTTCCGTGATTTCCCTAATTTCAACACCTGGCAAATGCTGGGACGGCCACATCCTTCCACATCCTCGCCCAGTTTTATTCATCTTCATCCATTCCATCTCTCATCCCGATGCGCAGGTCACCCACGGACGACGACTAGAAAGGCCTAAACTCGGCCTCTCAGGAGGCCATACGACAAAGAATATATCTAAGGTCCGTGTTTGATTCTCGGCGATGTCAGGGATGTTAGACTTTACGTGATCAATGTCGGTGTCCACACAACCTCGTGTGGATAATTTATTAGTTGTCTGATCGGAGAGGTACTGACCCTGTCAAGATAGTCAAGATTAACTGCCGATGGGTCCCATTACGCTGACCGTACGTCACTTCTCTACTTACAGGCAATAAGGCTGAGCAGCGGTCGCTTGGTAGGCAAGGCCTTCAATAGAGACAAAAGACTTAAAAGCAAGGTATTTATCAGTATGTCACTGAGTTTTCAACCGTATTCTTGTTGGAATCATTGGTATACGCTTGCGTACATGTTATATTAAGAAAGAAATGGAATAATTAATTGCTGTCGAGCCAGACTTTTAACTCACCCAGCCCCGGAGTTGTGTCGTACTCTCATTCGGAAGATACTTACCTGAAAAATAAGGAAACAAATATTAAAACTCAGCAATTCTTCCAATACACAAACAAATATTAATTTAGGTTCACATACAACAAACTGAATTAATACACAACAATGTCTTACAAGGAACACTCTACATGTGGAAATCGACCTCGCTGATCTAAATGAAACCTGGCGAACAGTATTTTTCATGCTCCAGAACTGATTAAATCTTCAACATAATAATCCTACTCAAATGTTAACGCTACTGCGAGCCGTTCAAATGAAGATTATCTCTTTAAATCTGGGTTATGAAGAACAGACACGTGAGCAGGATCTAGGCTTGCGAAATAAAATTTCCGAGAAGCAGATTAGGAATAACAAGAAGGAATAGAGTAAGAAATGAGGGAGTGAGAGAAATTGTGGAAGAGAATCCCTTGCAAGAGATCATAGAGAAGTCAAGAATGACTTGCTACGGACATGTTAGGAGAATGCAGGACGGCAGAATACCAAGTAGGGTGCACGAAATGGAAATTGAGGGCGAGAGGAAGGCCAAGAGATAGGTGGATTGTGGGTGTGAATGAGGGAGTGCAGAAAAGAGGAGAGGAGTGGGACAGAGTGAGGAGTGAAAGGTGGTGGGAGGATAGAAAACGATGAAGAGGCTTAATATTCCAAGCAGACCCGGCCAGGGGCTGGAATCTGTAGAAGATGATGTGATGATTATGCGCGATAGCCTTGTCCTCACTTCTTGCCTGACGCTGCTTGCACGTGCGGTGTTTTGCTGGAGGAGAGATGACGGATATGCCAGCCACTATTTACCCTTTCACGAATTGATTGCCGGCGGTCGAAATGGGAACTATTCCTTGTTTACTTATGTCACACGTCAGCCTGCTTCGTTGACAGGTACAGTTACGCGAGTAGGATATGACTCAGCTCCCATAGCCTCAGTTATCGTTTGACTGTCCGTGGTGACATGAGCTCCTGTGACGCGGAATTCTGCTCGTCTTATGTGCAGAACGAACTCTTGTCATCGCTGCGTTCCCCGCTTCGTCCCGAGGGGCAGCTGCTACAATCAACAACAAACACTGACGCAGCCAGGCTCAGCGGCAATCAAATGTTAAACGCGTAATACACCTCGAGATGGTTTCTATGGCTTGAGTCGAGAGCGGAAATGAACATGTCAGTGGGAGAGGGAGTGTGGACACTGACTGTGGCTAAAGAGTGTTAGTGGTTGAAGCTCGATGTTTTCACAAACACCGCATGTCTGGAATAGGGCGTAGTGGTGGTTCAAAATCCAGCTCTGTCAAGACATTTAGGCAAATTCTAGTCTGAGGCCCAGAACGGGCTACTCTCAGTCTAGTGAGACAACGGCCAAGGGAAGTTTAAATATTTTAATAGACATTTCTCGCGATTTAACCGTCTGAACGCAGTGATATAGGGCGCATTAAAATGTTTATACACATTTTAATGCACTGGCATCTAATTTAGTTTGTTTACATAGCCTTAAGATGGTGGCTGGGCGAAATCTTAAAATTAAGTTTTTATTTATTGTGTCGTAATCATGCGATCGAAGGGAAAGTTTAAATAATGAACCTACGCAAAAATTTTCATTTAATGGTACATACCTCTATGGCCGATACATATAACAATCCAACATGGCGACCATCCGAAGTATTTAGACGGATCTCAATATCTACGAATCTATTACAGCAATTAAACTGAAATATTTCATGTTCATAGAGGCTATAAACATAAGTTCACTTATAGGACTTTCAGTAACCTGGTGGCTACAAATTCAACATGGTGGTGACGCGAAATATAAATATTTAAATGGACATTTCTCGCGATTTAACCATCCGAGTGCAGTGAAACTTGGTACGGTAAATGATTATACAAGTTTTAATTGACTGGCATCTAATTTATTTCAATTGTTTTCTTAACCACAAGATGGCAGCTGTGCGCAATTTTAAAATCTCGATTTTATTTCTCGATTCGTAATCATGCAATTGAAGTTAGAATACTACACCTACATAATAATTCTCATGTACTAGTATAGGACCTACATTTATAAATTTGTAACATGGCGACTGGTATATTCTTTTGAATACACGATAAGACAGAGTTAGCCTTCGCAGCTCTTTGCTTACCTTATTTCTTCCCTTTTTTTTCTCAAACACCAACAGTGATTTCTTACCTTTACTTTTATGTGCGCACCTTGTTCACTCTGTTTAAAAGTTTGTTGTGATATAACTTCCATGATCAACCTAGCGGCATCTAGCAGCTAACTGCTGAAGTTCCTCAACATCTCTATGCTCAAGAGGACTTCCTTCACAGTCCAGCCACAAGATGTCGCCGCTATCTTCAGCTAACATCTCCATGCTCAAGAGGACTTCTACAACTTCCCCCTTCCACCAGGCTTCGCTATTGACGCCTACTATCAACTCCTTGATGATTACTTTTAGTTTTATTTCGAAAGTTGGAATTTCATATGTATGTTCCTTTGTTTTCCCCCATCCCCTTCCCTCCTTGGTACCTCTGTGCTTCGTTGTGCGGTCCCCACTTGTGTGGTAGTCTTCAAAGCTCACATCCGGAGCCTTACTAAGGCTCGTCTCCTGTTCATGTGAGACATGTTTTAAATATCTACGCCATGATGTGTATTTAAGCTAACGATCGCCTGGATCGCCTACTCTTCAGAAATGAGCTAAGTACTAATCTTAAAAGTTTTTACATGGTTTTAATGGTTTTTAAATAAGATTTTATAGACAGTGCACGGTATTGCTATCAACAACATAATAACCGCCTTCGAGGGACTTTTCTAGTCATGCTCCATCCATCAAAGCTGACTTTCCAACTTGGAAAATTAGTGCTTACTGCACAAATTGATTGGGAATGATTTCTCACACCGTGGGAGATTTATTAAACTTACTGTCTATAAAAACTTAGCTCTTTTCCTCCGCGGGATGTTCTGCCCAATTCTACTGTTATCACAACTCTAGAACTTTCTACATCAATTTATCTTTCTACAAGTAAAATCGTCAAGTACTTTCCACCTAAATTGGAAACGCTTGTTCCTCACTGAGGAATTTATGTTGAAAATACTTCTAATCAGCATATAATTTGTCTTGCTTCGTTGGAAATCGTCTGCTGCATACAACTACCATCTATAAACGTCACCACGCAATAAATTTTCTCAAACTAAAATTCAACTAATGATCTCCACAATTGCAATAACGTTTCGTCTGATAAACTTTCCGTGTTGCAACAGTGAAATTTTCAACGGACTACAGTGCATAACAGTACCCATTCAACAACCATCCGTGTCGCGTTCGAACGAAAGCAATAAAGATGGCCAAAAACTTTCTCCTAAATTTCCTATTTCCTTTTCCTAAACACCTTACTAACTTTATCTAATTAAGCTTTAAATTTAAGTCAACTGATGTATCAAGCTGTTTAAACTACAACTTATGTCAATTTCTAAGAGGTCTCGCTTGCTATCAAGTGCCCTCCCAACTTTGTTTCACATTTAATGAATTAACTTCTGTTTATCTATGGCAAGTCCACATTATAATTCTTTCCCTCTTCAATTGGGGAATTCTATTTTCTACTCATAAGTGAGTATTCTAACTCTCCTTTTCCAGGTTTCACGAAAGGTACTGGCCCCATTTTCATCGCGATCCCTGTTTAGATACAATAAGTTATAGAAACTTCTTCTTATTGTCTCTCTCTTTCGAATTGTTATATGTTCCTACTTCTAGAACTTCCATTAGGAATTCTCAAAGTACATATATCGTACCTGATTTATTGTTAAACTTTAAATTTGCTAATCTCAGCACTATTTTAAAATCTTATGCAGATTTGGTGCTCTCAAGAGGTTCCAAACCAAATTTTGTTAATTGCCTAGTGCTAACTTCATCAATTTTAGAGGCCTGAGACATCAAAGGTTTAAAAATCAAATTGTACATTTTATATTTGTTAAATTTATCATATTTCTACGCATTGTTAAAAAATCAAACTATATCCTTTTGCTTCATCAGTTTCTATAAAAGAACGATTAGGCAGGATCCTACTTCCCCTAACTCTACCCAAAAGCTCATGCTCGCTTTAATAAAATCAAGCATCAAATTAAAATAAATGTTCCACTATTTGTTGTATTTGATCAAAAACTCTCCACAAAAACTTTTTCAAAGTCACTCTTAGCTTTTATAGCTAATTCTAACTAGCCAGTAAGGCAAGTATAGCTAGCTCCGCCAGCATCCTGCTTGTTGAGACTTCCTCTATAATTTAAGGTCGGTTTTCCAAATTTAAGTTTTTCTTCTTGACTAAACTTCTAGTCGGCACTTTGCTGGGCAGAAGCTTAGCCTTTCTTGAATGCAACCATTGGTGTTCTTACCAAAATTTAAAAACAAAATTTTTCAAAAACAATCAAATTTTTCCCAAAAGCACTATAACTGCTTCATCGCTACCCTTCCTGGAAGCATTCGGTCGCTCCTTGGAAATTCTACTATTCCAAGAACTAAAAACATCACGGCGAATTTAAATTATTTGCACCTTTCAAAACCGTCGATTAAACCTAACTCCTTTGAAAGGATATACAATAAATCTATCATTCTTTGTCTTGCCAGACTACCACCCTTCCCCATATTACCCAATTATAGGCTGGGAATGGAAAGCACAAACGCCAATTGCTTGCAAATAGCCCAAGCTCCAGCCACATTTCCCGTTAGCTAAGGCTAGGTCCATACCCACTTTAGATGTTTCACGGGCTTTGCAGTGACACTCGTCACTAACTCATTCAAATTCATTTTGTTTGCTTAGTGTTGGACTCTCGTCCTATTTACCCACACTTGTTCTTCAATCCGAAACCCACTTCCCTTTCCTTTTCTCTTCATCTTCCCTTGGGGGTATGGTTAATTCCTAGCGAAAAACTACCCAATCTTTGGTCCCAGAAACCCGGGAGAGTCCATTTGTCAATACTCTGCAAATCATTGATATCTACTTTGAATTTTTCAGCTATATCTTCACCGTGCAAAGCTTGTGAGGGGGAAAGAGGCCGCTTCTGTCTCCTTTGGTGTGTCTGGCCAGTCTGACAGCATTTGCAAGGTTCCACAGTTTCGTAAGTTATACTTTAATTTACCTATTTCGCCATGGTTCCTACAGAAAAAGACAAGGATGGTAAGGATGAAAAACTTACTTCCAAACGAGCTTCCTATATAGGGCTAATCACCAGATTCAGAAAATACATCAAAGAGCTAGATCCTTCACAAGCTCAACTAGATTTGTTAAAACATCGCGTAAAGGATTTTGAACGTTCTTATGAAAATTATTGCAACATCCAAACTGAAATCGAAACTTGTATGCTCAATCAAACTGATGATCGAGTAGAAGTAGAAAACCAATATTATGGTTCTGCCTTTAAAATAATACGCCAACTCGAAAAAGAACAGAAAAAGGACGGTTCTGTTCTTGGCTCCCTTCACGAACAACAAACCTCTTTCCGTGAGGGTACTCACAAGCCCAAACCAATTCTACCCAAGATTAATTTACCCAAGATTAATTTACCCCACTTCTCTGGAGACGAATCTACTTCGGATTCTTTCAATGAACTTTTTTATTCCATTGTTCATGACAATGAAGACATTCAAATCATTTACAAGTTTCATTATTTGCGATCTATTCTCCGCGGTCAAGCCCTGCAGTTGGTTGAAGCACTTCCATTAAGTGCTGAAAACTACTCCCATTGCCTTTAACCTGTTGAATGAAAGATACGGTAATTTACGGTTACGTATTCAACGCCATATGAAGGCTCTATTTAATTTACCTGCGTCACAGCACAATGACGTTACTAGTTTGCGTACTCTTTTTGATACGACACAACTTAACGTAAAAGCTTTGTCCCAATTAGATCCACCCACTGACCACTGGGACACTTTCCTAACACATTTAGTGGTTTCTAAAGTCGATGTTGCTACCCTCAAAGCTTGGGAAATTGAACTTTCCAAAGACGACGATTACTCTTACGAGCATTTAGTCACCTTCATAAATGCTAGAAGCCAACTCTTAACTGCTTTAGCTAACCAAAGTGAACCCTCATCCCCTAGTTCTAAATTTGAATCAGTGTCTCTTAAACCTAAAACCGAACGCTCAGCGTCTAGTACCCAAAAACCCGGGTCCAGCTCGTCTAAACTCAAGTCAAACGCCACTGGTTACCCAACTAGGTCTAGTGAACGCCGTATTGCTAGTTCTCTCGTTTTAAACACTCAAAGCGAGCCCCGTAAGAGTATAAATGAACCATTAAAGTGCATACTTTGTAAAGATTCCCACGCCTTATATCTATGTAAATCTTTTAAAGAACTGTCAGTCGACGACAGAAGAAAATTAGTTTCCCAGAATAAACATTGCTTCTACTGCCTTTCACCTAAGCATTCTGCTTCTAATTGCAAGTCCACCAGACTTTGTTTTCATGGTAAAAAAGCTCATCACTCTTTACGGCATCGTCATGATCAAGAAAGGTCATCAGCCGCATCTACTTCTCAGAAAAGTGACAATGCTAGCAGTTCTAATGCTTCATCTTACATTCAAAATGCCAAGTCCATACGTAGTGCCCACTGTCCAAATCGAAGTCAAGGATAATTTTTACAACTGGGTCCGTGCACGCGGTCTTCATGATTCGGCGGCAACCCATGATTTCGTTTCTAATTCATTAATCAAAAAACTAGGCCTACCTGTAAACCCTACTTCCATTAATGTATCAGGTATAAACAGCTTAAAATCACAAGCTTTACAGTTTTCTAAACTAACCATAAGAGACACTTGTCACAGAAATAACTTTCTAAAACTTAATTGCCTCATCCTCAACAGTATCGGAGAGGATACTCCTAGTCATTCCATCGATATCTCAGGTCTGAATATTCCTTCTCATTTAAGGTTAGCCGATCCTCTGTTCAATGTGCAAGGCCCCATTGACATACTCTTTAGTGCCAATGTTTTCTGGAATAGCTTTCGTAAACAAATTCGTAAGTTATCTTCAAACGTGGTTGCCAGAGACACTAATTTTGGATGGATCGTTACTGATCAACTTCCTCATTATTCTCCCCAACCCGTATCACAACCTTATTTCGCTAATACTGATTTGGAACAGTTCTGGAGGCTTGAAAACGTTGATTCTCCTAACGTAACCTCTTCAAAAAACGAAATCTGTGAGCAACTTTTCATGAACACACCACTCGTTCCCCTGAAGGTCGGTTCATTGTTCAGATGCCAAGATTACTCAATCCCCCCCAAACTTATCAATTCTCAACCTAAAGCTCGAAAAGCTCTCTTGCTATCGAGAGCAAATTCATTAAAGAACCCCTCGTTAAACAGTAGTACACTGATTTCAAGGACGAATAAGAGAGCTTAGATCATATGGAAGTTGTCAGCAATTCTGATGATGAATTGCACCCCCCAATTGAAACGGTTTTCTTAAATCATCATCCCGTGTGGAAAAACCCTCTTTTAAACGATAAAATCCGAGTCGTTTAACCTGAAGTTAATGGCAACAGTCTTAACGATACTCTTTACTCTGGTCCCGCTATTCAGTCAGATTTATCTGCTATACTCTTAAATTTTTGATTATTTCCCATAGCTGTTATAGCGGACATCAAACAGATGTACCGTCAGGTTTTAATTCAGCCCGAACAACAAAATCTCCAAAGAATCTTGTGGCGCGACGAAATCAGCAAGCCCATTAAAATATTTCGCTTAAAGACGGTCACTTATGTCTTAAAACCTTCCACTTTCCTTGCTATCCGATCCCTACATATGTTAGCCTCTCAAGATGGTCATTTATTTGATTCTAAAGCTTCTGAAGCACTAACTACATCTTATTATGTAGACGATTATCTCCAGTCCTTCCCGACTCGTGAGGAAGCTTCTTTCGTGTCACTAGAACTTCTGGCATTGTTAAAGAATGGAGGATTCCCACTTCATAAGTGGAATTCCAATTCCCACGAGTTTCTTGCCCAGTTTCCCATAGAAGATGTAGACCCCTCTTCCGTCAAATACTGCGGAGATTCTGAATCCATAAAAACCCTTCGAGTTCACTGGTGCACTCGCACTGATACTCTCATCTACAAAGTCTCGCTTTCCGAAGAGCTCCCTAACACAAAAAGGACAATTCTCTCTGAAATTGCAAAAAATTTTGATCCACTTCAATTCCTTGCTCCGGTTATTGTTATAGCCAAGCTTTTCATGCAAGAGCAATGGTTGCTCAAATGTGAATGGGACGAAACTGTTCCCCTTTCTTTTCTTAATAGATGGCTTTCGTTTCGTAAAAGTTGGCTTGATCTATCGCTCATTGAAATTCCAAGAAATTTAATTAACGCTCATCCTAACACATCTTTCTTCCTTCATGTGTTTGCCGATAGCTCCGAGAAAGCTTA
The DNA here is from genome assembly GCA_946902985.2 of Meconema thalassinum. Classification (NCBI taxonomy): domain Eukaryota; kingdom Metazoa; phylum Arthropoda; class Insecta; order Orthoptera; family Tettigoniidae; genus Meconema; species Meconema thalassinum. The sequence goes on from OX336388.2 coordinate 1,763,449,723, forward strand.
CGGTTGCTGTGCATATTTGGTTTATCGCAATTCACTAAATGAATCTTCATTTTCAACCCTTGTTTGCTATAAGTCTAAAGTTGCTCCTCTTAAAGTTATTACTTTGCCGAGGCTTGAACTGTGTGCTGCACTCATGGCCGCTGAACTTGCCAAAAAAAACTGCAGAAAGTCTTAAAAGTCGAATTTTTGCAAACCTATTTGTGGAGGGATTCCATGATTACTCTTTCTTGGATCGCAAAAAAACCACCCACTGGCAAATCTTTGTTGCTAACAGAGTTTCTAGAATTCAAACCCTTTCCTCTGGATGTCAATGGAAACATGTGCCCAGCACTGATAATCCCGCTGACATCATCTCACGTGGTTGTTTACCCTCTCAATTGGCAGCATCTCAGTTGTACTGGTATGGGCACTCTTGGATAATTGAAGACTCTTCTTGTTGGGCTTCTAAACCTGCAGTCACAAACTCCAACTTACCTGACGCTAAAGTATCTAAATCTACTGCTTCGTGTCTTGTTTCCAACGCTTCGTTTCCCTTGTTGGCACGCTATTCTTCTTTTCATAAATTGATTCGAATTTTTGCCTATCTACTCAGATGGAAATATCTTGTTCTTGATTAACCTGTTCTTCCTAAACCGCATCTGACCAATCACGAATTAAATCTCGCTATTATTAAAGTTTTGCAGCTAACTCAGCAAGAGGCCTTATCTTCTGAATTGTCGTTGCTCTCAGCTAACAAAGATCTTCCTAAATCTAGTCGTCTTCGCGCTTTAGCCCCCTTCCTTGATGACAATGGGTTACTCAGGGTAGGTGGTAGGCTTTCGCATTCTTCACTTTCTGAAGACAAAAAGCATCCTGTTATTTTGCCCTCTAAGCATCATGTAACTTTCTTAATCATACGTGACTTTCATTATCGTAACCTGCAAATTGGTAAACGCACACTGCTTTGCTTCTTAACGGAAAAGTACTGGATCATAAATGGAGTTCATGAAGTTTCCTCTGTAATTCACAAATGCATTCCTTGCTTCAAAGCGAAACCTAAAGTCAATACTCAATTAATGAGCGATCTACCCCCTTTCCGCTCTTCTCTTATACGTCCTTTTGCTTTAACTGGTGTGGACTATATGGGTCCGTTTCAATATCAATGCAATTCCCCTGAAGCTAAACGCAAATTGTTTGGAAAACTCTATGTTTCTCTTTTCGTTTGCATGGTTACTGGCGCGACTCATCTGGAACTAGTAACAAATGCCTCTACTTCTTACTTTTTGTCAGCCGTCTCTCGCTTCACTGCTAGGCGTGGCGTTCCCTCTGTGATGTTCCCCGATAACGCCTCCACTTTTCAAGGCGCAGCTTCCTTGTGTAAGAAAGCTCTCACATCTTCTCCTACCATGGAACAGATTTCTAATTTTTCCTACTCAAAGGGTTTCAAATGGCGGTTTATACCTCCCTATGCCCCTCATCACGGTGGTAGGTGGGAATCCTGTGCCAAGCTGACCAAACGTCATCTAAAAAAGGTGTTAGGTAATCGCATCCTAACTTATGAGGAATTTGACTCTCTGTCTATTCTGATTGAAGGTGTTGTTAATTCTCGTCCTTTGACACCGCTTTCTACAGACCCTGATGATCCGCTTCCATTGACACCTGGTCACTTTCTTATAGGCACTTCACTTTTCTCCCCTCCTCCCCTTCCCAACTCTTGTAGAGACTCTAACCTGCCTATATTTTGGAGTAAACTTGAAGCTCTTCGCAATACTTTCTGGAAGAGGTGGAAATTGGAATACTTAACTTCCTTGCAACGGAGACAGAAGTGGCTTCTTTCTAATCCTGACATTTAAGTGGGAGACTTGATCCTTGTTAAAGAAGCTTCCCCTCCCTTGGTCTGGATCTCCGTTAGCGTGACCGAGTGTTACCCGTGAAGGGATGGGAGAGTTAGGGTGGCCTAGATCTTGACCACAAATGGGCATATTACAAGATCACAGTCATTAATTGCCCCCCTACCTTTGAATTTTTAACATTGTGTTTCTTGTTCTCTGTTGGTGTTTGACCCCCCAGCTTGGTGTATTCTTTGGAATACACGGTAAGACAGAGTTAGCCTTCGCTGCTCTTTGCTTGGCTTATTTCTTCCATTTTTCTCAAACACCAACAGTGATTTCTTACCTTTCCTTTTATGTGCGCACCTTGTTCTCACTGTTTAAAAGTTTGTTGTAGATATAACTTCCATGATCAACCTAGCGGCATCTAGCTGCTAACTGCTGAAGTTCCTCAACATCTTTATGCTCAAGAGGACTTCCTTCCCAATCCAGCCACAAGATGTCGCCGCTATCTGCAGCTAACATCTCCATGCTCAAGAGGACTTCTACAACATGCCCTTCCACCAGGCTTCGCTATTGACGCCTACTATCAATTCCTTGAAGATTACTTTTAGTTTTATTTCTAAAGTTGGTATTTCATATGCATGCTCCTTTGTTGTTCCCCCACCTCCTTCCCTCCTTGGTACCTCTGTGCTTCGTTGTGCGGTCCCCACTTATGTGTTAGTCATCAAAATTCACAGTCGGAGCCTTACTAAGGCTCGTCTCCTGTTCATGTGAGACATGTTTTAAATATCTACGCCATGAAGTGGATTTAAACTAACGGTCGCCTGGATCGCCTACTCTTCAGAAATGAGCTAAGTACTAATCTTAAAAGTTTTTACATGGTTTTAATGGTTTTTAAATAAGATTTTATAGACAGTGTGCGGTATTGCTATCAACAACATAATAACCGCTTTCGAGGGACTTTTCTAGTCATGCTTCATCCATCTAAGCTGACTTTTCAACTTGGAAAATTAGTGCTTCCTGCACAAATATATTGGGAATGATTTCTCACACCGTGGGAGATTTATTAAACTTACTGTCTATAAAAACTTAGCTCTTTTCCTCCGCGGGATGTTCTGCCCAATTCTACTGTTATCACAACTCAAGAACTTTCTACTTCAATTTTATCTTTCTACAAGTAAAACCGTCAAGTACTTTCCACCTAAATTGGAAACGCTTGTTCCTCACTGAGGAATTTATGTTGAAAATACTTCTAATCAGCATATAATTTGTCTTCCTTCGTTGGAAATTGTCCGCTGCATTCAACTACCATCTATAAACGTCACAACGCAATAAACTCTCTCAAACTAAAATTCAACTAGTGATCTCCCCAATTGAAATAACTTTTCGTCTGATAAACTTTCCGTGTTGCAATAGTGAACTTATCAACGGACTACAGTGCATAACAGTGCCCATTCAACAACCATCCGTGTCGCGTTCGAACGAAAGCAATAAAGACGGCCATAAACGTTCTCCTAAATTTCCTATTTCCTTTTCCTAAACACCTTACCAACTTTATCTAATTAAGCTTTAAATTTAAGTCAACTGATGTATCTAGCTGTTTAAACTACAACTTATGTCAATTTCTAAGAGGCCTCGCTTGCTATCAAGTGCCCTCTCAACGTTGTTTCATATTTAATGAATTAACTTCTGTTTATCTGTGGCAAGTCCACATTATAATTCTTTCCCTCTTCAATTGGGGAATTCTATTTTCTACTCATAAGTGAGTTTTCTAACTCTCCTTTTCCAGGTTTCACGAAAGGGTTCTGGCCCCATTTTCCTCGTGATCCCTGTTTAGATACAAGATGTTATAGAAACTTTTTCTTATTTTCTCTCTCTTTCGAATTGTTATTTGTTCATACTTTTAGAACTTCCATTAGGAATTCTCAAAGGACACATATCGTACCTGATTTATTGATAAACTTTAAATTTGCTAATCTCAGCACTATTTTAAACTCTTATGCAGATTTGGTGCTTTCAAGAGGTTCCAAACCAAATTTTGTTAATTGCCTAGTGTAAACTTCAACAATTTTTGAGGTCTGAGACCTCAAAGGTTTAAAAAAAAAGTCCTCTCGGCACGCCGGAAGGCGGAGGTAGATTTCCCCGGACAAACTTGGGGATAGGCGAAAATAGGCAGAATATGCAGATTTTCGTAGTAGGATCAGACCTCATTTATTGCGAGAAGGTATTTTATAATTGGAGCTTAATTAACTTTGTTTTTCGTTATTTTATGCTTATTTTAAACATTTTATTGTCTTATGGGAACGGTAACCTTCTTGTCATTTGGGGTCCATTTTTAGCCTATTTTCAATTTTGAAAAAATAGGCTTATGAGATCACCTTTTGTCCGTGTGTGTGTGTGTGTGTGTGTGTGCGTGTGTGTGTGTGTGTGTGTGTGAAGTGTCTGTGTGTGTCCCCCTAATAAAATCTAAACGGCTGGAGCGATTTCAATGAAACTCGGTAAGTTCATAGCACTATTCCCGGCGACCTTGACCGCGCCCTTCAAATTTTGTTACGTCTCACCAATCCAACATGGCGGCTGGGCGAAATATTTCACTAGCATTCAATATCTCCGAAACTATTATCGATATCGCCCTGAAATTGTGTACGGTGATAAAGGGCACTACTAGAAGTTCACCTATGAGACTTTCAAAAACCTGGTGACTACAAAACCAACATGGCGGTCAAGCGAATTTGAGACATTTAAATAGACTTTTCTCGCGATTTAACAATCCAAACCTAATGAAACTTGGTACAGCAAATGTTTATACACATTGTAATGCACTGGAGTCTAATTTAGTACAATTGTTTATGTAACCTCAAAATGGCGGCTGTGCGAAATATTTCACTGACATTCTATATCTCCGAAACTATTACAGATATCACCCTGCAATTTTGTACGGTGATAAAGGGTGCTGACACAAGTTTATCTAGGGTATGTATATTTCATAGACCTGTAAAGAACAAAACGAACATGGCGACCAAGCGAATTTGAAATATTTTAATAGACTTGTCTCATGATTTAACACTCTGAGCGCAGTGAAATGCGGTACAGTAAATGATTTTGCAGACTGTAATGCACTGCCATCTAATTTAATTCAATTGTTTACATAACCTCAAGATGGCGGCTGAGCGAAATTTTAGAATTACGTTTTTATTTCTTGTGTCGTAATCATGCGATCGAAGTGATAGTTTGAATAATGAACCTTGGCAATAACTGTCCTTGAATGGTACATAACTCTATGGCCTATACATATAACAACCCTAAATGGCGAGCTTCCGAAATATTTAGACGGTTCTCAATATCTATGAATCTTTTACAGCAACCAAACTGAATTTCTTTATGTTCATAGAGGCTATGAACATATGTTCACCTATAGGACTTTCAGTAACCTGGTGAGCACAAATCCAACATGGCGGTGACGCGAAGTATAAATATTTAAATGGACGTTTCTCCCGAATTAACTATCCGAGTGCCATGAAATGTTGCACATTAAATGCTTATACAAATGTTGATCCACTGGCATCTAATGTATTTCAATTGTTTTCATAATCACAAGATGGCTGCAGTGCGTAATTTTAAAATCTCGTTTTTACTTCTTGTTTTCTAATCATGCGATTGAAGTTTGAATACCACACGCACACAATAATCTTAATGTAATAGTACAAAAAAAAAATCCAACCTGGCGACCATCTGAAATATTTAGACGGTTCTCAATATCTACGAATCTGTTACAGCAATTAAACTGAAATTTTCTATGTTGATAGAGGCTATTAACATGAGTAGGATATATGAAAATAGGCTGTTTAGTTCTTCACGGAACTACTTGTTATACTTGTGGTCACACTATCCTTATGGAAGGTTTCGACACTGATGTGTAACTATGTAACGGTCTGTTACTTCTGCATGCAAAATTATATCTCCCGCAGAGATTTTGGTTGATTCCTCAGTTTACGGGCTGCGACAACGCGGTCATGTAACCCCGTGTACTTTGGGATGGATGTATTAGTCTGTAATTCAGGTAAGGACTGCAGACGGTCAATTTCAAGCAGTAGTTCCTAATGTTGCTACCAGGTACTACCGTCAACGACACCTAGCTGTGAACTTGGCTACTAGATGCCACCACAACCATCAACTCGCAACGAACGTTGGAAATTCCCCTCCAAAGGAAAGCATACTGAGGGATGTTTAGCGCTCTTAGAAAATCCGACGACTTCGGCCGGCTTTGAACTCGCGACCTTGGGCATAGACATTGAGCATGCTACCAGTTACGTCACCGAAGCCGCTTCACACTTAGATGGAAATCTGAATCTGATCTCGTGCAAGTGCGTTATCTTGGCAACGTCTGATGGCTCATCCCTCATCAATTTAGTAGTGTTGCCATGGCAACCACTGATAGGTCTTGGCATTTTCTTATAATTCCGAAATTATTTTTCTCATCCCTTGGCATAATGGTGGGTTATATCAAAAATTCTTTCAGACAAAAGTTTTAGGTAATTATTAGGGGAATATTGTCCATTTTGTACGGTTTTGATATTGTGCCTATTAAGAGAGATATGATTAATGTTTCCCGAAAAACCCACTTTTTCCCACCCCTTTGGTCAATGGTTGGTGCTATAAAAAAACTCTTCAAACATAAATTTTTGGGCTTTATCCCACACATAGTATGAACGTTGAACGGATTCGATATTTCACATATTAAGAGAGTTATATCAATATTTCACTTTTTCGAAAAAAAGCCCCCCATTTTCACCCCCTTCGACCGATTTAGCCCAGTAACTAACTCGACCGAGATTTTATAGGTATACATATTCAGTAAAAAATTCAAAGTGATTGGTGCAAAATTACGGCAGTTATCGTGTCCACAATAAACTGATATATATATATATATATTATTATTATTACATCATTGTTGCCCTTATGGACAGTGTTTGAACTTAAGTATCTCATGATGTCACAATTTTCACTTCTTTCCCTACTTCTCTTCCCAAAATCTCTTAATCCTTTGACTGTGCTCCTGTTTCCTTTGTTCCGTCCACAATGTTCCTATCTTCTTCCTTTCACTTACTAAAAATTTGGCGTTCTTAATTTTGTTTCTGAAATTTTTTCTGTCTTCTATCATTTGCTTGTTGATCCCTAATTGCTTTAAATCGTCTTCTATTTCATGATACCAATTTGTTTTCCTTTTTGAACTGTTTACTACATCAAAGATTTTCTTTGTAAGTCGTTTATTGTTCATTCTCTGTATGTGCCCGTAGAAAGTTAGTCTGCGTTTTCTAATGATATCTGTGAGTCTATCTGTGTGTTCATATAGCTCTTTGGTAGGTCTTTTCATCCATATCCCATCTCTGTGTACTGCTCCAAATATTTTTCTCAGAATTTTACGTTCAATTTTTTCTGTTTCTGTGATGCCAGATGCTCCAATTGTGGTCGTTTCTGACGCATACAATGCTTCTGGTAATACAACTGTTTTGTAGTGTCTAAGTTTGGCCTGTCTTGATATGATTTTCTTATTATAATGTGACCATGTAAGTTTGTATGCTTTCTGGAGTTTTTCCGTTCGTTCTATGTTAGACATCTTGTTTGATCCTCCTATTTGTATATATTCTCCTAAGTACTTAAATTTTTCAACTCTTTGTATGGATCCATATATGGTAGGCATGGTTTGTACATTGTTGGTGTGTCGTTCCATGTATTGGGTCTTCTCATAAGATATCTGTAAACCTGTTTTAGCAGCTATTTCATGTAATCGTTCCAGTGCTTCCTTTGCCTCCTGTGTGTTATTGCTGAGTAAGGCTACGTCATCTGCAAATGCTAGACATTTTATGATTGTTTTTGTTTCACGGGTTCTTCCTAGCTGTATTCCTTTAACTTGTTCCTCCCACTGCTTAACAATTTTGTCTAAGACCATGTTGAACAAGATTGGTGAGAGGCCGTCTCCTTGTTTGACACCTGTGCGTATATGAAATGGTTCTGAAATTTCACCCATGAACTTAACTTTAGAGGTGGTGTTCGAGAGCGTTATTTGTATAAGTGCCCTGTTTTTTTTGTCAATGCCATATTCTTCCAGTACTGCAAATAGCGTTTGTCTATCAATGCTGTCGTATGCTTTTCTAAAGTCCACAAAGGTAACTACAGTGTTTTTTGTCTGTCTGACTTTCAGTAGTGTTCTCAAGTTCCAGATATGTTCGATGCATGATCTCCCTTTTCTGAAGCCTGCCTGGTATTCTCCTATTTGTGGAGCTGCTTGTGGTTCTAGTCTGTTCAATAACACTTTAGAGAATATTTTGTAAGCGATTGGCACTAGAGAAATCCCTCTGTAATTATTTGGATCTGACTTATCACCCTTTTTATGTAATGGGGGGATCAATGCACATTTCCATTCCTCTGGCATTTTCTCTGTGATCCAAATGTCTGTGATGATCTTATGAATTGTTTTGGTGATGTTTTTATCTTGAAGCTTCCATACTTCAGCAATAATGCCATCTTCTCCTGCCGCTCTGTTATTTTTAATTTGTTGTATGATCTCCTCTATCTCCTCTATTGTAGGTGGAGTAGAATCGGGATTGGATGTGGTTTTTTGGAAGGTCAATTTCTCCGTGGGTTCTGTACAATTGAGAAGATTATTAAAGTATTGTTTGAGAATTGTACAGTTTTCTTTCGTGTTCGTTTCCAGGGACCCATCTGTTCTTCGAAAGCAGAGGCTAGGAGGCTGATAACACCTAATATTTTCTTTGAATGTTCTGTAAAAATTTCTTGTGTTATTTCTCTTAAAATCTTCTTCAATTTCTTTTAGCCTGTTGTTGTCGTACGCTCGTTTTTCTCTTCTGATTTCCTTTGATGATTGTTTTTGAACTTCGTGAAATTCCTTCCATGTTTCGGATGTTCTGTTACTGCTGAACTTCATCCATGCCTGTGTTCTTCTCTCAGTGGCTTGATCACAAAACGTTCCACCACCTATGTTTTCGTTTTCTAGGAGGTTGTGCCCAACGCATTGCCTTTTGAACTGTGGTCGCAAGATCTGTCCAAGTGTCTGTTGGATGCCTATTAATTTCTTCAATGATTTTGTCCCTGTTTATCTTCAAATATTCTGGGTCAGGCTTCACTATTTTGTTTTTTGTTGTCTTTTTCTGTCTTGGGATTGGTCTAATCTTGACTTGTAACAAATAATGGTCAGACTCGAAGAACCCTTTACGCGTTCTGACATTTAAAATTTCCTGCGTATTTTTGTTAGAAATGGCCACATGATCAATCTGGAATTCTCCCCATACGGTGTTGGGTGCTTTCCATGTTGTAAATTTTCGTCTTGGCTTTTAAAATTGTGTCGAAATAATTTTGAGGTTAAAATTTTGACAATATTTTATGAGGTGTTCCCCATTTTTGTTTGTGCGATAGTGTGCTAAATGAGGGCCTGTGATTTGTCTGTATTTTCTCTCCTTACCTAATTGCGCGTTAAAGTCTCCCATTAAAATTTTAACATGCCTTTCTGGTATGTTGTTTGTTACTTCTTCCATGTCTTCCCAGAAGTCTTCAACTTCTTGTGGTTTCTTTCTATTTGCTCATTTGTAGGTGCATGTGCATTGATAATCGTGTAACCTTTATTACCTGATTTGAAGGAGAGTGTGGAAATCCTTTCTGATATGGAATTAAAGTCAATAATGTTATCCATGACTGATTTGTGTACTGCAAATCCTGTTCCAAACAATGATGGTGTACCTCTTCTGACAGCAGGTTTACCTTTATAAATCCCATAATTTTCTGTGTTGAAATGGTTTTCATCTTGAAAACGAGTCTTTTGAATTGCAAGAATCTTTATTTGAAATTTTTCTAACATGTCTGTGAGTTGTTTTAGTTTTCCAAGTTTGAAGAGAGTATTAACATTGAGAGTGCCAATGTAGTGTTTGTGTAGAGATTTTGAGAAGCTCCGACTCTTCTCCTCGTGATGTTCCTGGTCCCCCAGAATCCGATGACCAGGAAAGTCCAGCACGGTGACTGGGGCCTGGGGTAGCGGATTTCTTTCCTTTTGTTCCATCATGATTGCTTCAAGTTGAAGGTGGTTGTGGCGATCTTAAAGAAAGTTCACGATGATTGCTGACTTGATTGTTGAGATCAAGACATATTTCACAGCCGCACCAACTAGGTGAACAGACGCTGACCAATAATCGCTGGATACCAGAACAGACACTATTGGATTTTGTGTGTTTGGTCCGCGAGAGCTATTTTATTTTGCTCAAGTCCGCCGGCAAGCCGGTGAGGACCCCCCTATCCGCCACCTGGGACGCGTCGCGTCTGAGTATCACCTCTCCGCCTGCTACGACAACGTAGTAGGTTCGTGGATATATATATATATATATATATATATATAGTGTGCCCTTGTATATAACAGCGTCGTATATACGAGAATCAAACTTCGGGGAGCGTTCAGTCCGGATATGCTTTCACTAGAGCTCAAATACCAGACGGCTGCTTACAATTACAAGGACCATATGCAAAACTACAAACTAAGAAATGAGTGAAAAACAAATAAAATTACCACCATTTAATAACTGAATAAAAACAACAAAACATAAAAAAAATATAAACAAAGTCCACCCTGAACTTCACTCCCACAGTACAATAATTTACACAGATCTGAGTGGCCTAGAAAGGTCCACTCCAAAGAAATAAAATTGTGGATCAAATTCCACTTGTCTGATTAATATGTATGCACGCGTATAACTACGCTAGAGAAGAAATAAGTACTTTTGATGGAGATTTGCTCACAGATGGAACAGCCAATATGCTTGCAAACCCCCATACTGCAAACCATTATTATGGCTTTATGGGACACACTCGTAGAATAACATACCAACAATTAACATTTTACTGACACACGCAACCATTTAAAATTTATAAACTAATTGATCTCCATCGAGATCGCAGTGAGTCAGGAAACTCCCAGCAAAACAGAAGCTTGCCCAATGGCTCAAATTGCTCAACACAATATGACAACAACGTGGCCGAACATCGAGACCACCCGAGGTCAATGAACATGACAATAATTAAACAAAAAAATAAGATGCCTAAAATCCGATGATATTTACATGAAATAAAAGCATGGATAAGCTAACACGCTGGGACTCGATCAATCAAAACGCGAACAGCACCCATTTACCGATTACAATTCTTTTATCATTAAACAGGCTTTATTTTAATATAAGATAAACAATTACGAAGAACGGAGACCAGGTCCGTGAATACTAATGAGCACAGCTTGCTCCTTATCTGATGGAGTGCGCCGCGTAGAAATACCTTCACTTACCACTCATTAGCGTCTGTGTTCAAAACCAGCCCTCCTTGTCGAAGCTTTGAGTCATGCTATTTATAACAAGAGACTAGACAGTCCCGTTACGCCACCTGTTAATCGCGACATATAAATTCACACACTTCTTGTCAATTCCAAAGAATTGCAAGAACATCGTAGAAGGGGATTCCAACATTTTCCTCGCAAGGATTAAATGCTTAACCTGGCCAAAGCTTCAGACAGAAACCAGGGTTCCCGAAAACTCCTATCCCATAAAACACATATTTGCAGACTCAACAAAGCATTTAGGGCAGAACACAACACAAATCTACCACGGGCCGACACTCCAATCAAATATCATAGATTTTGTGTACCAAGACACTAAAAGGGAAACTTCATCAACAAATAAAGTCATTGGGCATATGACCCCTCACTTAACAAAAATGCAACAAACGGCAATTAACACACAAGCCTGTGTAACAATAAAAATCTATACAATAAAAAGATTTCCCACCAATTCTATTATCTACTCTAGTTAATTCAGTTTCGCTTCTGTTATGATATCGGTTCCCAATTTGCGTCGCTTAGCCGCGCATTTTACGGTAGCGATACGCACTCGAGTACGCTTGCCCCGTGTACTTGACATCAACAAAAAAATAATCTTCATACAGATAGAATACATGCCACGTTGCTCATGAACTAAACTAAAGTGTGTCAGTACCACAAACCAACTACAATAAAACACGAAGACAAAAATAAAATAAAATATTTACACAAAATAATATGTTCCCACAAAACCAAAACTAGTTTGTCAAATAATTAAATTATTTAGTACTTATTCCTCTTTCTGCGTCGTCTCATCGAACATCGCTTGACATTCTCTCTCCAAAGTGTTTAGCTCATCTCAGACCACATGGAGCCGTAGAAACGTTGGTTCGATGTCTTTCTCTGGGTCTGGAGTTCCATCTTGACGTTGAATAAAAATAAAAATAAAATGTTATTTATAGTCACACGTAATTTTCTATCTAAATTTTGCCAATAGTTACTTTATTCACCATTTGTCTAGTGCAAAATTAAACGTAGACTTTCCCTAATAGTTGTAGTCGTGGGAGACTACTAAAATCTTACCGATACACAAATTTCACACTCAGCTGTGCGCACACAACTTTATTATAATGTTTTCAATAATGACCCTATCTCTGATAAATTTAACACAGTATATCTTCACGGTATGGAAAAGAATAAGTGATCACCTCACGGTGTCACCAAGAATCGACCTCCTCGTCACTCAGACGACAGTATTTATGTGAATATGGCAAAAAGACGGAGGGAGAGGGAAATCTATCACTAACTTCTATAATAATGCGACTATTGGCATGCAACAGGTATCAAACAGTTTGAAAAACTATACAGGTCACAATGGGGCTATCGTGCTCTGGAATCGATCATAGATTTCGTTAATCCAATCTTTCCCGCTTTCAACTTCAAGCCGGCGTCAGACGCTCCCTTGGCGCTAAAATTGGTGACCCTCTCTGATTGGTAGTTCATGACGTCAATATCGTAGTTTAGAACAGAAGCCTCTGTCCTATGATTGGTTGAAAGTTCCTCTCATCTCTCTCATCCAGCAACTATCTTACTCGTAACGCTAGGGTGACAAAGAAATTACGGTCTGAAATGAGTCAGGACCCCAACACACCTTTGTCTGATAAAGTGTCTGTCAAACATTCCGATCTCGTCACTCCTCTGTTTCAGGACTGGGCACGTTCAAACGTACTGTCTCCACATAAGCTTGACATTTCGCAATCCAGTCTGGCCTTCCTGTATGATTCTGGCAGTAAAATCAGAATATAATGAAATGAATAATTAGAATCATTAATATGCGTAGCTTATTAAGGGTTCAATATATACATACATAAATTATATATAACTTTTGAACTGACGGTGGTTTTGGGGTCTGGGGGATGTGAAACGCGAAGATATGTCGAAATTTTCCAGAAGTCGAAACATGGTACCCATTGCAATAGTTAGCTTTCCAATGAAATCTACCTCTGGTTGGTTCCTCAGTTTAGGTGCTGCGACAACGCGGTCATCTAACCCCGTGTACTTTGGGTGAGTGTAGAATCTGTCTGATACACGGTGTGAATTGTAATGGCTGTATTAGTCTTAATTCGGGTAAGGACTTCAGACGGTCAATTTCAAGCAGTAGTTCCTAATGTTGCTACCAGGTAACTACCGCCAACGACACCTAGCTGTGAACTTGGCTACTAGATGCCACCCCAACCAGCAACTCGCAACGAACGTAGGAACTTCCCCTCCAAAGGAAAGCATACTGAGGGATTCTAGCGCTCTTAGAAAATCCGACGACTTCAGCCGGCTTTGAAACCGCGACATTGGGCATAGAAGTTCAGCATGCTACCAGTTACGTCACCGAAGCCGCTTCCCACTTTGTCAGGCGGCTTCGGTGGCGTAGTCGGTAGCATGCTGAGCTTCTATGCCCAAGATAACGGGTTCAAACCCGGCCGAAGCCGTCGGATTTTTTAAGAGCGTTAAAAATCCCTCAGTATGCCTTCCTTCGGAGGGGAAGTAAAGCCGGCGGTCCCATGTCATAGATTTATGGCATGTTAAAAATCCTTCCACTAATTGCACCTGTGTGAAGCTAAATTGGATAGGTTAAGAATATATACAACGCTCTTTGGTTTCTATGTTCGTTGCCGAGAGCCGACTGCGGCGGCGTCTATAGCTCAGTTATGAACTTGGCCTCTTAGTCGTCGACAGTGGCGCTTGGCGGCAAAAGTAGGAACTATCTGAAAAATTGTTAGTTGCAGTACTTAAATTAACAAACAGATAACACACACTAATACAGTCATCACAATTAACACCGGTTATCAGACAGATTCTACACACACCCAAAGTACACGGGGCTACATGACCGCGTTGTCGCAGCCCCTAAACTTAAGAACCAACCAACCACTTAGTCAGATGGAAACACTGAATCTGATATCGTGCAAGTGCGTTGTCATGGCAACGTCTGATGGCTCATGCCTCATCAATTTAGTAGTGTTGCCATGGCAACCACTGATAGCTCTTGGCATTTTCTTATAATTCCGAAATCATTTTTCTCGTCCCTTGGCGTAATGGTGGGTCATATCAAAAATTCTCTCAGACAAAAGTTTTAGGTAATTATTAGGGGAATATTGTCCATTTTGTACGGTTTTGCTATTGTGCCTATTAAGAGAGTTATGATTAATGTTTTCCGAAAAACCCACTTTTTCCCACCCCTTTGGTCAATGGTTGGTGCTATAAAAAACCTCTTCAAACATAAATTTTTGGGCTTTATCCCGCACATAGTATGAACGTTGAACGGATTCGATATTTCACATATTAAGAGAGTTATAGCAATATTTCACTTTTTCGAAAAAAGTCCCCCATTTTCACCCCCTTCGACCGATTTAGCCCAGTAACGAACTCGATCGAGATTTTATAGGTATACATATTCGGTAAAAAATTCAAAGTGATTGGTGCAAAATTACGGCAGTTATCGTGTCCACAATAAACTGATATACATATATATATATATATACATGCATAAATTATATATAAACTTTTGAACTGACGGTGGTTTTGGGGTCTGGGGGATGTGAAACGAGAAGATATGTCGAAATTTTCCGGAAGTCGAAACATGGGACCCATTGCAATAGTTAGTTTTCTAATGAAATCTACCTAAAATCAAATTGTACAATTTATATTTGTTAAATTTATCATATTTCTACGCATTGTTAAATATATAAAACTATATCCTTTTGCTTCATCATTTTCTATAAAATAACGATTAGGCAGGATCCTACTTCCCCTAACTCTACCAAAAAGCTCATGCTCGCTTTAAGAAAATCAAGCATGAAATTAAAAAAGGTTCCACTATTTGTTTTATTTGAACAAAAACTCTCCACAAACACTTTTTCAAAGTCGCTCTTAGCTTTTATAGCTAATTCTAACTAGCCAGTAAGGCAAGTATAGCTAGCTCCGCCAGCTTCCTGCTTGTTGAAACTTTCTCTATAACTTAAGGTCGGTTTTCCAAATTTAAGTTTTTCTTCTTGTCTAAACTTTGAGTCAGCACTTTGCTGGGTAGAAGCTTAGCCTTTCTTGAATGCAGCCATTGGTGTTCTTACCAAAATTTAAAACGAAAATTTTCAAAAACAATCAAATTGTTCCCAAAAGCACTGTAACTACTTCATCGCTACCCTTCCTGGAAGCATTCGGCCACTCCTTGGAAATTCTACAATTCCAAGAACTAAAAACATCACGGCGAATTTAAATTATTTGCGCCTTTCAAAACCGTCGATTAAACCTAACTCCTTTGAAAGGATATACAATAAATCTGTCATTCTTTGTCATGCCACACTACCACCCTTCCCCATATTACCCAATTTTAGGCTGGGAAGGGAAAGCACAAACGCCACTTGCTTGCAAATAGCCCAAGCTCCAGCTGCATTTCCCGTTAGCTAAGGCCAGGTCCATACCCATTTTAGGTGTTTCACGGGCTTTGCAGTGACACTCGTCACTAACTGATTCAAATTCATTTTGTTTGCTTAGTGTTGGACTCTCTTCCTATTTACCCACACTTGTTCTTCATTCCGAAACCCACTTTCCCTTCCTTTTCTCTTCATCATCCCTTGGGGGTAGGGTTAATTCCAAGCAAAAACCTACCCAGCGACCATCCGAAATATTTAAACGGTTCTCAATATCTACGAATCTATTCCAACAATCAAACTGAAATTTTGTATATTGATAGAGGCGATTAACATAAATAGGATATATGAAAGTAGGCTGTATAGTTCTTCACGGAACTACTTGTTAGTTATGTATAAGCAAAGGGAAGGAACATGCAATCATACTAATATATAAAAATGAGATGGTGTGTGTCTGTCTTTCTGTCTGCCTGTCTGTCTGTGTGTTACTCAATAACGCAAGAACCACTGGTCCGATTTTAATGAAATTTTGCATGGATGTAGCTGATTTACCATGTTTACGTATAGGATACTTTTAATTTCGATATTTTGCACTATTAAAAATGGCGACCATTTTAGTTACGTCACTACACCCTTTGGTTTCAAAATTTCATATTTCCATGTCAAATAAAAAGAGAACGCTAAGAAATAGCAAACTTTTGATGGCACGTACGAGCTAAAAAAATTAATTTCCTATCCGAAATGTCCTTACCACTTTTCATTTATCTCCAACGGTTAGCGAGTAAAACCCACTTATATGACGTCACTACACCCTTTGGTTTCAAAATTTCACAATTCCATTTCAAATAAAAAGAGAACGCTAAGAAATATGCATACACAAGATTTAACATTTAATTTGCTATCCAAAAGGTCCTTATCCCTTTTCGTGTATCTCCAACGGTTAGCGAGTAAAACCTAAATTTGAGCAATAAAACACGGTCAACACCGAGCGGTGCAATATATCTCTTCATACATAAAAAATAAAGTTTGTATGTTTTATTCGCAATTTCTACAGAAATGTGAGTTATTTACGGGTTTCAGACTGTTTTATTATGGATGCGCGCGAAAATAATTTTTTGGTCTGTCTGTTTGTTTGTTTGTTTGTTTGTCTGTCGACAACTTTGTTCCCTTATAACTCGAGAACGGCTGGGTGTATCAACATAAAATTTGGTACAGATATCCATCAGAGGCACGACACTAATCATTGATGTAACCCTTCTCCGTATCTCTCATAAAAGAGGGCCCAGCCCCTTAAAATACATGCTGAAATAGGAGTAGATGGACGAGACAAAGATCATTTTCAGCCCCTCAATGTGAGAGACAAAACTCGGGGGCCCTAAAGGGTCCCCGAAATCCACATTTTAAGGCCCTAAAACCAACCGTTTTTGAGATATTCCCAGAAAAATAATGTCATTTAATAAACTAATGAAAGAATTCAAACCGGTAACCATGGCCACAGATTCTCAGAGGTCCATCTATTGCTGTAAGACGCAATGCAATTCCATTAATTACATTGGTGTGAAAGTTTGCAAACGGCTAGAAGGTTATCACGGAAAAGCTGTAAAATTCATTAATACGTATAATGCGCTTAAGGGGGTCAAGGGGTCACTAGAATTTTTTCACGCGATTTACACCTGGGGGTGTGGTACGGCAGGTCTATTATATTCCTATCCCTATATTATATTATTATTAATAGAATTATATTATGGCGTACAACGAGGAGACAAAGCCCCTCGGTGCCAGAAACAAAACTTGGGGGCCTCGAAAACTACATTATAAGGCTCTAAAACCAACAGTATCTGAAATATTCCCAGAAAACTAATTTAATTTAATTTAACAAACTAATGAAGGAATGGAAATCGGTAACCATGATAACATTATATCAAGGGGTGGCATCCAACTTTCCATCTATTTCTGTAAGAAGCAATGTCACTCCATTTATACCTTGCCACGGTGGGTGAGTGAATAGCGTGTCGGTCTACTAATCCCAAGATTGCAGGTTCACTCCTGGCCGTGGTAAGTGATTTTTGAAAGGCGGCAAAAATACGACTCGCATGTCATACGATGTTGGCATGTCAAAGAACCCATTTGAATTCAGTAGGCCGTGTTCATAATGGCAAAATTAATCTCAGCAGTTTCCGCCAACACAAAGTTCCTCATTTCTCTACTAGAAAGTGCTATAGTGTTCAAGGAGCTTAGATATCTACCCTCCTTGACTTTCATAGTGATTCAAGGAACAACGAAATTTCGACATGCAAGCTACACTCTAGGTGTCAAATTACGAAGCTTGCACCCGGCACCGAGGCCATACGATATTATTATTAGGCTACTCCATTTATTACATTTCTGTGAAAGTTTGCAAATGGCTATAAGGTTATCACGGAACCAACGTAGACTGTATAATTCGTCAATGCAATTAAGGGGGTCAAGGGGTAACCTAGAAATTTTTCATGCCATTTCACGTGCGACATATAGTACAGAAAGTCTATTATATCTCCAAACAGCAACATTATTTTCAAAAAATCCTGAATTGAATCAGCATTTTTTGCGGCTTTTAGGAATTTGGCCCATTTGAGGCTAATGAACCTGAATTTTCATGCACTACAAGCCTTTATAATTTATGAAAGAGGTCTTCCTGTGTATGGGGACCTAACACAACGTAGAGGGTCATTTTTTATGTGAGATGTATTGCGTTTCGTCTACAAGGCTTTCAAATCTATTTCACGCCAGGAAGTACACGTTAGGTGAATTTAGTTTGAGAGCACATTTTAATTAATCTTTTTTTTTTGTCGACATACGGGTTCATCGTAAGGATGATTTTGTTTGATACCGTATGGTAGATATACCCATATTTGGATATCTGGGTGATATGTTTAGACAATAGAATTGTCTGTCTGTCTTTCTGTGTTTCTTTATGTACGCCTATAAATCGTGTTCGGATGCTTGGTGCATCGTAAAATTAGGTGTGGTAAACATGAGTCAATACACCAATCATTTATAAAACTCCTCACCGTACTTTTCATACAGTAGAAGGGTGGATATAGGGAAAAACGTCTCAAAATACATGCTAAAATAGGCGAAATATAAAAGTTATCCAAGAAGGACGATCAAAGCATATGTTGCGCTTCTCATTGTAGGACACAAAATTCGCGAGTCTATAAAGGGTCTCAGAAAATCACATTTTAAGGCCCATAAATTAACAGTGTGTGTGATATTTCCAGAAAACTAACTTCGTTCTGATAAACTTATGAAACCTTTGCAACAGTAGCTCAATTGATAATGTCTGGTGTTAATATATAACACCGTTCGAAGAACGGGTACTTCTGCTAGTATCATACTAATTCTAGCCCTAAATATGAAGCATGGGACAAAGTACACTACTCTATGCAGTAGGCCTATCGTCCTCATATTCTTTGTACCAAACTGTGTTGTCCTCCGTCCAATATTGCTTTGAGCTTGGGCTCGCTGCGTGGCTCAGCGATAACGTTCTCGTTTGCTGTGCCCAAGGTTGTAGGATCGAATCCTGGCGTAGTCAGTTGGCATTTGAGATTGCACAAATGCGAGAGAGCCGTAATAGTAAATTTACTGGCACGTTAAAGATCCCCTTCGGGGCGAAATTCAGGCACCTCGGCGTCCCTAAGAGTCACAGTAGTTAAAAGGGTCGTAAAACCAATAACATTATTATTATGCTATTAGCTTTGTCCCGCGGCGTAGCCGTGCTCGTTAAATCGTGCACCACGACCGCGCGGGCTGCTGCAGCAACCCCTGAGATCGTTGGTTTGAATCCCAGCACTGACAGTGGCTCTCGTAATGTGATTTTGTTCCTGGGGCATCTTACTTCATATCCCGGGGCACCTAGCTCACCCCCGACCCTAAAAATAACAGCTAACACACTACTACATTTACCACAGAGACACAGCTTATTATAGAAATTCAAAGCACACACACACCCCAAGAAGTTCCAAACTTTTGAAATGAATTAAAACAGTGTTTGTTAATTTTTGTCATTGATCGTGGATTTCATTCCTTATAGCAGGCTATCGAAGATCCCCTGATGGCATGATGTGGCACGCGAGACACCTGTTGAGACTGCTTGTCCAAGAAAACGAAGATGATAGCTTAAGTGGTGGAAATATTGTAAGGCAGAGAAGGTACGATTTTTATGAAACGATGCTACGTAAGAGTAGAAACTTCAAAACTTGCCCTTTAAGTCTCAAAAGAATTGAATAATGCCGGTCACGCGACCTTATGTCACGCAAAGCTTGCGTTCACTATGTTCCTAGATTTCTTGCGCAGACATCAGCTCAGTAAAGGACATTCAGTGCATGCAAATTTTATCTACTTATAGTTACTTACATTTAGAGTTATACTAGACCAATTTAAATATTTTTAGCCTATTTTCATCATATAAAATATAGGGTAAAGTCGCCTCCGTAGCGTAGCGGTCAGCGTCATAGCTGCCGCCCCGGAGTTCCCGGGTTCGATTCCCGGCTCTTCCACGAAATTTCAAGAGTGGAATGAGAACTGGAACGGGGTCTACTCAGCATCGGGTGGTCCAAATGAGTAGAGGGGGTTCGATTCCCACCTCAGCCATCCTCGAAGTGGTTTTCCGTGGTTTCCCACTTCGTCTTCGACCAAATGCCGGGATGGAGCCTACTGTAAGGTAACGGCTGCCTCCTTCCCTCTTCCTTGCCTAGCCATCCTAACCTTCCCCTCCCTTCCGTCATGAGGTTCCTGTTCGCTTTGCAGGTGAGACCACCTGGGCGCGGTGTTGGTCACACCTTCGCAGTTGTATCCACATCGATCGCATGTTCCCAGCTCTAGGACACTGCCCGTAGGGGCGGTAGAGGTGGGTTCCTTCGCTGAGTCGTCCATGGGAGCCACCAACCTGGAGGGCAAATTCGATTTTTAAGAAAATGATGTCTCTGATATTCATTTCTTAGAAATATGCCTTAGTTTCTTCTAGCCAGTTTATTTTGACCTTCTTTGAGTTCATTACTGTAAATAATATTTTGGTTAGTCTGTCGCTGTCTAATCTATAGATATAGAATTAGAGTTTCGGGCGTCTCTTGCGTACGGCATCAGTAAACATGTCAGTTAAAGAATAGCGGTCCGCTATTCTCCTCTTAATCAACATTCCATTTTCTTACGGTGTTTGAAGCCATTTTCAGTGTTGCCTTAGTAATCGAAATTTGATATTTTTCAGTTGGTCAACACGATTGTACCCAATTGTGATGGCTGCGTGGCTCAGGGGTAACGTTCTCGCTTGCTGAGCCCAAGGTTGCAGGTTCGAAGCCTGGCGCAGTCAGCTGGCATTTGAGGGTGCGCAAATGCGAGGGAGCCGTGTCAGTAGATTTACTGGCACGTTAAAGATCCCCTTCGGGGCAAAATTCCGGCACCCCGGCGTCTCTAAAAGCCAGTGCAGTTAAAAGGGACGTAAAACCAATAACATTATTATTACAATTGTGATGGATTATACCATAACCCTGAAAAGATTTTACACGAGACTAATAAAATTGTATTTATTAATTTACATAATAATAATAATAATAATAATAATTATATCGTATTGCCTCGGTTGCCGGGTGCATGCTTTGTTAATTGACGCCCAAAAGCCAGCTTGCATGTCGAATTTTATCGCTCCTTGGAACGCTATGAAAGTCAAGGAGGTTAGACACTATAGCGCTTTCTAGTACAGAAAGGAGGAAGTTTTGTGTTGTGAACGATTTTCTGGTTCAGCAGAGTCCAAATTTATATTCCATCACTTCTTTTACACGATCTGTCTATATAGTTTTAATTATCTATTACCTTATTATTATTAATTCATGTATTTCATTCTTTTATTATGTCATTTTGCAGTCCTCCGCTGTACTTTTCTCTTTCTTTACTTCTCTTATTGATGCCATCTGGTGGCATGAATTAGGCATCTCTTCCTATCCATTTCTCGTTCACAATGGACGGCTAACCCTACTTTCTGATCTCTCCGATTTTATCGGAGGTTTTCGCTTCCAACTCTTTTGATAAGTATACATATTGAGATGAGCTGAAATACGTATATTTTTCTATTAATTAACGTAATTGGATTTATTTTTGTTCGTTTATTTGTGCCGCTTTTTACCTTACGAAAACAAAGCAATATCTCGGTAAGTAGTCTCCATGTTCCTTTTCTCGATATGCATGAATTAGTGAACTGTTACGTGCGTCTTGTACGAGCATGTTTCGCTATTCTGTATATCTATTTTGTTCTCCTTTTCCCATGTGTTTATGCTTTTGTCCCTTTCCCCTTTTCTTATTTATTCTTGAGTTCAGTATTTAGTTGGGTGTTATATACATCTTGGACTTGGCGTTGGGCATACATGCATGTTTTGGGATCCCGTGTGTGTGTGCAGTGTGTGCTTCGGCCTCCTTGCATTTCATGTATTTTCGGGATGCTCATATTACTGCTATGATGTTCGTCTGGTCTCGTCTGTGCCTGGTGTAAGATATTTTGGTCATGGCATATTACTACGGTATTGCTATGCACCCCAATCTTAGGACAGACCTGTACTGTCGCATCGTATACTTCATTCTTTTCTGATCCAAGCAATGTCTTGATTTTGCACCACTACCTACTGCACTCAAGATCTTTTTCTTTTGTGTCTTTGAGTGAGATTGCGGTTGGTTACGCAAATATTTTTCTCATGATCCTTTTCTCCCCTTTTCCTGCCTATTCCCCTATTACTGAGATATCTACCTTTAGATATGCTTCCGTAAGTCTATTGCGTTTTGTTTCTGTTTAACGGTGTGTTTATGCACGATTCTCTAATACGTACTTCCTTCTCGCCTCAATATGTATTCTTATTTGTTTCTTTCTTTATCTAACTCGGGAGCTCCTTTTGGGACTGTAACGCCTACTTTGTTACAGTCACAAGAATCTACGTCAGCTCCTATTCATCTTTTCTTTCCCAACGTCATTTTTCTTAAAATCCCTACTCCCTTTCGGCAGTGGACGTATCTTGATGTGCTCCACTTATTTTAGGTTCATCCTAGCTTGTTATCGTTCCTCTCGCTTCGGATCTTATGCATATCTTCGTATATATAAAAGTGAAAGTCTGTATGTATGTGGGTATGTATGTATGTATGTATGTATGTATATTTGATCCGTATACAAATCTACACCGTTACATCAATCTCAAACAAACTTTGCATACACATGGTTTAGGACCGAGAAGGAACGGCTGGCTACATGGCATTTCGATAGTCGTTCTCATTCTTCTGATTTCGGCCTTTTTGCACACGAGAAAAGGCTAATTTAGTTAGAAAATAAACTGATAAATTAATGGCAAGGCCGGCCATCTCCATGGCAACACTAGCTCAAGACTAAGACCATAAATCCAATAGAAGGCTGATGACGTCACATTCTTGAGACCAACATCTCGATCAGCTGTCTGAAGGGAATTGCGTATAGTGATGATAGAATGATCCAATATGAAGCTCCTTTTGTATTCCTTGACGTTGCTTAGCATTGGCCGTTAGCCATTACCCTTCAGTCAGCTGATCGAGATGTTGGTTTCACATCACAGTACAGGCGCAGTGTGGCAATGCGCCCTCTATTGTATTTATGCTCTAAGGCTCAAGACGGGGCCACCAAGTTTCTATCTATCTCGGTGGGAGGCCATCCTACACCCACTGCCAGGTAGATCACATCCCTCCAAGCTGCTTTAAACTGCCTGTCTCTTTAGCACAAGATAGGTTGCAGCACCAACCGACTGTGATCGCCGCGGCATTTGCACTGCCAGATGGATCGCATCCCTCCTGGCTGCTTTAAACTGCCTGCCCATTCAACACTCAGACGTGTACAGGAGCAGTGTATTTCTTTCTGAGGGTTCTGATAATAGGTAGCCAGGACTCATTGAGATTGTAGCTGGTGTCACGATTGAAATTATCTCGGTGTTTACGTATTTCTACCACCTCCCTGATGATTCTGGGACGATATTGCTGTATACGGGCAAGAACATCCACTCCTTGGAACATGACATCATAGCCACGTGTTAAAGCATGATCAACAACAGCTGATTTATAAGGTTGAATGAGCCTGATACATCTATTATTATTACAACCGGGTATCTACAGAGTTCCCTGTACTTGTGGCAAGGTTTATATCGGGCAGACTTCGAGAACGATATGCACTCGCATTAAGGAACATAATGGGCGGGCAGATTAAAGGAACCAGGAGGGATGCGATCCAGCAGGCAGTGGCCACACCATTTATTATCTAAAGTACGATAAAAACATTAGAAATCTGAACGCAATAAAAATCTGAAACCGTATCTCTTTTATTAACAGGGGTCGTAATAGGGAAATGAAATACAAAAAGAAATACATTGGCAAACCCTGCATTCGACATACTATTGCAGATTGTTCTTAAAGTAGCATTATTTTTTTCTTTGTGATTAGATTTTGGATGATAAGGACCAAACAGTAGCTACGGCGGTAGTAACACAATTTGTCACCAGGACCGGTGTTGGCGGTAGTAACACGAATGACACCAGGCACTGCAATGGGCAGAGGCAATCCAAAGATATTAGTGTTGACCAAAGAGGATATAAATAATGTAATGGCCAATGCTAGCGGAAGCCATGACTACACTTGGGTTATTGACAAACGAGTGATGTTCTTTGTACATATATATGATCACTTATTTCTTCAAATGAAAAGTGTGTTCATCCACTGCCATCGTAATTTACAGGCCATCATGCAGCGACTCAAACGATTGATCAGCTGATCGGTAGGGAGGTAGAGATGGCGACCATTTTGCTTTGTGCTGTGTTTATGAATGATTATCTGCGTGGAAAGTGATACTTGAGAACGCTTCTACTTACGTCATCTATAATGAGGATGATTTATTTTCTGGAACCAATGTTCATTTTGTAGGTAGGTTATTGTATCTACGTTAATTTTGCGTTGCATGTTTGACATCACACAGAAGGTTATGTTTTAGTTAGGACCTCTATATCACTTATTCTTTCGACTCATAGAAGGCTTTTTGTATGGTAATAAAATGTTGTTAGTTCAGGAAACCTCCTTCCCAGGTCACAGGTGTGTCAAAAGTTTGTTTATAGCAAATACCGGTATTATGAAGAAATGATAATGTGGCTTGTTTCTCCTTCCCTACCACGACAATTTAAGAAAGCAATGCATACACAACATTCCTAGAAATTATTTGTACATTACGGGGGATACAAGAGTGTGTGTTAACATTTCCCTGAAAGTAAGATACCGTACCATTCTCGGTAGAGAAGAGCTAATCGCCTTGATGGTACGTAGTTAGTTAATATGGTTTCAATTATTGTATGAAGTTCCCAAACTTCAGCCTATGCTAGGACTGGAAACATTTCTAATATGATAATGCTGATGTTAAGTTACTTACCATATGTAAATCAGAGAAGCGATATCCAATATTCAGTATCTACTGAAGTCAGTCCAAGTTACATTATTTGTGAGAATGGTCTCTCGATCAAGCTCAAGTGAATATGGTAATGTTTTCGTGGCAGCATTTGTATAGACTGTATTTACATTAATGTGATTGTTAGCACCAGGTGTATGCACTGTAGGTTCTTGATACCTGATTTCAAGATTACAACCCATTGTAAATTCCTGATGCAAGAAACAAGTTAGAATGAGTCATAGAAAGTAAGTGCTGTTAGGATTGGCCCTGTTTAAGTCACCGTGAGGGTGGCCTGTGCATTGATTACAGTTAGAGATAGGTTACATTGTGGTTTGTCATCCACGAGCAGTTTAGGACGTGATCTGTTGAATAGCCAAGAGTAATGTGGGGTTTTCTCTGGCATCTACCATAAACCTTTTCAAAGCGGTGAACAACGATAAAATGGCCAATAATAGATCTTATTCTCGACGTCAAAATACTGCAGTTAAGCCCTGTTTGTGTGTTTCAACGTCCTAGTAAATGTACCGACAATGTGCCATTTTGTTCACTCTCAAAATGCCAGCTACATCGGCCGGATTCGAACAAGCGGAGCGATGCCTTATGTAGGGGTAACGGATGGAAGTGCCAATCAGGTCTAAATAGCATTGCTATTTTTCTACGTCTTGAAGCGGGAGGGTAATTTATATTAGGTTTGAAGATACTGCGTGTGAAGCGAGCTATCTGACTTGCTGCTGCGACTATAACTAAACTAGGCGTGACGTCACAGTAAGAGCCTTACGGCCTGTAGGCCTACATAACGATGGCAGTGCTTCATCCCACATTTTGCAGATTTCCTATGTATTAGCCATTTTATTGCTTGCTGACGAATGATATTGTGTAATGGTGTAGTTATCACGAATTCCCTGAGCTCCGCTATAGCCTTTTAGAGATCATTACGTTATGGATTTAGAGAATATTGGTTATCCTTCGAAATACTTTAGGGGCTAAAGAAGCCCAACGTGTTCTCAATAAATGCATCTTATTTAGCATTATACTGGGATTATACGTTGCTGCATTTACCTTAACTAGATGAGATAGGTTGTTTGTTTGGTTCCTCTGTTTAGGGGCTGCGACAACGCGGTCATGCAGCCCCGTGTACTTTGGATGTGTGTAGAATCTGCCTGATAACCGGTGTTAATTGTGATGGCTGTATTATTGTGTGTTATATGTAATTCAGGTAAGGACTACAGATAATTAGTTTTAAGTAGTTCCTGCTTTTGCTACCAAATGCTACAGTCAATGACACCTAGCTGCAAACATGGCTAATAGATACCACCACAACCACAACCTGACGGTGAACGTTGGAACTTAATAGCGTTAATCAAATATAACCAACAAATTTTACCTCCACACGAGTGAAGTTAGTGGAAGGTTCTTTTACACCACATAAATCTATGACATGGGCCCACTGGCTTTACTTCCCCTCCGAAGGAAGGCATACTGAGGGATAATTAACGCTCTTCAAAATCCGATGACTTCGGCCGGGTTTGAACCCGAGACCTTGAGCATAGAAGCTCAGCATGCTACGAAACACGCCACCAAAGCCGCCCAATATGAGATAATAGGCATGGAAATACAGCAATACTATTCCCTAATATGCAGCTACAGTAGGCTACACACTGACCTATGTACATGAATAAGCCATTTCTCCTTAATCACACCATTTGTGCGGGGTTAAAAATCGTAAATATATTTGACTCCAGAATGATGACTTTATATTCCAAACATTAAATAATTTAAATAGTGTTTCCTTTCAAAAAGGTAGATGCAACAATTTAACAAGAAGTTCCGTTAAGAACTATACAGCCTACTTTTCATGCCAATGATTATTCTACAGAATATGAACCTATCTAGAATAATGACGAAATTAAGTTGCTAATATCGAAATTTCCAATTAGTTCGAAATACTGTATACCTGGCATATGTATCCTAATAGAGCACTACAGTTGGCAGCCCTGATGACTGAATATATTCTGAGTTCCGTCTCTTACGGTACTAAATACAAAATTTGGTTGAAGTCCACTGGATAGCATGGACGTTACATGCAGTTAAACATTGGATCTAACAGCGCGCGTAAAATCATGTTGGCAACAATGTCATGCATGTATTGGTCAGAAATAATCTGAAATAATATGATCTATTGTTGTGCCAATTTTGAATGAAATCCATTAGTTAGTATAGAAGTTACATGCATTTTAAAATTGGACCTATCAGCAGGCTTAGAATCATGTTGGCAGCACTGACGTATATTAGTTACTCCAAATTCGTCTAGAATGCCAGGTACTATACGTGTGCAAAGTTTAGAGCTATTGGCTTGCATACTTTCTGATATATTGATATTAGGGTAACAAAAATAGGGACAGCACATATTAACAGTTGGCAGCCCTGGTTGCTCCTTAGAATACGCATAGTCATATCTGTTATGGTACACATAGCACATACGAAATTTGGTTGAAATCCAAATGATAGTATGGAAGTTACATGTATTTAAAGTTGGACCTGTCAGCAGGCTTAGAATCATGTTGGTAGCACTGACGTATATAAGTTACTCCAAATTAATATAGAATGTCAGGTACTATACGTGTGCATAGTTTAAAGCTGTCGGCTTGTATACTTTCTGATATATTGGTATTTGGATAAAATAAATTAGGAGCATTTATTAACAGTTGGCAGCCCTGGTAGGTCTTAAGAATACGCTCAGTCATATCTGGTTATGTACACATACAACATACGAAATTTGGTTGAATTCCACTTGATAGTGTAGAAGTTATATGCATTTAAAAATTGGACCTATCAGGAGGCTTATAATCATTTTGGCAACACTGCCATGTTTGGCCTCCTGGAAATTAAACTGAAATATTAAGATCTGTACGTGTGCCAATTTTGAAATAGCTCCCATTCATACTTTCCAAGATATCCAACACGGAGCTCAAATTTCAATTGCGATTTTTTAGCAGTTGGTAGCACTGACATCATTTTCAAATATGGCCGTGAGATATTCAGGTATAGATCTTTACTCCTACCAAATTTTGTTTCGATTGCTGCAGCCGTTTAGGAGTTGATAGGGGGGGACACACACACAGCCAGACAGACAGACAGACAGAAGGACAGACAGACAGACAGACAGACAGACAGACAGACATTTGCCCGATCTCATAAGTCTACTTTTTCCTCATTTTTGCAAAATGTGAAAAGTAGGCTAAAAATTAAAGAGCAATAGTGCTCTGAATTACACCCATTACAACAGAAATAAAGACTATCAGGAAAGTACTGTAATTGTGAGACTAGGTCCATGAGAAATGTTCATATACAGTCCTTTTTTTTTATTATTGATGCATTCTCTACTACGTTATTGTACTCCACAGTACCTTGCGCCTTGATTTACAGTGAGTAAATATTGCACTTGATTAACATCAGAGCCCAGGAGAACTATGTTTTAAACTCACTTAGGGGCAAAGTGAATATACTTCGCGAAATATATTGGCATGTATCTTTCTATAACAAGTAAATACACCTCCCGGGCAATGCCGGGTAAAATAGCTAGTTTGAAATACATGTCTTCTCGACAATTTCTTGCTTATCCTTTGTTGTCTTTTGTGTCTTTTAGTTTTTGTTTATTTTGGTTTTCGGCTCATGTTTGGCGAGATCTGTCATATGTGGGGACTTGGTTGAACTTATTCTCTTAACGAGGGTACGTTCGTCCACGACCCCGGGGTGCCCAGCTCATCTTCTCGAGTCCTGGCACGGTAGTTTCCCAGAACAATGGGCCCAGCACGAAACTATTCTACTCTCTCTTCCACTGCCAGTTTTACATCCTTCTCAAGAAGATTGCTGCTATGCCTGGTGTCTCGTGCACTCAGGTAGGTGCGAACCTAGTTCATCACTACGTTTAGGTTGGTGCAGTTGGCGGAAAATCCCGAGATTAATTTTGCCATTATGAACACGGCCTACTGAATTCAACTGGGTTTTTAAACATGCCAAACAACGTATGACATTCATGTTGTGATTTTTGTCGCCTGCCGAAAATCACTTACCCCGGCCAGGAGCGAACTTGCAAGCTTGGGGTTGGTAGCCCGACACGATAACCACTCACCCACATGAAATTAATAAAGGTGTATTTTCTTTTCATGTAAATTATTTTCAGGGAATAACCTATCACAATTGCATATAATCGTGTTGACCGACTGAAAACATTAAATTTCGATTCCATTTTCTCTCGTGAACCATACATTTTCCGGAGAATTTTCCGTACATCCTTTTCAATTTCTTTAATTTTAGAGTGATCACCAAGAGATATGGTTTCTGAGGCGTATAAAGCTTCCGGCAAAACAACTATCTCATATCTAGCGTCATATCTTTGCATTAAACGATATTTTTAGCCTACTTTTCACATTTTGCAAAAATGAGGAAAAAGTAGACTTATTAGATCGGGCAAATGTGTGTCTGTCCTTCTGTCTGTCTGTCTATCTGGCTGTGTGTACGTCCGCCCCTATCAACTCCTAAACGGCTGCAGCAATCAAAACAAAATTTGGTGGGAGTAAAGATCTATACCTGAAAATCTCACGGCCATATTTGAAAATGATGTCAGTGCTACCAACTGCTGAAAAATCGCAATTGAAATTTGAGCTCCATGTTGGATATCTTGGAAGGTATACATGGGAGCTATTTCAAAATTGGCAAACGTATAGATAACAATATTGCAGATTCATTTCCAAGAGGCCATACATGGCAGTGTTGCCAAAATGATTATAAGCCTGCTGATAGGTCCAAATTTTAAATGCATATAACTTCTACACTATCAATTGGATTTCAACCAAATTTCGTATGTGGTATGTGTACATAAACAGATATGACTGAGCGTATTCTTAAGAGCAACCAGGGCTGCCAACTGTTAATAAATGATCTCAATTTTTTTTATCCAAATACCATTATATCAGAAAGTATGCAAGCCGACAGCCATAAACTATGCACACGTATAGTACCTGGTATTCTAGATTAATTTGGATTATCTTATATACGTCAGTGCTACCAACATGATTCTAAGCCCGCTGAGAGGTCCAACTTTAAATACATGTAACTTCTATACTATCATTTGGATTTCAACCAAATTTCGTGTGTGCTATGTGTACCATAACATATATGACTGTGCCGATTCTTAAGAGTAACCAGGGCTGTTAATAAATGCTGTCTCTATTTTTGTTACCCTAATATCAATATATCAGAAAGTATGCAAGCCAATAGCTCTAAACTTTGCACACGTATAGTACCTGGCATTCTAGATTAATTTGGAGTAACTAATATAGGCCTTCGCCAGTGGTGCCAACATGATTCTAATCCTGCTGATAGGTCCAATTTTAAAATACATGTTACTTCTATACTAACAAATGGATTTCATCCAAAATTGGTACAACACGAGATCATAATATTTCAGATTATTTTTGACATTGTTGCCAACATAATTTTACGCGCGCTGATAAATCCAAGGTTTAACTGCATGTAACGTGCATGCTATCCATTGGACTTCAACCAAAATTTTGTATTCTGTACCTTAAGAGATGCAACTAACAATAGCCTATATTCAGTCACCAGGGCTGCCAACTGTACTGCTCTATTAGGCTACATTATATAAGGTATATTTCGAACTAATTAGGAATTTCCATATTACCAACTTAATTTCGTCATTATTCTAGACTAGCTGAAGTACCCGTGCTTCGCTACGCGTCATAAATAAATTAAAATGTGAAGGTGACAGTTAAAACAGGGGATAGGCGAGGTGTTGCGCAGAGGGACATTAGGGATGGAACATTTTGTCCAACTACACCGCTCGGCGTTGACCGTGTTTTATAGCACAAATTTAGGTTTTACTCGCTAGCAGTTGCAGATACCTTTCGGATAGAAAATGTAATTTTAAACCTCGCATATGCCATTTGCTATTTCTTAGCGTTCTCTTTTTATTTGAAATGGAAATATGAAAGTTTGAAACCAAAGGGTGTAGTGACGTCACTAAAATGGTCGCCATTTTAAATAGTGCAAAGTATTGAAATCAAAAGTAACCTATATGTTAACCAGGTAAATCAGCTACTTCCATGTAAAATTCACGTAAATCGGACCAGTGGTACTTGCGAGATTGAGTAATACACAGACACACACCATCTCAATTTTAGCCTCGCATCGCTCGCGTCATAGTCGTATCATATTGTTTTTCAATTAAATGCAGGTTTAACCCCGTTAACACCCCTTTAGAACCTGAATACCCAAAAATCCCTCCTTAGTAGACGTTTTCGACACACAACAAACAAACATATCCCCAAAATATCATTCTTCTAACTTTAATAATTTTGGTTGGTCGATGAGAGCAAACATCCAAAAATCCTTCCTTAGTGGACGTTTTTCTTCCAGAAGTTCATCCCTCCCCATATGCCCCTTAAATTGCATTTATGAAAACACGGTCGAACACCTATTTATTTTATTTATTTATTCATTTGTTTATTTATTTTTAAGCTGATAGATTTCCTCCGAGTTTCAGACTCCTCCCTATGTCGTTTAAGAGATACACGCTCAGTTAGGAATCTTTCAACCCCCACTTTTCATCCCTTTCACCTCATAATATACACTACATCGAAAAACCATTAGACATGTGTCAGCATATTTTTAATGATTAGTATATGTGCCAAGTATCACATCCCCAAATGAAACCACTCGTGAGATATTGTTATTCAATGGAAAGCACGTTTACCCCCTTAACACCTCTTTAGAACCTGAATATCCAAAACTCTTTCCTTAGTGGACGTTTTCGACATACAACGAACATATCCCCAAAATTTCATGTTTCTAACTTCAATAATTTTGGCTGGGCGATGATGAGTGAGTGAGTCAGACAGGACATTTTCTTTCATTTATTTTACCAGAATTTCACCCCTCCCCATGGTCCCCTTAAATTGGATTGATTAAAAAACGCTTGAACACCTATTAACTTATTTCTTAAGCTGTCTTTTTCCCCTGAGTCAGTCGGTTAGGACACTTTCTCTCCTTTTTTCCCCCCAGAATTTCACCCCACCCCATTGGCTCCTTAAATTAATTTATGAAAAAAAACAGTCGAAAACCGATTTACTTACTTTTTAAGCTGATTTTTTTTTCGCTGAGTTTCAAATTTCTCGCCTATGTCGTTTAAGAGATAGGCCTACACGCTCCATTAGGAATCCTTCAACCCCCACTTTTCAGCCCTTTCACCTCATAATAATACACCACATCGAAAAACGCTTAGACACATGTTGCGTATTTTTAATGATTAGTTTATATGCCGAGTATCACATCCACAAATGAAACCACTCGTGAGATATTGATATTCAATGAAATGCAGGTTTAACCACCTTAAGACCCCTTCAGAACCCGAATATCCAAAAAACCTCCCTTAGTGTACGGTTTTGACATACAACGAACATATCCCCGAAATGTCATGTTTCCAACTTCAATATTTTTGGCTGGGCGATGATGAGTGAGTGAATGAGTCAGGACATTTCCTTTCAATTTTTTTTTCTTCAGAATTTCACCCCTCCCTATGAACCCCTTCAATTTGATTGAAAAACAAACTGTCGAAAAGCTATTTACTTACTTTAAAGCAGTTTTTTCCCGTGAGTTTGATGAGTGAGTCAGTCAGTCAATCAGTTAGGACACTTTCTTTCCTGTCCCTCCCCCCGAATTTCACCCCTCCCCATGGGCCCCTTAAATTGGATTTATGGAAAAGCGGTCAAACACATATTTACTTATTTTTATGATGATTTTTTTTTCGCTGAGTTTCAAACTCCTCGCCTATGTCGTTTAAGAGATACACGCTCCGTTAGGAATCTTTCAATCCCCAATTTTCACCCCTTTAACCTCACAAACACATCGAAAACCCCTCAGACACGTGTCTTGTTACTTTTTAATGATAAGTTTATATGCCGTGTATCACATCCCCCAATGAAACCAATCGGGAGATATAGTTATTCAATGAAATGCAGGTTTAACCAACTTAAGACCCCTTTAGAACCTGAATATCCGAAAATCCTCCCTTAGTAGACGGTTTTGACATACAATGAACATATCCCCAAACTGTCATGTTTCTAACTTCAATAATTTTGCCTAGGCGATGATGAGTGAGTGAGTAAGTGAGTGAGTCTGGACATTTTCTTTCAATTTTCTTTTTTCAGAATTTCACCCCTCCCCATGAACCCCTTAAATTTGATTTATGAAAAAAAACTGTCGAAAATCTATTTACTTACTTTAAAGCAGTTTTTCCCCCTGAGTTTGATGAGTGAGCCAGTCAGTCAATCAGTTAGGACTATTTCTTTCCTGTCCCCCCCCCCAGAATTTCATCTCTCCCCATGGGCCCCTTAAATTGGATTTATGAAAAAACTGTCAAACATATATTTACTTCTTTTTTATGTTGATTTTTTTTCGCTGTGTTTCAAACTCCTCGCCTATGTCGTTTAAGAGACACACGCTCCGTTAAGAATCTTTAAATCCCCACTTTTCACCCTTTTCACCTCATAATATACACCACATCGAAAAACCCTCAGACACATGTCTTCTTATTTTTAATGATGAGTTTATATGCCGAGTATCACATCCCCCCATGAAACCAATCGGGAGATATTGCTATTCAATTAAATGCAGGTCTACCCCCTTAACACCCCTTTAGAACCTGAATAGCCAAAATTTCTCTCTTAGTGGGCATTTGCGGCCCTTGAGGAAGCTGCATACCAGATTTCATTCCAATCCGTTCGGTGGTTTCTGAGATTTCGTGATGAATAAATGAATGAGTGAGTGAGTGAGTGAGTGGTATTTGAAAAATATATAGTAGAAAGAAGATAGTGTCAAGTCTTTGTTATGCTAAACTCGGTTGACAGTGCTGTGTGAGCAGTTGAGTAACTAACGGGATTTCAAGTAAAGATCCTCATTTTCTATACCGGTAGTGCTGAGCGCAATTGGCATCAAGTCGGCCGTGTCTCGACTTGAGCTATGTTGCCATGGAAACTATCTATCTTGCCATTCCTTCATGAGTATATTTTATGATTTAATTAGCCTGTTTTTGAGTGAAAAATGGCCAAAATCAGAAGAATGAGAAAGACTATCGAAAATTCATGTAGCCAGCGGTTCCTTCTGGGTCCTGTACTATGTGTATGCAAAATATGGTTGAGATTGGTGGAACGGTGTAGATTTGTATACGGAACCAACATATATACATACATACATACATACATACATACATACAGACTTTCACTTTTATATATTAAGACTAGCTGAAGTACACGTGCTTCGCTACGCGTCATAAATAAATTAAAATGTGAAGGTGACAGTTAAAACAGGGGATAGGCGAGGTGCTGCGCAGAGGGAGATTAACATTTTGTCCAACTACACCGCTCGGCGTTGACCGTGTTTTATAGCACAAATTTAGGTTTTACTCGCTAACAGTTGCAGATACCTTTCGGATGGAAAATGTAATTTTAAACCTCGCATATGCCATCAAAAGTTTGCTATTTCTTAGCGTTCTCTTTTTATTTGAAATGGAAATATGAAAGTTTGAAACCAAAGGGTGTAGTGACGTCACTAAAATGATCGCCATTTTTAATAGTGCAAAGCATTGAAATCAAAAGTAACCTATATGTTAACCAGGTAAATCAGCTACTTCCATGTAAAATTCACGTAAATCGGACCAGTGGTACTTGCGAGATTGAGTAATACACAGACACACGCCATCTCAATTTTAGCCTCGCTTCGCTCGCGTCATAGTCGTATCATATTGTTTTTTGATGAAATGCAGGTTTAACCCCGTTAACACCCCTTTAGAACCTGAATACCCAAAAATCCCTCCTTAGTAGACGTTTTCGACACACAACAAACAAACATGTCCACAAAATATCATTCTTCTAACTTTAATAGTTTTGGTTGGTCGATGAGAGCAAACATACAAAAATCCTTCCTTAGTGGACGTTTTTCTTCCAGAAGTTCACCCCTCCCCATATGCCCCTTAAATTGCATTTATGAAAACACGGTCGAACACCTATTTATTTTATTTATTTATTTATTTATTTATTTATTTATTTATTTATTTATTTATTTATTTATTTATTTATTTTTAAGCTGATAGATTTCCTCCGAGTTTCAGACTCCTCCCTATGTCGTTTAAGAGATACACGCTCAGTTAGGAATCTTTCAACCCCCACTTTTCATCCCTTTCACCTCATAATATACACTACATCGAAAAACCATTAGACATGTGTCAGCATATTTTTAATGATTAGTATATGTGCCAAGTATCACATCCCCAAATGAAACCACTCGTGAGATATTGTTATTCAATGGAAAGCACGTTTACCCCCTTAACACCTCTTTAGAACCTGAATATCCAAAACTCTTTCCTTAGTGGACGTTTTCGACATACAACGAACATATCCCCAAAATTTCATGTTTCTAACTTCAATAAATTTGGCTGGGCGATGATGAGTGAGTGAGTCAGTCAGGATATTTTCTTTCATTTATTTTTGATAATTTCATCCGTCCCCATGAACCCCTTAAATTGGATTTATGAAACAAACGGTCAAACACCTATTTACTTATTTAAAGCTGTTTTCCCCCTGTTCCTGTTTCTTTTTCCATAATTTCACCCCTCTCCAAGGGCCCCTTAAATTGGATTTATGAAAAAACGTTTGAACACCTATTTACTTGTATTTTAAGCTGTTTTTTCCCACCGAATTTCAAACTTCACGCCTATGTCGTTTCAGAGATACACGCTCCGTCAAGAATCCCTCAACCCCCAATTTTCACCCCTTTCACCTCATAATATACACCACATCGATAAACCCTTAGACATATGTCTGATTATTTTTAATGATTAGTTTATATACCGAATATCACATCCCCAAACAAACAACTCATGAGATATCGTTATTCAATGAAATGCACGTTTACCCCCTTGACACGCCTCTAAAACCCGTATAAACAAAAATCATTCCTTAGTTAACGTTTTCGACATACAGCGAACATATTCCCAAAATTTCATGTTTCCAACTTTAATAGTTTTCGCTGGGCGTGATGAGTGAGTGAGTCAGACAGGTCATTTTCTTTCATTTATTTTACCAGAATTTCACCCCTCCCCATGGGCCCCTTAAATTGGATTGATTATAAAACGCTTGAACAGCTATTAACTTATTTCTTAAGCTGTCTTTTTCCCCTGAGTTAGTCGGTTAGGACACTTTCTCTCATTTTTCCCCCCAGAATTTCACCCCACCCCATTGGCCCCTTAAATTAATTTATGAAAAAAAAAACAGTCGAAAACCGATTTACTTACTTTTTAAGCTGATTTTTTTCGCTGAGTTTCAAATTTCTCGCCTATGTCGTTTAAGAGATAGGCCTACACGCTCCATTAGGAATCCTTCAACCCCCACTTTTCAGCCCTTTCACCTCATAATAATACACCACATCGAAAAACGCTTAGACACATGTCTGCGTATTTTTAATGATTAGTTTATATGCCGAGTATCACATCCACAAATGAAACCACTCGTGAGATATTGATATTCAATGAAATGCATGTTTAACCCCCTTAAGACCCCTTTAGAACCCGAATATCCAAAAAACCTCCCTTAGTGTACGGTTTTGACATACAACGAACATATCCCCGAAATGTCATGTTTCCAACTTCAATATCTTTGGCTGGGCGATGATGAGTGAGTGAATGAGTCAGGACATTTCCTTTCAATTTTTTTTTCTTCAGAATTTCACCCCTCCCGATGAACCGCTTCAATTTGATTGAAAAACAAACTGTCGAAAAGCTATTTACTTACTTTAAAGCAGTTTTCCCCCTGAGTTTGATGAGTGAGTCAGTCAGGTAATCAGTTAGGACAATTTCTTTCCTGTCCCCCCCCCCCGAATTTCACCCCTTCCCATGGGCCCCTTAAATTGGATTTATGGAAAAGCGGTCAAACACATATTTACTTATTTTTATGCTGATTTTTTTCCGCTGAGTTTCAAACTCCTCGCCTATGTCGTTTAAGAGATACACGCTCCGTTAGGAATCTTTCAATCCCCACTTTTCACCCCTTTAACCTCATAAACACATCGGAAAACCCTCAGACACGAGTCTTGTTACTTTTTAATGATACGTTTATATGCCGTGTATCACATCCCCCAATGAAACCAATCGAGAGATATTGTTATTCAATGAAATGCAGGTTTAATCCCCTTAAGACCCCTTTAGTCCTGAATATCCGAAAATCCGCCCTTAGTAGACGGTTTTGACATACAATGAACATATCCCCAAACTGTCATGTTTCTAACTTCAATAATTTTGGCTAGGCGATGATGAGTGAGTGAGTAAGTGAGTGAGTCTGGACATTTTCTTTCAATTTTCTTTTTTCAGAATTTCACCCCTCCCCATGAACCCCTTAAATTTGATTTATGAAAAAAAACCTGTCGAACAGCTATTTACTTACTCTAAAGCAGTTTTTTCCCCATGACTTTGATGAGTGAGCCAGTCAGTCAATCAGTTAGGACACTTTCTTTCCTGTTCCCCCCCCCCCCCCAGAATTTCATCTCTCCCCATGGGCCCCTTAAATTGGATTTATGAAAAAGCTGACAACACATATTTACTTCTTTTTATGTAGATTTTTTTTCGCTGTGTTTCAAACTCCTCGCGTATGTCGTTTAAGATACACACGCTCCGTTAAGAATCTTTTAATCCCCACTTTTCACCCCTTTCACCTCATAATATACAGCACATCGAAAAAGCCTCAGACACATGTCTTCTTATTTTTAATGATGAGTTTATATGCCGAGTATCACATCCCCCCATGAAACCAATCGGGAGATATTGCTATTCAATTAAATGCAGGTCTACCCCCTTAACACCCCTTTAGAACCTGAATAGCCAAAATTTCTCTCTTAGTGGGCATTTGCGTCCCTTGAGGAAGCTGCATACCAGATTTCATTCCAATCCGTTCGGTGGTTTCTGAGATTTCGTGATGAATAAAAGAATGAGTGAGTGAGTGAGTGAGTGAGTGGTATTTGAAAAATATATAGTAGAAAGAAGATAGTGTCAAGTCTTTGTTATGCTAAACTCGGTTGACAGTGCTGTGTGAGCAGTTGAGTAACTAACGGGATTTCAAGTAAACATCCTCATTTTCTATACCGGTAGTGCTGAGCGCAATTGGCATCAAGTCGGCCGTGCCTGGACTTGAGCTATGTTGCCATGGAAACTATCTGCCTTGCCCTTCCTTCATGAGTATATTTTATGATTTGATTAGCCTGTTTTTGAGTGAAAAAGGGCCGAAATCAGAAGAATGAGAAAGAATATCGAAAATTCATGTAGCCAGCGGTTCCTTCTGGGTCCTAAACTATGTGTATGCAAAATATGGTTGAGATTGGTGGAACGGTGTAGATTTGTATACGGAACCAACATATATACATACATACATACATACATACATACATACATACATACATACATACATACAGACTTTCACTTTTATATATTAGATAGGTCCATATAGATTGGCAAGAATCTTACATTTCAAGAAAAGTAGGCTCTTTAGTTCGTCACGGAACTTCTTGTTATTATTATTCTTGGTCAAGAAATCCAAAATTAACGGCTGAGGGGCCCCGACGTGCTGACCACTTGTCATCCCACAATCTATAGACCAACAGGGGTGTGGAGCGGTCACTTGCTAGGCCAAGGCCCTTTATGTGCCAAGGGGTTTGTTTTGGTTTATTACTGTTGTCATTATTAGGCCTGTTACTATTATTGGACATGTAGCACAAATATAGGAATGTTTACTTAAGGACACTGGGTTGTGACAATGCCTTATTTCACACAATTAAATGAGCAGATTTTGAATGACAAATTTCTGTTATTTCGGTTTGGTCAATGTTTGTTAATTTTACACTAAACAAATATATAACCTTTCTAAGCCACCTGCCTATAATAAATATGAAATATTATTGCCTGATTTTGTACAATGTGTTCAAAAACAAGGTCACAGGAAACAATCCCGCAAGTTAAGATTTTAGAGATTCTGATACACTTTTCTCGGGAACTACTTAAGTTATAGGCCCGATATTTTGTAATGTGTTGGTAATCATGTAGTGTTATAAACTGAACCAAAAGATATTGAAGTAAATCTTTATCTTTTCAACTTATAAATAATAAAATCATACATTTTACGAGGCAAACTTATTTTTTGAGTTTGTTAATTTTTAATGGGCTCAAAACAATTATTCTAGAAACCCCAATCCGTTCATTCTGTCAAGCCACGTATTCTTTACATTCCAGGAAATATTTTAGTATACTTGACAAGAAAGTTTCAAGAAAAGTGTGCCGAATTTGAGAATTGTATTTACTAAAATTGTTTTCTGTGATCTTGTTTTTGAACACCCAGTACAAAATCAGACAATGATATTTCATATTTATTGTTAGCAGGTGGCTTAGATTGGTTAGGTCTTTGTTGCGTGTAAAATTAACAACTAGATGGTATATTGGCTTTCACGGCCAGTGAATTAAATCTCAGCAATTTTTCTAGGTTTGTGCCGTGTCTTGTGTGGGGTTTCGTCTAGGAAACCAAGCTGGCTCATCGAAGGGCTCTTGGTGCCCCGCCAGGACCCCCACAGGTGTAGCCAATGAGCCAACTTGTTGTCCTAGGCGAAATCCCACACACGACACGGCACAAACCTAGAAAAGTTGCTGAGTTTTAATTCACTGGCTGTGAAAGCCAATCTAACATCTTTTTGGAAGCCTTCATAGGGAGGTTAAGACTGTTTGAGCTTTTAGTTCTCGCAGTCAAGTAGTGCAGTTGCACTCTATATAAAGGGAGGTAGTGCGCAGTTCGTTACTCCTGTGGGAGTCCGGGCGGGGACACCAATTGCCTGCCGATGAGCCAGCTGGTGTCATAGGCGAAACCTCACACAAGACACGACACAAACCAAGAAAAATTGCTGAGTTTGAAAATTAACAACTATTGTCCAAGCGGAAATAAGAGTTTAATTTGCTCATTTAATTCTGCAAAATAATCCATTGTCACAGCCCAGTGTCCTTAAGGAACTGTTCCTTTGTAATCACAGAGGTCCTTGAGCACCCGAACACATCAGACAGTTGCATGTGTCAGTCTGAATTCAAG
Source organism: Meconema thalassinum (assembly GCA_946902985.2). Taxonomy (NCBI): domain Eukaryota; kingdom Metazoa; phylum Arthropoda; class Insecta; order Orthoptera; family Tettigoniidae; genus Meconema; species Meconema thalassinum. The sequence goes on from OX336388.2 coordinate 1,763,489,976, forward strand.
GATTGTATTTAACACTATTGCTCAGTGAGAACAAAGGAACTGGTTTCCAGGAATTGTCTGCTCTAGATGACAAAGCCGAGCATAGTCTTATTGGTCTACCACATCCCATCACGTCTCTAATTAACCTCGATTCTCGCTGGAGACGTTGCGACCGTGTATACGGTTCTAAGATCAAACACACACTACTAGTTCTGGTCCCAAGTTACATGCAAATCAAGGCAGCTTATTCTTAATCCTAACCCCAAAAAAATGTTTTTATGTTTGAACGGAAAATTAAAGACACTGTTGTTGTTGATTGATTGATTAAGGGCTTTGCGATATTGTAGTCATGTAGCCCCTTGTAATTGTGTGTGAAATTTGTCTGATAACCCGTGTTATTGTGATGGAAGTATACGTGTGTGTATTTGTAAGTCCGATGAGAATTGGGAAGGAGACCTCAAGTTAGGAACAATTCTGGCATGTACCTAAAGTTGAAGTAGGAAAGCACGGAAAATCCACTTATTAGATGGCTGAGATGACAATCTGACTCTCCTCTTCTTAGGTTTACCTCACCGAGCATTAAAGACTTTAAAGCCCTCAGACCAGAATTATATTTCTTAGCAAAACTGGGATTCGAACCCAGGCCTCCGCGGTGACAGCCCAGACTGCTATCACAAAGTATCAAACTATTCGAGCGATGATATCTGTAAACAAGTAGTTCCGTGAAGAACTATACAGCCTATTTTCATATATCCTACTTATGTTAATTGCCTCTATCTACATACAAAATTTCAGTTTGATTGCTGTAATAGATTCGGAGATATTGAGAACCGACTAAATATTTCGGATGGTCGCCATGTTGGATTTTATATATGTAGGTCCTAGAGTTATGTACTGTTACATGAAGATTATTGTGTACGTGTAGCATTCAAACTTCAATCGCATGATTAGGACACAAGAAGTAACAAGGAGATTTTAAAATTTCGCACAGCTGCCATCTTGTGGTTATGAAAACAATTGAAATAAATTAGTTGCCAGTGGATTAACATTCGTATAAGGATTTACTGTACCAAGTTTCACTGCACTCCGTTGGTAAAAATGCGAGAAACGTCCATGTGAATAGTTATACTTCGCGTCGCCGCCATGTTGGATTTGTGATCACCAGGTTATTTAAAGTCCTATAGGTGAACTTAAGTTCATAGCCCCCCTGAAAATAAAACAAGTAGTTCCGTGAAGAACTATACAGTCTATTTTCATATATCCTACTTATGTTAATTCCCACTATCAACATACACAATTTCAGTTTGATTGCTGTAATAGATTCGTAGATATTGAGAACCGACTAAATATTTCGGATGGTCGCCATGTTGGATTTTAAATATGTAGGTCCCTGAGTTATGTACTGTTACATGCAGATTATTGTGAACTTGTAGTATTCAAACTTCAATCGCATAGTTAGGACACAAGGAAAAAAAACAAGGAGATTTTAAATTTTTTTACAGCTGCCATCTTGAGGTTATGGAAACAATTGAAATAAATTAGATGCCAGTGGATTAACATTCGTATAAGGATTTACTGTACCAAGTTTCACTGCACGCGGATGGTAAAATTGCGAGAAACGTCCATGTGAATATTTATAATTCGCGTCACCGCCATGTTGGATTTGTGATCACCAGCTTATTTAAAGTCCTATAGGTGAACTTAAGTTCATAGCCCCTATGAACATTAAAAATGCAGTTTGATTGCTAAAATAGATTCGTAGATATTCAGTATCGTCTAAATATTTCGGATGGTCGCCATGTTGGATTGTTAAATGTATAGGCCATAGAGTCATGTACCATTAAAGGAAAATTATTGCGTAGGTTCATTATTCAAACTTTCACTTCGATCGCATGACTACATCACAATAAATAAAATCTTAATTTTAAAATTCGCACTGCCGCCATCTTGAGGTTATGTAAACAATTGAACTAAATTAGATACCAGTGGATTACAATGTGTATAAATTTTTCCTGTGCCAGGTTTCAGTGCGCTTGGAACATTAAATCGCGAGAAAGGTCGATTTAAAATTTTCAAATTCGCTAGGCCGCCATGTTCGTTTTGTAGTTAACCGGTTTTTGAAAGTCTTATTGATGGACTTCCAGTAGTGCTCTTTATCTCCGTACAAAATTTCAGGATTTTACCGCTATTAGTTTCAGAGATATAGAATGCCGGTGAAATATTTCGCACATCCTCCATCTTGTGATTATGTAAACAATTGAACGAAGTTAGATGTCGGTGCATTACAATGTATATAAACATATACTGTACCAAGTTTCATTGCGTTTGGTTGGTCAAATCATGAGATACGTCTATTTAAAATTCGCAAATTCGCTTGGCCGCCATGTTGGTTTTGTAGTTACCAGGTTTTCAAAAGTCACATAAGTGAACTTATAGTAGTTCCCTCTATCACCATAGAAAATATCAGGGTAATATCGGTAATAGTTTCGGAGATATTGAATGCTGGTGAAATATTTCGCACAGCCGCCATGTTGGATTGGTGAGTCGTAACAAAATTTGAAGGGCACGGTCGAGGTCGCAGGGAATAGTGCTATGAACTTTCCGAGTTTCATTGAAATCTCTCTAGCCGTTTAGATTTTATTAGGGGGGGACACACACACGAATCACACACACACGCACACACACACGGACAAAAGGTGATCTCATAAGCCTATTTTTTCAAAATTGAAAATAGGCTAAAAATACAGTTTGAATGCTATAATAGATTCGTAGATATTGAGAGCAGTCTAAATATTTCGGACAGTCGCCATGTTGGATTGTTAAATGTGTAGGCCATATAGTCATGTACCATTAAAGGAAAATCATTTCGTAGGTTCATTATTCAAACTTTCACATCGATCGCATGATTACGACACAATAAACAAGTAGTTCCGTAAATAACTATACAGCCTATTTTCATATATCCTGCTCATGTTAATTTCTTCTAACAACATACAAAATTTCAGTTTAATTGCTGTAACAGATTCGTAGATATTGAGAACCGTCTAAATATTTCAGATTGTTGCCAGGTTGGATTTTTATTTTTGTACTATTACATTAAGATTATTGTGTACGTGTGGTATTCAAACTTCAATCGCATGATTAGAACACAAGAAGTAAAAACGAGATTTTAAAATTACGCACAGCAGCCATCTTGTGATTATGCAAACAATTGAAATAAATTAGATGCTAGTGGATCAACATTTGTATAAGCATTTAACGTGCAACGTTTCACAGCACTCGGATAGTTAATTCGCGAGAATCGTCCATTTAAATATTTATACTTCGCGTCGCCGGCATGTTGGATTTGTGCTCACCAGGTTAATGAAAGTCCTATAGGTGAACATATGTTCATAGACTCTATGAACATTAAAAAAAACAGTTTGGTTGCTGTAAAAGATTCATAGATATTGAGAACCGTCTAAATATTTCGGAAGCTCGCCATTTAGGATTGTTATATGTATAGGCCATAGAATTATGTACCATTCAAGGACAATTATTGCCTAGGTTCATTATTCAAACTTTCACTTCGATCGCATGATTACGACACAAGAAATAAAAACTTAATTTAAAAATTTCGCACAGCCGCCATATTGAGGTTATGTAAACAATTGATTTAAATTAGATGGCAATGCATTATAATCTGCAAAATCATTTACTGTACCACATTTCACTGCGCTCAGAGAGTTAAATCACGAGAAAAGTCTATTAAAATATTTCAAATTCGCTTGGTCGCCATGTTCGTTTTTTACTTTACAAGTTTATGAAGTATACATAGATAAACTTGTACCAGTACCCTTTATCACCGTACAAAATTGCAGGGTAATATCTGTAATAGTTTCGGAGATATGGAATGTCAGTGAAATATTTCGCACAGCCGCCATTTTGAGGTTATGTAAACAATTGAACTAAATTAGACTCCAGTGCATTACTATGTGTATAAACACTTGCTGTACCTAGTTTCATTACGTTTGGATGGTTAAATCGTGAGAAAAGTCTATTTAAAAGTCTCAACTTCGCTTGGTCGCCATGTTCGTTTTCTACTTTACAAGTTTATGAAATATACATAGGTAAACTTGCATCAGTACCCTTTATCACCGTACTAAATTGCAGGGTGATATCTGTAATAGTTTCGGAGATATAGAATGTCAGTGAAATATTTCGCACAGCCGCCATTTTGAAGTTATGTAAACAATGGAACTAAATTAGACTCCAGTGCATTACAATGTGTATAAACATTTGCTGTACCAAGTTTCATTACGTGTGGATAGTTAAATCGCGAGAAAAGTCTATTTAAAGTCTCAACTTCGCTTGACCGACATGTTGGTTTTGTAGTCATCAGATTTTTGAAAGTCTCATAGGTGAACTTCTAGTAGTACCCTTTATCACCGAACACAATTTCAGGGCGATATCGGTAATAGTTTCGGAGATATTGAATGCTAGTGAAATATTTCGCACAGCCGCCATTTTGCATTGGTGAGATGTAACAAAATTTGAAGGGCACGGTCGAGGTCGCCGGGAACAGTGCTATGAACATACCGAGTTTCATTGAAATCGCTCCAGCCGTTTAGATTTTATTAGGGGGGGACACACACACGAATCACACACACACACACACACACACGGACAAAAGGTGATCTCATAAGCCTATTTTTTCAAAATTGAAAATAGGCTAATAAAAACTTAATTTTAAAATTCGCCAAGCCGCCATCGTGAGGTTATGTAAGCAATTGAACTAAATTAGATACCAGTGCATTACAATGTGTATAAACATTTCATGTACCAGATTTCATTGCGGTTGGAATTTTAAATTGCGAGAAAGGTCCATTGAAAACTTTCAAATTCGCTTGGCCGCCATGTTCGTTTTGTAGTTAACCGGTTTTTGAAAGTCTTATATATTAACATCCAGTAGTGCCCTTTATCTCCGTACAAGATTTCAGGGTGATACCGCTATTAGTTTCAGAGATATAGAATGCCGGTGAAATATTTCGCACATCCGCCATCTTGTGGTTATGTAAACAATTGAACCAAGTTAGATGTCGGTACATTACGATGTGTATAAACATATACTGTACCAAGTTTTATTGCGTTTGGTTGGCCAAATCGCGAGAAACGTCTATTTTAATGTCGCATATTCGCATGGCCGCCATGTTGGTTTTGTAGTTACCAGTTTTTCAATAGTCACATAGGAGAATTTCTAGTAGTTCCCTTTATCACCGTAAAAATCCAGGGTGATATCGGGAACTGTTTCGGAGATATTGAATGCTGGTGAAATATTTCGCACTGCCGCCATGTTGGATTGGTGAGACGTAACAAAATTTGAAGGTCACGGTCGGGGTCGTCCTGAATAGTGCTATGGACTTACCGAGTTTCATTGAAATCGCTCCAGCCGTTTGGAGGTTATTAGGGGGACACACACGCACGCACACACGGACAAATGGTGATCTCAAGAGCCTATTTTTTCAAAATTGAAAATAGTCTAAAAATGAGTCATCATCATGTCTCGGGACCCTAGTGGTCGTTAAGGATTTGGAATGAAAAGAAGAAAAGAATCAATATATTCCTATGCAGGAGAGGGTCAATTGATTCACCATTGCCCACGAGGGAGCCCCAGGAAGAATGTTAGGGCAGCCATGTCCTCATCAAGATTGAACGCCACTGCTCCACAGTGGCCGTCACTCATTTGAGACTTGATCAGACATTGTCCTGCGTTCATTGTTAACTTATGTAGTCTCTGGTGAACTGCTGGGGACAAATAACGACGTAATACTTTCATCTATCCTTCTTAAGAGCGCCGTACTAGATTCTTACAATAACTAGGCCTACACTTAGCTGATATCTTAAATATAATATAGCAAGTTTCTGCTTCTTATAGGGACTGTGACATTGTGGTCATATACAGCCCTTTATCAGGGTGCATGTGGAAATTGTGTCATAACATGTGTTATTGTGTTAGCTGCACTAGTGTGTGTATTTGTAACTAGGGATAGGATTGGGAAGGAGGTGGCCATGGCCTTAAGTTAGGGACCATCCCAGCATTCTCCTGGAGTAGAAGTCAGGGAATCGACGGAAAACCACCTCCAGAATGCCTGAGGTTGGAATCGAATCATCCTCTCCTCAGTTTTGCCTCACGAGGTGGAGTGTACGCCGTTCCAGCCCTCACACAAGAATTAACATTTCTTGGCAAAGTCGGGAATGGCACTCGGACCTCCAGGGTGACAGCCAAGAACGGTAGCCGCTACACCACGAGGTAGATGATTGAGTGATGATCTGTAAGGATTTCTCTACGATAAGTATCCATGAAAATAAATAACAGCCATCTACCGGCAATCGCTATGAACTACTACGATTGAAAGATAAAGAGGAAAATGTGTAATTATAAAAAGAAAAATGTTAAAATATTGAAAAGTACCAAAATCTGAAAATGTATTAGAGCATATTTCGTGTTCAGCTGGCTGGGTTTATACAATAAACACCATGAAAGAAACACTTTCTTTTTTCACAGTTTTATTAAGAAAATTTGGTATAATGGGATTGTATTTTCGAATTAGAGGGATTTGGGCCCGATCGGCATTCTGCATGTTGATATGTAGACCAGATTGTATTCCTAGAATGTACTATTATTAGTATTGCCAGTTTTAAGGCGACTGACTGGCTTCTATAAATAACCTTCCAAATTTACTTTGTCATGCTTGCCACATAGTTCCAAGCTAAGATATTTGAACAATGACCCTCTGTTGTAAAGAATGTGTAACCTGTTAGCATACAGTAGTGATTAATATAAAATATATTGGAAGTCAACTGGCGTCTTCTTCATTTGAGAGATAAGGAAAACCGCCAGTTGACTTAAATATATTTTATTTTTATACACTACTGGAGACCTGCTCCATAGTTGGCTCGTTTCTTAATGTGCCACCCTAAGAGAAGTTGCCATACCGTCTTGGAAATAAGCTGACGATATGTTGGTTTATACCCACTAATTTGGTGAAATGAACGCGTCATAATAATTTATTATTACAGCTAATTATTACTGATAAAAGTTAAGGCATTAAGCACCGGTTATTTCAATCGACAGAAAATGTCAACTTGTATCAATCTGATCAGCTGCGCCCGACGGAAGGATGTTCTTTGTTACAATGGGTGATGTTCGCCTACTCTTGTCCGAAGGTTGTCATGTTACATTATGTTGGTACAGACAATACAACGTGGCACGACAAGTACTTTAGGCCAATCGTAGTGCCAGTGATCAAATAGGCTTTTTCATTTTCTAAAATGGATTTAACTACAGGTCACCTGAGATATTTATTTTCTTCCAATTATCATCTTTATTCATAATTAGTACACTTGCAATCGAGAATCACAGCGGTTGAAACAACAGTTCTCAAGACTCGGCTGCGAGCGAATCAGTCGAGTGAGGAAACAAGACCACCGAGTCTAAGGGCGCCGGCTGCGCCGCCAGCGTGGAACGGCGGGTAAACCTGTGATCGTGCTCATAAGATGGGGAGTTGACAGAGGCTGGTGGTCCCGCTAAGCCTGTCATACCGTGGGGAAAGTAAGGAGCAAAATCGACCGGTGTACCTCTCTTCACCGCAGTTTGACATCCATGCTTTACACCATGCTTTTCAGTCAGTCAACGCTAGTGTGCCCATTGGACGGAGAGTAACAATTCATTTAATGTAATACTACTACTACTACTACTACTACTACTAATAATAATAATAATAATATCGTTGGTATAATGTTATTGGTGCTGGGTGCAAGCTTTGTTATTTGACATCCAGAGGGTAGCTTGCATGTCGAATTTTGTTGTTCCTTAAAGCGCTATGAACGTCAAGGAGGTTAGATTTTTAAGCTCCTTGACACTGTAGCGCTTTCTAGTAGAGAAATGAGAAAATTAGTGTTGGCGGAAAATCCCGAGTTAATTTTGCCATTATTAACACGGCCTACTGAATTCAAATGGGTTCTTTAACACGCCTATATCGTATGACATGCGTGTCGTAATTTTAGCCGCCTTACAAAAATCACTTACCACGGCCAGGAGCGAACCTGCGAGCTTGGGGGTTAGTAATCCGACACGATAACCGTTCACCCACCGTGGCAAGAAGTGTAATAATAATAATAATAATAATAATAATAATGACGTAGAGTAGTGTTTTATCATTTTAAATGATTATGTCGACTTCGCTGGGGTCTGGCGTTACGTTACGGTGACGGGACGAAATGTACCGAGAATGCACGGGGGGGGAGGGGGGTGACGACATAGTACTGCTTGAGCTTCCTCCTTTCCCCGCGCGCTCCGGTGAGCGTGACGTCATCCGGTCAGCTACCTTCTTTGACCTTGGTTTGCACTTGTTTTTTATTTTTTATTTTTTTATGCTACAGCATTTGTAGAATTTAAAATAATATAAAGTCTAGTCTTTCAGACTGACTATCAGTGTTTTTTTTAGGGTACAGCGAGTGTCTGTGAATACCGTGAAAGGTGCTTCACATAGGCTCAGTTCTGTTGAACTGCCTCAGTGAGAATAGAGTACAGTATGTCTCATTGTAGTGCTGCCTCGGTTTATCGGAATTTCTATCCACAATGCAACCAGCCTTCGGGGAGGCAATGTAACAGACACTTGTTGATAATATCTACGAAGAGACCTCCTCATCGCATGACAAGCACCATGCCATGCATTAAATTAAATTAAGCTAAATGAAATTAAATGTAAAATGCAATTAGCGTGACACAAGTTGAGCCCAGTCGTATAATTGGCTGTCATGTTCATGAGAGGTTAGGGGTCAAAATATGTGCGTTACGCATTTTTACACTGGTGTGGCTGCTTCATGTAGGATAAGTGTAGGAACATCCTGAGGGGCAGATGACCTCGCTGTTCCTCCCTTTAAAACAATAATAATAATATTGTATGGCCTCGGATGCCGAGTGCAAGTTTTGTGATGTGACACCCAAAGGGAAGCATGCATGTCGAATTTTGTTGTTCCCTGAAGCACTATGCAAGTCAAGGAGGTTAGATATCTAAGCTCCTTGACACTATAGAGCTTTCTAGTAGAGAAATGAGGAACTTTGTATTGGCGGAAAATCCCGATATTAATTTTTTGCCATTATGAACACGGCCTACTGAATTCATATGGGTTCTCTGACATGCCAAGCGTGTCCTAATTTATGCCGCCTTTCAAAAATCACTTACCACGGCCAGGAGCGAACCTGCAAGCTTGGGGTTGGTAGACCGACACGATAACCACTCACCCACCGTGGCATTTAAAACAATAATCAACTGACTAACTATTAAGGAACATCCTGGTCTTCATCCTCGTATTAACTAGGAAGTATATTGTTATGTCCCGGTGTCGGTTCAAGGCAAATCCTGGACAGCAAGAACCGTGCTGCCTTATAAAAAAAGATACGAGCCTTACAGTAGTCGCATATTGTACCATCTGACATAGAAGGAACCTCACATGAAATTGTTGATACACCGGTATTTTATACTATTATTGACACAGATATTAATCTATTGTAAAAGGGAGTGGTTTACAGATATTGTAGTTTATAATACGGAACTCATTTTATTAGATGATTTTAGGGCCGATAACCTAGATGTTAGGCCCCTTAAAGCAACAATTATCATCATCATATTATTAGATGATTTGTAGCTTCCACCAGCACTAGCCTAAATAAAGAATACGATATGGAACAACTAGATTAATAGACGCGACACCGCTCATAACCTTAAATTCCATATAAAGAGGTCCTCTTCATTCACAGACCAACACGTAATTTCATATGGATTCTGTTAAAATGAGTCATAGTGATATGATAAATAGCGTTTAAAATGATAATCTGGTATCAAAACAAGATGTTCAGTAAAGAACATATAGCCTACTTTCTCCTAAATGCATGGGTATTGTTATAACTCTTTGTCCTTTTCAAGGAGTATAATTGAATGTTGGTTGTAGTAGCTTGTTGAAATACAACGTGGTATAAGGATATTAAACATGAATATGAGGTGCCCTTTGCTAGTGTTTGAATTGATCTGGGGAATGGATTTGCACACATACATGGCCGCTATTTGCAAACTATTGGGCTGATGACCTTGTAGTCAGTCATAAGATGCTTTCCACAAAAAGGCATGTTGTTGCAAAATACGGTAGAGATCAAATTATTAGGATGGCCGAAATTTGATTTAAGCTTTTAACATTTGGGTGGCCGTCATTCCGTTTCCGTCAAGATGGCGGCGATATAAAACATGACACTGGGGTGCCCTTTGCTAGTACTATCTCTGTACCAAATTTCGTTCCATTCGGTTTCACCGTGTTCGAATTAATAGGGGCAATCGATTTTCACACAAAGATGGCCGCCATCCGCAAACTATTAGGCTGATGACCTATTAGTTTGGTCAAAGGATGCTGCCCCCATAAAGGTATGTTGTTGCAAAATTTGGTAGAGATTGGATGATTAGGTTAGTCGTAATTTGATTTAAGCTTTGAACATTTGTGTGGCCGCCATTACGTTTCCGTCAAGATGGCGGCGATATAAAACATGACACTGAGGTGTCCTTTGCTAGTGCTACCTTTGTACCAAATTTCGTTCAATTTGCGCTCACCGTGTTCGAATTGATAGGGGGGGGGGGGACAGACATTCAGAGTACACACACTCACACACACACACAGACTCACACACACATACACACACACAGACAGACACACTTTTTTTTCGCCCTGTAGTGATCTCATAAGTCTACTTTAATTTTTTGCAAAAATCGAAAGTAGGCTAAAATATCTACCCCGTCCGGGATTCTAACCAAACATCTCTAGATTAACAGTCATAAGCACTAACCCCACGGCTATTTCGACTACGAAAATTTTGTGCACAAGATGGTGACTTATTTCCACGTTCCAATAATACTGCATTACGGAATTAAGTTTCATTTATATTTTGCTTGTTTCGATAATGTTCCTGCGTGAAATTGAGTTTAAAATGCTTTATGAATAGGCCCTCTTGTGAGTAAAGAGAATGTATTCAGTAATGGTTCATGAAGGGTTGCTCAATTTTCTTATAACCACAACGATTATATTATATTGATGACTGCATTTCCGTTATGTGAGTTAATTTTTGAATAGCTATTGTGCAGAAACATAATACCGGCAATGCCGTCTACTTACAATGTTTGATATTAAGGCATTTTACCATTTAAATACTGATACGAAGACTTCGAACATGTACCATGTCATTTGTTTCAATCAGTTGACACCAGAGTTTGCATGACCGTTTTCCACATGGCCGAGAGTACGTCATGGTATCAATTTCCGACATCGCGCGCTCATTGTTTCTCGTACCACTGCCAGCTGGGTCTTACCACTGCCCGCTGGATCGATCGATCTAGTTGGCAGTGCATCTTATACTTCCGTTCGTTCCACCACTGCCAGCTAGTACACTTCCGTTCGATCGATCGAGCGGGCAGTGCATACTTCCGTTTTCCACCACTGCCAGCCAGTACACTTCCGTTCGATTGATCGAGCGGGCAGTGCATACTTCCGTTTTCCACAACTACCAGCTCGATCGTTCCGATCCACTTCCGTCCCCAATTTTCAAAATCACTCCCACAAAACTATCCAGCAACCGAGCGAAAAGATGTTACACATCAAAAATAATATTTCCAGAACGCTACTAAAATATGATTTAATATTAAACAATATTGTTCGTTTATGAAGCCTCCGTGGCTTAGGCGGCAGCACGCCAGCCTCTCACCGCTGGGTCCGTGGTTCAAATCCCGGTCACCCCATGTGAGATCTGTGCTGGACAAAACGGAGGCAGACAGGTTTTTCTCCGGGTACTCCGGTTTTCCCTGTCAAAAATTTCATTCCAGCAACACTTTCCACTATCATTTCATTTCATCTGTCATTCATTTAATCATTGCCCCAGAGGAGTGCGTCAGGCCTCGGCAGCCGGCACAGCTCTTATCCTCGCCGCTAGGTGGGGGCTTCATTCATTCCATTCCTGATCCGGTCGGAGACTGGAAGCAGGCTGTGGATTTTCATTTTCATTGTTCGTTTATAATCGCGCTTAGACCGTGCTAGGCATGGTCATTATCTACACAAAAGGAAATATGCCTAATAAGATGCTACTAATTTCTTACATTACATAACACCACCTTAGTAAAGTAGTAACGTTCTAACAGTACCGGTAAGTCAAGTTTCAATTTCACGCGTAGCTTGCAACACCGACAAAAATCACAATCCACATGCACCCGCACACGATTGAACGCCAAGAAAACAGGTGGCGGACAGAACCCTAGATGCATAGATATTGGTTACAACTCGTTAATATTTCTACTACGTTATGTGAGAATTTCACGTTATACTGTATGTCTATACCATTGAAATGCACGCACCCCAGCTCACTTACAGTCTATATAGAATTAATTTTGACGGGTAGGGATAAGAAGTAGGCTATGCTAATAAGCTGATTAGGTTTTATTTTTTTGCGCTGGCAAACTATCTTTGCATATTCTGCGCCTCCCATATGACAGCGCACGGTGTGGTCGCATCACTCTCACCGCCGTAGGGCTGTCCCTGAGAAAGTATGCTATGCTCAGATTAATAGAAAACAAGATGTTCAGTAAAGAACATATAGCCTACTTTCTCCTAAATGTATGAGTATAGTTATACTCGTTTTTATCAACGAGTATAATAGAATCATTTCTTGGTTGAAGACCTTAGAAACTATTTACCTCTACCAAACACCACAACCTCGAAAACAACTGCTACCATCATTGAAGAAAGAAAGAAAGAAAGAAAGAAAGAAAGAAAGAAAGAAAGAAACATAAGAAGTATCTAAAGAATGTTGGATCTGGAGACATAATCGACCTGACTGGCTGCGTGGCTCAGCGGTAACGTTCTGTTATGTTTGACATAAGGTGTGCTTGTGCGGTACTGGTGTATTTATCGAAAAAATGTCATTTGTGGAAGTGAGAATTTTATTCCAGCTTGGGAACAGGTCAGTGTGTATCGTAGTTCATAGTTTAACATACGGTGCTCACTAAATTGTATTCCTCAAATCAACTTCATCGAGTGTAGACTGGATTTGTTACCTGATTTTGGGGTTAAGTTTTATCGTGTACTATTAGCTCATAGAGACCGACAGTAGTGGCTACGCGGGCTAAAGCGCTGCGTTAGGTCAAGGGGCCAAGCTCTCTGCTGAGTCGGTAGACGCGTGGGTTCGAGCCCCACCGTCGTCTGTCCTTGAAATGGCTTTCCGTGGTTTCCCATTTTCAACACCAGGCAAATGCTGGGACAGTACCTTCTGACAGGCCACGGCCGCTTCCTTCCACATCCTTGCCCAGTTTCATTCATCTTCAACCATTCCATCTCTCATCCCGACGCGCAGGTCGCCCACGGGCGCCGACTAGATAGACCTGCACTCGGCCTCTCAGGAGGCTACACGACAAAAAAAAAGCTCATAGAGCATGAAGTTTCCTCTGTGACAGGAAGTGACGTAATCTAATCGTATTATCCAAAGCCATCTGAGCTTAGATTAGTAGTATAGTCAACAGAGCCTATAGGTTCCGTCGTCAGGGGGCAGTAAGAAGGTCTGGCCCACTTCGGCGGCCATTAGAGCCCCGCTACCCAGGGTACGAGCTTGATAATAGAGCGAGGGTCTGGACTCTTTGGAGTCAGCGCTATTTTCTTCCCACACCACTGGCCTGACCTACACTTTACCAGTTTCGGAACATGAATCGTCTTCTAACGAGCCAGGAAAGAGATGCGAATTAGAAAAATGAGGTATGGCCTCGATTGTCTAAGGTGAATATAACGGGAGATTCATCGAGTGATGGGGCAGTTGCGGAAGATACAATACTTGTCCCATCCCAACATCTTGACAAACTGAGGAGAACGGAAGAAGAGGCATTGCAGAAATGCTATAATATTATTTAAAAGATGAAGCTTGCTGCGGCGAAACAGAAAAACGTGTCCAAGGATGTGAAGGATGGTATTGTGGAGATGGAGGAGGCCATTGACAGCTTTGTCTTCTGTAAGAATGCTAGGTACAAGGAGAAACAACAAGCCGACGAAACCACAATAACTGATCGAGCACAAGCATCAAACTCTCTTGATGACGAAAGAGAAATGGAAGAAAAGGAAAGAGGAGAAGTAGAGTCATGGACTAAGGTTGTGTCCAGGAAGAAACCACGAGAGAAAAGGAATCAAATGCAGGTTGAATTGCAGCGGGAAGATTCTACAGGCAAGAGACAGAGTCGAATGCTCAAGAAGCAACTAACAAAGTCTCGACTGCCAGCTGTATTAATTAAGCCAGCAGAAGGCAAGTCGTATGCCGATGTGTTACGGGAGATTCGGCAGAAGGCAAATCCTGCTGACACAGGAACGGAAGTTAGGTCTATAACCCAGACTAGAGCCGATGAAGTTCTTGTTACTCTCGGGAAAAGCAATCGAGATAATGCGGCATTTAGCGACTCATTGAAGAATATCCTGGGACAAGATGCGACAGTCCGCAGTCTCGAGCCAAAGGTGACAATTGAGATTAGAGATCTTGATGCTCTCACGACCAAAGATGAAGTTTTAGAGTCCATTAAGGATATTATTAACGAACCCCCGGATGGTCTGAGGATTATGGTAACGCAGACTAACAGTCGGAAACAGAGAATGGCTGCTATAACTCTGCCGGAAAAAGCTGCAAATGATCTTCTAAGGGAAGGCTTGGTTCAAGTAGGATGGGTCAGTTGTAGAGTGAGGCTGAGAATATCAGTTCTTCGATGCTACCGATGCCTTAGTTATGGTCATATAGCCAAAATTTGTGAGGGCCCTGACAGAAGCAAGTCTTGCTTCTACTGTGGACAGAATGATCACAAAGCGAAGGATTGCATCAACCCAAAGAAGTGTGTCTTATGCGAGGAGAGTGGCGTTACGCAGCAGGATTTGTGTCATGTGGCCGGATCGGGCCAATGTAAGGTGTTCCGAGAGGCCCTGGAGAAAGCGACGTACCTGAAACGAAAATGATCCGATTTCTACAAGCTAATATACAGTAGAAAGGAATAGAACAGCCCATCATCTGTTGTACCAGCTATCTGCCGAGAAACAAACTGATCTGCTGTTAATTAGTGAACAGTACCAAGATAAGGAGTCACCTCTCTGGCTTAGAGATCAATTAGGCACCTCTGCTATTTGGATCTTAGACCCTGGAAAAATTCCAATTAAAGAACATGGGAGCGGGAACGGATTCGTTTGGTTAAAGAGTAGAGGAGTCACATATTTTAGTGTCTATCTTACTCCAAATGAAACAATGTGAAAATTTCGCCAGAAAGTCAACTCTCTGGAAGATATCATTCTTAATACAACTGGAGCAATCATTGTAGCTGGGGATTTCAATGCCAGAGCAGTGGAATGGGGTATGCCACATAGCAATTCCCGAGGTAAGTTCATTCTGGAAATGGCATCAAGGACAGGGCTTTTGATCTTAAATGTAGGTGCAGTGTCAACTTTTCGGCGTCCGGGTTATACAGAGACCATTCCGGATATCTCCATGGCTTCTGAGACGTTAGTACCACACATCAAGGAATGGAAGGTTATAGAAGACTACACTGGTAGTGATCATCAGTATATTAATTTTGATGTGTGCAGTAATATAAGTGGGAAGAACTTATCTACTCAGAAACAACGGAGATGGAATTTGAATAAGATCCATCTTGATGCATTTAAGGAGGCGTTAGCCAGTGGTGTAGAACTAATTGAGGATATGGAGCCTGACGGAGAGGCTGTTGTTGAGACTCTCGTTTCCTCAACTATGAACCTTATTACATTGGCTTGTGATACCTCAATGCCAAGTTTAAGATCACGCCATCGGAAGAGCCCTGCATACAGGTGGACACATGAAATTGCAGAATTGAGGCGAAATTTCCTTAGACTCCGACGTGCCGCACAACGGACAAGAAATCTGCTCGATGCCAATGCCTTATCAGCCAAACATAGAGATGCAAAGAGGCTACTTCGGAAAACCATAAATCAAAGCAAAGCTGAGAGCTGGAGGAAGCTATGTGAGGATATTGACACTGATCCATGGGGTTTGGGTTATAAAATTGTCAGAAAGAAGCTTGGGTCACAAAGAACACCGTGCGTCATGGATGGAAACAGTATGGCCATTATTGTCCAAACTCTTTTCCCAACACATCCAACAATCCCTGAGCATAATTTCGATGTTGATATTGAAATTCCTCTCTTTATTGAGGATGAGTTGAGTAGGGCTACTCAGTCTCTGCGAAGCAAAAAATCCCCAGGTCCTGACGGCATCTCAAATGAGATTCTCAAATTAATAATCGAGTTACATCCACAATTAATATTACGAATGTTCAATGAGTGTCTAAAAGCAGGAGTGTTCAGCATCTGCTGGAAGGTCTGTCGTCTGGCGCTCATTAATAAGGGAAAGGGAGACCCGGATTTACCATCATCATACCGCCCTCTGTGTATGCTTGATACTACAGGGAAGCTCTTTGAGAAGCTTCTGAGGGTCAGGTTGCGCCAAGCGATCATGGCAGCGGGCGACGTATCACCAAGACAATATGGATTTCGAACAGGAAGATCGACCCTGGATGCGTTACAAGAAATTGTTGCAGCTGTCCAGCGGGCGGAGAATTACAATCACCACTCCCGTCGTGTGGTTCTCTTTGTTACTCTTGACGTAGGAAGTGCATTCAACTCGGTCAAGTGGAGTGACATGCTGAATGCGTTGGAGAATACATTTCATGTTCCAAATTATCTCTTACGGATGATAAATTCCTACTTGAAAGATCGTTCGTTGCTTTATAACACGACAGAAGGACAACGCAGGGTAGAGATCTCAGCCGGAGCAGCACAGGGTTCGATTTTAGGACCAGATCTGTGGAATATCACATATGATAGCTTGCAGAGATCTGAAGTCCCTGATGAAGCTATCCTAGTAGGTTATGCAGATGATGTTGCCGCTCTTGTAGCAGGAAGAAGTGTCGAGCAGGCACAGTTGCGACTCAATATGGTAATGCGTACAATCAATAGTTGGATGGAGGAACATGGTCTGTCTCAAGCACTTAGTAAGACAGAAATTGTAGTCCTAACAAAGAAGAGAATTCAGACAATTCTCCCAATACAGGTAGGAGACATACAAGTAGAGACGCGGCCAGCAGCAACATATCTGGGCCTCATGATCGACAATAAACTGAATTTTGGAGAACAAATTAGACGGACTGCAGATAAGGCGGCAAGAGGAGTAACTTCTCTCAGTCGGCTAATGGCCAATGTTGGTGGGCCAAAATCTAGTAGGAGGAGATTACTGATGATAGCCATCCATTCAGTTCTGCTGTATGGAGTGGAAATATGGGCGGATGCCCCGGATAAGGAAATTTATAGGAAGTCACTAGCACAAGTGCAGAGGCGGGGTGCTTTACGCGTGGCATCTGCTTATTGCACGGTCTCTGAAGAAGCAGTTCTTGTTATTGCTGGGATAATTCCAATTTTTTTTCTAGCGAAAGAACGCAAGTACATTTACTGGAGGAAATCGGAGGTAGGTTTACAAAATGCAAGACGAACAGCAAGAGCACAAACCTTTCTCAATTGGCAGATCAAATTGGAGCAAGGACACCGAAGCCAGTGGACTAGGAGGATGATACCCCAGGTACAGGTTTGGACAGAGAGAAAACATGGTGAGGTTGGTTATTATCTCACTCAGTTCTTGACTGGCCATGGATACTTCTGTTCTTATCTTAAGAAGATGGGGAAAGTGGATTCACCAGATTGTATCTGCTGTAATGAGGTAGATAATGTTAATCACACCTTCTTCTCTTGTGGACGGTGGGTTCAAAATAGGCAGTCTCTTCAAGATCACATTGGTGTAGAGATATCTCCCGACAATATTGTTGCTGTAATGCTACAAAATGAAGAACATTGGAAACTTGTAGCAAGTTTTGTTGAAGATATCCTCCGAACAAAGAAGACGGATCTGGATCGCCACTGAAGATGATTCATTACGGAAGAGTGCCCTACGGGCAAATATAAAATGACTCTAGCCTGAAGTAATGTGCTAAACGGTTCCAGGCAAGTGTTCAGAAGTAACGGGGGAGTTTTAGTCGGTAGTCTGCTACTCAGGAGCCCGACACTCTGTGCGTAAATGTATTTCTTCCCCTAAAAAATATATATATATATATATATATATATATATATATATATATATATATATTATTACATAATCGGCCTGACGCGGGCAACATCCAACTTTGAGTTAAGGCATTTCTTTACATGTCTGGCTGTGCATGGCTTTCACAACCCTAATTCAATTAACAAATCATTCCAGGACCCTACAGAGACGAGTGTATACCAACTATGTGGATATTTTCGATTGCTATTTGGCAGAAATAAAAGTAGTAATTAATAACCTGAACTAACACCAACGGCTTGAATTCAGTTACTATGGGAAATCGTTTTGTTCTTTACTTCAATTAACATTTTCAAATAACGCACAATAGGCTGTTACAAACCCTTTAAAATAAAAAGTAAAAACGTATCGTAGTATCATCTTGTCATTCTTCAAATTCGATGCGCATAGAATGCCAATGTTATCCTAATAAATGGAGTCCCATGTAGACCAGTCGTGACATCTAATGGAGAAGTATCGAACAAGATAATCCTAACAGGGGGAGTGCATTCTAGCGTCCATAATTATAAACTTTTCAATAAAATCTGTAAGTTAAACTGTTGGTCGGCGTGCAGTTAGCCATGATAATTCACTTTTTTGTTCCTAGATGTCTCGTGCAAATCTGCTGTCGAATTTTGTTTTAATTATATATTTTCCATCGTACTATGCCCAATATAATGCTTAATTTTAAAACGTCTGGGTCATTACAAAACAATAAATATAAAGAAATTCAAGCAAAAACACCTAACTCTGATGGGGTTTGAACCATAGCCATAAGATTTAAAGACAAACCGATCTCCGCCACCGCGCGCGCTCATTGTTTCCGTCCCATGCACTTCCGTCCCATCCACTTCCGTCCCATCCACTTCCGTGTCTTTTCCAAAATCACTCCCACAAAAATGTCCAACTACAGAGTGCCACAAAAATATCCAGATACCGAGTGGAAAGATGTTACACGACAGTACGTCGTTGTACCGATCTCCGCCATCGCGCGCGCTTATTGTTTCCGTCCCATGCACTCCCGTCCCATGCACTTCCGTCTCTTTTCCAAAATCACTCCCACAAAAATGTCCAAATACCGAGTGCTACAAAAATATCCAGATACAGAGTGGAAAGATGTTACACATCAAAAGCTGCGGACTCAGGTCAGAGAGGTCTGTCAGGCACTGCAGGGACGGAAGTCTTACAGTGACGGAGGAGGATTGATTGCCGATTCGGAGATCGGGCAATTTGGGTCGTCGAACGCTCTCTGACCAAGAGGCACGGAGTTGAGGCGGTACTTGGGAGCACCCTAGCTAGCGAAGCTGAGAAAACAGGTGAGAACCAATATTTCAATTATAATCAATTAAATCCTTGTATCCATGGTGGCAGATTCCTTTACTCTCTCACTGAACAAACTAGAACTTAAGCTTTCTATTGGGGAGCATTCCCTGAATCCTAAATCTCCTCACTCCCATTTCCTTGTGTGTTAGGGGTGTGCTGTTATCCATATCGGAAGCTATCGGTAAGGACACGATAACGATCCTAGTACATTATCTTGAAGAAGTATGCCACGGAGGGTGAGTGGTTATCATGTCGGGCTACCAACCCCAAGCTTGCAGGTTCATTCCTGGCCGTGGTAGGTGATTTTTGAAAGGCGACAGAAATCAAGGTATGCATGTCATACGTTGTTGGCATTTGAATTCAGTACACCGTGTTTATAATGGCAGAATTAGTCTCAGGATTTTCCGCCAACACAAAAAGTTCCTCCTTTCTCTTGAAGAAAGCGGTATAGTGTCAAGGTGCATATATATCTAACCTCCTTGACTTTCATAGCACTCCAAGGAGCGATAAAATTCGACTGCAAGCTGCCCTCTGTGTGTCAATTAACAAAGCTTGCACCCGGCACCCGAGGCCAAACGATATTATTATTATCTTGAAGAACCCCTGATCGGACAATGTATTAAGTCTGTGCCATCAGGTGGAGGCACAACAATATTATGTTCGTTACTCAGGTATAAACTGTTGTTGTTACTTCATTCAGGGAAGTGCGATTTCGTGGCCTACAGTTCCATATACTTGGTTGTACGTGTCTGGATTTAGTCTTAGAACCTGAGATTCAGTGCTTTCAAACTTCAGTGATTTGGTTCTAGGACTAGATTGGTGTAGTTCCTCCAGAATTTGAAAGAGATCAAATGGCATTCATTCATTTACCTGGAGTGAGTGTGATAAAGCCGAAAAATGGCTGTTGCTAACCCATGATTCAACAAGTAGTTCCTATTTTCATATATCCTACCTATGTTAACTGCCACTATCAACATACAAAATTTCTGTTTGATTGCTGTAATAGATTCGTAGATAGAACCGACTAAATATTTCGGATGGTCGCCATGTTGGATTTTATATATGTAGGTCCTAGAGTTATGTATTGTTACATGAAGATTATTGTGTACGTGTAGCATTCAAACTTCAATCGCATGATTAGGAGACAAGAAGTAGCAAGGCGATTTTAAAATTTCGCACAGCTGCCATCTTGTGGTTATGGAAATAATTGAAATAAATTAGATGCCAGTGGATTAACATTCGTATAAGGATTTACTGTACCAAGTTTCACTGCACTCGGATGGTTACATTGCGAGAAACCTCCATGTGAATATTTATACTACGCGTCACCACCATGTTGGATTTGTGATCACCAGGTTATTTAAAGTCCCATAGGTGAACTTAAGTTCATAGCCCCTATGAACATTAAAAAAAATCAGTTTGATTGCAGTAGTGTCCTTTATCTCCGTACAAAATTTCAGAGTGATATCGCTAATAGTTTCAGAGATATAGAATGCCGGTGAAATATTTCGCACATCCGCCATCTTGTGGTTATGTAAACAATTCAACAAAGTTAGATGTTGGCGCATTACAATGTGTATATACATATACTTTACCAAGTTTTATTGCGTTTGGCTGGTTAAATCGTGAGAAAAGTCTATATAAAAATCGCGAATTCGCGTGGCCGCCATGTTGGTTTTGTAGTTACCAGATTTTCAATAGTCACATAGGTGAACTTCTAGTAGTTCCCTTTATCACCATAATAAATTCCAGGATGATATCGGGAATAGTTTCGGAGATATTGAATGCTGGTGAAATATTTCGCACAGCCGCCATGTTGGATTGGTGAGACGTAACAAAATTTGAAGGGCACGGTCGGGGTCGCCCTGAATAGTGCTATGAACTTACCGAGTTTCATTGAAATCGCTCTAGCCGTTTAGAAGTTATTAGGGACACACACACACACGCCCACACACACGGACAAAAGGTGATCTCATAAGTCTATTTTTCAAAATTGAAAATAGGCTAAAAATGATACATCTAACGCCAGTCAGTCCTGCGGCGTACTTTAAACCACTTAGCTATGCAGGTGGATAAGTACATACGTCTCAAAGAGGAATACATAAACTAATTAGGGACTCGCGTACTCTCCCAAATAGACCACCTCGTGATGTAGTGGCTAGCATGCATGGCTGTCGACCCGAAGGTCTGTGTTCGATTCCTGGCTCTGCCAAAAAAATTAATTCTGGTCTTAGGGCTGGAACGTTGAAAAATCAGTCTCTAGAGGCAAAACTAACAAGTGGAAGGTTCGATTCCCACATCTCCCTTCTTTGAAGTGGCTTTCAGTGGTTCCACACTTCTATTCCAGACAAATGCCGTGATGGTTCCTAACTAAAGGCCACGGCTGTCACCGTCCCTATCCTCACATGAAATACAAATGCACACACTAATACCGCCATCACAAAACAGAGATTATCATACAAAATTTCACACACACACAAGTACACGAGGCTAAATGGCCATGATGTCCAAGCCTCTCCAATGAAACAACAATAACAAATTTTCACAGCAATGCCGTTTTAATTGCATAAAGAAATAAATTGCATGTCTCTTCCATTTCCGTAGTTGAAGTGAGCATTGCATTCTCAAAAGTAAGGCCATTCTTTGTGATTTAGTTTGGAAAATCATAGTTATTCGAAGATTACCTTGGTTCCCTTTCTTCTGCTTCAGTGTCACAAAATAATGTCAAATCACTATCATTGAGCTATGTTAGGAACATTTATTTTCGTACTGTGATTAAAGGGAGCCGCAATGTCCTATGCTCTCTATGTTAGTTTTCAATTTTTTAATTTACCATTCTCAGAACCTATTATCCGGAGTTCATTGCAATTTTTGAGCGATGTTCCTTGATCCTCTATCCTTATTTAAACACAGTGTTTTTGAAAATTTTGATATTTCGTGGTTTTTTTTCAAACTGACAGTAATTTAACAGCATTATCATGATCATATCCATCAGGTATAAATAAAATAAATTAAATTTTGAACAAGTAGTTCCGTGAAAAACTATACAGCCTATTTTCATATATCCTAATTGCCTCTATCAACATACAAAATTTCAGTTTGATTGCAGTAATAGATTAGTAGATATTGAGAAGCGACTAAATATTGAGGATGGTCGCCATGTTGGATTTTTAGCCTACTTTCGATTTTTGCAAAAAATGAAAGTAGACTTATGAGATCAACACAGGGCGAAAAAAGTGTGTCTGTCTGTGTGTGTGTATGTGTGTGTGTGAGTCTGTGTGTGTGTGTATGTGTGTGTGTGAGAGTCTGTGTGTGTGTGTGTCTGTGTGTGTGTGTGTGTGTACTCTGAATGTCTGTCCCCCCCTATCAATTCGAACACGGTGAATGCGAATTGAACGAAATTTGGTACAAAGGTAGCACTAGCAAAGGACACCTCAGTGTCATGTTTTATATCGCCGCCATCTTGACGGAAACGTAATGGCGGCCACACAAATGTTCAAAGCTTAAGTTAAATTACGACTAACATAACCATCCGATCTCTATCAAACTTTGCAACAACATACCTTTATGGAGGGAGCATCCTTTGCCCAATCTAATAGGTTATTAGCCTAATAGTTTGCGGATGGCGGCCATCATTATGTCAACATTGATTCCCCCTATTAATTCGAACACGGTGCAACCGAATGGAACGAAATTTGGTACAGAGGTAGTACTAACAAAAGGCACCTCAGTGTCATGTTTTATATCGCCGCCATCTTGACGGAAACGTAATGGCGGCCACACAAATGTTCAAAGCTTAAATCAAATTACGACTAACCTAATCATCCGATCTCTACCAAATTTTGCAACAACATACCTTCATGGGGGAGCATCGTTTGACCAAACTAATAGGTCATCAGCCTAATAGTTTGCGGATGGTGGCCATCTTTGTGTGAAAATCGATTCCCCCTATTAATTAACACGGTGCAACCGAATGTTACGAAATTTGGTACAGAGGTAGTACTAACAAAAGGCACCTCAGTGTCATGTTTTATATCGCCGCCATCTTGACAGAAATATAATGGCGGCCACACAAATGTTCAAAACCTAAATCAAATTACGATTAACCTAATCATCCGATCTCTACCAAATTTTGCAACAACATACCCTTATAGAGGAAGCATCCTTTGACCAAATGAATAGGCCATTAGCCTAATAGTTTGCGGATCGCGGCCATCTTTGTGTGAAAATCAATTCCCCCTATAAATTCAAACACGGTGAAACCGAATGGAACGAAATTTGGTTCAGAGGTAGCACTAGCAAAAGGCATCTCAGTGTCATGTTTCATATCGCCGCCATATTGACAGAAACGTAATGGCGGACACACAAATGTTCAAAGCCTAAATTAAATTACGACTAACATAACCATCCGATCTCTACCAAACTTTGCAACAACATACCTTTATGGAGGGAGCATCCTTTGACCAATCTAATAGGTTATTAGCCTAATAGTTTGCGGATGGCGGCCATCTTTATGTCAAAATTGATTCCCCCTATTAATTCGAACACGGTGGAACCGAATCGAACGAAATTTGGTACAGAGGTAGCACTAGCAAAGGGCACCTCAGAGTCATGTTTTATATCGCCGCCATCTTGACTGAAACGTAATGGCGGCCACACGAATGTTCAAAGCTTAAATCAAACTACGATTAACCTAATCATCCGATCTCTACCAAATTTTGCAACTACATACCTTTATGGAGGGAGTATCCTTTGACCAATCTAATTGGTCATTCGGCTAATAGTTTGCGGACGGCGGCTATCTTTGTGTCAGAATCGATTCCCCCTATTAATTCAAACACGGTGAAACCGAATGGAACGAAATTTGGTACAGAGATAGCACTAGCAAAGGGCATCTTAGTGTCATGATTAATATCGCCGCCATATTGACAGAAACGTAATGGCGGCCACACAAATGTTTAAAGCTTAAATCAAATTACAACTAACATAACCATCCGATCTCTACCAAACTTTGCAACAACATACCTTTATGGAGGGAGCATCCTTTGACCAATCTAATAGGTCATTAGCCTAATAGTTTGCGGATGGCGGCCATCTTTATGTCAAAATTGATTCCCCCTATTAATTCGAACACGGTGGAACCGAATGAACGAAATTTGGTACAGAGGTAGCACTTGCAAAGGGCACCTCAGTGTCATGTTTTATATCACCGCTATCTTGACGGAAATAATCGCGGCCACCCAAATGTTAAAAGCTAAAATGTAATTACGACCAACCTAACAATCTAGTCTCTACCAAATTTTGCAACACCATATCTTTATGTGGGAAACATATTCTTACCAAACTGCAAGAACATCAGCCCAATAGTTTGCAGATGGTGGCCAAGTATGTGTGCAAATCGATTCCCCCTATCAATTCAAACACGGTGAAACCCAATTGAACGAAATTTGGTACAGAGGTAGCACTAGCAAAGGGCACCTCATATTCATGTTTAATATCCCTATAGCACGTTGTATTTCAACAAGCTACTACAACCAATATTCAATCATACTCCTTGAAAAGGACAAAGAGTTATAACAATACCCATGCATTTAGGAGAAAGTAGGCTATATGTTCTTTACTGAACATCTTGTTATATATGTAGGTCTAAGAGTTATGAACTAATACATGAAGATTATTTTGTACGTGTAGTATGCAAACTTCAATCGCATGATTAGGACACAATAAGTAAAAACTAGCTTTTAAAATTTCGCACAGCTGCCATCTTGTGGTTTAGGAAACAATTGAAAAAATTAGGTGCCAGTGGATTAACATTTCTATAAGGATTTACTCTACCAAGTGTTACTGCACTCGGATGGCTAAATTGCAAGAAACGACCATGTGAATATTTATACTTCGCGTTGCCGCCATGTTGGATTTGTGATCACCAGATTATTGAAAGTCCTATAGGTGAGCTTTGTTCATAACTCCTATGAACATTAAAACATCCGGTTTGATTTATGTAATAGATTCATAGATATTGAGATCCAGCTAAATATGTCGGATGGTCGCCATGTTGGATTGTTATATGTATAGGCCATAGAGTCATGTACCAATAAAGGAAAATTATTGTGTAGGTTCATTATTCAAACTTTCACTTCGATCGCATGATTACGACATAAGAAATAAAAACTTATCCTTAAAATACGCACAGCCACCATCTTGAGGTTATGTAAACAATTGAACTAAATTACATACCAGTGCATTGCAATGTGTATAAACATTTCCTGTACCAAATTTCATAGTGTTTGGATCATTAAATCGAGAGATAGGTCTATTTAACATTTTCAACTTCGCATGGCCGCCATATTCGTTTTGTAGTTAACTGGTTTTGAAAGTCTTATAGACGAACTTCCAGTAGTGCCGTTTATCTCCGTACGTAATTGCAGGGTGATATCGCTAAAAGTTTCAGAGATATAGAATGCCAGAGGAATATTTCGCACAGCAGCCATCTTGAGGTTATGTAAACAATCGAACAAAGTTAGATGTCGGTGCATTACAATGTATATAAACATATTGTGCCCGTTTGGCGAGGATTCCGGGGTGCCATAGACCTTAAATGACCCTTCCGAAACACCCATATCCCAGGAAGACATATAGGACGGGAAGGAATGCATTCTTAGACTGGGAAAGCACTAAAGAAACTGTACTCGGGGGGTGTCGGGTGTAATGAGAGGTGCAACAACCAGTCCAGAGGAATACAAACTCAAAAATACAATAAAAAGGCAAGGCTTACACATATCGCACTCAGTGTATTCAAAAACTACTTCAGAGAGGTGAAAACGGCTAACCCGTGCTGAACACTGGTGATAATAATTTAACTCGTCTCCGTGCGAAAATCCTAATAATATAAGCCTCTCGAAGTCCTACGCAAAAATGGAAAGTCACAAATGAAATCTAAGAGAATGACACGTAGTTCTTCCCTATACAATTACTTCGGAGATTCAATAATAATAATAACAATAATTATAATACAAGCATGACTCTACAGCAAAGAAAGTTATTTACTTGTTTACAATGCAAGGTATTCATTACATTTATAGCACAATAAGTTTAAAGCTACGCTATGATGGTGTCATCTCCAACATTTAACGTTATCATCATTTAATCTAATACCTATCGTACGTTAATAGTAACAATGATGTAAACGAGAAGCGTTTCATCCAAAATTTATTTCCAAGCAAAATCTAGTCACATTCTGAACCTAACAGAACGCGTGAAAATCTATTCTAATTGTCTGGCTGCGTGGCTCAGGGGTAACGTTCTCGCTTGCTGAGCCCAAGGTTGCAGGTTCGAAACCTGGCGCAGTCAGCTGGCATTTGAGGGTGCGCAAATGCGAGGGAGCCGTGTCAGTACATTGACTGGCACGTTAAAGATCCCCTTCGGGGCAAAATTCCGGCACCCCGGCGTCTCTAAAAGCCAGGGTAGTTAAAAGGGACGTAAAACCAATAACATTATTATTATTATTTATCTATTCTAATTTACAACACAAATAAGTAACATGTAACTCTTTTAATACTGCGCAATGGGCGCCACTGTTCCTGCCTACCTACATCGCAGCTTCACTGTTTGTGAAGTTGGGTCATGATTTGTGTGCGGAGAGAAAAATTAGGTCGGCGACTGCACGAGTAAAACATGTCTAATGTCGCATTATCAGGTTAGCTACCGTGTTTAAACACGAAACTAACTGATTGTCGTCTCACAATAGGAATAGCTATATTTGTACTTAGATGTGCCGAAGAATCAAATCTAAGTACTGGTCATCAAGGTTCCTTTAAGTTTATTGTTTTATTTATGTTTTATTAGACTTCCTAGTTCTTTGTTTATGTTCATTATTAAATAGAAAATCCTGATATTTGATTATTACTTCCTTATTTATCAGATTAGTTCAGTCCTATCAGTTTCATTTTATTGTTTAATGACTATGTTAACTTCGTAAAGTGTGAAAAATTGGTGTAAAAAGCATCCAATATCAAACTCATCATTGGAAGAAAAATCAATTCCAAACTTCAACTAGCACCTCTGTGAGCTGATCAAAAATACTGATCCATCGATCATCTGCTGCAATAACGAGACAAAAGTCGTTCACGTCATCAGCTCATATAGTGCCAAAACTTGTACTGGGCAACTAAGGGTAATCATATCCTACCTCTGAAGTGTATTCTAACATAACAATGGTTTTACTAAATGTATACAGTTCCAGCTTGTGGACAAGATATTATTCTGCTGTAATGACAGCTGTGCATTCTGAACATATAGAAAGTGTGCATTGTGTGCTCATATATCAGACATCTACAGTCTGGGAAAGTTTGTATTAATAAACCAGGGTCTTTCGTTTAGAGTACTAAAATGACCCCTCACTTCGAACTCAAGAGAACCTGCGTGGCTCATCTCACAAATATACAGTTCAATGCTTGTATCATAGTCGTCTGAATGTCGAAATTAATAAAGTTACACTGCCACTTCTCCACATATCGTAAACAGGTTTTATGCAGTATTGGCTAGTGTTCACTCCACTCACAGCCTTCTAAATAATATATCAAGAAAAGAGTGCGCTGTAGTCGCGTTTACAAGGTCAATAAAAAAAGGTGACATTGGCTTGTTTCACGGCCAACAGGTAATTGCTGGGTATACTGTCCCAGTAAGGATGCAGTTATTCCGACATGATTATTTAACAAAAATACCTACACATGAAAGAGTGTGGGTTCAAAGCATTGTCGTACTAGAAAATGTTTATTTACGAAAATGTTGGCAAAAGCGTTTGTCCCAATCTTTTGCAAATGATACGACAAAAAATTGTGGTTACCTCACCACTAGGAAAACATGATAATTAAGGGCCCTACCTAAGAATGTGCGGCGTAAGCTCTTACTAAATCTAATGCCCATAACGAGATCGTACATAACAAGAAGTTCCGTGAAGAACTATACAGCCTACTTTTCATGCCAATGATTACTCTACAGTATATGAACCTACCTAGAATAATGACGAAATTAAGTTGGTAATGTCGAAATATCTAATTTGTTCAAAATATACCTGGTATAATGTAGCCTAATAGAGCACTACAGTTGGCAGCCCTGGCGACTGAATATATTCTTAGTTCAATCTCTTAAGGTACAGAATACAAAATTTGGTTGAAGTCCAATGGACGTTACATGCAGTTAGACACTGGATCTATCAGCACGCGTAAACACATGTTGCCAACAATACCATGCGTGTGCTGGTCAGAAATAATCTGAAATATTATGATATCTTGTTGTGCCAATTTTGGATGAAATCCATTTGTTAGTATAGAAGTTACATGTATTTTAAAATTGAATATATCAGCAGGCATAGAATCATGTTGGCAGCACTGCCTTGTATTAATTACTCCAAATTAATCTAGAATGTCAGGTGCTATACGTGTGCAAAGTATAGAGCTGTTGGCTTGCATCCTTTCTGGTATATTGATATTAGTGTAAAATAAATATAGACAGCATTTATTAACAGTTGGCAGCCCTGATTGCTCTTAACAATACTTATAGTCATATCTGATATGGTACACATAGCACATACGAAATTTGGTTGAAATCCAACTGATAGTATAGAAGTTACATATATTTAAAAATTGGTCGTATCAGCAGGCTTATAATCATGTTGGTAGAACTGACGTATATAAGTTACTCGAAATTAATCTAAAATGTCAGAATATACGTGTGCATAGTTTAAAGCTGTTGGCTTGCATACTTTCTGATATATTAGTATTTGGATAAAAATAAATAAAGAGAGCAATTATTAACAGTTGGCAGCCTTGGTGGCTCTTAAGAATACGCTCAGTCATATCTGTTTATGTACATATATTACATACAAAATTTGGTTCAAATCCAATTGATAGTGTAGAAGTTATATGCATTTAAACATTGGACATATCAGAAGGCTTAAAATTATTTTGGCCACACTGTCATGGTTGGCCTCTTGGAAAGTAAACTGAAATAGTATTATCTACATGTGTGCCAATTTTGGAATAGCTCCCATGCATACCTTGCAAGATATCCAACATGGAGCTCAAATTTCTAGTGTGTTTTTTCAGCAGTTGGTAGCACTGACATCATTTTCAAATATGGACGTGAGATATTCCGGTACACATCCTTACTCATACTAAATTTGGTTTCGATTGCTGCAGCCGTTTAGGAGTTGATAGGGGGGACACACACACAGCCAGACAGACCGACAGACAGAAGGACAGACAGACAGGCAGACAGACATTTTCCCGGATCGATCTCATAAGTCTACTTTTTCCTCATTTTTTCAAAATGTAAAAAGTAGGCTAAAAAGGTGTTTCGGCTTCTAGCCGGACTCACGTGCGTGCATCACATCTCCTCAGTGAAATGGCTTGCATGGTTTAGGTTGCAAGTAAGGCATGGTGGTAAGTTGCCTAGGATGCAATGTCCTTCCTTCATAGTATTATTTAGCCATCACTGAAACCCGCCATCATGAGGTTTTTATTCAATTTCCAACTCCATCGTAATGGGAAAAATTAGCATTTCTTCGGCATGTGGAATGCGTGTAATTAATGCCATGGTGATGTCTTATTTGTAGGTTTGCACTGAATCTATTATTAAATTATAAGTTTTAATTTCTCACTGAAGCTACACTTGCATTAGCGGGTAAGCAATAATAATGGCCATGGATTTTTCTCCGCACACAGATTTTAATTCTAGCAGCTTTTGCTACTATGTTCACTCAAAACTAGGTGAATTAAGTCACACATGATTCGTTCGTTAACATTTTGCACTGTACCTTTTACCTGGTAATATCGTAACACTTTAGCTACACTTTGGAAAAACGTGCTAGGCGGCGTGTTCGATGCCAGCGAGGACAAAAATACTATAATATCGCAAATATTCAGAATTTGCCTTCGCGAATAATCTCAAATTCACTCAGCAGCTTTGCTGCGTGCTAAAGCACATCACTGTTCGTCGGATTAAGTTTATTTCACTAGATATTCGTCGATTTTTGACGATCAAAAATGTTCACGTTATGTCAGGACCATGCCTGCAGTAAGAGTCGTAGGTTATGTCAAGACCATGCTTGCAGTAAGAGTGGTGGTTAGCAGGATGCCGGATTCGCTATCTAGCTATCAGTCAAATGTGCGACTGTGAACTGTTTATGGCATTCTCTGCGGGTTTTAACCTTTATTTTTCCTTCACATTATAAATCAAATCTTCCTCCGGTGCATCGAAAATATGTACAATAATGGTTAATAATGCCGTCTCAAGAAATACACAAAAATTATGTACATCAGCGGCGCGGCAACTCATACTAAATCAAATGAGCGCTACTCATGCCTTCTCCTTGGAATCTCCGCTTCTCTCAATGATAGTTAATTCCTCATGAGCCATAGAGGTCACATGGCAGATGTGATTTCGGGCTCAATATACTGTACCAAGTTTCATTCCGTTTAGTTGGTTAAATCGCGAGAAAGTCTATTTAAAAGTCCCAACTTCGCTTGGCCGCCATGTTGGTTTTGTAGTTACCAGGTTATCAAAAGTCACATAGGTAAACTTCTAGTAGATCCCTTTATCACCGTCCAATATTCCAGGGTGATATTGGTAATAGTTTCGGAGATACTGAATGCTGGTGACATATTTCGCACAGCCGCCATGGTTAATTGGAGAGACGTAACAAAATTTTAAGGGCACGGTCGGGGTCGTCCGGAATGGTGCTATGAACTTACCGAGTTTCTTTGAAATCGCTCCAGTCGTTTAGAAGTTATAAGGGGGGGGGGCACACACCATCACACACACACGCACACACAGACACACGGACAAAAGGTGATCTCATAAGCCTATTTTTTTTTTCAAAAATGAAAATGGGCTAAAATCGGTCATGTTAACATATAACACACATCGGGAGGAATTACTTCTAATACTTTCAGATTGAATGTTGAATAGTTGCGGGAAAAAAGGAACTTTTATATTTTGAAATGTATTTTAGCAAGAAACTGGAATCAAAATTTTTACCGCTGGCTGAGGTAACTGCGACAGTTTTGATTTTAGAACGAGGTATGCTCCTATACCGCAACACCCATTTTGCTTTCTTAAATATGTGTTTATGTATATTGTCTAATAGAAAGAAAACTAAGAATCAAGGGATAAGACGCATGGTTGTGGTAAACTATAAGGAAAATAATCGTAGAAATGAGCCTCGAAGGAAAAAGGATTACTGTTAGAAGGCTAAGGGTCCGTAGCTAAATATATAAGGGAAGAATTATTGTATGTTAAAAAAAATTGATATCAGATTTCCCATAAGTTCTGAATGTACATAATAAACAGAACACATTAAGAACACGTGATCATGTGATATTTTTTGACCGATATATGTCAGAGGTCGTACGCTTACTAGAGCTCAGCAGCAACTTGAAGTTGACCCATTGAGAGTGCCAGCTCCGTCAGCCAGTGTGACAGAGATGACAGCGAGGTTGTAGTTCGTATTTTTTCCAGGTTTCTGTTGGAGTTGCTGAGCTCTAGTTAAAATATTATTTTGTGCACCCATTCAAAAGAGAAGTTTTTTAAAATTTAAAATGGCATTTCGTTTGCCATCTCAATTCAAATTTAAAATGGACAGTGCTGCTACTATTGATTAGGCTGTATACAGAGAACACCTTTAATTCATATTTGATTCGTTGTGAACCAAGTTAATTATTGCAGGAAGGATTTGACGAGATTGCCAATTGTATGGCATCACTACTTGTCAATTGCTGGGCGTACCATATCTCGTTAACTTGACAGATATCCAGTTTCCAATCATATAGGCATTACCTGCTGTAGCCTACCTATGCGTGCGTTTCATATCGGAATCAAGTATTCCATCCGACCACGCAGTCACTTTGAAGTTAGCGCTCCCTCCGTTGATTATACAGAAGCCTACAAAGAGATATGCGTGGCCTAAAGGCTCTACAATTATTGTTTGTAGATACCACAGCACCGTTTCCTTGTCCAAACGACTACCTTTGATCCACGATACCTCATCAAAACACACGATCGGTACAGGGGGAAAAAGGATAGTCAGTAAAGAACATAACTTAATTTCAATTAATTGTATGGGTGAAAATAACTCTTTGCCATTATCAGGAATTGCATTTTCTTGAGATGAACGTTTAGAAATGATTCCTATATACGACTGTTCGTTACCTTGCCAGTGTTACCAACCGTTAATGATACATTACAACGTTACATACTCCGACACTAATGGCCCTATTTTGACCAAAATTAATGTGAAGAACGTTGACAAATCTACATCTAGAGGAAACCAAATATATTGAATTAAGAGAAGAAGAACTGTACTGTTGTTAATTGACTTTAGGGGCTTGGGATATCTTGGTCATTAGCCCAGTGAATTTGGGTGTGTGTTGAACTTTTCTGATAACCCGTAGGTCTATTAATGTAATGACTGTATTAGAGTGAGAATTAGGGACATGGATGAGGTAGTGGCCTTGGACTTGAAGGAATGTACTATCCCAGCATTTGACTGGAGGAAGTGTGGACAATCCGAGTGATAAAGCACACTCTGAATAGCCACTGACAGCGCTAGGATCGAACCTACGATCTCCGGAATGCAGCAGACTGCGTGGTCGTGGTGCACGATTTAACGATCATGGCTACGCCACGGGTGTAGCTCATAGAGAAAACTAACTTTACATGTCAGTATTCGAAGGTGAAGACTTGTCGTTTGACGTGGCTCATTACCTCACTATCATTAGGCCTTTATAGTCTACGTGAACTTCTGCGGTTCAAGCTAATGCTGTTAGTTGTAGGTCTCGGGTTGTTTTGTCGCGTCTGCCATGACTAGCCTATTATAGCGATAGAAAAACGTCGGCGACTAAGGACGTGGCAGAAAGGCCATGGAAAAACACTCCCAGGATTTCTCACGAAGCACTCCATTCCAATCCTCAGATCATAATTAAATTTCTTAGCACGGCTGGGAATCAAACCCGGACCTCCGGGGAGACAGTCGAGAATGCTAGCCGCTACACAGAGAGAAAGAATGTATAATGTTGTTGTTGATTGATTTAGGGGCTTTGCGACAACGTGGTCATGTAGCACCGTGTAAGTGTGTGTGTGTGTGGAATTCATCTGGTAACCTGTGTTATTGTGATGGCTGTATTTGTGTGTGTACTTGTCATTCAGGTGAAGATTGCAAAGGGGCGGCCGTGACCTTGAGTTAGGAACTATTCCGTCGTTTGTCTGGAGTAGAAGTGAGAAACCACAGAAACCCGCTTCCAAGGTGGCTGAGATGCGAATCGAACCATCCTCTTCTCACTGTTGCCTCACGAAGCGGAGTATACCCCGTTGCAGCCCTCAGACTGGAATTAAATTTCTTGGCAGAACCGGGAATCGAACCCGGGCCTCTGAGGCGTCAACCAAGAATTCTAGTCGCTACTCCATGTGGTGTCATAAATGAGAGTGTGAGTGTGTGTGATAGATGGAGGGAGAGAGGCGAGAATCTGTGTTGGTGCTAGATGCTGTTGCTTGCAGATTTTGAAACACGGTGTAGAAGCGGTAATTACTCCATTGAATTTAACTCTGGTTATATCTCAACTCCCTTACAAAGCACTCTTTACTTAAAATCTACGCGTTTAGGATTATCTTCAAAGTGAACCGTACTCTTATATGAGTGTTCGCCTTAGTCTAACGCACAGCACACTTTGTGAAGTCTTACCGAAAGTCTTGTAATCTCTACGTACATTTCCCTCAACAGTGAGATGAGGGAAAAAAAATCCCTCAGAAGCATATATTTGGAGCAAGAGACAGTGCGCCATAGGTAGATACTAGTACATTATGCAACGAGCCTATAATGGCAATATTTAAGACACGAGTATGTTTATAAAACGAGCGTAGCGAGTTTTATAATTTCGATACGAGTGTCTTACTTACCATTATAGGCAGGTTGCATACGACTGTTTATGTTCGACAACAATTATAACTTAATTATATATTTTAACATAAATAATTCATACATATCTGTGGGATTCAGAAAGTTCAGTTAGTGGACAGAGCGCGCAGGGTGGTTTGCTGACTGAACAGACCGCATGCGTGGGTCAAAGAATTTCGAAAGCAGAGACCATTTACTTTGCTTGGCAATGCTATTGTTTACAGCCTGCATGATGTCTAGTGCCGATCACTAGCATTCACTAATATTGTCACCGAATTCGTTTAAATGCAATGCGCTGTGTAGAAATTGGAGTTGGGTATATTAACGTACAGTGCTTTTTTTGTCTCATATTCGCCAGTTTATTTACGCGAACATATAGGACGGTGCACTTTCCATGTCGGTAATTTATGTAGAAGGATGCTGTGTGGCTAACTTCTGGACGTAGATTCATAAATTTCTTGCATATGTCATAGAATTTTCTTGTTACCGTAAAGGTTCGTGCTGATTTTGTCTTTGTGTTTGGGATTGTAACTAAAATGGTTGATCCGATATCAAATTTGAACTTTCAAATCATGTAATTCATGTCCGACATGTTGGATTTTGAGCGCATGCACGAAGCTATCCTTACCTAATTGGTCATTGAATGAGCTATGATTGGCTGGAGAAACTGTTTCATAATGGAGAATAGT
Source organism: Meconema thalassinum (assembly GCA_946902985.2). Taxonomy (NCBI): domain Eukaryota; kingdom Metazoa; phylum Arthropoda; class Insecta; order Orthoptera; family Tettigoniidae; genus Meconema; species Meconema thalassinum. The sequence goes on from OX336388.2 coordinate 1,763,525,128, forward strand.
ACTATAATGACCCTCATTATGATACAGTTTTCTGACATATAATATTTACATTTCGACATCGTCGAGCATAGACATTAACTTGTTGTTGTTGTTTGTTGTTTCATTTGAGGGGCTTTGACATCGTGGTCATTCAGCCTCGTGTACTTGGCTGACTGTGGAATTTTGTGTTATTGTGATGGATGTATTAGTGCGTGTATTTGTAATTCAGATGAGAGTTAGGAAGCAGATGGCTGTGACCTTAAGTTAGATACAATCCTAGCCTTTGCCTGGAGTAGATATTTGAAACAACGGAAAACCACTTCCAGGATGGCTGAGGTGGAAACTGAACCCACCTCTTCTCAGTTTTACCTCACGAGGCTGAGTTGTTCCAGCACTCAGACCAGAAATAATTTTCTTGCCAGAGCCAAGAATCGAACCCGTACCTTCGGAGTGACAACCGATACACCACGAGGTGGTCATGAAATAAGAAATAAGGAAGGGCATTAGGAAATACAGTAATTTGCCCGGTATATTGTTGTAGTTTCGGAGGTATGGTATCGTTAAATCGTTCCCAGATCCTCTGTTCGTAAGGAGCACAAGTGAATGCTGTGAGCAAGAAAAGTGTGGAGAGTTGTAGAGCTAATACGATGCCAGGAAACAGCAATTGTGGGGTGTAATTTGGAAAGTCATAGAAAAAGGATAGAGAAGAGTTGGAGTGTAGGAAATTAGATTGTAACTACAAATAACCATTACAACGAAGTAACTTGGACAGAGTTACGTCGAGACGGGAAGCTGAGAGTTGATCAAACGAGCCCTGAGGGAGAGAAGAGTTCCTTAATGGAACAGATAAAACTAGAAATACTTTTATCTGCACCGGTGGGAGATGTAGCTGGAATTAAATACTGTGTAAGATAATAACATCTCACAACCACACGCTATAATGAAAGAAACATAATACAGGCATTATTACAAGGCCTCTGTTTTTAGGTTCGCTGAATTTAAAATTATGTTCTATCACTATATTGGGATTTTACAGGATCTTTAAGCCTAAGTTAAATTTAGGGATTTACAGGATTCTTGGAATATAAAATCACTGGGCATGCATGCCATGTTAAGTGTTGGAAAGCAATAATACAGTACAAAACCAAAAGCGCTTATTTAAATGCTTGCCTCAAGTTTGGTGCTTTTCAGTCGGTCAACACGAATGCACCCAAAAAGATCTGGGTTATGCCCTAATCCTGAAAAAAAAAATACATGAGATTAATAAGTACACTAGGATGACCAATTTCGATCGTCAAGCGATCATCATCAGACCCATTACACTTAGGCTGTAAAATATATGTTTGAAAATACAGGTCAAAATATTTACAATATGTACAATTATTTAGTTGCAGTATTGGTAATGCAACTTGTCAGAGTATGCTAGTTTTAGTATATATGATGCTAGGTGGATGCTAAAATGGTTGAAAAAAGTCAACTATGGTTGTACTGTATATTACAAGCTATTACTTGCAACGTACAGTACAACCATAGTTGACTTTGGGGAGTAAGAGGTCGGGAATAAAATAGGTCAGAACCTATGAATCTGGGGCTCGCTTATAAACAACTTGATGGTAATCCACAAAATAACTTACACCAAAAATTTCACATTCTAGATCGCATGTATACCTAGTACGCATGTAACAAATTAGTGTGATTTCTTTCATTATTGATTGCATCATTCTTCCTATAATTCTTTTATCTATTGGCAACCCAAATATGAGTCGAGTTTTGCCTCAGTCCTTACAGTTCCAAAAATCCAAGTGATTCTTTCGTAATGTTGAAACAGACAGACGGGATTGTATCTCAGACCTACGAACTTGTAACAGCACCCCGTTCCTGTCGTCAGGCACTGAGGTAGGAAAATTGGAGAATTAACCTATACCAGCGGTACTTCTATCCCGTAAATTACGGGGACTCGTCCCCTGAAGCCGTATTTCTGTAGGTAGATTATTTGGGGCTTCACTAAGAAGACAAGTCCTCACGTAGTTTAGTGGCTTGCATGCTTGGCTCTCGTCCCGGAGGTCCGGGTTTGATTCCTGGCTCTGCCAAGAAATTTAATTCTGGTCGGAGGGCTGGAAAGGGGTACACTCAGCCTCGTGAGGAATGACTGAGAAGAGGTGGGTGCGATTTCCATCTCAGCCATCTTGGGAATTATTTCCCGTGGTATCCCCACTTCTACACCAGGCAAATGCCGGGATGGTTCCTAACATAAGGCCAAAGCCGTCTCCTTCCCAATCCTCACTTGACTTCCAAATACACACACTAATACAGCCATTACAAGAAAAATTCCACACAGCCAAATACACGAGTCTTCATAACCACGATGTCACAAAGCCCCTAAATAAATCAACTACAACAGTTAGACAACTAGGAAGAATACTGTTTACTTAATATTCTTATTTACAGCCGGCAAAAGCTGCTGAACAACAAGTCATTGTTGTCTGAATTGAAAGGGCTTTTGTTGAGTCAGGTGATCAGTTTGTATAGAGAAGCCACAGTTGTCATTGTATCACGTAATGCTGTATTTCTCTTTGTGTCAACAAGCCCCTGTTTATCAATGGATATTAAATTAGCCGTGCCCGTTCATTGATCTGCCTGAAGGATTGGAAAGTGCATTACTTGTCACAAAGGAACAGAGAGAATGAACTACAAGGGCTGTGAATAAAGTACCACAATTATGACAATTATCTGCATATGTACAGAACTAAACCATTTATTGCAAAACTATATATAGTTCTAGAGGCCGGCTGGCTCCATGGCGCAAAAGTAGACCAACCTACTCGCCTGTTGTGCTCTAGGTTGTGAGATCGAACCCTGGAGCTGTCTTTGGCAATTGAGAATGCTTAAATGCGAGTTAACCTTGCCAGTTGATTTACTCGCAGGCTAAAGGTTCCCTTCTGAACAAATCGGCAGCAGTTAAATGACGTTAACCTCATGACAGTATTATTATTATTATTATTATTAAATACCCCCTGGCACAGAAGCCTTGGCCTACCAAGCAACCGCTGCCCAGCCGTTTGGCCTACAGATTGCGGGATGATGCGTGGTCAGCGCGTTGGGTCCCTTCGACAGTAATATTAGGGGTTCTTGACCGGGGCGATGCCTCACTCTCAGACAGATACTCAATTGTCCTCACGAGGCCCTCTTGTCAGTTTCTTAAGTCACTGATGAAGCTGTGAATCGAGTTATTATTGTTCTCCAATGGGGCGGAACAACGAGGTCATATGTCCCTACCGGTTATTGAACCCGGGACATGCGAGTGAGAGGCAGATATGCTGCCCCAACACCGCAGAACCGGCATTATTATTATTATTATTATTATTATTATTATTATTATTATTATTATTATTATTATTATTATTACTATGCCCATGTGTGGAGCGCGATAAAACGTACGTAGCCGTTGTTTTTCTCTTCTCCCAAAATCTCTTCATCTGGGCACTGAGAATCCTCCTCCGTTGTTCAGTGTGCCTGGCATATTGGTCCTCGGTTCATTTTCTCAGTAAAATGATGGTTGATAGTTACACTTTTGAATATCTGTATAATGAGCCTCATTAAGATGCAGTGTTCTGTATATAATATTTACATTTCGCCAGGGTCGAACATAAAAGTAGTTCAATACTACTTTAAATCCAGGCCTCGCATATGAACAACGTAAAATCAAAAGATCATCCACATTACCTGATGATAAAGACACTATTCTGAAAACAACAGATTTCTTCGCAATGTGTATGTCAGTCAAATCTACGGCTCAAATGAAACAAATCTTCAATTTCTGGAGATCATAAGGTGTTTCATTGATAACTATCATATGTCATAGACTCTTGCATGGATGTTGATTCATTTAAGGCCTTTGCGACATTGTGGTTATGTTGTCCCTTGTACTTGGGTGTGTGTGGAATCTGTCTGATCTAATCTGTGCCATCGTAACGGTTGTAGTAGTGTGTATATTTGTAATTGAAGCTAGGATTTTGAAGAAGGTGGCCGTAGTTTAAAGCTAGGAACCATCTCGACATTTGTTACTTAGTTATTGTTTTAAGGGGCGAAACAGCGAGGTTATCTGCCCCTCTCGGCATTTGCCTGGAATAGAGGTTAAAAAAACACGGAAAACCACTTCAAGGACAGTTGACATGGGACTCGAACAGTCTCTTCTGAGTTTTGCCTCACGATGCTAGGTGTGTCCCGTTCCAACCCTCAGACCAAAATTAAATTTCTTAGCAGAGCCAGGAATCTAACCTAGGATCTTTGGATCCACAGTCTCAATGCGATCCCCGAGACCAAATAATGCGAAACATACTGTTACAACCTTATCATAATGGTAGAGTTTACATTTTACCATTAAGAATGATATTTCAGAACAACCAATACCACATCCTCTTAGAAACAGATGATCATCTTATTTATTTTATGTTCGACCCTCACTATTATGTGTTTGAAAACTGTATCATAATGATGGTCATTATAACACCGTTTTTCATTACGATACAGTTTCTCCAGCCAATCAGAGCTCGTTCATTGACCAATTAGGAAACGATAATTTCGCGCATGCGCTCAAAATCCAACATGTCGGACATAAACACAACATCGAACTATAATAAATTACCGACATGGAATACCCACCGTCCATATGTTCGCGTAAATAAACTGGCGAATATGAGACAAGAAATAGCACAGTACCTTAAAATCACTAACACTAATTTCTACACAGAGCATTGTCTTCAAATGACTGCGGTGACAATATTACTGAGGGACGGCTGATGTAAACATATGGCTGCATATGGCATTGAGAGCCCACAGAGCGCATGCGTCGGCCGTTCAAAGCTCTTGAAAGACGAAGCTATAACACCCAACGCTCGCTCTGTGATCACAAAATTCCAGTAGCTGACTCTCAACAGATATTTATTAATATTTATGTTAAAACATATAATAAAGTTATAATTATCGTCGAACATAAACAGTCGTATGCAACTCGCCTATAATGGTAATTAAGACACTCGTATGGAAATTATAAAACTCGCATACGCTCGTTTTATAAAAAATACTCGTGTCTTAATTATAGCCATTATAGGCTCGTTGCATAATGTACTATTCTTTGACTGATAAGCCTCTTAAGAATAGTCCATATTAAAATCTCTAACGAATACTGGATTTGAGTTGAAAGGAAACTTAATTGCAACTATAGCAGTGTCAAAATCCGGACACAAGGCTTCCCTTAGCAACATTTGCATCATACCAAAAGTAGATACAGGTTATTGTAATTTGAAAGATAACTCACCAATTTGTCCTGCTTAGTGCACCTGCCATTGCAGTATCCATTTACATTTCTCCTCATGCACATAGATACTTTTATAGAATGCATTTACGTCCAACGAATTAGACACTTTAAAACTCACACTGACGGTTCACCTAACCATAAATGTACTGTACCCGTTTAGACCGAAGTCCAACGACCACATTTGCAAATTCCCGAAATCAGTTTAGCACGAGATAAAAATATCTCAGGGTCAATCAGGGCGAAAACCAAAAATCAAAAGCTGGCTTCACTGATCTCGGTAATATGCAAGCAAGGGAGAGAGAAGGAGAAATGAAAATATCACAATTTCCTTAAAATATCCCATTTTATTACAAAGTTAAAAATCTAAAATTTAATGCAAACCATCATCATCAAAAATAATCACTCCAACATAAAAAATCAACAACAGAAAAATGATAACTATCCTAAAACACTCGATGTTTGATAACCAGAACATTATCAGTCCATCTGGCATCAAATTTATTGAGTCATGATTTTCACTATTTGCAGTAGGTGGTCTAGAGCAAATTAATAGTTCGTCTGACCCCTTTCGCTATACACTTATCACTTTCACTTCTGTTTTGAAAAACAAAACACCATTAATTTATTTTCTAACGATCATTGTCTTTTCGTAATCTTCAAGTTTGACAAATCCCATTGGGCAAAATATAGTCTAATTTGATTTCCAAGAACAATTGTGTTTTCAAATTATATCGTAATTGTTATACACAATTATTTCTTGTAGAATTATGAAGTTTGTTTAAATACCAATATTTGACCAATATGAATGTCAAATATTAATATTGTTTGGCATTTCATGATGTTCCACAGAACAATGTTCAACTTGTATGTGCATCATTGTCATTTCATTTAGTTGTTTTCAGAAAGTATTATATTACAAATTCACATAATTCATTACGGTACCCTAAGTTGGTTGAACATTACCGAATAACTATTTGATTTTCCATTCCTAATGATATTATTTTAATAACCACATTATATTACACAAACAGATATGGTTGTAAACAATACCTTCCACAATTAAATAATACATTTATTTCGATATCAAATTAATTATTATTATCCCTTTTACTTATCAACAATAATTATGTTCAAAATCATTGACAGCAATATTATTATTATTATTATTATTAATTATTATTATAATGGGCATCACTACTATCAAAATATGGCATTAAGATGATTTACATCTATGCGATTCAATTTGTTCTGAAATGTATTTATACACTCTCAATAATATTTTATTTACTGTTCAGGATCCGGTACGGTGTGATTAAAACTAACAATACTTTACTTCATAGGCGTAACATGTAGAAAATTGGATAATTGACTCAGGTATCATTGAAAAGAATTCCACAGACAGTACTTGAATGTGACAAAAATATGGGGCTGCAACACTACTCAACCCATCTTTTCACAATAAGCAAACATGTGCTCAATAACTAATTCATCCTCGAAAATACATTTTCCCAGTGGATGAACCCCAGTCTCCACACAACTCATACATTTAAGCAGACACTCATGCCGCATAATATTCATCATTACAATAATTATATCATAATAACTCCGTTTCTTATCACAATTGTGTAATATTTCCGTCATATAAACAACCTCCTGTATTCTATCCAAGCACCACTTAGTTCTTGTGCAAATCAATGTCTTCTAACAATAGTTTTAGTTACTCCTGGTCAAAATCCTTCCCATGCCTCTATTTAACAATAATCCACCCTAGTTTATACACATTTGTTATTTTATAACCTACTGTTCCTCTATTCCTTTTCTATTTTAGCCTACTTTCGATTTTTGCAAAAATTGAAACACCTATGAGATCTACACAGGGCCAATAATTGTGTGTCTGTCTGTGTGTGTATGTGTGTGAGTGTGTGTACTCTGAATGTCTGCCCCCCCCCCCTCGCCTATCAATTTAAACACGATCAAACTTAATTAAACGGCATTTGGTACAGAGGTAGAACTAGAAAAGGGAACCTCAGTGTCATCGCCGCCATCTTTACCAAAACTGAATGGCGACCACTCAACGTTCAAAACGTAAAATCAAATAACGACTAAACAAATCATGCGATCTCTACCAAATTTAGTAACAACATACCTTCATATAGTACGCGTCTTCTGACCAAACTACAAGGTCATCCGCCGTATCATTCAGGATGGTGGCCGTGTGAGTTATGCAAACTTTATAATCCATATCATGGGACCCACCAGTTCCGATTATCGAACCAAGAATCGTTTTAACTCTTCTAAAGGAGGAGGCATGTTCGAAATTAGATGTTTATTTTGTAATACTATAGTGCATAAGTGATTTTAAAATGCTGAGCCGTCTCAGTTACAAGGCAAAATGGCAGCGGATATCTTGTGCCTGACTTATATTTCACTAATTTGAGTATTGCATGTAATATAGCGTACTGATACAAAATAAATAAACATTGTATGAAATGCTTTATATATAAATAATATACTCCACTGATGAAATCATTTAGTCTAAATCATTATTTGCTAACAAGTTCTATGTAACTCATTTTATATCGGACGATGTTAGCTGGCTCGTTTGGCTGCGTGGTAAAGCGTTGGCCTCTCACTTTTATGGCTAAGGTTCAAACACCATCAGAGTCAGTCTTTTTTGCTTGAAATATTTTATATTTGTTGTTTTGTAATGACTCAGACGTTTTAAAATTAACCGTTATATTGTGCATATTAGAATGGAAATTATATATTTAATTAAAACAAAATTCGCCAGAAAATTTGCACGTGACATCTAGCAGCAAAAAAGTGAATTATCATGGCCAACTGGCTGCGAACAGCACGCCGGCCTACAGATTAACTTACAGATTTTATTGAAAAGTTTATTTTTATGGCCGCTGGAATGCACTCGCCCTGTTAGGATGATCTTGTTGGATACTTCTCCACTAGATGTCACGACTGGTCTACGTGGGCTCCATTGATTAGCATACCATTGGCATTCTTTGCGAATCGAATTTGAAGAATGACAAGATGATACTACGATACATTTTTAATTTTTATTTTAAAAGGTTTGTAACAACGCCTATTGTGCGTTATTTGAAAATGTTATTTGAGGTAAAGAACAAAACGATTTCACATATTAGCCGAACTCTAGCATTTGGTGCTAGTTCAGGATATTAATTAATAAGGTGGTGAAAGCCATGCACAGCCAGACGTGTAAACACATGCCTCAACTCAAAGTTGGATGTTGCCCACGTCCTGTCGATTATGTAATAATAATACGGTAATAATGCTATTGGTTTTACGTCCGTTTAAACTACCGTGGCTTTTAGGGACGCCGGGGTGCCGGAATTTTGCCCCGAATGGGATATTTAACGTGCCAGTAAATCAACTGACACGGCTCCCTCGCATTTGTGCACTCTCAAATGCCAGGACTGCGCCAGGAGACGAACTTCTAACCTAGGGACCAGCAAGCGAGAACGTTACCGCTGAGCCACGCAGACAGTCCGGTCGATTATGTCTCCAGAACCATAACATTCTTGAGATACCGTACTTCTTATCTTTCTTTCTTTCTTTCTTTCTTTCTTTCTTTCTTCAATGATGGTAGATTTTTTTTTTCGAGGTTGTGGTGTTTGGTAGAGGTAAATAGTATCTAAGGTCTTCAACCAAGATATGATTCTATTATACTATTTGACAAAAGCAAAGACTTATACCTATACTCATACATTTAGGAGTAAGTAGGCTATATGTTCTTTACTGAACATCTTGTTATTCAGTGCATTTCAGAAATGTGTCATCTCTAAATACATCAATGTCTGATTTTTAATATATTGCCCATAAATAGAATTATTTATTTAACCAATCATAGTTTATTATTATTAAAAACATATTTAAACACTGCAATCTTACAAATTATTAAACCCTCAACTTAAATAATCATTTATAATATTTAACAAAATTATTTATTATTATTATTATTTGAAAAATATTTAAATAGTGCCATTCCACAATTAAATTATTACATTATCTGAATTATTTGAATAATTTAAATTATTCAAATTACGGAATTATTTTGAATTATTTTGAATAATTTTAATTATCCAAGATTTCTCCGATACGACATAAGCATTTATATTCTAAAGTAAATGACTTCAGCGTATCACTCAGACAATCTATCGCTGGTATAAACATCTCTAAAGCAGAATTCCTACTAGAAAACATTATTCATTCATTCATTCATTCATTCATTTATTTGCAATGGGGGGAGTGTCCCCCGGTGGCAAATTGGATATACATAACAAATAAATAATTATACATAACAATTCAATAACAATTATACAACAATTAAACTGGAGTATTTACACAAATAGTCAGTCTTTTCTTAAACACACCTATATGTTTGGGGAAAGGCTCTAAGACTGCGGCAGATAGAGAGTTCCAGTTATCAATGGCACGGTTTACAAAAGAATATTTACCATAATTTGTTCGCTGTGGTCGGACCTTAACTTTGAAAGGATGATCGCTCCTACCCATGTAAGTGGGCTTTCCCAATCGTTTGCTAAGCTCACCCCATGCTGGTTGATTTGTATACGTGTTGTACATAGCGCAGAGTCTAGATTTCATCCTCCTAGCCTCCAGTGATTCCCACCCAAGTTTCTTTAACATACGGCTCACACTGCTCCTGGGATTAAAGTCACTGAGCACAAATCTAGCGGCCTTTCACTGTACCATTTCCAACTCATTGATGAGCCCTACTTGATATGGATCCCAAACCGCCGAGACATATTCCAGAATAGGTCTTACAAGTGACAAATAGCCTAATTCTTTAGCAGAGGTACTACTTCCTTTTAATACCCTCATTACAAAGTGCAGGGATTTGTAAGCTTTTGAAACTACACATCCTACATGACTACTCCATTTCATATCATTCCTTACGTGAACGCCCAAATATTTGCAAGAATCTTCTTCTACAAGTATTTCCGAGCCAATGTTATATTGAAAATCCTGCCTCCGCACTTTCCCTATTTTTAAGAGACTACATATTCTTGTGTTTATTTTCTTTTTATTTTCAATCGCCCACTTATAGACCAGGTTCAGGTCCTCTTGAAGCACTGCATTGTCTTGTGAGTCATGTATCTTTCGATATATTACACAATCATCCGCAAACAATCGACAGTCACTGCGAATCCCATTTGGTAAGTCATTTATAAACGCCAAAAATAACAAAGTTCCGATTACGCTGCCCTGAGGGATACCCGACGTTACGGTAATTTCATCCGAGAATATGCCTTCGACTTTCACTTTCTGTGAACGACCCGTCAAAAATTCTTGGATCCATAAAATTATTCTTCTATCAATCTTCGTCGAAGCTAATTTATGGAGTAGCATGTCATGCGGCACGACATCAAATGCCTTCGCAAAATCTATAACCACGGCGTCGACTGAAACTCCATGTTCTAACGATTCGCTAATGTCTTGAAAAAGTGATAGCATCTGACTCTCGCATGAGTAACCTTTCCGAAATCCATGTTGCCTATCATTAAACCATGATAATGTTTCCCACTGTTCCCTCAAGTAGTCGCAAATGAGATGCTCCATCTGTTTACAAACGATGGACGTAAGGCTAACCGGCCTGTAGTTGCCCAATTCAAGTCTGCTCCCTCCCTTAAATATTGGGACTACCGTAGCTCTTTTCCAGTCATCTGGGATTTGCGAATTGTTTATGGACACATTAAACATCACCTCCAAGTATCGTGCCACGGCCCTACCTCCTAGTTTAAGTACTTCACTAACAATATTATCAGGACCCTTTGATACATTGAAACGTAGTTTTTGTAATAGCTTTACAATTGCTGACTGGTTTATTTGGAACAGGGTAGCCCCTGATTCGTCGTTAAGGTCCAACACACAGCTATTGGATTTATTGAACACACTACCGTAAAAGACATTTAATTTATTAGCAATGGCCTGTTTCTCAGTAATTAATTTACCGTCACCAGACATTATCATCGACAAATTATTTGGATTTCCCTTTCTTCTCCTAACATAACTGTAAATTTTTTTCCACCCATCACCTCCCGAACCAAGTAAACCTTGCATATAACTGTCATGAGCAGCCCTCTTTTTTAAGACGAGCTCTCTTGATAAGGACTTAAATTTCAACATATACTTGTCACTATCATGTCTTTTATTGTATAATTTCCTAATTTTCCGTTTCAGATTCCTAATTTCTCGTGTGTAATACTCAGGATCTGGGTTTTCTTTCAGCAATTTAAATTGGACAAACTTATCAACAGCGCTATTTAAAATTTTCAAAAAGTTAGTCCACAGGATATTAATGTGATTTCCTTCCGATGCCCATCCTACAAATAGCTCATTCAAATACCCCTGAAACTTGCCCTGATCCGCCCTGCGATACTGGAATATGATCTTTTTTGCTACATCAGAGTCTAATTTTGTAATGTCACCATATCTAATATTTAATTCAACCCCAGAATGGTCACTAATTCCTGGTACTTTCAGACAGTTAATATACAGCTCTACAGGCCTTACGAGATAAACATCTAAGGTATTATTGTCTCTAGTTGGGAAGTCAACTACTTGGGAAAATCCCCCCTCCCTTAAGAATTTATTTGCAGCGCTCTGAGCGTGACTACAGCTAGTTGACTCACCAGACCAGTCTACTTTGGGGAGGTTTAAATCTCCAGCAATTATTATGCTCTTTTTCATAGCATTACCCGTACAAGTTTTATCATACAGTGTTTCGAGGAGAGAAAAGTTATCTTTCGGTGCTCTATACGCCCCTATCACCTGAAGAGGGAATTTATTTCCTTTATCCGAAATTTGTACACATAACATTTCATGATCCATATCAGCCCACTTTAAGAAACTACCTATATTTTTGCGCACACAAATAAATAGCCCACCACCTCGCTTCCCCCGATCCCTTCTGTACATTTCGTAGGTCCCTTGAATTATTTCGCTACTATTTATGTCCTCATATAACCAAGATTCAGTTGCAATGACAATGTCCGGAGAATACGTCTCTACAAGATTCCAAAATTCAATTAATTTATTTCCTAAACTCTGACAATTAACCTGCAGTAATCTTAGAGTCTTACCTCCGCAGCAAATATCTTGAAATCTGTTCCCATCGGCTGGCAACCTCTGGACCTGCTCCCCCTCACAAAAGGCGGCACGAACCGATGACCCTGTCATGTAGGCTCCCTAGGTTGAAAGCGCCCCGTCGATTAGACGTTACTCATCCAAATAATTGTAACGTAATAACATAATTAGGGCCCTTGCTTTTTGTACTATATATCAATGACATCTCATCTAATTTGAAAAATTGCAAATATCACCTATATGCAGATGATTTGCAAATATACTCCCACTGCAAGACAAATGACATTCCATTGACAATTGAAACTATCAACGCTGACCTTCAACGACTTGGAAAATATTCTCAGGAAAATTCCCTTCTTCTGAATCCATCCAAAACACAAGTTATCATAATTGGCTCTCAAAAACTATTGACGTCACTCCGAGATCAAATTATTCCCCCAATTGTACTGAACAACAATAAAATTCCATACTGTCCTACAGTGAAAAATCTAGGTGTGATAATAAATCAGACTCTTAACTGGTCTGAACATGTACAGAATATATGCAAGAAGATTTTCGCAACGCTCCACTCCCTCAAAAGAAAAAAAGACATTTTACCATTCAAAGTAAGAATCCTACTCATACAGACACTAATACTTCCTATTCTTGACTACTGTGACGTTATTCTTGTAGACGCAACCAAAACATTAACTTTGAAACTTCAACGAGCTCTGAACTCTTGCATACGATTTATCTATGATCTGAGCTATGATAAACATATTACTCCCTATTATTGCGCTCTTTCCTGGCTGAAACCTGAACTACGTCGATCATATCACATTCTTGTCCAGATTTTCCGATTATTGTCTGACGATAGACCACTATACTTATCAAATAAATTCAAGTACTTGTCTTCTTTCCATGGTAATAATACACGCTCTGGTTCTTCCCTCTCCATTCCTATTCATCGCTCCTCTATATACAATAACTCTTTTCATGTGGTGGGGTCTAGGCTGTGGAATACCCTTCCAGCCAGTGTCAGGGGTACCACCTCACTATCTAAATTCAAGACCACCTGCTGGGGCAGCCTGCTGAACATTGCTGACCGACAACAAGTATGACTGGATGAGTGAATGAGAGTGTGCAAGTCATTATCTATGTCAATTATTATTGTTTAATTTTGTCGCCATAATATGTTTATTGTATTGTATTAATGTGGTTAAGTGTAAGAGAGGGCCAAGAGCCCTAACTGCGCCACCAATAAAGGCAATAATAATAATAATAATAATAATTGTCGATTTGAAGCGTAGATAGTGCTGAATGAATGAATGAAAGAATTCTCAATTACACGAAACTAGTAATAATACATGTTCAGAGTTCAGCTCAAGTTATTCCTCTGCTGTTCATGGCGATGCGTGTCCTCGGCTGACGTCATAGTGCAATGGGTTCCCCAATATTCCATCGGTATGGCAACGTCCCCCTTGGTCATCTGCGTCACCGTCTGTTCCATCTTCGGTGTCCACCATCATCATAGCCACTCGTGGTTTAACGATGCATATTCGCATTCAAACTTACGCACTTATGAAAATCATGATTACATTCACGATCGTTAGACATTATGACTTGTGTCATATAAAATAGTTCCGTGGTTTCACACGACTTCTCCACTTTCTCAAAGTTCATTATGCAGTTTAAAATGTAGTGTTCCGTCTTTAACCAACTATGACTGCTCTTGACAACATCAACTCGTCTTTAACGGACATACTCGTATGATCATGAAGTGTTGGAATTTTCGTTGATGCCTGTATTAAGATAATCCCTATTCGAGTAATGGGATGTGCTCCAAACACGACTCGAAGGCTAGCCTGTGTGCGGGAAATGAGGAATGCCTCAAGCCGTATCCACTATTGCGGAGAGGTCCCTCGAATCTCCTATAACTGGGTAAGGTTATTCTCCCACGCAATCTGTACCAGACAGATGGTCCCAGGCTTCGTAGTCTAAGTTTCCAGACAACTCTTGACTGGTATTCCGTGAATATTACAGACTAAGTCCTAACATCGAAGAAAATACTGACAGCATAACACACTGCCAATCGTAGCACGACGTAGACGGGCAGTTTAACTGTAACTTCACTGGCTGAAGTAAGAATAACTTATTGACCTGACCTGACCCATGCGTAATTGGCCAGAATGTGACCTGAGGTATGGGGGTAGGGGAAGGAATAGGAATTTGGAGTTTCGTAAGGTTAGGAAGTGTTGAATGCAGCAGCATATAGAGTCAGATTGAGCCATGCGGCTCATAGATGTTAACAAAGCGGGAGACAGAAGTAGTAGCAAGAGCAGGGGCAACAATAGACGAGACGTTACGTGCAGAGGTGTCTTGGTAGGGCGATCGAGCCTGCGGCCCGCAGGACACCATCCCGCGCGAGCCGGCCGTGGCCAGTCACGCGAGCAGGCGTGCAGCGGAGCGGGGAAAGGAGGGAGTGTTTGGCAAGTGTTTTAGAGGGAAATCGTGGCTAATTGTTGGAGTACTTGGAGGAATTGTGTCAGGGCTGAGTTCTGGGCTCGAGAAGGCGGGGCAAACGTGAGTGACATGAGGGAGGGAATGGAAGTATTGGCCTGTTGTCTGTAGTTTAACTGCCTACGCTTCATAGCTGTCTTAATGTATCGGCAACCAAGATAGCTAGCTGCATGACCCCCACCACAGTTGACGCACTTAGGGCAGTCACGTGTGACCTTGCAAGCTGAGTGGTGATGAGAATCACCACATCTGTTACAGCGGATCTCGTGGGGACAATTAGAAGCGTTATGGTCCAATCTTTGGCAGTTAGAACATTGTATTGTGAGTGTAGAATGTGGTTTGGGCGGAGGGTGAGAAGTCACCCGTGTACTTTGTTGAGGGGCTGAATTTACTGTGTCTAAGGGAGGAGGAGAGGCAAGTGAGGAGTCATTCTCAGAGGGAGAGATGACCGGGCTTGAAAGAGTGTGTTTGCGCTGATCCAGAGAGGCCTGAGTGCTCTTATTTTTCCTCCTAGATTTTCTAGGGGGCTTAATAAGAGCCCTAGATGTTTGAGACCAGGTGTCGGTCGTGTCAGGGACAGTTTGTGTGGCCTCATGGAGAGTTTCTGAAGCATCTGTTTGTGTGTATTCGAAGCCTACTAGTGTAGGAACCTCATCCGTGTCTTCTGTTTGTGTCTCCGAATCTTCCATTGTTGTTACGTGTCGTGTGATGACAATGTGTGAGGGAATAGCAGGATGGCTGGACAGAGCTTGACAAACAATGTCAGTATGTTCTCTCGTCATGAGAGTTATCGAGATGAAACCGTTGGTAATCTCCTCTACCAGGGCCACACTGTCAACAATGGGCGAGAGCACGCTAATAATAGCCGTTCTGACAGAGCTGACAAATGTGTCCCTAGTAGAAGGGCGAACAATAATCGCAATGCCAGCGGGGAACCTGTCTACAGGTGTTATGTAGTATAACAGGTCATCCATGTCCATACATGTGAATTTAGTGTGAATGATTGTTGTGAATGACTCTCTGCAGCATTGTTCTATGTTGGGGGAGACTGCAGAGGCATTGTCGTGAGTGATTGTTGTAGGCGCAGAACTGCAGGAGTGTGTTGAATTAGGGGAACCTGCAGGTTCTTTGTAACCTACCATCCAGCTTTGAGACATGTTGTGTGAGTGAGTGAGAGGGAGGGAGATCAAATGGCCTTGGCAGATCGTAAAAGTGAAGAATGAAGAATAAATTCAGTCTCGGTCGCTCAGGGTTCAACCAGTTTAACAGTTGGTACTGCGACAATGAGCGCGCCGATAAGAAATTAATTTGGATTAGAACAATTAATTAATAAGAATTAATTAATTAATTGTTATTGCTGCGGAACGAGGAAGAGTTGGTTTGATTTAACTCTGGGGCGAATGGATTTCTTGACTTGGACTGTAAAAAGGGGGGCTTGGTGCTTGGCAATGGATAACGGCAGGGATTGTTGAATGAGATAGGAGAAGAGGGGAAATATCGGCTAGATTAGGCTTGGCTGGTTGGCTGTCAGATCATCAGTTGGTCATCAGATTACGATAGCGGCAGGAGCTGGGGGCGATCTCGGATGTAGCATCCTCTAGCCAGATGATGATGTATGTTAACTTATTGAGTTCTTGGAAGTGCCTCTTTATATATGGTTCCAGACCCGAAGTGAAGTGTCGCTGGCTTTTGAAAGAAGCGTGCACGCCCCGCTCTTCCTATGGTCGGGCTTACTCCCTAGCTGTCGGCTCATAAAGTGCGCTTTTATATAAAAAATGCTCATATCTTCCTTAATACTGGTCCGATTTGCTTGAAACTTATTTTGGCGTTAATAGAAATCCATAGCCAATAATCCTTGATCGGTTTCAGTCCTCAAACATACAAAATCCATATTAGCATCAATAACATTCGTAGATACTTCCGTCGGCACAACAGGTATCCTTCCTAGCGCGACCTGTTATCTGCGCGGCGAACGAGCTCACTCAGCGCGCTCTTCATAACTTCAAAACGTGCATTCTGCTGTCCTTAATACAAAAATGGTATCACGGAGACATCCGTAATTCAGGTACAGTACTGTATGTTCAAACTGTCAAAACACACAGGACTATTGGCGCTTAAACTTCGAAATTATCCCTGTGTATATTTCTTATCCACTTCTCCTTTACTGGTTGGTCTTCATGAAATGTAAATGTTGAAATAACCTGCAACAGTATAATTTGATCTACAGCTCGTTACATAGCATGTGCGACCCGTTTCATGACATATCACAATACTTCTCACGTTATATGGGACCGGTACTGGTATTCACTATTATTAGTAATGTACTACACTACCTACGGTACACCATTAGCATGATAAACAGTACGAAATCACTCGGGATATTGTGCCCAATTCCAGTTGCCTAGATTTGAGGGTAAAGGCCACAATGCTAAGTCCAGAATTGAAAGTTTGAATGGCGCGCGCCAATCCTTCTTAGAAGGAATTGGAAGCTTTCGACAGCCAAGAAATGGTTAAGTGACGTA
This sequence comes from Meconema thalassinum, assembly GCA_946902985.2. Taxonomy (NCBI): domain Eukaryota; kingdom Metazoa; phylum Arthropoda; class Insecta; order Orthoptera; family Tettigoniidae; genus Meconema; species Meconema thalassinum. The sequence continues at coordinate 1,763,542,585 of OX336388.2, forward strand.
GGCCGAGAGCGTCATAGTAGAGGCTAAAATGTCATTAAATATTTCCCGATGGAATAGAATCTTGAGACTAATATCAGATTACTGGCACGGACAAGGGAGGAAGAATGTGCTTTATTTCGAGGAAATTGATTGAGCGGAAGCTGAGATATGAGATGTTTTAGTTCCAGCATTTTTTCCGCAGTGACCTCGAGAAGCCAGCTGAGGAGTATATAAGGCACGCCCGCCCGAGCTAAGTATGTTCACTTCTCCATAGGCACCCCGTTGCTATGGATGTTCACTTCTCCATAAGCATTCCGTTGCTATGGATGTGTAGTACTTCGTAAGCGCTCTAGCCGCTAAACACTCTACGGCTCCGAACATTGTTATAATCTTCGTGCACATGGTTGCAAATTCTTCGTTATTTACAGCACAGTTGCTGGGACTTAGTGTTTCAACAGTACATGGTTGCTGGTATTAGGAAAGTGTTAAACATTTTAGTGATCTTCGAACTTTTCAAAATGTTATCACCGAAGTGATAAAAATTTGTGGCACTGGTAATTATTTACTGCTACAACTGGACATATGGTAGACTTTGTCTACATTTCTTTCTTCTGTCCACAATTATTCAAAGCTGGATTATTTAATCCAACAGTCAGAGGACAAGCTTTTGTCTTGTTAGTGGACCAGCCAAGATAAATCAGTACTTGTATTACCATTCTTGCACAGTACTATTCTTTAGCCGATATTGGGAATACAGTTTTGCCTTGTGCAATCGGAAGAGTGAGAAACTCTGCCCAGCAAACTCGACAGAATTTGTACTAGTGCTGAACAAGATTATAAGCGTATTAGGAGTACTGAACACATCACAGTTGGATCATGTTATTAATTTTCATCATGGATCCCTTTGATCAGGCCCCTGTGAGCTTTACTTCAGCTTTTGAAGCTGGTAAAATTTTTCTTCAAGATGTTAAGGCTTCAAGTATGAATACCGCTATGTCTGTGTAAGACCATTGCGGGTATAAAATGGAGGCGGATACAAGATTATAAATACGTGTCCTAATGGGGACAAGAAGACTGAATAATCTGGTTCAGACCAGATTACAAGCATCAAGATCTACAAGAATGTAAGCTACAATTTGCATTATTTTATGCGTAGTTAGCTGGATTCCTCATATTTTTCTACAGTCTTACCAACACATATTTCCTATTCATCGATATGTTTTTTTTGCTGTTGCAAATATTTTTCTTTTGCAATAGAAGCTTTGATCTGAGTAGTTGTTACACTCAGAAGTCAATGATTCGAAATTTATGGACGAGCAGAACGAGCATTTATTTAATTTTGATATTTTTCTAATCGCGGTCATCAGCCGTCGTAAATGAAGATTTAATAAAAAAATATGTTGAGGAATGGATATTTATCCATTATATAGAAGTCGAGGATGATATTCCCCGAACAGTTTAACAACTTTAAATCCATTTGTTGAGGAAATAATAATAATAATAATGTTGATTTAATAATAATAATAAATATTTGTGATTTCTAATAATCATTTTCAGGTTGTATGATTTATACATTTGACATTTGAAACTATATTCTAAGATCGGATACTTGTTGATTCCGAAGGTTAGTGGTTAACGCATGCCCACAAATAAATAACATATTAATTCAGTGGAATTATTTCACGCTTGCACTGTGCATTTAAATCTTTGAGAAGACACGGAAAGTAATGATACGGGAAGCTAAAAGCATGTATAAAACAGGGTTTTTGCTAGAGTTTGTATAAAAATAAAATCATTATGGAGCAACGTCTTTCAAAACGTTTGGCTAATAATAGACACGGTGTGGAGTTATTCATGTTTTAAACTGATGGTAAAATTATTATTGTAAACCCATTGGTGGAGTTTACCTATTTATAAACCTTCCAGTTGTCGTAACAAGCAAAGGCTTGATTATTCTGTATAATTTGGGAAGATATAATTGTTGTGTGTGCAGAGAGTTAAATATGCCATTCTGAGAGCGCAATTAAGGCGCAGGAATGATGTTGTGTGAAATGAAGCACCAATCATATTGTAGGTTGGATGTCTTTTGATTTAGTAGGGGAATCGAATTTAGCCACACTTTCGTCGAGATATAACAAAAGGTTATTTTGTTGAGCCATCATTGTCAATTCACAGTTTACTCACGTGTTCTCGAAGTATTCTTAGTAATTGCTTGCCCGAGAATTGTTATTGTTAAACTTGTACATTTCATTACGAAAAGACTTTACCGTTGTCTAGATGCAATTTATGATTATGTGATTTTTGACGCATTTAAATCGAATGGGCCGATGCTGTCAATTATTTAAAAAATTCCTCTCGGCACGCCGGAAGGCGGAGGCAGATTTCACCGGGCAAACTAGGGGATAGGCTATAATAGGCAAAATATGCAGGTTTTCGTAGAAAGATCAGACCTCATTTATTGCGAGAAAGTATTTTACAATGTAATTGGAGCTCAATTCACTTTTAACATTTTATTGTGTTAGGGGGACGGTAACCTTCTTGTCATTTGGGGTCCATTTTTAGCCTATTTACAATTTTGAAAAAATAGGCTTATGAGATCACCTTTTGTCCGTGTGTGTGTGTGCGTGTGTGTGCGTGCGTGTGTGTGTGTCCCCCTAATAAAATCTAAACGGCTGGAGCGATTTCAATGAAACTCTGTAAGTTCATAGCACTATTCCCGGCGACCTCGACCGTGGCCTTCAAATTCTGTTACGCCTCACCAATCCAACATGGCGGCTGTGCGAAATATTTCACAAGCATTCAACATCTCCGAAACTATTACTGATATCGCCCTGAAATTGTGTAAGGTGATAAAGGGCACTACTAGAAGTTCACCTATGAGACTTTCAAAAACCTGCTGACTACAAAACCAACATGGCGGTCAAGCGAAATTGAGACTTTTAAATAGACATTTCTCGCGATTTAACTATCCAAACATAATGAAACTTGGTACAGCAATTGTTTATATACATTGTAATGCACTGGAGTCTAATTTAGTTCAATTGTTTACATCACCTCAAAATGGCGGCTGTGCGAAATATTTCACTGACATTCTATATCTCCGAAACTATTGCAGATATCATCATGCAATTTTGTACGGTGATAAAGGGTACTGATACAAGTTTACCTATGTATATTTCATAAACCTGTAAAGTACAAAACGAACATGGCGACCAAGCGAATTTGAAATATTTTAATAGACTTTTCTCGTGATTTAACTCTCTGAGCGCAGTGAAATGTGGTACAGTAAATGATTTTGCAGCTTGTAATGCACTGCCATCTAATTTAATTCAATTGTTTACATAACCTCAAGATGGCGGCTGTGCGAAATTTTAAAATTAAGTTTTTATTCTTGTATCGTAATCATGCGATCGAAGTGAAAGTTTGAATAATGAAGCTAGGCAATAATTGTCCTTGAATGGTACATAACTCTATGGCCTATACATATAACAATCCTAAATGGCGAGCTTCCGAAATATTTAGACGGTTCTCAATATCTATGAATCTTTTACTGCAACCAAACTGATTTTTTATGTTCATAGAGACTATGCACATATGTTCACCTATAGGACTTTCAGTAACCTGGTGAGCACAAATCCAACATGGCGGTGACGCGAAGTATAAATATTTAAATGGACGTTTCTCGTGAATTAACTATCCGAGTGCCGTGAAACGTTGCACGTTAAATGCTTATACAAATGTTGTTCCACTGGCATGTAATTTATTTCAATTGTTTGCATAATCACAAGATGGCTGGTGTGCGTACTTTTAAAATCTCGTTTTTACTTCTTGTGTTCTAATCATGCGATTGAAGTTTGAATACCACACGTACACAATAATCTTAATGTAATAGTACAAAAAGAATCCATCCTGGCGACCATATGAAATATTTAGACGGTTCTCCATATCTACGAATCTGTTACAGCAATTAAACTGAAATTTTGTATGTTGATAGAGACAATTAACATGAGCAGGATATGTGAAAATAGGCTGTATAGTTCTTCACGGAACTACTTGTTATGAAAGCCTTATGAAAGCCGCATGGGCTTTCATATTGCCGTGGTAGGATTTTCCGAGATCTCGGAAACTACGCGTCGCCCAGTGTTCAAACCTATACCAATCGAATCAGAGTCGAAAAAAAAAATCAAAAAAAAGTCTGCCTGTATGTACGTACGAACGTACGTATGTACGTATGTGCGTGACGTTTTTGCGTTTAGAAAAGTACAGCTCGCAATTTTCAATATATCGAGCAGAAATTTGGTACGATGAAAGAGTTGGGGCCTGTGACGAACCCTGCTGTTGCGCGTTAAAATCGGTGCAGGGCCGGACCATTTTTGGGGGCCCTGAATTTCATCCTATTTTTTTGAATTGATATATCTCGGAAACGGTTGGTCGTATCGAAAAATGTTAAATATATAGTTGTAAGATCTCCGCGGTATGCGACTTTTTTACTCGAAACGATTTTTTGATATCTCTCACCGTTTTCTTTTTTTGGGGCCCTGAAAATATCCATTGTGCGTGACATTCTTGCGTTTAGCTAAGTACTGGTCGCAATTTTCAAGATATTAGGCTGAAATTTGGTACGATGAAAGAGTTAGTGACTGTGACAAATCATATTGCTGGGCGTTAAAATCGGTGCAGGGCCGAATCTTTTTGGGGGGCCCTGAATTTCAAACCTTTTTTGGAATCGATATATCTCGTAAACGGTTGATCGTATCGAAAAATGTTAAATGTACAGGTGTAAGATCTCCGCGGTATGCAACTTTTTTACTCAGAACGATTTTTTGATATCTCTCACCGTTTTCTTTTTTTGGGGCCCTGAAAATGTCCATTGTGTGTGACATTTTTGCGTTTAGCTAAGTACTGGTCGTAATTTTCAAGATATTAAGCTAAAATTTGGTACGGTGAATGTGTTAGTGACTGTGACGAATCCTATTGTTGGGCGTTAAAATCGGTGCAGGGCCGGATCTTTTTTGGGGCCCTGAATTTCTAACTGTTTTTTGGAATCGATATATCTCGGAAACGGTTGGTCGTATCGAAAAATGTTAAATGTATAGGTGTAAGATCTCCGCGGTATGCAACTTTGTTACTCAAAACGATTTTTTGATATCTCTCACCGTTTTCTTTTTTTGGGGCCCTGAAAATGTCCATTGTGCGTGACATTTTTGCGTTTAGCTAAGTACTGGTAGAAATTTTCAAGATATTAAGCTGAAATTTGGTACGATGAAAGAGTTAGTGACTATGACGAACCTATTGTTGGGCGTTAAAATCGGTGCAGGGCTGGATCCTTTTGGGGGGCCCTGAATTTCAAACTTTTTTTTGGAATCGATATATCTCAGAAACGGTTGATCGTAACGAAAAATGTTAAAGGTATGGGTGTAAGATCTCCGCGGTATGCAACTTTTTTCTCAAAACGATTTTTTGATATCTCTCACCGTTTTCTTTTTTTGGGTCCCTGAAAATCTTCATTTTGTGTGACATTTTTGCGTGTAGCTAAGTACTGGTCCCAATTTTCAAGATATTAAGCTGAAATTTGGTACGGTGAATGAGTTAGTGACTGTGACGAATCCTATTGTTGGGCGTTAACATCGGTGTAGGACCGGATCTTTTTTGGGGGCCCTGAATTTCTAACTGTTTTTTGGAATCGATATATCTCGGAAATGGTTGGTGGTATCGAAAAATGTTAAGTGTACATGTGTAAGATCTCCGCGGTATGCAACTTTTTTACTCAAAACGATTTTTTGAAATCTCTCACCGTTTTCTTTTTTTTTGGGGCCCTGAAAATGTCCATTGTGCATGACATTTTTGCGTTTAGCCAAGTACTGGTCCCAATTTTCAAGATATTAAGCTGAAATTTGGTACGGTGAAAGAGTTAGTGACTGTGACGAATCCTATTGTTGGGCGTTAAATTCGGTGCAGGGCCGGATCTTTTTTGGGGGCCATGAATTTCAATTTTTTCTTGGAATCGATATATCTCGGAAACGGTTGGTCGTATCGAAGATTGTTACGGGTATAGGTGTAAGATCTCCGCGGTATGCAACTTTTTTACTCAGAACGATTTTTTGATATCTCTCACCGTTTTCTTTTTTTTGGCCCTGAAAATGTCCATTGTGTGTGACATTTTTGCGTGTAGCTAAGTACTGGTCGCAATTTTCAAGATATTCAGCTGAAATTTGGTACGGTGAAAGAGTTAGTGACTGTAACGAATCCTGTTGTTGGGCGTTAACATCGGTGCAGGGCCGGATCTTTTTGGGGGGCCCTGAATTTCAAACTGTTTTTTGGAATCGATATATCTCGGAAACGGTTGGTCGTATCGAAAAATGTTAAAAGTACAGGTGTAAGATCTCCTCGGTATGCAACTTTTTTACTAAAACAATTTTTTGATATCTCTCACCGTTTTCTTTTTTTGGGGCCCTGAAAATGTCCATTGTGTGTGACATTTTTGCGTTTAGCTTAGTATTGGTCGCAATTTTCAAGATATTAAGCTGAAATTTGGTACGGTGAAAGAGTTACTGACTGTGACGAATCCTATTGTTGGGCGTTAAAATCGGTGCAGGGCCGGATCTTTTTTGGGGGCCTTGCATTTCTAACTGTTTTTTGGAATCGATATATGTCGGAAACGGTATGTCGTATCGAAAAATGTTAAATGAACAGTTGTAATATCTCCGCGGTATGCAACTATTTTACGAAAAACTATTTTTTGATATCCCTCACCGTTTTCATTTTTTGGGGTCCTGAAAATGTCCATTGTGCGTGACATCTTTGCGTTTAGCTAAGTACTGGTCGCAATTTTCATGATATGAAGCTGAAATTTGGTACGGTGAAAGAGTTAGTGACTGTGACGAATCCTGTTGTTGGGCGTTAAGATCAGTGCAGGGCCGGATCTTTTTTGGGGGCCCTGAATTTCATACTTATTTTTGGAATCGATATATCTCGGAAATGGTTGGTCGTATTGAATAACGTTAAATGTACAAGTGTAAGACCTCCGCGGTACGCAACTTTTTTACTCAAAACGATTTCTTGATATCTCTCACCGTTTTCTACTTTTTGGGCCCTGAAAATGTCCATTGTGCGTGACATTTTTGCGTTTAGCTAAGTACTGGTCGCAATTTTCAAGATATTAAGCTGAAATTTGTTACGATGAAAGAGTTAGTGACTATGACGAACCTATTGTTGGGCGTTAAAATCGGTGCAGGGCCGGATCCTTTTGGGGGGCCGTGAATTTCAAACTTTTTTTGGAATCGATATATCTCGGAAACGGTTGATCGTAACGAAAAATGTTAAATGTATAGGTGTAAGATCTCCGCGGTATGCAACTTATTTACTCAAAACGATTTTTTGATATCTCTCACCGTTTTCTTTTTTTGGGTCCCTGAAAATGTCCATTTTGTGTGACATTTTTGCGTGTAGCTAAGTACTGGTCCCAATTATCAAGATATTAAGCTGAAATTTGGTACGGTGAAAGAGTTAGTGACTGTGACGAATCCTATTGTTGGGCGTTAACAACGGTGCAGGGCCGGATCTTCTTTGGGGGCCCTGAATTTCTAACTGTTTTTTGGAATCGATATATCTCGGAAACGGTAGGTGGTATCGAAAAATGTTAAGTGTACATGTGTAAGATCTCCGCGGTATGCAACTTTTTTACTCAAAACGATTTTTTGATATCTCTCACCGTTTTCTTTTTTTGGGGCCCTGAAAATGTCCATTGTGCGTGACATTTTTGCGTTTAGCTAAGTACTGGTCGCAATTTTCAAGATATTAAGCTGAAATTTGGTACGATGAAAGAGTTAGTGACTGTGACGAACCCTGTTGTTGGGCGTTATAATCGGTGCAGGGCCGGATCTTTTTTGGGGGCCATGAATTTCAAACTTTTTCTTGGAATCGATATATCTCGGAAACGGTCGGTCGTATCAAAGAATGTTAAAGGTATAGGTGTAAGATCTCCGCGGTATGCAACTTTTTTATTCAAAACGATTTTTTGATATCCCTCGCAGTTTTCTTTTTTTTTTTTTTGGCCCTGAAAATGTCCATTGTGTGTGACGTTTTTCGTGTAGCTAAGTACTGGACGCAATTTTCAAGATATTAAGCTGAAATTTGGTACGGTGAAAGAGTTAGTGACTGTAACGAATCCTGATGTTGCGCGTTAACATCGGTGCAGGGCCGGATCCTTTTTGGGGGCCATGAATTTCAAACTTTTTCTTGGAATCGATATATCTCGGAAACGGTCGGTCGTATCAAAGAATGTTAAAGGTATAGGTGTAAGATCTCCGCGGTATGCAACTTTTTTATTCGGAACGATTTTTTGATGTCTCTCACCGTTTTCTTTTTTTTTTGGGCCCTGAAAATGTCCATTGTGTGTGACATTTTTGCGTGTTGCTAAGTACTGGTCGCAATTTTCAAGATATTAAGCTGAAATTTGGTACGGTGAAAGAGTTAGTGACTGTAACGAATCCTGTTGTTGGGCGTTAACATCGGTGCATGGCCGGATCTTTTTTGGGGGCCCTGCATTTCTAACTGTTTTTTGGAATCGATATATCTCGGAAACGGTTGGTCGTATCGAAAAATGTTAAAAGTACAGGTGTAAGATCTCCTCGGTGTGCAACTTTTTTATAAAAAAAGATTTTTTGATATCTCTCACCGTTTTCTTTTTTTGGGGCCCTGAAAATGTCCATTGTGTGTGACATTTTTACGTTTAGCTAAGTACTGGTCGCAATTTTCAAGATATTAAGCTGAAATTTGGTACGGTGAAAGAGTTACTGACTGTGACGAATCCTGTTGTTGGGCGTTAAAATCGGTGGAGGGCCGGATCTTTTTGGGGGGCCTTGAATTTCTAACTGTTTTTTTGGAATCGATATATGTCGGAAACGGTATGTCGTATCGAAAAATGTTAAATGAACAGGTGTAATATCTCCGCGGTATGCACTATTTTACGAAAAACGATTTTTTGATATCTCTCACCGTTTTCTTTTTTGGGGCCCTGAAAATATCCATTGTGCGTGACATTTTTGCGTTTAGCTAAGTACTGGTCGTAATTTTCATGATATGAAGCTGAAATTTGGTACGGTGAAAGAGTTAGTGACTGTGACGAATCCTATTGTTGGGCGATAAGATCTGTGCAGGGCCGGATCTTTTTTGGGGGCCCTGAATTTCAAACTTTTTTTTTTGGAATCGATATATCTCGGAATCGGTTGATGGTATCGAAGAATGTTAAATGTATAGGTGTAAGATATCCGCGGTATGCAACTTTTTTAATCAAAACGATTTTTTGATATCTCTCACCGTTTTCTTTTTTTGGGGCGCTGAAAATGTCCATTGTGTGTGACATTTTTGCGTGTAGCTAAGTACTGGTTGCAATTTTCAAGATATTAAGCTGAAATTTGGTACGTTGAAAGAGTTAGTGACTGTGACAAATCCTATTGTTGGGCGTTAACATCGGTGCAGGGCCAGATCTTTTTTGGGGGCCCTGAATTTCTAACTGTTTTTTGGAATCGATATATCTCGGAAACGGTTGGTCGTATCGAAAATGTTAAATGTACAGGTGTAAGATCTCCGAGGTATGCAACTTTTTTACTCAAAACGATTTTTTGATATCTCTCACCGTTTTCTTTTTTGGGGGCCCTGAATATGTCCATTGTGCGTGACATTTTTGCGTTTAGCTAAGTACTGGTCGCAATTTTCAAGATATTAAGCTGAAATTTGGCACGGTGAAAGAGTTAGTGACTGTGACGAATCCTATTGTTGGGCGTTAAGATCGGTACAGGGCCGGATCTTTTTTGGGGGCCCTGAATTTCAAACTTATTTTTGGAATCGATATATCTCGGAAATATTTGGTCGTATTGAAAAACATTAAATGTACAAGTGTAAGACATCCGCGGTACGCAAAGTTTTTATTCAAAACGATTTTTTGATATCTCTCACCGTTTTCTATTTTTTGGGCCCTGACAATGTCCATTGTGCGTGACATTTTTGGGTTTAGCGAAGTACAGGTCGCAATTTTCAAGATATCGAGCTGAAAATTGGAGCTGTGAAAGAGTTGGACCCTGTGAGGAAACCAGTTGTCGGGCGTTAAAAACGGTGCAGGGCCGGATCTTTTTTGGAGGCCCAGAATTTCAGACTTTTTTTTGGAATCGATATATGTCGGAAACGGTTGGTCGCATCGAAAAACGTTAAATGTACAGGTGTAAGATCTCCGCGGTATGCAACTTTTTTTACTCATAACGATTTTTTGATATCTCTCACCGTTTTCTTATTTTGGGGCCCTGAAGATGTTATTAAATGTTTTTGATTTTTGAATAAAAAGGGGGCCCAAATGTATATAATAATTGGTAAAAATTTAAATAATGGTCTAATTGAATTCTACGGAAAATTATCTATAATAACTCGTTTTAACCTTTTCAATAAGTTGAATCATGTATTTACAGCAGTAAGATATTAGCCACTTCCGAGGACGTCCGGCTTTCATAACCATGTGATGGTGTCAGCATTGCCTGGAATAACATTTTATAATTTTCCTACATTTCCTCGCAATCGGGTCGAAGGTTCGAAATGCAATTCCGCAGGCCTTGCCGCCAACGAAGTTGTTGTTTGAGATTATAACCCCTCTTGCTGGCCCCTTGCTGCTGCGCCACCGTCTCATCAAAAGCAGGTCATGCTGCGTGGACTCCTACTTGTTATATTTGTGGTCACACCGTCCTTATGCAAGGTTTGGAACTGATGTGTAACTATCTAACAGTCTGTTACTTCTTCACGTCAAATTTTATCTCCCGCAGAGATGTTGGTTGGTTCCTCAGTTTAGGGGCTGTGACAACGCGGTCATGTAACCCCGTGTACTTTGGGTGTGTGTAGAATCTGTCTGATAAACGGTGGTAATTGTAATGACTGTATTAGTCTGTAATTCAGGTAAGGACTGCAGACGGTCAATTTCAAGTAGTAGTTCCTAATGTTGGTACCAAATATACCGTCAACGACACCTAGCTGTGAACTTGGATACTAGATGCCACCGCAACCAGTAACTTGCAACGAACGTTGGACTTCCCCTCTGAAGGAAAGCATACTGAGGAAAGCATACTCTTTGAGAATCCGACGATTTCGGCCGGCTTTGAACCCGCGACCTTGGGCATAGAAGTTCAGCATGCTACCAGTTACGTCACCGATGCCGCTTCACACTTAGTCGGATGGAAATCTGAATCTGATCTCGTGCAAGTGCGTTGTCATGGCAACGTCTGATGGCTCATCCCTCATCAATTTAGTAGTGTTGCTATGGCAACCTCTGATAGCTCTTGGCATTTTCTTATAATTCCGAAATCATTTTTCTCATCCCTTGGCGTAATGGTGGGTCATATCAAAAATTCTTTCAGACAAAAGTTTTAGGTAATTATTAGGGGAATATTGTCCATTTGTACGGTTTTGATATTGTGCCTATTAAGAGAGATATGATTAATGATTCCCGAAAAACCCACTTTTTCCCACACCATTGGCCAATGGTTGGTGCTTTTAAAATCTTTTTAAACATAAATTTTTGGCACTTATCCGACACATAATATGAACTTTGAAGGGATTCAATATTTCACATATTAAGAGAGTTATAGTGATATTTCACTTTTTCGAAAAAAGCCGCCCATTTCTACCCCCTTCGACCGATTTTGCCCATTAACGAACTCGACCGAGATTTTATAGGGATACATATTATGTAAAAAATGCAAAGTGATTGGCGCACAATTACGGCAGTTATCGTGTCCACAAGAAACTGATATATACATAAATCTATATATGTAAAAATCAATGTAACGTGATAGTTTGTCTGTGGGTATGTCTGTGGGTATGTCTCCTATGCGTTCATATACCATTCGTCCGATTGCGATGAAACTTGGGTGAGATGTTGAGTACACTCCAAGGAAGGTTTGTGACTTAGTAAATCCATTTTACAATAGGTAGCGCTCGCATAGATTCAACAAATAAGCGACGATGCGCGAAGCATTTCAACAAAGTCCCGTATGTGTTCATATACCATTCGTCCAATAGCGATGAAACTTGGGTGAGATGTTGTTTACACTTACGTGAAGGTTTCAAAATTAGTGAATACATTTCACAGTAGATAGCGCACAAGTAGATTCAACAAATGAGCGACGACACGCAATGCGTATCAACAAAGTCCCGTATGCATTCATATACCATTCGTCCGATAGCTATGAAACTTGCGTAAAATGTTGTGTACACTGCAGGGAAATTTTCTGGCTTACTACATCCACTTTACAATAGGCAGCGCACGAGTAGATTCAACAAATGAGCTACGACGCGCGAAGCATTTCAACAAAGTCACGTTTGCGTTCATATACCATTCATCCGATAGCGATGAAACTAGGCTGAGATTTTGTGTGCACTCCAGGGAAGGTTTCTAGCTTAGTAAATCCCTTTATAAATAGGTAGAGCACGAGTAGAATCAACAAATGAGCAACGGTGCGCGAAGCGTTTCAACAAAGTCCCATATAATTTCATATACCATTCATCCGATAGCGATGAAACTTGGGTGAGATGTTGTGTACACTCCAGGGAAGGTTTCTGGCTTAGTACATACATTTTACAATAGGTATCGCACCAGTAGATTCAACAAATAAGCGATGACACGTGAAGCGTTTCAACAAAGTCCCGTTTAAAGTCATATACCAGTCGTCTGATAGTGATAAATGTTTGGTGAATTGTTGAGTACACTCCAGGAAAGGTTTCTGGCTAAGTAAATCCATTTTACAATACGAAGCGCACGTTTATATTCAACAAATGAGTGACTACGCGCGAAGCGTTTCGACAACGTCCCGTATACGTTCACATACCATTCATCCGATTGCGATAAAACTTGAGTGAGATGTTGTGTACACTCCAGGGAAGGTTTCTGGCTGAGTACATCCATATTACAATATGTAGCGCAAGAGTAGAATCAACAAATGAGCGACGACATGCGAAGCGTTTCAACCAAGTCCCGTATGCATTCATGTACCATTCGTCCGTAGCTATGAAACTTGGGTGAGATGTTGTGTACACGTCATGGAAAATTTCTGGCTTAGTAAATCCACTATACAATATGCAGCGCACAAGTTGATTCAACAAATGAGGGACGACGCGCGAAGCGTTTCAACAAAGTCCCGTATAAGGTCATATACCATACTGCCGTTAGCGGTGAAACTTGGGTGAAATATGGTGGACACTCCAAGGAAGGTTTCTGGCTTAGTAAATACATTTCACAGTAGGTAGCACACGAGTAGATTCGACAAATGACCGACGAAATGCGGAGCGTTTCAATACAGTCCCCTATATCTTTATATCCCATTAGTCCGATAGCTATGAAACTTGGGTGAGATGTTGTGGACACTTACGTGACGGTTTCTAACTTAGTAAATACATTTTACAGTAGGTAGCGCACAAGTAGATTCAACAAATGAGTGACGGAGCGCGAATCGTTTAAACAAAATCAGGTATGCGTTCATATACTATTCATCCGATTGCGATGAAACATTGATCAGTTATTGTGTACCCGCCAGGGAAGGGGACTTAGTAAATCCATTTCACAATAAGTAGCGCTAGAGTAGATGCAACAAATGGGTGACGACGCGCGAAGCGTTTCAACAAAATCCCCTATTGCGTTCATATAACATTCTTCGATTGCGATGAAACCTTGATGAGTTACTGTGTACACACCAGGGAAGGGCTTCGACTTAGTAATACATTTCTCAATAGGTAGCGCACGAGTAGATTCAACAAATGAGTGACAGCGCACGAATTGTTTAAACAAAATCCCGTATACGTGCATATACAATTCATCCGATTGCGATGAATCATTGATGAGTTATTGTGTACACGCCAGGGAAGGGTTTCGACTTAGTAAATCCATTTCACAACAGGTAGCGTACGAGTAGATTCAACAAATGAGTGACAGCGATGAAACTTTTGAAAGTTGCTGTGCACGCTTCCACGAATGGTTCTAAATTAGAAAATCCATTTTACGATAGCTTAGAGGCAGTTAACATGTTGTGTATCCAAAAGCACTTCATGAAACAGAATTTCAACGCCAACACTTTCTTTGATTGGCATTGCAACGCATGCCGGTTACAGCTTGTTATATATAAACTTTTGAACTGACGGCGGTTTTGGGGTCTGGGGGATGTGAAACGCGAAGATATGTCGAAATTTTCCGGAAGTCGAAACATGGTACCCATTGCAATAGTTAGCTTTCTAATGTAATCTACCGAAAATTCCTCTCGGCACACCGGAAGGCAGAGGTAGATTTCACCGGGTAAACTAGGCAAAATATGCAGGTTTTCGTAGAAGGATCAGACCTCATTTATTGCGAGAAAATATCTTACAATGTAATTGGAGCTCAATTCACTTTTCTTTCGTCTTACTATGCATAATTTTAACATTTTATTGGGTTAGTGGGACGGTAACCTTCTTGTCATTTGGGGTCCATTTTTAGCCTATTTTTAATTTTGAAAAAATAGGCTTATGAGATCACCTTTTGTCCGTGTGTGTGTGTGTGTGTGTGTGTGCGTGTGTGTGTGTGTGTGTGTCCCTAATAAATTCAAAACGGCTGAAGCGATTTCAATAAAACTCGGTAAGTTCATAGCACTATTCCGGAAGACCCCGACCGTTCCCTTCAAATTTTGTTACGTCTAACCAAACCAATATGGCGGCTGTGCGAAATATTTCACCAGCATTCAATATCTCCGATACTATTCCCGATATCACCCTGCAATGTTTTACGGTGATAAAGGGAACTCCTAGAAGTTCACCTATGTGACTTTTGAAAAACTGGTAACAACAAAACCAACATGGCGGCCACGCGAATTTGCGACTTTTAAATAGACGTTTCTCGCGATTTAACCAACCAAATGCAATAAAACTTGGAACAGTATATGTTTATGTACATTGTAATGCATTGACATCTAACTTTGTTCAATTGTTTACATAACCACAAGATGGCAGCTGTGCGAAATATTTCACCGGTATTCTATATCTCTAAAACTATTAGCTGTATCACCCTGAAATTTTGTACGGAGATAAAGGGCACTACTGGAAGTTAATCTATGAGGCTTACTACAATACTAACATGGCGGCCAAGTGAAGTTGAAAGTTTTAAATAGACTTTTCTCGCGATTTACTGATTCAAAGGCAATGAAATTTCGTACAGGAAATGTTTATACACATTGTAATGCACTGGTATCTAATTTAGTTCAATTGTTTACGTAACCTCAAAATGGCGGCTGTGCGAATTTTGAAAATTATGTTTTTATTTCTTGTGTTCTAATCATGGGATCGAAATCAACATTTGCATAATGAACGTACACAATAATCATCATCTAATAGTACATAACTCTATGGCCTACATATATTAAAATCCAACATGGCGACCATCCGAAATATTTAGACGGTTCTCAATATCTATTAATCTACTACAGGAATCAAACTGAAATTTTGTAAGTGTATTGAGACTATAAGCATAAGTTCATGTATGGGACGTTCAATAACCTGGCGAGCACAAATCCAACATGGCGGCTACGCCAAATTTTAATATTCAAATGGACATTTCTTGCGTTTTAACCATCCGAGCGCAGTGAAACTTGATAGGGTATATGCTTATACAAATTATAATCGACTGGCATCTAAATCATTTAAATTTATTTCATAACCACAAGATGGCGGCTGAGCGAAATTTTAAAATCCCGCTTTTATTTCTTGTGTCGTAATTATGCGATTGAAGTTTGAATAAAACACCTACACAATAATCTTCATGTAATATCACTTAAATCTAAGGCCTATAATGTAAATTCCAATATGGTGACCATCAATAATATTTACACAGTTCTCAATATTTACGAATCTATTACAGCAATCAAACTGACAATTTGTATGTTGATGGGGGCAATTAATATTAGTAGGATATATGAAAATAGGCTATTTAGTTCTTCACAGAACTACTTGTTATGTTTGTGGTCACACCGTCCTTATGCAAGGTTTGGAACTGATGTGTAACTATCTAACAGTCTGTTTCTTCTTCACGTCAAATTTTATCTCCCGCGGAGATGTTGGTTGGTTCCTCAGTTTAGGGGCTGTGACAACGCAGTCATGTAACCCCGTGTACTTTGGGTGTGTGTAGAATCTGATTGATAAACGGTGTTAATTGTGATGAATGTATTATTCTGTAATTCAGGTAAGGACTGCAGACGGTCAATTTCAAGTAGTAGTTCCTAATGTTGGTACCAAATATACCGTCAACAACACCTATCTGTGAACTTGGCTACTAGATGCCACCGCAACCAGTAACTTGCAACGAACGTTGGACTTCCCCTCTGAAGGAAAGCATACTCAGGAATTTTCCGCGCTCTTTGAAAATCCGACGACTTCGCCCGGCTTTGAACCCGCGACCCTGGGCATAGAAGTTCAGCATGCCACCAGTTACGTCACCGAAGCCACTTCACACTTAGTCAGATGGAAATCTGAATCTGAACTCGTGCAAGTGCGTTTTCATGGCAACGTCTGATGGCTCACCCCTCATCAATTTAGTAGTGTTGCCATGGCAACCTCTGATAGCTCTTGACATTTTCTTATAATTCCGAAATACTTTTTCTCATCCCTTGGCGTAATGGTGGGTCATATCAAAAATTCTTTCAGACAAAAGTTTTAGGTAATTATTAGGGGAATATTGTCCATGTTGTACGGTTTTGATATTGTGCCTATTAAGAGTGATATGATTAATGTTTCCCGAAAAACCCACTTTTTCCCACCCGATTGGCCAATGGTTGGTGCTATCAAAAAACGTTTTTAATATAAATTTTGGCACTTATCCGACACATAATATGAACTTTGAAGGGATTCAATATTTCACATATTAAGAGAGTTATATTGATATTTCACTTTTTCGAAAAAATCCCCCCATTTTTACCCCCCTTCGACCGATTTTGCCCATTATCGAACTCGACCGAGATTTTATAGGGATACATATTATGTAAAAAAAAATCAAAGTGATTGGTGCAAATTTATGGCAGTTATCGTGTCCATAAGAAACTGATATATATATATATAGATAGATAGATAGATATATACATATATACATAAATTATATATAAACTTTTGAACTGATGGCGGTTTTGGGGTCTGGGGGATGTGAAACGCGAAGATATGTCGAAATTTTCCGGAAGTCGAAACATGGTACCCATTGCAATAGTTAGCTTTCTAATGAAATCTACCTAAAACTCTTACTTCTTAACAACCACTACAAAATGAGAGGATTTTGTGATCCTGTACAAATATATAACCATTTTTCAAATAAGTTGATGATTAACATATTTGACATTTTGTCAATTTATTGAAATTTTGATAATTATAAATGAAATTGTTTTATGTTAAATTTTCTGAATAGTATTTCCAATTTTCTAAATAATATTTCCAAGTGATAATTAATTGATTAAACGGTTGAATCCATATGGAATTGAATTTATATTTTGTTGATAATAATATTATTTTGACAATTATATTTATGATTGAGTCAAAAGCTCTGAATAGACTTTGGATCGAGAACAGATGATTCAATAAATATTTTCTGTTTATCGAAGTTCGTCGAATCCAAATGTTCGAAAGTCCATGTAAATGATATTGTGTTGTATTTCTTGTTAATAACTTTGATTTTGAACAAATCCTGAGATAACTGAATCCTGAAGTGTTAGTTAATTTGCTACGATATTTTGAAAAAAAGTGAAGTGTGATATATTTTCAACGAGTGATAAAAAAAATATTTCAATATGTGAATACTCAAATAATATAGGGATCAGTAAAGACAATTAAATTTGCACTGACAAACCCCTACTACTGTAAATAATTATTTTGGGCGAAGTCAATAGGACTATTAATTTGACCTTCTTCTCAATTGTTAAGTGTTCATGTGTTGGTGAAATTGTATATTTTGTTCATAACATATGATTCGTCGTTCATCTTTTATGGCATTTTGGCATACTTTCAGTCAATTTTAAAGTTTTAAATAAAATGAGTTAATTTTATCGGATGCATTCATTTCAGAAAATCTCCTTCTATCCTTATTGTTGCATCGAGTCGAAAATCAGTAAAGCATTTTTTTTGTTGAGTTATTGTAGTCACTTTAACCCATCTGGCGCCCCGGGATATTTTGATTCTCGTGCTGACTGAATTTTGGTGAAATGCATATGTGGTCGTCCGGACTTCGGTCTGAACGGGCACAATATATACTATTCATACGAATTCTTGGCAGTCAAAGTTACTCGTTGGATCAACAAAACGTAAACAAACAGCCGTTATTACTCGATAGCTTCCCCTAAAATTACCACCATTTTTGCTCGATCGCTTGTTGTATTACGGTCTGATAGGATTATATTGTAGTCGGTCTTGGTCTATCATATAAATATGATATTATATACTTTAAAAAAATATCGTATGGCCTCGGTTGCCAGGTGCAAGCTTTGTTAATTGACGCCCAAAGGACAGCTTGCATGTCGAAATTTGTTGTTCCTTGGAACGCTATGAAAGTCAGGGAGGTTGGATATATAAGCTCCTTGACACCATAGCGCTTTCTGGTAGAGAAAGGAGGAACTTTATTGTGTTGGCGGAAAATCCCGAGATTAACTTTGCCATTATGAACATGGCCGACTGAATTCAAATGGGTTCTTTAACATGCCAACAACGTATGACATGCATGCCGTGATTTTTGTCGCCTTTTAAAAATCACTTACCACGGCCAGGAGCAAACCTGCAAGGTTGGGGTAAGCAGTCCGACAGGACAACCACTCACCAACCGTGGCAGCTATATTATACACTAAAACCCCCATTTATATTTATACTGAAACCCTACAGTATTATATAAAGCATCAGGAACGGTCTGAAAATTTATTATAAAATAAAACCATGAAATTTTGACATTTTTATGCTGTGATTGATTGAGGATTATAATACTCTAGAACGTATTATGAGCTAAATAGGCATAGAAAATTTCACGAGAGGTTTTATGATTTCCAATAAACACTCGAGCGCAACGCAGTGAAGGTATTATGTGGTGAAATTGATAATCTTGAGGGGGATTTTATTACGACAAATGAACGTGATTACATTGTAAACGATGGTAGCATACTGAACTGCTGAGCCCAAGATAGGGGGTCCAAAGCCGGCCGAAGTCGTCGGATTTTTTAAGAGCGTTAAAATCCTTCAGTATGCCTTCCTTCGGAGGGGAAGTAAAGCCGGCGGTACATGTCATAGATTTATGGCATGTAAAAGATCTTTCCACAGACTAAACATGTGTGAAGCTAAATTTCTAGGTAAGATTTCATTGGAACGCTCTATCAAATTCCCAACGTTACCACTAGGTATCAGTGAGCTCTGGTAGCGAAAGTTGGAACTACTTGAAATTGAACGGAACTTGTAGCTCACCCTATGGGTGCCCGCTTGAAGCAGCTACAGCCTCTGGCGAGCCGAACATGTCTTCGGACACTCCCGGCACTAAAAGCCACACGATAAATAAATAAATTACCAAAGTTACACTTAGAAACCAAAGTTATTATCTCGAGCAATAATGATGATAAATTGGAGCGTTTTAAAAAATCTAAAAGGAACTGATGACTGTAATGTAAAGTTTTGAAGTTTTGAAGTTAAGGTGTTGCCTATACAAACAGTTATGTGTAGCACTTCAGTCGGGAGGCACAAATTTGTCCAAATTACGGGGGGTTTCAATGTATGTAATATACGTACAAACAATAGGCCTACATGAATGTATGTATTCTTTATTGTCAGACAGATAGAATCCACTAGTGACAATATAATAATTAACAATAAAATGTACAAGTATAAACAAAACAATAACAGCAAACAAGAACAAAAAATAGAAATACACTAGTCTTATTATATATCAACAACCACAACCATACAGACACGCACTCAAACATCCGATCTCAAGCATTCATTCATACAATCCCTATGTACAAGAAACATTGAATAATTACAGAAAAAACAAAACTATCTACAGTAAACGGAAAAAGGCAAAAACATAAAATGAAAGATAGAAGAAAAAATCGAAAACTGGGAAAAAAGTAATATAAGAGTGACATTCTAAAAGAAAAAAAAAACTTCAGTCGCTCGTACATTCAATCAACCATTCATTCAACCACATGTTCAATCAATCAATCAATAAACGCAAATAGAAAAAACACAAAATGCACACACTATTTTACAGCCCACTCGAGATGTTTCTCATAACAGTTGATAGAGAGTCGAAGTGAATATCAGTAGCACTTTTACTCTCCATCAAGCTGTATGTTGACTGCAACCGGATCAGACATGAATTTTTATGTACATTAATTCTCGATCTGCCCCCATCGAACGTGTGCTTCCGTCTGGTGGTTCTCTCCTTGATAAAAATTACATGTATTGCAGTAGTTATAATCACTGTTATAATGGGGCAGTTATAACAGTGATCACAACTAATACGCTAAATCTATTTTTTTTTTTCAAAAAGCAAAGCCAACTCCATACAGGCCATGGAGGCCCTGGGAGTAGTGGATGGTAGAGGCTTCCACTTTTTGTGACATCGGCATTAGATGGGATGGAGTTGTCAGCTCCACGCCCGGCCCTCTTTACTCCCAGGAATTGCCCTGGTACTCATTTCTGGTGTTGACTGAGTGAACCCCAGGGCTATTTGCGTTTCCGAAAGTGGTAGTTTCGTTTCTAAAATCCACTGCCTGGGTGGTGATCGAACCCACTCCCTTTCAGTTAGAAGCTCAGCGCCTCTACCGACTGCGCCACGCAGCCCCCTGTAACCTTTGCCAGGAGTGTTAGTTATTGTCTGTGCATACATTGTACCACGCCCTGTATTTGGACAAATTCGTGTTGACAAACTGGAGAGCTACAGATAACTGACGTATTTGAAGTCCACAAGCCCCAGTTTCAATCATGAGCAAAATGGTAACTAAGCGGTGAATCCATTAATGGCGTCTAAATGATAAATTCTCCTGCTAATTTCTATGTCATCGTATATACATGACATTATCGCAATCTGCACTTCGCATGCTGATATGTTGGAACAATGCTAATATATACAAATCCTGGCTGCTTTAAAATATATCCTGCATGTGTATTGAAAGCCCACCTGAAATCGGGCGCAAACTCTGTAGGCTATGACCGGAGCGGAAAACAAAAGCGCTCTAGAGCTCACTCTATTCAGTCGGAGATTAATAGCTAATGACACTTCCATTTAATATAGGAATGACCAGCAACAATTGATGTTTACTGGATGCTGCGTCCATCGGAATGTAGCAGTTAGACTCTTTCTGTGAAATACATTTTCAAATAAGCATTCACTTACGGAGTCAGTAGTAGCAAACTTCTCGCATTTGACCAAAACTGGATGGATTCTAAACATGCGTAGTATGGCACTTTAGGTAATTTCACGAGAGATTTTGAGTTTCCCAATAAATACTTGCGCACAAAGTTGTCAAGGTATTAAGTGGTGAAATTGACAATCTCGAGGGGTTTATTACGACAATTCAACGTGAAATCATTGTGTCAAGTTTTCAATCAGATACACAAATTATTACCAAAGCTACACTTAGAATCCACAATTATTAACTTAATCAATAATGATGGACCCGGGTAGATTAACCAACCAAATAATGAAGCTCTTTGCGGCCAGGAAAGCCACAGCTCGCTGGTATCAAGAGGTGAAGAAGGACGTAGAAGAAATGCCAAAGTCTGAAGCTAAAATCAGCAACAGGTAAACTTGCAAAGCCAAAATTAAGAATTTCACGGATTTTAAGAGTCATCCTACATCCCGAATCCAGGCACCATGGACTGAAGAAAGTAGGGGAATGCAGAGCGATAGAGAGAAGGAGTACTGGACCAAAATAAAGATCCAGAAGCTGGAATTAAATTAACGTGGTCCACAGTCGGCCTAAATGACAGAAGGAGAAGAAGAAGAAGAATGATGATGATTCGATGATGATTAACTGACGTTAATGGAGCCAATAAGGAATATTATTGGTTGTAGTTGCTCCCCTTACCCCATGTAACTGTGATACACCCACCTTCTGTGGATTAGACTGAGACTCCTGTCAATTTCCAGCTGTGGCTAGAAAATGTAATCAGGGCTGCAAAGGGATGAGAATGACTCAAACGACATAGGCACATTCTATACCTCAGTCATCGTAAGAATAGTTTCAGTGATTTTCTACTTCTACTGAAAGCACATAAAGTACGGCCACAGTCATTTCCATTCACAATAACAATAATAGATTCAGTAGTACAGACACCAAACTGACACAAGTTATCAAATAGATGCTATACGTATCCAAGAACACAAGTAGATCAGACGCAAGAAAAGCTTGCCAAAACTCAACGATGCGCACAATGGGCGTATTTTAATGCTCGGTTATGTCGTATAAACACATTCATCTGCAAAGGGAGAGACGAAGTTCCTTTGCCATCCAGATGGTTTTGTTACTTCGTTTCAGTTTCAAGTAACATCATGGTGACCGTCTCCTGTACTTTGGTATGTGTTGAATTTATGTGTTACATAAATGCTATTCAGCCATACTGGAAGTGGTTTTCCGTGGTTTCCCACTTTTACTCCAGGAAAATGCCAGGATGTTTCCTAACTTGAGGTCACAGCCGTCTCCTTCACAATCCTAAATTTCATTAACTAAGGCAACACTCAAGAAAGGCTTTCATCACGATAAAGTTGAATATATGTGATAGCCCTTGCTCTGGTAATTACGCTAAAAGGTTGACCGGACTGCATTCGAACCTCTAATCTCTGGAATTGCTTGTTGTAGTTATGTGGCCGAGTGCATTGCTGGCATCGGGAAAGCGTGGGTTCAAATCCCACCTCGGCCGTTCTGAAAATAGTTTTCGTGGTTTCCCATTTTCAACACCAGGCAAATGCCGGTCCACGATCGATCTCCTTCCAAAATCCCTTCCCTGACCCACCCTGAAAATAAAATAAATGGCCATTGGCTGCATTAATAAAATGTATTAATACGCATTTGAACCGACAGCGGTAGGTACGCTCGCTAAAGCGCAGCGCTAGGCCATGGGGCTAAGGTATCTGCAGACTCGGTAGACGTGGGTCCAGGCCCCACCAACGGCCGTCCCTGAAATAGTTTTCCATGTTTTCCCCACTATCAACACCAGGCAAATGCTGGGACGGTACCTACTGACAGGCCACGGCTGCTTTCTTCCACATCCTTGACGAGTTTCATTCATCTCATCTCCCATTAACTCCTCTCATGAGGTTGAAGTCAGGAAGGGCATTTGGCCGTAAATACCATCCACCACATAGAATTTCATCGTATCTGATCCCCGACCCTATTCGAAACGGGAATAATAAGGGGTAGACACACATACATACAAAAGTTTGATGCTTCTCAGTCGTTTAACACGAATGTACCCAAAATGAGCTGGGTTGTGCCCTAATCAGGAAATAAATTACATGATATTAATAAATACACTAGGATGACCAGTTTCGATCGTCAAGCGATCATCATCAGATCCATTACACTTAGCCGAAAAATCAAAACAAATAAACATGAACCCGAATATACCGTCATTGAGGGGACAACCTAAAATACACAAAAAGGAGTGCCCAATGAGACAAATAGTCAATTGTAGGAATGCTCCTAATTACAAAATCAGCAAAGAGTTACTAAAAATCTTAAAACACCGCCTTTACAACGACAAAAACAACTCTGTAAAGAACACGACGGAATTAGTAACATCCTAGCTTGAGGCTTGTATCTTTTGATGTAACTAACATATACACCAACATTCATATTATTGATGCAAACAACACTATCGAAAACAAATTAAAATCCAACAATTCGGCAAAAGAAACTGAAGAGATTGTGAGATTACTGGGGGTCATTCTCAGTCAAAACGTGTTCCAATTCGACAATAAAATGTACACACAAACAGAAGGCTTAGCGATGGGATCACCACTAAGCGGACTAATAGCTGACATCTTCATTAATGCACTAGAAAATGAGTTCCTAGAAAAGACATCAGCAAAGGGAATAGTAATATGGAAAATATACGTAGATGATGTAATCTGCATCTACGACACTGAACTAACAAGCGAAGAAACAATTCTCCAATCCATTAATAGCCTACACCACTCAATCAAATTCACTATGGAATCCGAAACAGACCGAAAAATAAATTATCTCGACATAACTATTATACGTAAAGATAACGAACTGTCATATTCCATATTCCGAAAAAACACACAAACCTCGCATACAATCGAAACCAGTCTTATCACCCCAGTACGCACAAATTAGCGGGGTTCAACTCAATGGTGCACAAGGCTTTAAACATACCCATGTCAAAAGACAACTATAATAAGTAAATAACAACCACTAAGCAAAGAGCAAAGGAAAACAATTTCCGGTCAAGAAAATTAGACCAAATTATAGCCAAACATAACAAGATGTTCGGGAAAGAACATATAGCCTACTTTCTCCTAAATGTATGGGTATAGTTATAACTCTCTGTCCTTATCAGCTCCTAATTTCTTCCTATTTGAAGTGCAAATTGGCCCACAGGATTTGAACAGTGGCGTTCAAACCATAGTTTATAATTTACCCCAGCATTTTGCAATTTCATCTGCAAACACTCCAAACACCGACTACTTACAATAATTGAAACTTCGTTGCTCTAATAAGGCCCTTCTACAATGCGCAGTCGGCAGTCCGTAGTTGGTTGTCCTCGGTCGGCAGTCGCGATCGACTCCGTGTATACTATAGGCACCATACACAACATGAAGTTGCAGTTGGTAGCTGGCAGTTGGCAGTCACGAATTTTATCCTTGACTGCCAACTACCCGACTGCAGCAATGTAATAGCCAATCAGAGCAGATCAGAAACTGACGTCACGTTGTTGTTCTGTGTCGTATACGAATGATATAGGACTAAGTGAAGTAACTTCGCAACCCGTTAATTTATAGGCTAATCTTAAATACACGGTATAACAAAATAATCCATCTCCAAATCATCCATATTGCAAGTTTTGAGGTTATCAACAACGCCTCTGTGCACAAGGAATAAACGAATGTTACTGTATTATTACTCCTAGCAGTCGTTAAGACTGGGTTCACTAACTGGCCGGTATAGAGCGCTGCTCGAATCTATAGTTTCTGCATAGTACAACTGTTGGCTGGTAGATGTCACTCCGGTGGAGAATGTCGTTTTTTTATATATAATTTCCATTGCAAAAAGCACCATATAACGCTTTATTTTATAACGTCTCAGTACTCAAGAAACAATGAATATAAAAAAATCAAGCAAAAAAGTTCTACTCTGATAGGATTTGAACCCCGGCCAGCCACATGAGAGACGGGAGCTCTAACCACACAGCCAATCGTACACCCATACCTCAGGCGTTATCGATCAAATACAGTTAACGTACTGTATTAGCAAATAATCACTTGGACTGAAGATTTCTTCACTGGAGTGTATTTCAAACCGAGTTCATTTCATATTAAGTTCATATAATTTTTATCAGTTGGTTATATTGCATGAAACATACTGAAATTAGTAAAATGTAGGTCAGAACGAGAGATCAGCTGCCATCTTGTCAAATAGCCGAGACGATTCAGATTTTTAAAGTCACTTCTAGATTATAATATTACAATATAAACTTTTAATTTCGAACGAAACACGTCGCTTAGAACAGATTAAACGATTCTTGGTTCTATGTGCACAAGGAATAAACGAATGTTACTGTATTATTACTCCTAGCAGTCGTTAAGACTGGGTTCACTAACTGGCCGGTATAGAGCGCTGCTCGAATCTATAGTTTCTGCATAGTACAACTGAAAGCTGGTAGATGTCACTCCGGTGGAGAATGTCGTTTTTTTTAATATATAATTTCCATTGCAAAACGCACCATATAACGCTTTATTTTATAACGTCTCAGTACTCAAGAAACAATAAATATAAAAAAATCAAGCAAAAAAGTTCTACTCTGATAGGATTTGAACCCCGGCCAGCCACATGAGAGACGGGAGCTCTAACCACACAGCCAATCGTACACTCATAATTCACGCGTTATCGATTAAATACATATAACGTACTGTATTAGCAAATAATCACTTGGACTGAAGATTTCTTCACTGGAGTATATTTCAAACCGAGTTCATTTCATATTAAGTTCAATTAATTTTTATCAGTAGGTTATATTGCATGCAACATACTGAAATTAGTAAAATATAGGTCAGAACGAGAGATCAGCTGCCATCTTGTCAAATAGCCGAGACGATTCAGATTTTTAAAGTCACTTCTAGATTATAATATTACAATATAAACTTTTAATTTCGAACGAACCACGTCGCCTAGAACAGATTAAACGATTCTTGGTTCGATAATCGGAACTGGTGGGTCCCATGTTATGGATTATAAATTTTGCATAATTCACACGGCCGCCATCCTGAAATGGTACGTTTGATGACCTTGTAGTTTGGGCACAAGACGCGTCCCATATGAAGGTAGGTTGTTACCAAATTTGGTAAACATCCGATGATTAGTTTGGTCGTAATGCATTATTAAGTTTTGACCATTCGATTGGCCGCCATTACCTTTTGGTAAAGATGGCGGCAATATAAAACATGACACTGAGGTGCCCTTTGCCAGTGCTACCTCTTTACCAAATTTCGTTCAATTCGGTTTAACCGTGTTCGAATTGATAGGGGAAGACAGACATTCAGAGTACACACACTCACACACACACACACACAGACACACACACATACACACACACAGACAGACACACTTTTTTCGCCCTGTAGTGATCTCATAAGTCTACTTTCATTTTTTGCAAAAATCGAAAGTAGGCTAAAAATAAAGACAAAACGATTTCCAATCCGGACAGTAATGAGAAAAAATTTGCGCGCTTCAACTATGTGAATACGAACACATATAAAATCACTAATCTTTTCAAAAAGCAAGGCATAAAAATAGCATTCAGAACGAACAATACGACCGGGAGGCACCTGCAAAATAGTAATCTAAATAAACAAGACCCGTATTCAAAGTCAGGGGTATATTCTATTACATGCCAAGACACTGGTTGTCAAGCTAATTACATTGGACAGAGTGGAAGACGAGTAGATACACGTTATAATGAAAATATGAATGCGATAAGATACGGAACACATTCAGCCGTATGCGAACATATGCGTGACACGGGGCACAGCTTTACTAAAATCGAGACTGACCTAAAAATAATTCATCACGAATCGAAAGGCAGAGCTCTCGACATAAAGGAAGCAATCGAAATTCACCTAGCCAAACGAAACAATCCCAACAATCTAAATGAACACACTTTTATGGAGAGTTCACCCCTTTTCACTCTACTAAAAAACACACCCTGTCGGAAACAAGACACAACTTAGCGATACAGCCAAGCGAGATAAACAAAGGGGGGGATAGCGGTGGTTATAGGTAAATGTTTTCTGGATCAGGTGAACTATGTACCTTTTTCTGCAATAACCCTAGGCGGGTTTGCGCTTCAGCATTAAAGGTGCCGGGACGTCTTCAATAGACCGTGTACCGCTTATGTGAATGGCTTTTTAGTCCACGCGTGGCGAAGACAGTTCCACGGTCTTTAATAGTTGTAGATCTTCCTGTATTCAATAACATAGAATCTTATCTAGACTTGGCAACGTCACACAAATAAACATTGCACTGACCTCAGAAACCACATAGGAACAAAAGGGGGGAGAAAGGGAAAAAACAGTTTCGTCCAGTTAACACCCGGGTTAGTCGACCAAAACTGGTGCCAGAGTGAACACGAAACTGCTCGAAGTTCTAGTCAGAAAGACAAACCGGATAAGTATATGCCTGTATTATTACAGTATAACCATATTTGATTTTGTATAACCGTATAATCACCCCAAACAAACAAACTCCGATTTTTATCACCCTTTTAGCTTTTCACCTAACATTAGATATACTACAATTAGCATACACCGACAGTTGCTTTACCAATACTGCAACTAAATAATTGTACATATTGTAAATATTTTTCACCTGTTACTCAAACATAGATGTTATAGCCTAAGTGTAATGGATCTGATGATGATCGCTTGACGATCGAAACTGGTCGTCCTAGTGTATTTATTAATCTCATGTAATTTATTTCAGGATTAGGGCACAACCCAGCTCTTCTTGGGTACATTCGTTTTAAACGACTGAAAAGCACCAAATTTTGTTTACTTAGGCAACACTGAAAAATGGCTTCAGACCTCACAAATACATACATACATTAATACGCATTAGAAGCTTAGGAGGGCTTGGGCAACAGCGCCATGTGACTTGGTGTGTGCTAATAACCTGTGTTCTGTGGTGTCTGTAGTGGTGTGTATAACAGCAATTATTAGGGTAGTGGGTTCGGTAGGTGGTCCGAGGCTTCAAATAAGGTACTATCCTAGCATTTGACTGGTAAGAAAATATAAAACACCGAGGGAAAAGTACAGTTAGTGTAGCCGCTCACAGTGCTGGGATTCGAAATTCCAATCTCCGGAATTCCTGTATCACCCAATCGCAGTTGTAGTACGTGACTTAATTTTCACGTCTGTGTGCGCTAACAACACTCTAATGGTGAAGATAAGTACTGTACTTTTGTTTTATGGGGCTAAACATCGAGGTCATCAGAACGACTCTAGTGGCTTCGGTGGCGTAGTTGGCAGCATGCTGAGCTTCTACGCCCAAGGTCGCGGGTTCAAACTCGGCAGAAGTCATCGGATATTTTAAGAACGTTAAAATCCCTCAGTATGCCTTCCTTCGGAGGGGAAGTAAAGCCGGTGGCCCCATGTCATACTGTAGATTTATGGCATGTAAAAGAAACTTCCACTAATTACATTTGAGTATAGCTAAATTAATGTTTTATTTGACTAACGCTCTTAGGTTGCAATGTTCGATACCATTTGCTGACTGCATTGGCATCTAGAAACACAGTGTAGAACTAGTTGTCCTTGACGGTGGCGCTTGGTATCAAAAGTAGGAACTCCTTGAAAATTGAATGTCTGCAGTCCCTACTTGAATTAAAAACAGATAACACACACTAACACAGCCATCACAATTAACACCGGTTATCACACAGAATCTACACACACCCAAAGTACACGGGGCTACATGTTCGCGTTGTCGCAGTCCCTAAACTGAGGAACCAACCAACCAGAATGACTCTATTAATTAACAGCACTTGTCCGAAGTTGAGATGGGGAAACCACAGAATACCATTCGAAAGGTGAATGAAGTTACCAACTAGTTCTGGCCCATGTTTCAGCACCCTGAAATATTCCGACCAGTGTGGAGAAAAAATATGGAAATAAAATATGGAGCCCTTTTAACTACTCAGAATTTATAACCGATTAGTATTTATAGCCGCCATGAATACCATTCCAAATTAAATTGGGAACACATATTTCTTCCTCGGCTTGCCCTTTACCCCACAAGCGATTGATAACGCCCAATTTAACAATGGAACATTCCTCACACGCATAAATCAAACCGAATATTCGCGCAGATTGAGCCTGCAGCTTTAAACATTATTTTCATACAATGTTATACGTAATCGTGTCAGCGATATCCACCATGATATTGACCCCAAATTCCCATTCATTGTGAAGTAATGATGGACTGTGAATTTTTGTTTAGGGAGAAAGGAAAAATGGCTGCTTCTAACATTAAATCCATATTGTTCAACATGGGATAAAAAGAGAGCCTGTTGTTGCTGGTGGTACAACACCTCTCCGATAGCTCAAAACTATTTAAATTACACATGAAAACAACACTGGCTTTAGTAAACACTAATTTATTAAACCTAAATAACACACAGAATATAAAATACACTACATTGCTAACTCCAGAAACAATGCGACCTCGTAGTTCCGCCCCTTAAAACAACAATAACTAACTAACAATGCGACTGTGCGCGACGGCTTACATGACAACAGTTTTCAAGACAAAAATCACGACACTCATGTCATACGTTGTTGGCATGTTAAAGAACCCATTTGAATTCAGTAGGCCGTGTTCAATGGCAAAATTAATCTCGGGATTTTCCGCCAACACAAAGTTCCTCCATTCTCTACTTGAAAGCGCTGTAGTGTCAAGGAGTTTAGATATCTAACCTCCTTTAATTTCATAGCGTTCAAAGGAACGACGAAATTCGACATGCAAGCTACCCTCTGGGTGTCAATTAACAAAGCTTGCACCAGGCACCCGAGGCCATACGATATTATTATTATTATTAGTTCAAGGCAACAGTTATTCCTCGCATTCAAATTCCCGACAAGTGCTGCCCCAGTGTCATTCGGGAGAACTGACCAGCACTGAAATGGCACTCAACAGAGCCAACAGCTAATTTGGTAAATATTATTTTAACCGACAGCGGTAGCTACGCTCGCTAACGCGCAGCGCTAGGCCATGAGGCCAAGCTATATGTGGAATCGGTAGACGTGAGTTTGAACCACACCGTCGGTAGCCCTTGAAGTGGTTTTCTGTGGTTTCTTATTTTCAACTCCAGGCAAATGCTTGAACGGTATCTTCTGACAGGCCACGGCCACTTCCTCCCAGTTTCATTCATCTTTATTAATGTCATCTTTCATTAACTCCTCTCATGAGGTTGCCGTCAGGAAGGACAACCGGACGTTAAAACCACCTGCCACATAGACTTTCATCGAATTGCATCCCCGACCATGTTGAATATAACGGGAATAATAATGGGTGGACATACAGTAGGATACATATTTCTGGATTCTTTAAGTAATCTATTTTCATTGAAGTATTCGAAGCCATTTTTCAGTGTTCCCTAGTAATCTATCATAGAATGCTTTTCAGTCGGCCGACACGATTGTGCCCAATTAATTACACCTCCCCCCCCCCCCCCCTTGTTCGTGTTACTTCAGGACGGTGTCGATTTAATGGGTCTTTTGAGCCTCTTCTCTTTAATTCAATATAACGATGACGCTCAAGCGGCTTCGGTGGCGTAGTCGGTAGCATGCTGAACTTGCATGTCCAAGATCGGAGTTCATACCCGTCCGAAGTCGTCGGCTTTTTAAGAACGTTACAATCCTTCAGTATGTGTTCCTTCGGAGGGGAACTAATACCGGCGGTTCCATGTCATAGATTGATGGCATGAAAAAGAACCTACCACTACAGTTGGTAGTGTGTAGCTAAATTTGTAATTGTAATTTGGTGAGAAACGCTCTATCAAGTTCCAACGTTCGCCGCTGGGTGACTGTGGCGTCTGGTAGCCAAAGTTGGAATTTGAAATTGAGCTTTCATCCATCTTCATTCATTTCATCTTTCATTAACTCCTCTCGTGAGGTTGGCGTCAGGAAGAGCATCCGGCCGTAGAAACCATCAGCCACGTAGAATTTCATCACATCTCATCTCCGACCCGGTTGGAAACGGGATTAATAAGGAGTAGTCATAGAATAGACGCGGTATGGTGGCGCTCATGAGCGTCCAGTTGTCTCCTCCTCTGATGCCAACTATGTGGTTTAAAGTTTCGACATGTTCCAAAGTCTCATCAGTGATGGTCTCTTCGCAGCCAGGACGCCGATAGGTAGACGTATTCCCAATATTGCAGCCATTTTGAATATAAAACGTCTCCTGGAATCTATATCCCGTATGCCCCATTCCAGCGCCTTATCATTGAAATCACCAGCTACAATTACGTTATTTCCCATACCTCATAATGTGTCCTCAAGACTATCCAACTTTTTCGGAGTGAAGTAACAGCTCACGTACATAAGCGTGTCACTCTTAATCAAGTGGAAACCATCTTCAGATCCTTGATTTTTCACTGGATATTTTCCCAGATCCGGAATAAATATCGCTGCTGTTACAAAGTTGACCGCAAACCACCCATGGTGGTCTCTGTCCTGATATTCCTTACTCAGTATGAATATATTTATTTTCATCTCAATCTCGAATTGTGTCAAGATTGCAGTCCGACTCCTGTGAATAATTCATTGAAGAACTATCATAATTTACGAACGGTTTTAACTATATCGAGAGCTTCCCGAAACACTACACATGCGCCTAAACCAGGAACATGGTTTATTTTTAATACAGAGTACACATCCTGGTTCTCCTTTGCAGTCAGCTGTTTTGTGTCCGATATATCCGCTCTTGTAGCAGAGTTATAGATGTCTTGCCTCGGTAACTGATTTAGAATTTGTTAAAAATTGTTTCTAATATAAAATGGGGAGTGGTGGCACAGCTGTCATGCTGTTGGCCTCACACCACAGCGGACTGGGTTCGATTCGCGGTCAATGCATGTGGGATTTTCAAAGTGAAATGCCATGTCCTGTGGTTCAGATTCCACATAAAAAGGAGCTCCAGTGGCTTATGATCTCGAGATTAACGGTCACGTAAATCTAACATCTTCCTTTACTAATATAAGAACACTTTTAATGTTGGAAAAGTTTCTTTTAAATGCCACTAAGAGCACTCAGACTCTAGGAGTCCAGTTTAGCAAAAACGTGAAATTAAGCTATTTTGACCATGATTGTTGTGCCAATAGTTGAAAAGCTACAGTAGAAGACCCGGAAAAGTGTCAAAATGCGTGTTTTAAAACGCATTATCATATTTCAAAATAAAACTTTGAAAATTTCTTCCAAATTAAATGATATTAAAAAAAAGCTAAAATCACTTGTTTTTATAATGGAACTTGTTCTACAGATGTAAATGAAATTAAAGTTTGATTATTTTAATATTTTCTTTGATTTGTCATCTTCAATTTGTGGGAAGCAGATTTTTGAATTTCTCAAAACGGAAGTAGACCATGTATGGGTCGACACTAGCACTTGTAGTGAGTTTTTTTTGTAACCTATCATGTTGAGAAGGAAACCATATGTGGGTCGTAGTACAGCACATCGCACAGTACGAAACAAAGCGTTTATCCCGTTAATTGCTCCCGTGTAATGCCGGGACTCGTATCTAGTTTTATATACCTAGGTATGGAGAGAGAGTTCCTATACTACAGACACTACACTGGTTATCAGACAAATTATGCGCACACCCAAGTACACGGGGTTAAACGACCTAGATGTCCAACCTCCTCAAATGAAAACGAGAGCAACAAAAGTTCCTACAGCCTACTGGCGATAGTGGCGCGAAGGTATCTTAAAACAGATCGTCGCCTCCATATACTTTGTATGTTCACTCCATGTTCAGTTAAAATTAATGGTTGCTACAGAGTTGCTAACTCAGATAATTATATTTCAGTGAAGTCTGCTCGGTGAATAATGGTACTATTGTTGGCGTTTAAAGCGCGCATTATACTGAGAGGAAAATTAAATTAACGTGTTGTAAGCACTGCACACTCAGTAAATATAGCCAGCCTTAATGGAAGGAGTACAGTGAAAAGTGAGTAATTGCAACATCAATTCTAAAGCAAATTGTATCGTTATTGTTCACCAAAGTGCACGGTGGGTGAGTGGTTAACGTGTCGGTCTACTATCCCCAAGCTGGCAGGTTCACTCCTGGCCGTGGTAAGTGATTTTTGAAAGGCGATAATAGTCATGACACGCATGTCATACGTGGTTGGCATGTTATAGAACACATTTGCATTCAGTACGCCGTATTCATTATGGCAAAATTAATCTCGGGATTTTCCTTCAACACAAAAGTTCCTCCTTTCTCTACTAGAAAGCTCTATAGTGTTCAAGGAGCTTAGATATCTAACCTTAATGACTTTCATAGAGCTTCAAGGAACAAAGAAAATCGGCATGCAAGCTACATGCACCCGGCATCCGAGGCCATACGATATTAAAATTAAACAGAAGTGCAGTTTTATAATTAACTTTCTACCAGATGATTAAGTTTATTGAGATACTTCACAGAGTGCACTCTAATTTAATAACATAATTTATTGTAATTTCTAAACATACAATAGAAACGCCTGAGGATTTGAATGATTTTTTGAATGGTATGGACTCCGTCTTTCGGAATGAATACATGATGAAAATTAATAAATGTAAAACAAAAATACTGGAATGCAGCCGAAATAAATCAGAAACCTTTATGGACATCAAATTGGCAGGTGAAAAGCTGAAGGAAGTAGGAGACTTCTGTTACTTAGGAAGCAAAATAACCAGTGATGGACGAAGCAAAGAGGATATAAAAAGTAGCTTGGCTCAGGCAAGGAAAGCCTTTCTACAGAAAGGAATCTGTTGACATCGAATCTAAATTTAGGTATTAGGAAGTCATTTTTGAAAGCCTTTGTCTGGAGCGTGGCGCTCTATGGAAGTGAAACTTGGACTATTGGTGCAGCAGAAAAGAGGAGAATTGAAGCATTTGAAATGTGGTGTTACAGGAGAATGATGAAAATCAGATGGGTAGACAGGGTGACAAACGAAGAGGTATTAAGACGAGTGGGAGAGGAGAGATGTTTCTGGCGACTGCTAATGAAGAGAAGAGATAGGTTAGTAGGACACATACTAAGCCACCCAGGAATAGCAAGCTTAGTTATGGAAGGAAGGGTTGAGGACAAGAACTGTAGGGGTAGACCAAGGGTAGAATATGTTAATCAGATTGCTTCGGATGTAGGGTGTGGTAGCTATGTAGAGATGAAACGATTAGCTCAAGACAGGGAGGCATGGAGTGCTGCATCAAACCAGTCAAAAGACTGAAGACTCAAACAACAACAACAACAACAATAGATTAAAACTGAGCTTTCCAAACCTTTTCTCATGGCGACACCCTGTTAGCACACATAATTCTACATGACACCCATTTAATTATTTTTAGACCATTTTAATAAAAGGAGATTAATTTTAAAGAAATTTAAATTTTTCATAGCATATTGTTCTAGCCTTTTGAGGGGCTGAAACGGTGTGACGGGAGGGTGTGTAGGTGTTCTGAGGGTTGCGGTTAAATAGGGGGAATATGGAGGGCGTTCGGAGCCTTCGGCCTCTCCGCGGGGAAGTGTAAGATTTGGGTAAAATGATCGGAGCGCTACAAATCAGTAATTCTAATTAGGGGTTGCGTTTATGGGCTGAAGGCAAGCCTGGGATGCCTAAGTGAGAACTGGGGCGGTCGCAACTAGAAAGTCGCTTACGTTGCGGTATTACCGGCCGAGTGCAATCGCTCGTTTAGTTGCCAAGGACAGAGATAGAAAGCAAGTGAATCCTGATTGCGTAGGCGATACCGTAAAGGGGCGGTGAATGTGTAAAGTGTCAGAAGAGGGTTGGACGGTGATCAGGGCAACAATGAAAATAAATAACATTCGGGACTGTGTGGTAAAAGTACTTATTTACTAAATCAATGTAATGGATTCCCTGGCTTGTAGGGCTGCTGTAATAATGTGGTATTTAACAATTAAAATAGGTGTGGTAAGGGGTAGGATGTACAAATGTGTGTGGAACCCTGACAGGCACACTTACCTGAGATACAATGATCGAGGTGTAGTCGGGCAGCGTCTCGGACGGCAACAGATAACTTCCCTCTGAGTGGGGGCTTCTTCAACGTTTCGAAGTGCTGACTGTTGTGATATTGCATGTTGCTGTTTTGGTAGCCAGTTCCTGTGTTCGTGTTTGAAGTGATGTAATGTGCCCGTTTAAACCGGAGTCCGCACGACCACATATGCATTTTACCAAGAATCAGTCAGCACGAGAGTCAAGATATCCCGGGGCGCCAGATGGGTTAAAGCTAATCGCAAAAACATCAAATGAAAAAAAATGCTTTACTGATTTTTGGCTCAATGCAACAATAAGGATAGAAGGAGATTCAACTGGGCATAACACATCATGTAAAATTATCTCATTTTATTCTGAATTTAAAATTGACTGCAAAAAAAAACTGCTCAAAGCAGCATCATTCACGTGTGGCGACCCACATTACTATTTACACAATGTACAGAAATTTTCCAATACATTGGACAATTATCTTTGGAGACACAAGTCTGATTATCAGTCCTGTAGACTGTGTTCCATAATTATATGATTAGATCCAGTTCAAATTTAATTGTCTTTACTGGAAATACCGTAGTTCACTGGTTGAATTTTTACATAATATTAACACTCGTAGAATAATTGTTCATAGAATTTTTAACTTTCACTTATTTTTCCAGTTTCAAAAAAAAAATATTGTCAAAAAATATTATTATCTCTGAATCAACACAAATTATGTACACATATTAATAACAACATCTGAAAAGTATCTGACCTTTGAGCATAGCATCGAAGAACTGTGCGAAGCACAACAAAATCAATTGTTCTTCTGACATTAAACGTTTCGAGAAGTGACTCGATTATGAACTTCAAGTTCCCAACAAAATATATGATTTCTGAATCATTAACTTGATCAATAAATTGTTGGACCATTTAACTATTCGATTCTCCACTTGGAATCATTATTAAGAAAAATATTTATATTTGTGGCCATTTTAGTAACTTTCACAACTTGCAATTCTTCGACAGAATGCGGAAATAAGAATTGTAGCTTCATAATAAATTCATTTAGTTCATGGCACTAGGATTGAAAACATCCTTCAAATTATCCGTGGTTATAGAATTATTGTTAATTGGCAGTGGCCCATTCTATTATTTGTGTAAGAACACAATATTCCAACAACAACGGCAAAGGTCTTCCTCTGAAGAAGAATAAAATACTATCATGCCAAATCCGGGTTCTAGCAAAATCAAAGTCTTAATAGAATCCGTAAACAAGGTTGAAATAAGAACTGATGGTTTTTAAGAAATAACCTTTGGGTCATTCATCCGACGCAATGTGTAGTTCCAATACTCCTTCTTAAACACTGAGTCATCGAACCTGCTATTTGATTGATGCTCAAATAAAAACCTCCTCATTCCTGCGACTTAAACATGCGCACCTGGGAATGGCATCTCAACTACTCCGCACACATAAATTTTCTTCCCAAAATTTATACAATAAATCAAGCCTCTGCTTGTTATCAACACTGGAAGATTTATAAACTTACAAGTTTATTTTATTTTACCACTCAGTTCAACCCGTGAAGTTACCATACTTATGATAATCTTTATTTCACTTTCGAATGTGTATCTACGTCATGATTTTATATAAATACAAAAATACCCTAATTGATACAAATATCATTTGCTTCCCGTTTCATGCCTCTCCGTGTTATCTGAAAAATATACTTTGCTCATTGCAAATATTAACTGTTCAACCAGAACTGTAATGTTGGTTGAATGCGGGCTTGCGCAAACCACTCTCCTTCGGAAAATCACCTGTTCCAAACTAGAAATGATTAAACTACTTCATAAGCTCTCTCTCAATGAATGTGATTATTAGAAAATATAAGATCCAAGAATTATTTAGAAAAGTTATGAAAATCATTATTATTATTATTAGTGGATTATTATTATTATTATTAGTTATATTATTGTAAATGTGTTTAATTATTATTTCATTATGTGAGAATCCACATGTTCGATTCTTCGAATATGGATAAAATATCCATTTCTCAACAAAAATAATTATTAACTTTTACAGTTACATCGGCTGATTACCGTGATTATCAAAAAATATGAAACATTCAAATAAATGTTCGTTATGCTCAGTCATCGATCCTAAACTGTTCTGAGTGCTGAAAATACTCAGAATAACTCTAATATGTCTTGCGTAAATCATTGCAAGATTCGAATACGAAGAAAAACAAATGTGTTGGTCATCTGCAGAAAAATGAGTTTGTTCCAATTAGCTAGGCATAATATAAAAGTCAAAATGTGGCTTACATTTCTCGTTGGTCTTGAAGCGTAGTGAACCTGGTCTGTACCAGATTTATCCAGATACATGCCCTATCGGACACGCACGTCTAATCCTTGTATCGGCAGCCATTATATACCCACACTCTGTCTAACACGACATAGTGGAAATATTTCTTGAAGTTTGAAGTAACTGCTGATCCATTTTAATATTGACTTCTGTTAAGTCCATAGCAGTTTGCTTAAATGGGGTCAGATCTAAGTGATCTATTCTCAAATATGTCAGTTGTAACATAACTCACGGTAATCTTTTCAGTACAAGAAAACACTGACAGTCTAAACCAATCAACGGCTGTTCTGAAGATCGTTCCCTGGGCATGGCTTATCACCATCTATCATGCGCGAAGCAACATATAGTTTCCCTTCGTCGGCTAATGAACAACACCGTGATAGACTGGCTTTCAATATACTGATAGATCGGAGTGGTTATCAAGTTACGATTATGAAACTGACTAATTGGATTAAAATATCCAAGTATTAAATTATTATTACTGGACTGTGACAAAGTACTTTCTAGACAAAGTCTAGCATATGTCCATATAGAAATAAAGTATTTCACCAGTGTCCGTAGAAAAATAAAGTGATTCTCTCTGCTGGAAACTTACTATGTTCCACATGTATCGCAGCACTTTTATAACTATCACAATTTAAAGATATCTTCTGCGTAGATCCGGCAACCATGTGCCTTGGCTCAACGTAGCAGCACCTTGTCATGCAAGAGCTTGGTTCGAAGTGAGCTGATGTTGCTTGGGCCGGCCGGCTTTTAATCAAAACGGTCAGGTCCACGCTGAATCACGCTGAAATATGGAAATCCTCATATCTCTGGTATCCCTGGTCCGATTTACTTGATACTAAGTACATTCTCTTTCATTTGGCCGTGCCAGTAATCTGATCCAAGTCTCAAGTCTCTACTCCATGGCTAACTATTTAATCAACAAATAGTCTCGACCTCTGCTACTACTCGCTACGTCACTTGACATGCTCTTGGCTGCTTAAAGTTTCCATTCCCTTCTGGAAGTAATGGAGCGCGATATTCAAATATCTCAACTTTCAAAAGCGGCTGTAGCCTTTCCTTTGATATCTAGGTGTCTGAATCTTGGAATACCCATTCCTAGAGTGGGCACATCCACCCCACACCTAGCAAAAAATAAAAATTGAAAAATTTTTATTTTTCCTATCTACACATTAAATCATCTGGTTCTTGAATAATAAATCTTCAAATTTGCTGCATTATAAGTTCCCACGATGTTACCAGTTCGTGTATTGGCGATTTCATAGCTTCCATTGTTGTTTACTTCCACAATACGATATGGTCCAGCGTAAAGGCTTGCAAACTTCGAGTACACTAGATTTTGCACGTCAGAGGGTGTAGGTCTTTTCACTAAAACAAGAGTTCCTACGCGCAAGGGTCTGCGAAAACGCTTTCCTCTCACTCTGCGCTCTCTTTTCTCAGCTTGGCTCCTCAACTTGTCTAAAGCTAGAGTTTCCCTCATCTGACGACTTGGTTCAATCTCAGGTGGAATAGAGATGATTCGATCCCATAATCTTGTTGGTTTAATTCCATGATGAAGCAACATGGGAATCTGTCCAGTACTCTCATTAATTGTAGAGTTGATGGATTCGGATGCTAATGAGAGAACATCCATCCATTTCCAATGCTCATTTGGACAATAGAGGCGGCAAAAGTTTGCTATTTCAGCCATCACGCGTTCTGCTGGATTGCTTTCAGGATGTCTGATAGAACAAAACAATTGTCTAATCCCAAGATTATTCATGACGGTTCTAAATTCTAAAGATGTAAATTGGGGTCCACGATCTGATAAAAGGAATTCCGGTTTGCCTGCTTCCGGAATTACGTTGTCTCTAATTCTCTTCGCACAATACTTTGCGTTTTCCTTCTGAATTGGGTGTAACATAGTGTATTTGCTGAAAACATCCATGGTCACCAGAATATATCGGTTACCTCTTTTAGACTTTGGGAGAGGACCATAAAGATCAGTCGCGAAGATTTCACAAGGCTTAGAAGGAATAATAGGCCTTGGTAATTCTCTCAATAACCTAGAATTATGTTTACTCCTTTGGCATAAGTCGCATTCTCGAATAGTGTTCCTGACAGTTTGTCGCATTCGCTCCCACGAAAATTTTTCTTTTATCATGTTGACCGTCTTATCTACTTCAGCATGACCTGCAATTCGATGTGCCATCCAGATAATGGGTTTTTGCATTCGTGGAGGTATCACTACTCTCAGCTTCGTATGGTCGGGATCTGCAAACTTGTAGATTAAACCACCTAACATCATAAAATCTCTTGAAATTCTTTCAGTTTCCACAAAATCATCATCATTTGGATCCATGTCTCCCTGTAGAAAACGAAAAATGTTTCTAAAACGTCGGTCTCTCCTCTGGGATAAATGCAACAATCTTAACCTTCTCAAGGTATCCTCATCCTCCTGCGTCAGGTTAACTTGAAAAACCTTAGATGTAGACTCCACTGCTCTACTCAATAAATCGGCTCCAACGTTCAACTTTCCAGGAGTGTGTTCAATAACTAGGTTGAATTGTTGAATAAAAAGTGACCATCTAGTTATCCTATCACTGGCAAAGTTTGTTCTCAAGATAAACTCCAATGCGTGGTGATCAGTCCTCACAATTACTGAATGTCCAATTAACATTTTCTTCCATGACTCCAACGCGAAGATTACAGCAAGTGCTTCTAACTCTGTGGTGTAATAATTCTGCGCCGTTTCTTGGCACTAATCTCTGATCGAACGTACAATTTATACTTTGGCATGAACATTTGAAACGAGCGGCGGAGTTAGTTGTGACTGGCCTCGATAGGTAGCATATCTTGCCGGTGCTGACTAGGACAGGGATTGTAGTTCCTCTCTCTGGCCGATAGGAAGAGCTATGTTCTAGCGACAAGTATTTGAACATCTCGACGTTGAATTTTATGGTTTTGGAAGGCTGGTATTTTTCGAGACATGTATGATTTTCGTACTGATGCTGTTAGGCCAGTCATCATGGATCTACGTGGTTTTATAAATACATAAGAAGTAAACTGAAGTTCTACGGTATGTGAAAATATTGAATGATATTATCCCTCTTCGTCAAGTTATTGGCTGGTTACTAATTGTAATCTTACTGGAGATAAACGTCAGGATATGATTCGTATATTATGGAATTAAGGTAGGCTATTTTGTCATCGTAAGTACTTGTGACTGTATCGACTGGTAAGGTAAATGTATTTATATTGTATTATCCTACGTTGCATGATAAGGGCCTTCAAGGTTATACATTCAAACTTAATGTCATCCTCGTGTATTCACACTGGTAGGCTAACTGACACTCATATTTGTTTTGCGTAATTAATGTTTTGTTTTCTGTTTTCTGTTAATTTGTAAATGCATTTTAATTACAAGTAGTATGCCTTATGGTCTGTGGAAAATTTATTAATGTAGGACTTATTTTGATGTTCTATTGCGCTAGTACGGTGATCGTTTTTCTTCTGTTTTTCATGATGGCTACTGTCGTATTGTTTTTAACTATGTGTGATCATCTGTTGTTAATATTTGAGAGATTTTTGGTAGCCATTGAGGTGAAAAGACGTAAATTGAATTAGCTCCGTATATTTTGTGTTGGAAGACATTAATTCTTCAGTTTTAGGCAACGTATTATATTGGATATTGTAACATGCGTAGGCCTGGCTTTGTGACATGTATTGTCTCGGGAATTAATTAATTATTTATTTGTGTGGAAATGTATGAAATACGGTATGATGCATTATGCAGGGGCATAATGAAGCTATTGAATATTTAATTCGTCATCCTCTTGATATTTGGCTTGGATTCTCACTAATGACAACAGATGATTGGTTGAAAACACCGCTTATTTACTTCATTGTAACAACTTTGGCTGGATTACTAAAATATGTATTACAGTCAACTGGAAGGAACAAATATTTGATGTCAGAATCCACATCTTGTTTTGTAAGTGTTTTGGTTTATATTGTATGCATGTTTATTGTGAATATATTATGTTTTTACCCGATCACCTTAGTATTATTTCTGGGTTCCGGGGTTCGAAGATGGTCTCAGACAATTGCCCTCTGAGTATGAACTTACTATGGTCCAGTGCCTTCCCTCCCAAAGGCCATTACTTGTAGTGGGTCACAAATGTTATAGCAGTAGCGTGGTTAGATTTGTACCACATTCAGTGGTTGTTTGAGGCTGGTCTTTGAATCTTGGGGCTTGGAAATATGCTTAGGCCTAAAGTGTGATATTTTTATGTTTGTTGTTACTGTTATTATCTTTGTATAATATTTTCTTGTTATTTATGTTTCATGTGATAATATGCTGAATGGACGAGAGCATTTTAAAAGCTGCATCATATTTGTCTAAAGAGGAACTGGCTTATGAAATTCAAATAAGGAATGGCAACCCTAATTTTCATCGTGAACTGGATATTATTCTTCTCAAATCCTTAACGTCAGCTCCTGTTGTTAGTCTGACTGATCAACATTCTTATGGGACAAAAGGTAGGTCTGATGTTGTGATATCTGTTTCAAACCTATTAGTGTCCTGTGATGAGTTAAAGCAAGTTTCCAAACCTTCGGCATATCGTGTGAACAAATTAAAATTTCGTTCTATACACTGGATTAATCGTTTAGTGAGCTTAATTGAATATTCGTCCAAGAGTGATATTGTTTTTTCAACCAAGTTAGTTGGGCTTCGCGACAAGCTGATAGATAGTTTTAATCGGTTGTCCTCGAGTGATATTCCTGAGAATATTAGTGAACCTGTTGTATGTTCTGAAAGCGTTTGTTCATATGTTAGTGATTCTTGTGATGGCGTTGTGAATAATAGTAATTATATTGGTAATGTTGAATCAGTGTCGATGGAGAATAATGAAAATATGTTAGGCGCTTTGCAAACTAATAATACTACTGAGGTAAATAAACAAATAGGCTCTTCAAGAAATACACCTGAGGTCATGTCGGGCCCTAATAATTTGAATGCTGTTGGTAATTCACGTTCTGATAAGAGGTGTAACGATTTTTCTAGTTCAGTTTCTTGCCATGACGTTGGTAGTGCTGGGAATAGGTTAGGATCTCACCGTACTTGTACTGATAAGGAAGTACAAACTGTTGATTGTTTATTTGGTGAATGTGACGTGATAGAAAGAGTAAATAGGCTTAATCTTTCTGATAATCGTGCCTCGACTAACGTTGTTTCTCTAAATAAACTTATGACTGAGGGTCAGGTTAATTTTGCTTGCCTTCCTAACCCATTAGCTCTAATTTTGAAAGATTTTCAAATTTTTTGAAGAAATTAGTGGAATTAAGAGATAGTGCTGGCGTATTTGGTCTGTCAGATTTTCAAA
This sequence comes from Meconema thalassinum, assembly GCA_946902985.2. NCBI lineage: Eukaryota > Metazoa > Arthropoda > Insecta > Orthoptera > Tettigoniidae > Meconema > Meconema thalassinum. Next base: position 1,763,585,795 of record OX336388.2, read on the forward strand.
TTTTGAAAATCATCTTTCCATGCACTGAAGGAATGTTGCGAGGAAAACTGTTTGAGAGTATGAGTGCTGGCCATTCTTTGGATATTTTCCATAGAGAGGTTTTGAAATATTTTATCACTCCACGTACCTTGGCAGATTTGAGTAGAGATTAAGTATTTCGCGTTCAGCGTATGAGTGAAACGTTAAATGAGTATTTCATTGATATTAGAACTTATGCAAAGGTTTTCGCAGTTGAGTTGACTGAAGAGCAGGTTGTCAATTCATTAGTCGAAGGTATGAATCCCATTTATCGTTCATTCTTGTCCATGCATGCCAAGCCCAAGAATTTCACTGATTTTAATGAAATTATTTTATCTGCGGAGAAGATTAAGAATGCTAATCTGTTGCGGGTAGATGATTCTCCCTTTCCTAGTAATTATCTTCAAGGTTGTTTCTAGACTTTATTGGCCCTTTTCCGGTGTCCAAGTGGGGAAACAAGTTTGCTTTGGTATGTACGGATGGGTTATCAAGGTTTAATTGGATATTTCCAACTAGGGCTGCTACAACGCAAGTTGTTATCCGATGTCTTGAAAAAATATTTGCCTCGTTTGGCCCGTGCCAGTTTCTGATCACTGATAACGCTCAATGTTTCAAGTCTAGTGTGTTGAGAAATTTCTTATTTGAATTGTCAATTTCTCAAATTACTTCTTCACCGTATTACCCTAAAGGTTCGTACGCTGAGCGTGTCAATAGAAATTTAAAAGCGGCGTTAATTGCCTTTCATCACAGTGATCATAGTAAATGGGACTCCTGTATACCTTGGATAACATTTTCTTTTAATACCGCTGTCCATGAATCCCATAAAACCACTCCATTTTCATTAATGTTTTCTTTCACTCCTAACACACCTTTATCTAATATCTGGTCGATTAATCAGTTGTTACCTGAACAGTATACCTTTAGTCATATCAAGGGTATTTGGAAAAAGGCTAAGGAGAACATGAAGGTGGCTCATGATAGATTAGAAAAAGGTATAATCTAGGTCGTAAACCTGTTGATATTAAAGTTGGAGGTAAGGTTTTTGTGAAGAATTTTTCTTTGAAGGAGGTTGGACCAAAAGAGTCGGGAAAACTAAGAGAGAGGTTTCGTGGCCCTTTTAAGGTTGTTAGTTTCTTGACTCCCGTTACTCTTCTGGTCAGTGATACTGTTAAAAAGAGAATTTTCAGGGTGCATCTGTCACATGTGAAGAAAGGTGCTAACGATATGAAATAGGGTATGTAAACGCGTTTTGTCAAAATTGTGTAGATGAATTCTGGTCATCAGGACATGTATTAGTTGTGTGTTTTATTGATGCTTGTATTTGTATACACGTGTGGTGCACATTCTGCTTGATTGTGCAAATCTATAAAGGTTCTTCTTGTTTGTTATTGTCTAAATTGTGTTAGGTCTGAAGTGACAAACTTGTGTAAATGTATTTGAGTGCATGAGTGTGGGTGATTGTTATTAGTTTTGTTTTGTAATCGGGTGGGTATCTTGGTTGTTTCTTAAGGTGAATTAAGGTTAGGGTTTGTTTTTGCTTAATTTATAATTGAATTTAATTAAATACGCCGTACGTATAAAATGATACTATGTTGGGATATCATAGGTAAGTAATTACAAACCTCTTCTGTTCTCCGAGTGATGACTTAGTCATTTATCTGCTTGTTGATTTATGAAGGTAACTACTTGCCGAAATGTGTTTTGGTGATGGAAAATCATGCTATGCCAGGGTAAAATGCGGCTAGTATGACATGTTGATTTCAGTGTGTTTTATTTAAGGGTTATTATTTATTTTGTGTATGTCGATGTCCTAACGGTGTGTCAATTTATATTCTGGAAAATTATGGGGATTTTGTGGGTAGTAAATGGTTTTATTAATTTTGGGAGTTTGTAAGGTCGTATGATTTCAAAGAATGCTTGGGTACGTTTGTAGCTTGCTGGTCTGCACGAGTGGTCAGTTGATCTTCTTTCATTTAGGGTCTTCTGTTGGTCATTTATTGAGGGTTTTCTGTCGAGTCTGTTCTTGTTTTGGTCTTGTTCGATATATTGTTTACTTAGTTTGATATACTAGGCTATGTCAAGAGTGATTAATTGTATTGTTTATGTTATTGTCTAAATTGTGCATTTCCAAAGTCGGACATTCAGAAGGTATAAATGTGGTGTGATTTGTTTTGTTTTTGTAATTGGGTTGGTTTTCTTGTTGTTGTTGTTTTGTGGGTGTCCAGATAAGAGTGGATGTATATTAATTTAAGGGGTAAAAGGTCATTGTATGTTACTTTGGATCGTGGATATAAATTAGCATTTTGTTGACGCATCTGTCAACTTAAGTCTACCAGATGAATGTTATGGGGGTTCATTTGCTTAGATTTGAGTTGAATATGTTGGTAAGTATTTATAAACTATTCTCCTAAGTCTTCAGTTGATTGAGTGGGATCAATTTTTTTTTTGCTGTGAGACTGAGAAAATAAATACTTTAGGTTAAGTAATGTGATGTGATATGATGAATTGATTTGTGGTATTTGGTCAATATACTGAGAATCACTATAGGCCTCATGAAATGCGTGCTTCGTCTCGTTTTCCTAGTTTCTGTTTAGTCTGAGTCTGTATATGATAGGGTATTTATGTATTTGTGTTTTGTGTGGATGTGTTGACAAGTGCTAATTCATATTCTGGTTGTTGTTTATTAATTATTTGAGGTTAGTAATTGTAATATTTTTCTGGGGATTTTAAGGTTATGTGTCATGGTGTAAGGTTGTGGTGTGATTCTGCTTTGGTATGCACGTGTGTCCTGTTATTTGAATGATAATAGGGTATTTCTATTGTTCTTCTTGGAATTTTCTTGTGTTTTTATGCCTTGGGTGTTTCCTTTTTGCATTATATTTTCTGTATTTTGGACAAATCGGTTGAACAGATATGCAATGTGAGACATTTGCCTTCGTCTTTTGGGGGAAAAAAGTTTTTTATTTGTGAATATGAGAGCTCACGTGCCATTCAGCATTATTATTGGAACTTGTTTTTGGAAAATACTGTTATTATTGTAATATGTTCGGGATATTGTAATTTTCTAAAACATGCATGCAATTTTCTGTGTTAATTGAGGGTCATTGTTAAACATTTCACCTGTAAATATGTGGATTCTTGATAGTACTGAGTTGTTGTTGTAAAATCTGATACCATCATGTAATATTTTATTGTAATTTATCCTTTGTAAATGAGTGTCAACGTTAGATATTAAGCTTTCCTTTACACATTACTGTCGCAGTCGAAATTTGATTTCAGCTAATATCTTCGAGGTCTTATTCTGCGTTTGGAGTGTTATGCAGTGCGAGAAGATGTCTCTGGCCAGGATATTGGACCAATCTATGTAACCTTCGGATGAAACTGTTCCTGCCATCGTTTATTCAAGATGCCATTTGTATTGATGTTGTGGAAATTGTACAAGAAAACCTACTCGATGTATTCTACACTTAAGTATTTGTTTATGTTCTTGGCATGACATATTTTGGTGGTTATGGTGCTGATGAAAACTGAAATGAACTTTTAATTAAGTATTTCACATTCGGAAGCTACTGTGTTTGTGATAATTGGCAAAAACTTTTTCATGCTTAAAGATTTGCTTGATTATGCATGTTGATACACTTGTACCATTTACGTCGTCTCTGTTCTGCGAACCATCGACAAGTTTGGGGCCCGGGAGTCTGTGCCGTTTCTTGGCACTAATCTCTGATCGAACGTACAATTTATACTTTGGCATGAACATTTGAAACGAGCGGCGGAGTTAGTTGTGACTGGCCTCGATAGGTAGCATATCTTGCCGGTGCTGACTAGGACAGGGATTGTAGTTCCTCTCTCTGGCCGATAGGAAGAGCTATGTTCTAGCGACAAGTATTTGAACATCTCGACGTTGAATTTTATGGTTTTGGAAGGCTGGTATTTTTTCGAGACATGTATGATTTTCGTACTGATGTTGTTAGGCCAGTCATCATGGATCTACGTGGTTTTATAAATACATAAGAAGTAAACTGAAGTTCTACGGTATGTGAAAATATTGAATGATATTATCCCTCTTCGTCAAGTTATTGGCTGGTTACTAATTGTAATCTTACTGGAGATAAACGTCAGGATATGATTCGTATATTATGGAATTAAGGTAGGCTATTTTGTCATCGTAAGTACTTGTGACTGTATCGACTGGTAAGGTAAATGTATTTATATTGTATTATCCTACGTTGCATGATAAGGGCCTTCAAGGTTATACATTCAAACTTAATGTCATCCTCGTGTATTCACACTGGTAGGCTAACTGACACTCATATTTGTTTTGCGTAATTAATGTTTTGTTTTCTGTTTTCTGTTAATTTGTAAATGCATTTTAATTACAAGTAGTATGCCTTATGGTCTGTGGAAAATTTATTAATGTAGGACTTATTTTGATGTTCTATTGCGCTAGTACGGTGATCGTTTTTCTTCTGTTTTTCATGATGGCTACTGTCGTATTGTTTTTAACTATGTGTGATCATCTGTTGTTAATATTTGAGAGATTTTTGGTAGCCATTGAGGTGAAAAGACGTAAATTGAATTAGCTCCGTATATTTTGTGTTGGAAGACATTAATTCTTCAGTTTTAGGCAACGTATTATATTGGATATTGTAACATGCGTAGGCCTGGCTTTGTGACATGTATTGTCTCGGGAATTAATTAATTATTTATTTGTGTGGAAATGTATGAAATACGGTATGATGCATTATGCAGGGGCATAATGAAGCTATTGAATATTTAATTCGTCATCCTCTTGATATTTGGCTTGGATTCTCACTAATGACAACAGATGATTGGTTGAAAACACCGCTTATTTACTTCATTGTAACAACTTTGGCTGGATTACTAAAATATGTATTACAGTCAACTGGAAGGAACAAATATTTGATGTCAGAATCCACATCTTGTTTTGTAAGTGTTTTGGTTTATATTGTATGCATGTTTATTGTGAATATATTATGTTTTTACCCGATCACCTTAGTATTATTTCTGGGTTCCGGGGTTCGAAGATGGTCTCAGACAATTGCCCTCTGAGTATGAACTTACTATGGTCCAGTGCCTTCCCTCCCAAAGGCCATTACTTGTAGTGGGTCACAAATTCCTTTCTGATGGACGAAGTTTCCTGCTTATGAACGCCAGGTAACGTCTCTTGTGATCGTCATCTTCTTGAAGAAGAATAGCTCCAATCCCTACGGTGGATGCATCGGATTCTATGATGAAATTCTTGGTAAAGTCAGGATACTCTAATTTCACGCTGTTTACCAATAACCTCTTGGCATCTTGAAATGATTGTTCACAATCTTCATTCCATTTCCATTTGTTTCCTTTTCTTAATAATTCCTGCAATGGAGCAACCGTCTTGGTGAAGTTTGGACAATGCCCTGCAAAGAATTGTCATGTCCCGAGAAAACTGTTGACATTCTTCACTCTAGTAGGTCTAGGGAAATTTGCAATCACCTGTATCTTGGTCTCGTTGGGACGGTATCCTTCACCATCCAAAATGTGGCCCAAAAATTTTATTTCCTTCCGAAAGAACTGACATTTTCGAAGGTTTACTTTAAAGTTCGCTTTTCTCAAATCTGCGAATAACATCTGAAGATGTAATAAATGTTCCTCCTTAGTCTCAGATGCAATTAGGATATCATCTATGAAACGAATTGCTATCTCTTTTACTTCAGGACTCAAGTTTTGTTCCAGTGCTCTGATCAAAACAGATCCAGATGTTTTGACTCCAAATGGTAGACGGCGGAATACATATGTCTGCTGGTCAAACAAAAATCCTGTTAACTTTTTGGAATCTCCACTAAGCCTAATGTGGTGGTAGGACGAAGTGAGATCAATGTTAGAGAACCAGACCTTGCCTTGGAATTTCCTTAACAGTTCCCTAATGATTGGTGGTCTGTCATACTCTGGCAGCAATCTTGAATTCAAATTTCGCGCGTCTAAACATAGTCTCAGACTTCCATCTGGCTTAGACACTACTGCTAATGGATTGACATAAGAGGTAGTGTACTTTTCAATCACATTGTTGCTTTCCATCTCTTTGATAAGCACTTTTACCCTTTCTCGATGCTTTTCCGCTACCGGATACAATTTAGCATGGAAAGGTGCATCATCATTTACACGAATACGATATTCAAAATCTTTAATTTCACCAGGTTTAATATCAAAAATATCGTGGTACTCTTCCAAAATTTTTCCTTGCTCTGGGGACTCCTTCTCAGTGTAGACTTCTCTTACTTCAGCTTCATGAAAAATCAGAGACCATTGAGCATCTCCCTCGATGTCTTCCTCTTCTTTTCCCTCGAAGTTTATCTCTTCGGTATTCTTGAATCTGATCGTCTCTGTCTTCATGTCTATCACTGCTTGATATTTCTGAATGAAATCCGCTCCCAATATCATGTCAAAAGCCATGTCCTTCATTACTACAAACACATGTCGGAAATCATGTCCTCCAATAGTAACACATAAGTATAATTGTGTTTTACACAGAGATATTTTGTTGGGTATTATTCCTTGGATTTTAATTCCTGATACTGGAATCTCCTCTAAATTCTCTTTGAGCTTCCACAGAATATAAAGCTTCTCGCTCACAAGACAAAGCATAGCCCCAGTATCAATTAAAGTATCGACAGGCATACCGAATACTTCGCATGATATGATTGGCATTTTAATTCTTGTACCCATTTCTTTCCGTTCGTCATTATGTTGAATTAAGTCATCATCCTCTGCTTGCCATTTAATAATTCTGGAAGTGAAAGTGTTTAAAATGCTATCTTCTACTGTGAATTCGAAGTTTTTTTTCTTTTCCATTCCCCCGAGATTGTTGTGTTCCCGATGGACCTGGTTCATTGGGCTTCTGTTCCAAGAACTGCAAGTTTTCTTGGTGTCTTTCTTCCAAGTTCTTCCTCGTCTCCTTATTGAACTCTTCATTGGACTAACGAGTATTCACATTCCCTCTGTTATTGCAGTTATTGTTTCTACCTTAGTACCTTCTTTCCTGGTACCTTCCTTGATTATCCCTTGGCCTTCTCCATCGAGTATTATATCGATATCCACCATCCGGTCTCGCATAAGGCTTGTAACCGTATCTGTTATTGTACTGATTCCATCCTCTTTTATCGGGCTCTTCCCTCGGCGTTTTCTCTTCTCGCCCCTCTCGAATATCTCGAGGTGTTTGGGAATAACTGTCGGCCATAACAGCGTACACAGCGTTGTTATTCTTTCCTCCCTTCTGTTGGAAGAATTGAGCGTTCGTGTGATCAAGTTTCTGCAATACCTCGTCAAATTGCTCCATATTATAAATGTCAGCAGCGATCAAGGTTCTTTGGACGTCTGCTGGAAACTGACGTATTAATGCGGTATTCAATTCATTATCTGGCATCGGCGGATCTAAATGTTGTAGTTTAGAAAGCTGTCCAGAAAAGTACGTAGAGTATCGAGTAGGTTGTGACGTCGAGAATCTCTTTGAATATAATTCTGCTCTGACTTGCTGTTGGGTTTCCGGGGACCAAAACGTTTTTAATAACCCACGGGAAAACCTCTCAAAATTGGTGAGAGTGGACCTAAAAGCTCTAAACCAAAGAAGTTCAGGACCTTCCAAAAATTTCCCTATCACTCGGATCTGTCTTTCCTTAGGGATTTTGGAATCTTTTAGGTAATCACCTGCTTCTCTCAAGAATTCTACGGGTGTCACAGAATATCGCCCTGAAAATTTAGAAGGCTTATCCTCTACATTCTTGAATACTGTTATGGGGTTGGATTGAAATACTCCCCTGACCTCCTCCTGTCTTTGACTATCACTTTCTCTATCTGCTCCTAGGTTTATCTGTATCTGTTCTTCTCCCCTTATACTTGACATTTTCAACAGATGGTCAGACTGTCTCTCGTCCTTGATTTGGGTTTTCATAGCCTCAATTTCCTTATGGTTTTCTTCTGCCATTTTTTTAATTACTTCGGTTTCCTTACAGTTCTCCTTGACATCAGTGGATATCTGGTTCATAACAGCCTCGTGACTTTCAACGACCCTGTCACATCTGATATGTCCTTCTGAGTTGCTTGGATATCTTTGGAAATTACTTGAATATGGGATGACAAAGATTCCCTAAATTCCTTGACTCCCTCTTGGTTCTCCAGCTTGAGGGTGTCTTTAATTACATCGATAACTGTGGTTTTAATTTCAGTTTGTAATTCATTAATCACACCTTCTCTTATTTCTCCCATTACGAGTTCTTTGAATTGTTCTGTCAAACGTTGAACAACTAGAATTGCCATCTCATTGCTCTCTTTCTTCACTCTGACTTCTAGGTTGATCATGTCTTCACCAACTTTCCTAAGACCATGTTGTATCCTATCAGCTAAGCTTTGGGATCTTAGATCGGCATCGCGAAATTTATCGTCCATTAAACTTGCGTTAGTGGCTAATGAAGTTTCGAGCTCATGTGTTTTTTCGCATAATTTAGTCATTTTACTCTCAAGTGACATTTTCAAAATTTCGGAATTCTCTTTAAATTTATTTTCCATAGAATTAAATTTACTATTTAAATTTTCTTTCAAGTTATCTTTTAACCTGCTTTCTAACAAATCGGAATTTTCCTTGAGTTTATCATCTAAACTTTCTTTCAAGTTATCTTTTAACCTGCTTTCTAACAAATCGGAACTTTCTTTCAAGTTATCTTTTAAAGAATCAGAATTTTCTTTAAGTTTATCATTTAAACTTTCTTTAAGTTTATTTTCTAAAGAATCAGAATTTTCTTTAAGTTTATCATTTAAACTTTCTTTAAGTTTATTTTCTAAAGAATCAGAATTTTCTTTAAGTTTCTTTTCCAAAGCCTCTGTATTTTCTTTCATAATGGCTGCTACACGCCGTCCAGCTTCTTTGGAACTCTCTTCCGAACTCCTCATCATCCTCATCATCTCTTCCATAATTTTCAATTATTATTCAAAACTTAGGGGTATACATGTCGGCAGACACAAGCTTATAACTAGAACAAGAAATATGAATAGCTAATTGGAACACTCTAATAAAATGAGATTTGTCCTAATGTCGATGTGATGGAAAAACAAAATTCTCTACTTTTACGAATTACATTTACCACAATATCACAAGAAAAATATGCAAGTTCTCAAATATCCTCCACCTGGATTCTAATAATGCGTATGTCCAGTCATCGAACGTTTACTACTGAATTTACTTGACGCCCTAATGGTTAAGCTATTATCAAAAATAATCAAACCCATTCTAATTATTAAACCCAGTTAAATTTTTAATTTTTCCCACTAATTGGGTTCCCTACTAATTTATTCATCCAAACCAGACATCTCTCAACTCCCAAAATATCTATATAAAAATTATCACAATTTAAATCGGCATGCGATTGACCGTGTCTAACTCGAGCCCACGTTCGAAGCCATTTCTCTCTCTATCTTATTTTATTTGCCCGTTTAGACCGGAGTCCGCACGACCACATATGCATTTTACCAAGAATCAGTCAGCACGAGAGTCAAAATATCCCGGGGCACCAGATGGGTTAAAGCTAATCGCAAAGACGACATCAAATGAAAAAAAATGCTTTACTGATTTTTGGCTCAATGCAACAATAAGGATAGAAGTAGATTCAACTGGGCATAACACATCATGTAAAATTATCTCATTTTATTCTGAATTTAAAATTGACTGCAAAAAAAAAAATGCTCAAAGCAGCATCATTCACGTGTGGCGACCCACATTACTATTTACACAATGTACAGAAATTTTCCAACACATTGGACAATTATCTTTGGAGACACAAGTCTGATTATCAGTCCTGTAGACTGTGTTCCAAAATTATATGATTAAATCCAGTTCAAATTTAATTGTCTTTACTGGAAATACCGTAGTTCACTGGTTGAATTTTTACATAATATTAACACTCGTAGAATAATTGTTCATAGAATTTTTAAATTTCACTTATTTTTCCAGTTTCAAAAAAAATATTATCAAAAAATATTATTATCTCTGAATCAACACAAATTATGTACACATATTAATAACAACATCTGAAAAGTATCTGACCTTTGAGCATAGCATCGAAGAACTGTGCGAAGCACAACAAAATTAATTGTTCTTCTGACATTAAACGTTTCGAGAAGTGACTCGATTATGAACTTCAAGTTCCTAACAAAATATATGATTTCTGAATCATTAACTTGATCAATAAATTGTTGGAGCATTTAACTATTCCATTCTCCACTTGGAATCATTATTAAGAAAAATATTTATATTTGTGGCCATTTTAGTAACTTTCACAACTTGCAATTCTTCGACAGAATGCGGAAATAAGAATTGTAGCTTCATAATAAATTCATTTAGTTCATGGCACTAGGATTGAAAACATCCTTCAAATTATCCGTGGTTATAGAATTATTTTTAATTGGCAGTGGCCCATTCTATTATTTGTGCAAGAACACAATATTCCAACAGCAACGGCAAAGGTCTTCCTCTGAAGAAGAATAAAATAATATCATGCCAAATCCGGGTTCTAGCAAAATCAAAGTCTTAATGGAATCCGTAAACAAGGTTGAAATAAGAACTGATGGTTTTTAAGAAATAACCTTTGGGTCATTCATCCGATGCAATGTGTAGTTCCAATACTCCTTCTTAAACACTGAGTCATCGAACCTGCTATTTGATTGATGCTCAAATAAAAACCTCCTCATTCCTGCGACTTAAACATGCGCACCTGGGAATGGCATCTCAACTACTCCACACACATAAATTTTCTTCCCAAAATTTATACAATAAATCAAGCCTCTGCTTGTTATCAACACTGGAAGATTTATAAACTTACAAGTTTATTTTATTTTACCACTCAGTTCAACCCGTGAAGTTACCATACGTATGATAATCTTTATTTCACTTTCGAATGTGTATCTACGTCATGATTTTATATAAATACAAAAATACCCTAATTGATACAAATATCATTTGCTTCCCGTTTCATGCCTCTCCGTGTTATCTGAAAAATATACTTTGCTCATTGCAAATATTAACTGTTCAACCAGAACTGTAATGTTGGTTGAATGCGGGCTTGCGCTAACCACTCTCCTTCGGAAAATCACCTGTTCCAAACTAGAAATGATTAAACTACTTCATAAGCTCTCTCTCAATGAATGTGATTATTAGAAAATATAAGATCCAAGAATTATTTAGAAAAGTTATGAAAATCATTATTATTATTATTAGTGGATTATTATTATTATTATTAGTTATATTATTGTAAATGTGTTTGATTATTATTTCATTATGTGAGAATCCACATGTTCGATTCTTCGAATATGGATAAAATATCCATTTCTGAACAAAAATAATTATTAACTTTTACAGTTACATCGGCTGATTACCGTGATTATCAAAAAATATGAAACATTCAAATAAATGTTCGTTATGCTCGGTCATCGATCCTAAACTGTTCTGAGTGCTGAAAATACTCAGAATAACTCTAATATGTCTTGCGTAAATCATTGCAAGATTCGAATACGAAGAAAAACAAATGTGTTGGTCATCTGCAGAAAAATGAGTTTGTTCCAATTAGCTAGGCATAATGAATGAAAATCCACAGCCTGCTTCCAGTCTCCGACCGGGTCAGGAATGGAATGAATGAAGCCCCCATCTAGCGGCGAGGATATGGACAGTGCCGGCTGCCGAGGCCCGACGCACTCCTCTGGGGCAATGATTAAATGAATGACAGAGGAAATGAAATGATAGTGGAGAGTGTTGCTGGAATGAAATATTGACAGGGAAAACCGGAGTACCCGGAGAAAAACCTGTCTGCCTCCGTTTTGTCCAGCACAGATCTCACATGGAGTGACCGGGATTTGAACCACGGACCCAGCGGTGAGAGGCCGGCATGCTGCCGCCTAAGCCACGGAGGCTAGCTAGGCATAATATAAAAGTCAAAATGTGGCTTACATTTCTCGTTGGTCTTGAAGCGTAGTGAACCTGGTCTGTACCAGATTTATCCAGATACATGCCCTATCGGACACGCACGTCTAATCCTTGTATCGGCAGCCATTATATACCCACAATCTGTCTAACACGACATAGTGGAAATATTTCTTGAAGTTTGAAGTAACTGCTGATCCATTAGCCTACTTTCGATTTTTGCAAAAAATGAAAGTAGACATATGAGATCAACACAGGGCGAAAAAATGTGTGTCTGTCTGTGTGTGTGTATGTGTGTGTGTGAGTCTGTGTGTGTGTGTGTCTGTGTGTGTGTGTGAGTGTGTGTACTCTGAATGTCTGTCCCCCCCCTATCAATTCAAACACGGTGAATGCGAATTGAACGAAATTTGGTACAAAGGTAGCACTAGCAAAGGACACCTCAGTGTCATGTTTTATATCGCCGCGATCTTTACTAAAACTGAATGGCGGCCACTCAAACGTTCAAAACGTAAAATCAAATAACGACTAACCAAATCATCCGATCTCTACCAAATTTGGTAACAACATACCTTCGTATAGGATGCGTCTTGTGACCAAACTACAAGGTCGTCCGCCATACCATTTCAGGATGGCGGCCGTGCGAATTATGCAAACTTTATAATCCATATCATGGGACCCACCAGTTCCGATTATCGAGCCGAGAATCGTTTTAACTGTTCTAAAGGAAGAGGCACGTTCGAAATTAAAAGTTTATTTTGTAATACTATAGTGCAGACGTGATTTTAAAAAGCTGAGCTGATTTAGTAATAAGACAAGATGGCAGCGGATATCTTGTGCATGACTTATATTTCACTAATTTGAGTATTGCATGCAATATAGCGTACTGATATAAAATAAATAAACTTTGTATGAAATGCTTTATATATAAATAATATACTCCAGTGATGAAATCGTTTAGTATAAATCACTATTTGCTAACAAGTTCTATGTAAGTCATTTTATATAGAACGATATTCGTTGACACAATTAGCTCAGTGGTAGAGCGTTAGCCTATCGCTCAAATGCCTATGGTTCAAACCCGATCAGAGCTAGTTTTTTTGCTTGAAATTTTATATGTTTATTGTTTTGTAATGACTCAGATGTTTTAAAATTAAGCGTTATATTGTGCATATTATGGTGTAAAATATATATTTAATTAAAACATAATTCGCCAGCAGATTTACTCGAGACATCTAGCTGCCAAAAAGGTAACTGCACGCCGACCAGATTTTATTGAAAAGTTTCTTCTTCTGGCCGCTAGAATGCACTCGCTCTGTTAGGATTATATTGTTAGATATTTCACCACTAGATATCACGACTAGTCTACGTGGGGCTCCATTGATTACTATACCATTTGCATTCTATGCGCATCGAATTTGAAGAATGACAAGATGATACTACGATACATTTTTACTTTCTATTTTAAAGGGTTTGTAACAGCCTATTGTGCGTTATTTGAAAATGTTAATTGAAGTAAAGAACAAAACGATTTCACATAGTATCTGAACTCTATCGTTGGTGCTAGTTCAGGATATTAATTAATACTTCTATTTCAGCCAAATAGCAATCGAAAATATCCACATAGTTGGTATACACACGTCTCTGTAGGGTCATGGAAAGATTTGTTAATTCAATTAGGGTTGTGAAAGTCATACGCAGCCAGACGTGTAAAGACATGCCTCAACTCAGAGTTGGATGTTGCCCGCGTCAGGCCGATTATGTAATAATAATAATAATAATAATAATAATAATAATAATAATAATAATAATAATAATAATAATAATAATAATAATAATAATGTTATTGGTTTTACGTCCCTTTTAACTACTGTTGCTTTTAGAGACGCCGGGGTGCCAGAATTTTGTCCCGAAGGGGATCTTTAACGTGCCAGTAAATCTACTAACACGGCTCCCTCGCATTTGTGCACCCTCAAATGCCAGCTGACTGCGCCAGGATACGAACCTGAAACATACGGTCCAGCAAGCGAGAACGTTACCGCTGAGCCACGCCGCCAGTCCGGTCGATTATGTCTCCAGATCCATAACATTCTTCAGATACTTCTTATCTTTCTTTCTTCAATGATGGTAGCAGTTTTTATCTAGGTTGTGGCGTTTGGTAGAGGTAAATCGTTTCTAAGGTCTTCAACAAAGAATAGTTCTATTATACTCTTTGCTAATAACAACGAGTTATAACTATACTCATACATTTAGGAGAAAGTAGGCTATATGCTCTTTACTGAACATCTTGTTTTAATATTGACTTCTGTTAAGTCCATAGCAGTTTGCTTAAATGGGGTCAGATCTAAGTGATCTATTCTCAAATATGTCAGTTGTAACATAACTCACGGTAATCTTTTCAGTACAAGAAAACACTGACAGTCTAAACCAATCAACGGCTGTTGAACGGCTAATGAACAACACCGTGATAGACTGGCTTTCAATATACTGATAGATCGGAGTGGTTATCAAGTTACGATTATGAAACTGACTAATTGGATTAAAATATCCAAGTATTAAATTATTATTACTGGACTGTGACAAAGTACTTTCTAGACAAAGTCTAGCATATGTCCATATAGAAATAAAGTATTTCACCAGTGTCCGTAGAAAAATAAAGTGATTCTCTCTGCTGGAAACTTACTATGTTCCACATGTATCGCAGCACTTTTATAACTATCACAATTTAAAGATATCTTCTGCGTAGATCCGGCAACCATGTGCCTTGGCTCAACGTAGCAGCACCTTGTCATGCAAGAGCTTGGTTCGAAGTGAGCTGATGTTGCTTGGGCCGGCTGGCTTTTATTCAAAACGGTCAGGTCCACGCTGAATCACGCTGAAATATGGAAATCCTCATATCTCTGGTATCCCTGGTCCGATTTACTTGATACTAAGTACATTCTCTTTCATTTGGCCGTGCCAGTAATCTGATCCAAGTTTCAAGTCTCTACTCCATGGCTAACTATTTAATCAACAAATAGTCTCGACCTCTGCTACTACTCGCTACGTCACTTGACATGCTCTTGGCTGCATAAAGTTTCCATTCTCTTCTGGAAGTAATGGAGCGCGATATTCAAATATCTCAACTTTCAAAAGCGGCTGTAGCCTTTCCTTTGATATCTAGGTGTCTGAATCTTGGAATACCCATTTCTAGAGTTGGGCACAGTAAGCGTTTACGCAAGAGCTGTGGTTTTAGCTCTGCTAGTTTTGTGTAATAAGAAGTGTGTTGTTGATGCTGTTGATTCCAGCCTAGGGGTGTTTAAAAGGGTGAAATGGTGTAGGGTGCTGGGCAGATGGTTGTGATTGATGTAGATTCTGAGGGTGTAATTTTAGATAGCTGTAGATGTAGATTTAGCTGTAGATTAGCTGTGCGTTGATAGGTGTATGTGCGTATGTATCTTAAGGGTGCTACGCGTCCTTAAAGGCATAACAATATATATGATTTCCCAACACCTTTCTCATAGATACAAAACTTGCACCTTGATGTTACAATTCAATGACTGCTATGGGCTTGGCGATCATTACAAATCTGCTTTATATAGGGTCGGATACTGGACAAATTCACACGCATTTCCTCATCTAACATTCTCAAACTTCCACGTTTTGGATCAGCCATAACAGAAAACGCACTTACGCTCTTTTACTCAGGTGAGGAAATTCTTGTTGAATAGAAATCCAGAAGCTGTCTAATTCCAACTTTTGGTACTTAAGCTTTTAAAGTCGGGTTGCTTCTCTTCGATAAGTTGAAGTTCACAAGAACTGGAGGGTGCAAATGATTTCTTATCCAGTAAAATTGGTTTACATTTAGTGTTGATAAATATCCATCCAGCCTCAATTTCAGTTGCATTAAATAATTATGAACCAGTGGTTGTATTTTGTCACTAATTGGACATTTAGATGTCAATGGAAACATCTCAAAATTTCTTTCATTTGTTCCTCTCAACCCTGCACCGACTTTGTCTCTTAAAACGGATGTTTGTAGCAAGCTTGTGCATATCAACATCTCGATCACGCGGCTAATACGCCAAACGAGGGGAAGCAAGCTTACTATTTACTCATGGTGCTTCGGTGGCGTAGTTGGTAGAATGCTGAACAGCTGTGCCCAAGATAGCGGGTTCAAACCCGGCTGAAGTTGTCGGATTTTTTAAGAGCGTTAAAATCCTTCAGTATGCCTTCCTTCGGAGGGGAAGTAAAGCCGGCGGTCCCAAGTCATAGATTTATGGCATGTAAAAGATCTTTCCACAGACTAAACATGTGTGAAGCTAAATTGTTAGGTTAGATTTCATCGGAACGTTCTATCAAAGTTCCAACGTTCACCACTAGGTATCATTGATATCTGGTAGTGAAAGTTGGAACTACTTGAAATTGAACGGAACTTGTAGCTCACCCTAAGAGTGTCCGCTGGAAGCAGCTACAGACTCAGGTGAGCCGAACATGTCCTCGGTCACTCCCGGCACTAAAAGCCATACGATAAATAAATAAATAAAATACATTTACTCATAGGTTCTTTATTCGTTTTCTATCCTGAATTTTTAAGTACGACGAATCTCAGGACACCCTTGATGGTAGCTTGCGATACCCTCTTTGGAAAGCACTGGATTAAAGGATCACCCAAATGTGTATTTTATCCTTTACTATAATCGGAAATTGATTTTGTTCAGATGTGACACACTGTGATGTGCCCCCAGGGGCTCACATCTAGTGGGACCTGGGTTGGCGACCACGGGACCCCAGCTGAGTCCGGCATTGCTTCCACTTACTTGTGCTGGACTCCTCTCTGTTATCTTTCCTGTCGACCTCCCTTGGTCAACTCTTGTTCGTTTCCCACCCCGACGGTATTAGGGTATCCGAGGCCTAGGGAGTCTTTCACTTTCCCGCCTTAATTGGCCCTTGTCTCATCTTTCCTGATACCCTCATTGTTCGAGGGATCAGCCTTCTTTTTCTTTTCATGTTATCTCCTGCCTTCTGTACAAGGCCTTCAAAGAGGCAGGGTGTATGTAGCCCCACCTCTTCTGGTGCACCCTGGATAATGCTATACCCTCAAGGGATCATGGCTGGTGAGTTTGGGAGTTGGTCAGTTTTGTCCCCTTTTTCCTCTGACCTTGGGGTGGGCCCTCTCCTCTTTCCCCTTTCCTATCTGCCTTTCATGTCTCTCCTTCCTTCCAAGTCCCTCAATCCTAATTCTTCGAGGGTTGAGGGCATTTCTGTTTTCCTGTCCTTTATTTGCCCTATCCTTTATTTGTTTACCATTTGTTCCTCTAGTAAGTAAGTTTGTAGTTAGTATTAGTTATACTTTTCATTCTCAACTCATTTTTCACTATCACCCAAACCATTAGGGGTCGATAACCTCGATGTTATAATCATCGTCAACACCGTGATGTAATATTGTGTGCATCTCTGCCCGCACAACTCACAGACGCAGTCATCATTCGGAGTAGGAAATGTCATATTGTTGCATATTTTATAATGGAGCCGTGTAAGGCTAATCTTGTAATGGAATGTCTCTACTTCTGATCCTCTTTGGTCCAATTGCGGTCGATCATTGCAGTTGTCCCGTAACTATCTCCGTCTCCATTCTAGTAGTTTATTGCTGGCTCCGGTAGAAGGATAACTGAGTCGTATATCTTCTATGTAAAAGGTTTCCTTGGCCTGCTCATATGCTAGTCTCGATGGCGCGTACTTTCCCACCCTGAGTGCATACTTAGCAACCGTGCCTTCGCCTTCTCAATGCGTTCCAAGTCACTGACCGACAGCATTTCCCAGATTAATTGCAGTCCATACGTGACTATTGGGGATATTGTCGTGTCAAAAAATCTGGTGGCTGTCTTGAGTGATAATGGCGCAGTGTTCTTTATTCTATAAAGCGCGTTCAAAAAGTAACGAGCCGGAGGATACCTTTCCTGCACTTGCGTGGATGGCCTTGTCTTTTTGGGTGGTGGTGACCCTGGATGCTTCCACTGGAGGCTTTGTCGTTTGGATTCTGGTTCGAACTGAGGACACCATGATTCATCTCCAGCCACCACTCGTGCCAGGCACCCATTCCCTTCCCTCGCATAGCGCTGCAGATGACCAGGACAGTGAGCCATTCGACATGCTTCCTGGTGTGGTTGAAGACTGAGGGGCACCCATTGGGCACACACTTTGCGCAAGTGCAGTCGTTCCTTCTTGATGGTGTGCACACTTCCGACGCTCAATCCAACCACGGCGGCTATGTCGTTCACTGTCACTCGGCGGTCCTGGGTAATGTGTGCATCAACCAGCTGGACATTGTCATAGGTAATGCAGGGGGGTGCCCCAGACCGGGCATCATCGGCTAACGACACCCGTCCTCCCTGAAGCGCTTGTGCCACGCCTTGTGACCCTTGCAAGGGACATGCAGTGTCACCGTACACTTGTGACATTCGGCGATGAATGCCCGTTTCCCCTACTCCTCCCGCTGTCAGAAACCGAACAACACCCCTTTGCTCCTAGTTTGATGCCTCCATGTCACTGTTTGCAATGCGAATGGCAGTGTTGGACGATTGGTGCATGCTGCTGCTCGCTTTGTATCGTCACGTGACGTGCACGCGTGCCCTCTAGCGACGGGCTTTGACCTTCCACGCTCTGGTCGGAACCACACCTCGTTACACACGCCACGATTAGCCGATGTCGTCACCGGTTTGCGCATTCCAGCCTCCGGCTCGTTACTTTTGAACGCACCTTATATAAAGCGCTTTCGTGGCCTCTGCTGTCTTCTCCTGTATGTATTCAAATGCAATGTAGTAAGATTATTCACTCTCCAGAGAACGTTAATCTAGAGAATAATAAGACCACCTCGTGATGTGGGTGAGTGGTTATCGTGTCGGGTTACCAACCCCAAGCTTGCAGGTTTGCTCCTGGCCATGGAAAGTGATTTATGAAAGGCGATAAAAGTCACGACACGCATGCCGTACGTGGTTGGCATGTTAAGGAACCCATTTGAATTCAGTAGGTCGTGTTCATAATGGCAGAATTAATCTCGGGATTTTCCGCCTACGCAAAAGTTATTTCTTTCTCTACTAGAAACCGCTATAGTGGCAAGGACCTTAGATATCTAATCTCCTTGACTTTCATAGCGTTCCAAGGAACAACAAAATTCGACATGCAAGCTGCCCTCTGGGTGTCAAATAACAAAGCTTGCACCCGGCACCCGAGGCCACACGATATTATTATTATCACCTCGTGATGTAGCGTAGTGGCTAGCGTTATTAACTGCCACCATATTCAATTCTCTGTTCTGTCAAAACAAAATCTGATCTGAGGGCTGGCAAGACGTACACTGAACCTCATTAGACTAATCTAAAATGAGGTGGATTTGTTTCTATCTCAGCCATCCTCGAAGTAGTTTTCTATGGTTTCCAATTTCTACTCTTGACTACCTCGTGTTGTAGCAGGTAGGATGCTTGGCTGTCACCCCGGAGGTCCGGGATCAATTCCCGTCTCAGCCAAGAAATTAAATACTGGTCTGAGAGCTGGAACGGGGTACACTTAGTCTGATGAAGCAGAGGTGGGTTCTATTCTCCCCTCAGTCATCCTGTGGATTGGTATTCCGTGAGGTTTCCCACATCTAATCATGGTGAATGCTGGGATGGTGTCTTACATACGGCCACGGCCACCTCATTCCTATTCCTCACCTGAATTACAAACACACACATGTTTTACCCCTGGCACTATACAGCCCATGACGGGCTAAGGCCGACCAAGCGACCGCTGCCCAGCCATTCGGCCTGCAGATATTGGGGTGACGCGTTATCAGCGCGTCGGGTCCCCTCGGCCGTTAATCTTGGTTTTCGTGATCGGGGCGCTGTCTCACTGTCAGACAGCTACTCAATTGTCCTCACGAGGCTGAGTGCACCCCGTTCCAACCCTCACGTCAGTTTTAAAATCCCTGACGGAGCCGGGGATCGAACCCGGGGCCTCCGGGTGAGAGGCAGGCGCGCTACCCCAACACCACGGGGCCGGCACAAACACACACATTACTGCAGACAAATGAGTAACATGAGCTATCATACAAATTCTACATACACCCAAGTACACGGAGCTAAATGACCACGTTCTGCAATACCCCAAGTGAAACAACAACAACAACGACAGTCACGAGGTGGACTTAGTGACTATCCGAGCATTTGCGTCGAGTAGAGCCAGGTTTAAAACAAAGTAAATATACTGCTCAAAAAAATTAAAGCACCACTTTTTTCAAAGGCCACCAAATTTTGAAAAGTTGACCTACAAGCTCGAAATCTCAGTATGACGTTTGTCCTGACGCCTACCAAGCATATGCTTCAGCACAACTCCCCAACTTGAGTAGTTTCGGGGTAGCACCCCGAAAACCAGCCCATTTTCGAAAACCGCAAATTGAAGTTTGCGAAAAACGCTGCAGGACTTGTCGCAGGTTGCCAAAGCAGTCTAAAATGATTGAGTCTTGCTCTTAAAGGTTCCACAAACACGTAGAAATCGTTACATTTGACGTTTGGGCATTTTCAACCCCCTTCATGATCCCCTAAACATGGACTACCATTGGGGGCGTCTGAGAAGGTACCGGGTGTGTTTAACCATCTGAAAACCTGCACACCGTCCTCAGTTGCTGATTGCAGTAAGTTCTTAAGGCCTCCGGCAATGTCCACACCCCCTAACACCCTCAACTGGCATGGGACCAAACCACCCCCTCTCGATTCACCCCTAAGGAAGGTTTTAATCGAGATGTTTATCAGTGCTGTGAATGCGGGGCTCTTCCCCTACCGTTTCAAAAAAGGAGCCGTGCCTTTGTCACCACCCCTTCCCCTGCAACCCCCGTCTGTATGATTTTTCTAATCAGGCCATTTTTAAGGGCTGAAACGAGGTCTTAAACGCTGAAAGGGCTGCAAAGGTCTTTAGAAGTAGTGGTGACAAGAAATCAACCCCTTTCGATCGATGATTGACATTCCGTCCCCGAAATTCGAAATTTTTGCACCCCCAACCCTCCCTGTCTGGACGCGTAACGCGTCATGGCAGAGTTTTCAGAGTTGGATGGAAATGAAACTTATGGCCTGACATGGAGCCCAAAACAGCAGGTTGGATGGAAAATCATCGGTAGGGTGGGAAACGGGACCAAAAAGTTTTCAAAAAATTAACAGCCTCTAGTAAGTACACCAATGCATAGGCAACCCACATCACGTCATTTTTCTCTCATTGCCAAACTTTGTAACCTATTGCCGATCATAGGCAATCCACACGCACGGACGTGATGTGGGTTGCCTATGCAAGGGCGTACTTACTGTAGGCCGTACACTTTTTTGAAAAATTCTGGTCCCGTTTCCCAACCTACCGATGAATTTCTATCCAACCTGCTGTTTTGGGCTCCATTGCAGGCCATAAGCTTCATTTCCATCCAACTCTGAAAACTCTGCCATGACGCGTTACGCGTCCAGACAGGGAGGGTTGGGGGTGCAAAAATTTCGAATTTGGGGGACGGAATGTCAATCATCGATCGGAAGGGGTTGATTTCGTGTCACCACTACTTCTAAGGACCTTTACAGCCCTTTCAGCGATTAAGACCTCGTTTCAGCCCTTAAAAAGGGCCTGATTCGAAAAATCATACAAACGGGGGTTGCAGGGGAAGGGGTGGTGACAAAGGCACGGCTCCTTTTTTGAAACGGTAGGGGAAGAGCCCCGCATTCACAGCACTGATAAACATCTCGATTAAAACCTTCCTTAGGGGTGAATCGAGAGGGGGTGGTTTGGTCCCATGCCAGTTGAGGGTGTTAGGGGGTGTGGACATTGCCGGAGGCCTTAAGAACTTACTGCAATCAGCAACTGAGGACGGTGTGCATGTTTTCAGATGGTTAAACACACCCGGTACCTTCTCAGACGCCCCCAGTGGTAGTCCATGTTTAGGGGATGATGAAGGGGGTTGAAAATGACCAAACGTCAAATTTAACGATTTCTACGTGTTTGTGGAACCTTTAAGAGCAAGACTCAATCATTTTAGACTGCTTTGGCAACCTGCGACAAGTCCTGCAGCGTTTTTCGCAAACTTCAATTTGCGGTTTTCGAAAATGGGCTGGTTTTCGGGGTGCTACCCCGAAACTACTCAAGTTGGGGAGTTGTGCTGAAGCATATGCTTGGTAGGCGTCAGGACAAACGTCATACTGAGATTTCGAGCTTGTAGGTCAACTTTTCAAAATTTGGTGGCCTTTGAAAAAAGTGGTGCTTTAATTTTTTTGAGCAGTATATATTCTGTATTAATTAACCGAACAGGCCACGGTGAACGAGAGTGCTAACGCACTAGTTCTCACCTATCTGGCATCGGGAGAGCGAGGTTTCGAATACCACCTCTACCGTCCTGAAAATGATTTTCGTTGTTGCCCATTTTCACAATCAGGCAAATTCCAGGATGGTTCATATCAACAGGTCCACGACTGACTTCCTTCCAAAATACCTGACCGGGCCGTTCCTTAATTCGAACCAAGTTAGCGGTCGCCCGGGCGATCGGCCTGTCACCATCCCCTGTTATATCTTCTGATAATGTGTGTTCAGGTCCAAGATACCGTCCTTGCGACGGTAGAGGAATGATCCCTCGTAAAGTTCAAGTGTGAAGCTGAAGTTGGTGGATAAATGATTTAAAAACAATTTAACCGTGGAAATCTCAGAACTTAATCATTGCATAAACAAATTTCATAATTTGTCAATTAGATTGCCTTTTTTTAGTCGGTTTACCCTTCAGGTTGGCTATTCCCTCTGACTCTGCTAGGAATCCCTCCATTACCGCCGCCAGGGCAGTGTCCTGGAACTTGAATCACCTGGTCTTGTGATACAACTGGGGAGATGGGACCAGCACCTCACCCAGGCGACCTCACCTGCAAAGCTAACAGGGGTCTCATGAGGGATGGGAAGGGAGGGGAAGATTGGGAAGGATAGGGAAGGAAGCGGCCGTGGCCTTACGGTGGGTACTGTACCCGTATTCTCGTGGGCAAACCCTGTTGAATCAGATAACCAAGCTGGGTCGTAGAATTTGGAAGTACCCGGCTAGAAAAACTCCCAAAATCCTACCAACAAAATCAAACAGGAATAGCGATACACAAGGATGTAAGAATGCGTTAAGAGAAATCAATGGAAACAGGAAAATAAACTAGCTCGAAACGAAGAACTCGAGAATCAAAAGAAAATCTCGTGGGGAAAGACTTACGTTGGGAAAATATCAAACACTGGCCTTCCTAACACATCCTTGCATTAATATAAATCACCACTTCGGAAAGAATTTAAAATAAAATATAAGTTTATTAATCGAAGACAAACGAACTAAATGACGGCACTCAAAAATTTCAAAGAAAATGTTTCGTCAATGATCTTATTAATTCGCTGCAATCTTGCATCTGACGTTCCTAATACAATAGGTATGAGAATCACACTAAACTATGCACCAAATATTGATTTTCCCTAATTTATACACGTAATTATCCATCAAAATGATTTACAGTTATGTGCAGTATTAGTCATATCTGAATCAATGTAAGATTCACGTCATCCAATCTCGTTGGCGTTATTTTCATAGTTGTTGCTTCATCACATCCAGTCCTATATGACAAGTAATTAAGCTCAGCAAACGTGAATTGTAATATCCGTGAGTAATATTAGGCACTTATGCTCCAAAAGTAATATTGTAAGTTTCCCTTATGATTCGTAACAATTATTCAACATGATCCATATTATTATCAACAAATTCCTTCACTTCAAATTTCCAATCTTAAAACTTATTCGTGGTACGAAAAGATTCCTATATATGGTTTCTAACAAGATTGCTCGTGCTCAATCACGAAAAAAAATTACATCTTAATTAATCCATCAACATTCATTGTACTTGCATTATAGTTCATTAAATTCACCAATAATTTTACCATTATCACTATATTTCACATTACTTCACACGTAACTCCAAAATTTCTCATAATAATCGACGACGCTATATTACCACATTATAATTCCATTCAACGACTTGTTGACTCATCTAAATAGAATAATTATTTAATATATGTATGCTGTAAATTCATCTACCACTTCAAAATGTCTCAAATATCAATTCTGCTTTATGAATTGTTATATATTACATGTTTGTGACCATATTATGTTGAAAATCATTCGAAATATTCCTTTGTAAAATTCTTAACCATCTCGGACTGTAATACTGTAGTAATACAATTATTCAAAAATTGACCATCAATAATAATGAGTATTGGTATTAGTAAGAGTCAAAACAATCCAATCCCAACAATCGAAACATGCCAGAACTTTCATGAGGTTCGATCAATCCTACACCATGGAATGTATTTCAAATGTTAATTGAGTTTAATAAGAAACCATTACAAATGATCGATCCAAGAAATAGATGGCAATGATCTTAGGTCAACGAAAATCGGAAAAACTGAGATGATCCTAAACCAAGAAAGCATGATCTTAAAAATATCATTCGAGAATTGAAGTCCTCTCAAAATAATAATAATAATAATAATAATAATAATAATAATAATAATAATAATAATAATAATAGTACAGAATTCTAAAAAATCTCATTTAGTTCAGATTCAAGTTTCAAATCGACGTATTATTTCAATCATCAAAAAGCTCTTCTATTTCAATGTAGCTTATACTGAGCAAATATTCAAAATTATTCGTGAATGATTCCTGTAGAATGTCCATTAATATCATTCGAAAATATGTTCTTCTTGTAAACGCAATCTTATTACATACGCAATCTTCTTCCTATCACAAAATATTCATAACGAAATGCCAAAATAAAAATAGACGAAATTCTAAAGTATTAAATTCAAAAACATCGAAACTTCCAAAAGTAAAGCTAAAGAAGCATTCGTAATATAATCAAAATACTTGGTAAACGAACAGCTAAAAATGATAGAAGCGTCATAATTAAACTATTGTTCACTTCAACATACTATAGAAATATGATGAAAAATATCTCTACATCTACTGTCTACATATGTAAATCTTCCCAGCTAGCTCGTGATGGCTTCCTGATGACTGTGTATATTGGAATACGCAACCTTTCCTACTCCAAACGACACATTGGTTCCGAAATGCTGTTGACCCTCCTGGCATCGAACTGGAAAAACAAACTCCTACCTCCTGCTCGTCCTTCCTCGAATAGTCAATGGCATCTCTCCTGGACAACCCTTGGATCTCGTTCGTAGCGATTGTAGACACCTGCTCTCTTGGTTGAAGACCTCTCCATTTGTAACAGTATTCCATCTCAGATTGCTATTCGTAGAATTCCCTTCGCTCACTTTGTGGTGATGAACAGTATAATTCTTGTACATGTGCTACTGCATTGTTAATCATGATATCCGTTTCTGTTCTGTCTGTTACATTCCTTTAGTAGCTTAGCACTTCATAATGGCAAGTTCATAAAACTGCGTATTCATTCCTCCCGACTCCAGTGTGAATAATACGTTGCTAATTATATAGAACAATCTCTGTGTCAAATGGTTTCTCCACTGCGACGTATAATGTATAAGGTTCCACTGTAGATATTATAAGTTCCAGTTTTATCAATAGTAAAATGAAGAACAAGGCTTCTGTCTGATGAGCATCGCTGATATTACTAAGTCCGAGCTCCTTCTCGTGACTTTACTCTGCGTGTGTATAACACTTGCACGAAGCGCACTTCACTTACTCACTTTCTCGTCCGAATGTTCTTTAACGGTTGAATATAAAAATCAATCTGTCGTCTCTTCACAGGACACAAAACTCCCACTGTAAGAGCATACAACCCACTCCTCAGGGTAGTATATCGATTTATATCGAATATACGTAAAACAGCAATACCTGCTACCTAACGCCATCAACAGAGTGAAACCTCAATAGAACTTGTTTCATAATACAGTATGTTAATATTCTTAACATATACATGTCGTCTGTCCTCTCTGTAATATCAGTAATTAATTATTTATCGCCTTCAGCGTGAAAATTGTGACACATATCGCTCCCTTTCCATCTACGGAGTGTTGACCTTGCCAGTTATCTGCTAGCGCGTGACAACTGGAAACACGTCTGACCACATGTTGTTGTGGCGGGATAGTATCAGTTCTCCTCAACCAGCTGTAATCTAGTTTGCGTAAATAATCTCATATATTCAGAATATCGCGGCTCTGCGTAAAAATATCCAAACCAAAATTGCTTTAAACTCACCTGGCAAATACTGGTACAGTACCATCCCGGCATTTGCCCGGAGTCGAAGTGGGAAACCACGAAAGAGCCACTTCGAGGTTGGCTGAGGTGAAAATCAAACCCCCTCTACTCATTTGGACACCCGAGGCTGAATAGACCCCGTTCCAGTCCTCATACCACTTTTCTGATTTTGTTGCAGAGCCGGGAATCGAACCTTGGACCTCCACGGTGGCAGCTAAGTACGCTGACCACTACACCACGGAGGCGACTCCACTACTGCTCGATGCTAAGCTGCGTGATCCTGAGAGGAATGTGCATCGTGGACTATCAGTAATGGTGTTGACGAGTGATGAGGTTTCTCGGTCCGTGCATAGTACAGAACCAAATACATTGGTCGGTGACTCACTCACTCACTCCTAACACCACAGTGGTTTGAGAAGCGGCCGAATGTTAGCAGTATTGGAATAGAAAGGAATACCATATATCACGGTGGGCTGTTGACACATCCTTCTCTTCACGCCCGACCCTTCTCTGCTCTTTCTACTCATCCCGCAAGTTCATAGAGTTTGGACTCGAGCAGTACTGTGTGCTATACTTAATTCGTCTATTCACCAGGCTATATTTTGCTGACTTTATTTCTCCATCTATTTTTTATAAATCGTTTCGGTCTTCTATAGACCACGTTATTTCAACTGCCTTTTCTCTCGTTCTTTCAAATTGGCCCAGTATTCGTGCATTCTTCTTCTGTGAGCTTCCTTTCGTTCTTCCGTCCACTTCTTGCCAGTTTTCAATATAGGTTTTGGCTGAAAACTCAGTGTTTCCCCAAGTTTCTTCTTCAAAGAGCCACGTTCCAAGATGTTCTCATGTGATATCCCCAGTTCTTGTGGGTCTTTTTCTACCTCTGTAAACCAGATCCCTTTGGTTATCTTTCCCACAAAGTAGGCACAGATTCGATCTAATATTATTGATCTTCCGTTTAAATTCGCTCAAATGCTACTGTATGTAGTCATTCAAGTGTTACAGTTCACATGATGTGTAGGCATTGGTACATACTTAAAACAGAGTGTATTGTAATGCGCTGTATATCTACACACCTTATTATTCCCGTTTACGAACGGGGCCGGGGATGAGATGCGATGGAAATATTTGTGACGGATGTTTTTTACGGCCTGATTCCCTTCCTGAAGCCAACTTCATGAGAGGAGTTAATGAGAGGTGAAATTAATGATGGTGAATAAAACTGGGCAAGGATGTGGAAGGAAGCGGCCTGGCCTCTCAGACGGTACCGTCCAAGCATTTTCCTTGAGTTGAAAATGGGAAACCATGGAAAGCCATTTCAAGGACGACTGTCGGTGGGGCTCGAACCCACAAGTATACCGTGTCAGCAGAGAGCTTGGCCACATGACCTAACGCTGCTCTGTAGCGAGCGTAGCCACCACTGTCGGTTACTTAAAGCAGAGTGTGCTCACCAAATATCTATTACTGGTATAAGCTTCTCCCTCGAGGGTGTAATGCAAGCGTCCGCACAGTACTGCTGTAACTAATACTATGTAGCATACACTTAGGCCTAGTCCTACCGTTTATTCTCGTAGCATCTTAGCATATAAGTACACAAAAGTTTTCTGCAAGGTACCAAATAGTGTGTCTCAGCTCTGATGAGGAAGATACTTAACATCGAGGTCGTAAGCGCAGTTTGTGTTTTGAACCATTCAAAAGCGATAAAAGGTATTAAAAGAAACATAAGCTGCTAACGGCTTACCTTGTACACAAAAGAACAAGAAGATCAGTGAAGAACTATACAGCCTACTTTTCATGCCAATGATTATTCTACAGAATATGAACCTATCTAGAATAATGACGAAATTAAGTTGGTAATATCGAAATATCAAATTAGTTCAAAATATACCTGGTATAATGTAGCCTAATAGAGCACTACAGTTGGCAGCTCTGGTGACTGAATATATTCTTAGTTCCATTTCTTAAGGTACAGAATACAAAATTTGGTTGAAGTCCAATGGACGTTACATGCAGTTAGACACTGGATCTATCAGCACGCGTAAAAGCATGTTGCCAACAATGTCATGCGTGTGCTGGTCAGAAATAATCTGAAATATTATGATATCTTGTTGTGCCAATTTTGGATGAAATCCATTTGTTAGTATAGAAGTTACATGTATTTTAAAATTGGACATATCAGCAGGCATAGAATCATGTTGGCAGCACTGCCTTGTATTAATTACTGCAAATTAATCTAGAATGTCAGGTGCTGTACGTGTGCAAAGTATAGAGCTGTTGGTTTGCATACTTTCTGATATATTGATATTAGGGTAAAAAATATAGACAGCATTTATTAACAGTTGGCAGCCCTGATTGCTCTTAACAATACTTATAGTCATATCTGTTATGGTACACATAGCACATACGAAATTTGGTTGAAATCCAACTGATAGTATAGAAGTTACATGTATTTAAAAATTGGTACTATCTGCAGGCTTATAATCATGTTGGTAGAACTGACGTATATAAGTTACTCCAAATTAATCTAAAATGTCAGAATATACGTGTGCATAGTTTAAAGCTGTTGGCTTGCATGATTTCTGATATATTGGTATTTCGATAAAATAAATAAATAGAGAGAGCAATTATTAACAGTTGGCAGCCCTGGCGGCTCTTAAAAATACGCGCAGTCATATCTGTTTATGTACAGATTTTACATACAATATTTGGTTGAAATCCAATTGATAGTGCAGAAGTTATATGCATTTAAACATTGGACCTATCAGAAGGCTTAAAATTATTTTGGCAACACTGTCATGGTTGGAATCCTGGAAATTAAACTGAAATAGTCTTTCCTACATGTGTGCCAATTTTGGAATAGCTCCCATGCATACCTTGCAAGATATCCAACATGGAGCTCAAATTTCTAGTGCGTTTTTTCAGCAGTTGGTAGCACTGACATCATTTTCAAATATGGACGTGAGATATTCCGGTGCACATCTTTACTCATACTAAATTTGGTTTTGATTGCTGCAGCCGTTTAGGAGTTGATAGGGGGGGACACACACACAGCCAGACAGCCAGACAGACAGACAGACAGACTGACACACATTTTCCCGGATCGATCTCATAATTCTACTTTATCCTCATTTTTGCAAAATGTGAAAAGTAGGCTAAAAACGGGACCTTAGCTGATGAGTGGCGTGGAATACAGTCTATTACCAAGAAGGAAGACTTTCTATCGGAGCTGCATTTTACAAAATGGTGACAATAAGAGTTCGCGAAATATTTAAAATTCACTTTCAGCTTGCGGCAAGAGCAGCGACTCTCCGTACTGTTCACAAACGTTCACTCCAGTGAAGCAACGTTGGCTCTCCATACTCCGTACACCACCAGCAGCTAATGTTTGTAGAATGGTACTAACAACAATCTGCATATGCAACCTCGTAGTTGGAGAGGATTCTCGTGAGCAGCTCGAACAACTGTCCGGTTGTGTGAGAGAGAACTACGGGGCCTTTGTGCGATAATCACACTGCAAATCAATGAAAGTAAGGCAGTATTGGCCAGTGATCAGGGGTTGTGGATCCGGTGAATTAGAAAGTAAAACGATCCGCTTAGCCGAGAATTCTCGTTGGGGTGTTGAAATAGTTAGGGGCTTGGGGCAACATGGTCAGCTCACCCTTATACTTTGGTGTGTGTGGAATTCGCCTAATAACTTGCATTATTGTTATGATTGTTGCAGGTTACTTGTGTCTAAAATTTGACTAGGTACCCTGGGACTTGATACAATGTTGTTGTTGTTTGAGTCTTCAGTCTTTTGACAGGTTTGATGCAGCACTCCATGCCTCCCTGTCCTGAGCTAATCGTTTCATCTCTACATAGCTATCTAGGAAATGCCTGGGAGTTAATAGGGAAAATCCCTCGTGGGAAAATCAATATTTAGGATGAACGCTAGCAGCACTGAGATTCAAACCTCGGGTCTCCCTAAGTGAGCTACACAATCCACTCAGTTACGCTCGTGGGTGAAGAGAGGTGTAGATGCCTATTAAACTATGTGGTACTTGTGATACGAAGGTATCCATGTTCTCTACAGTAGAGGAGGAAAATAAAGTGTTGTTTGGTTCTTCTTTTAACATAGGTGAAATTTCCCTATTTATTTGGATTGACTATTTTGTGAGGTATCATTGAGCGACATTTTACTCGGGCCTTTGACGTATAATTGCTGCCTACACTAATATTTTAGTTCCTTGAAAATCACTGGCTGACGCGAAACGGAGATTAATTACTGTAGCAGCCTTATTTAATAAAAGCCCGATGAAGTGATTAGATCAAGTCTTAAAGTCAGTGTTTAATTATATCACAAACTTGCAATAATTCTTTTTAAGTAGACTATGTTAGACTTTGATATGATTCAGAATAAAGTTAAATTATATCCACTTGGAGGTTCATTCATGGAGCATAAAACAGAAGAACGTAGACAACAATAAGCACAATGAATTAGCTGATTATTGGCCTTAATTAAACCAACCAGCAAGCATGGTATAACATCTCGAACGCCCTCAATTTCACGGATATCCCAAGGTATCCCATCCCTCAGGGAAAGGTCCATTCTTTTTTGTCGTCACTCCAGGGGCTCATATCTAGTGGGACGTGGCTTGGCGACCACGGGGCGCCAGCTGAGTCCGGCATGGTTTCCACTTACTTGTGCCGGGCTCCTCTCCGTCATCTTTCCTGTCGACCTCTCTTGGTCAACTCTTGTTCTCTTCCGACCCCGATGGTATTAGGGTATCCGAGGCCTAGGGGGTCTCTTCCTTTCCCGCATTAATTGGCCCTTGTCTCATCTTTACTAATACCGTCCTTCTGCGAGGGGTCAGCCTTCCCTTTCCTTTCATGTTATCTCCTGCCTTCTGCTCAAGGCCCTCAAGGAGGCCGGGTGTATGTAGCCCCACCATTTCTGGTGCACCCCTGGATATTGCTACACTCTCATGGGCTCACGGATGGTGTGTTCGGGAGTTGGCGACCCCGAGGGATTCCTGAGCTAAGTACGGTTTTCCCCCTTTTTTCCATTGCCTCTGGGGCGGCCCCCCTCCTCATTCACTTTCCTATCTGCCTTTCATGGCTCTCCTTCCTTCCGGGTCCCTCAATCCGCATTGTTCCAGGGTTGAGGGCATGTTTTTTCCTCCTGTCCTTTTAGTCCGGATACTCGAACCCGTGCGCTTTTTGGGGGAACCTTTTTGTTTATGATTGCAATTCATTTATGACATGCTAAGGATGAAATTTATCTTGGAAGTCATTTTTGTAATTTTGGCGTTTGGCCGCCATATTGAAAAATGGCGACCAGTCTTCAAGAAATGAGAAAATAGAAAAATCTCCCAAACTACTTGGACAAATTTCATGGTTAAGATACCTCTGGATAGGTATTTAATCGTTCTATATGTTTTACAATGTGACTGGTTCCAATCTGGATGGGAAAAGGAAACAAAGATGCATTTTTGTAATGTTTTTCTATATGGATGTATACTTTTGGTGTAATATTACTGATTATCAAATACCGATAATGCCATTAGTATAATGTCTTCATAGGATAGACGTATCTGTAGTGGTATCAATTGGAATGTTTTGAAATCGCGTGTGCATCATTAATTTTTTGTCCGTTGAACATGTGAAAGCCACAACACATATCCTTCTGTTGATAACTGAAGTCCTCCTCTGTGTCCCAGTATTCTATGGATGAATCATGAACAGGTGAATTGACTTCTTTTTCTATTTCTTCGACAAATTCCTCTGCAAAGGTTTGTTTGGTTTGAGGAAATTGGACTCCACTTGGAACTGAGAGTATTGTGTGCGTGATGGGTCGCAATCCATCTGGGAGCTGTTCCCATCCAAAGTTAGTCGGGAGCAGCCGTTTTGCAAGCCTTGCATTCTTATATTCATAAGCTTGTAAGTGACTTCGAAGACAGTGTTGTCTAAATGAGTCTTCATCGGGAGGCAATCTGGCAGAATCGTAACATCGCAACTGCCGCCATTTACGTGCTCGGGCTTCGCACAAACTTCTGCTCACTGGGTCATTGTAGATGATCTTAATTGTGAACAACTGCAGTTGAAGGAACAGCTCAACGGATAGTTCGTCATTAACTCCAAGTTGCTGTATTATCTGATGGTGTGTCATATTATTTGGCTGAAGAATGCGCTTCATTGCTTTGACCTTCCGTAAGCCGAAGAAACCTTCTACTGTGTCACAACCGGTGAATGTGTAGACTCCAAGAGCAGCACAGGCTTTGTCTTGTTCTGAGAACAGTGAGTGACAGTTGTAGAATTCTCTACCATTTCCGGATTTCTTCTTGTACCTATACATATCCTGTTCAGTTAGGTGACTGATGTATGAAGCAATAACCCATACATCTGTGTCCTCGATCAAAAACAATTGAATCAGAACCGCATAACTGTGCTGCTTGGAGAAACGCTCTGGTATCTGCTTCACATGAACATGGTGCTTCGAATCGAGGGTTGCATTTTCCAGATGTTTGATCGTAGCAGGCAACATCCATGGTGAAATACCAGTCAGCATTATGCTCGTTGGAGTGCCACACATTCAGAAGGAAATGTTGCAGCCTCTGTTTGTTTTCAGGCTTCGACAGAAATGAATGCCAGGCATTCCCTGTAGACATTTGCTGGTCAGCAACTGGGTAAACGTTTGGGACGAACCCATAAGACTGCATACGACTTTTTTGCTCATGATATTTCGTACCTTCAATCATTGTTTCCTCATTGTAAATATCATTGGTTATGTGAAAAGCTACTGCTTGAGAATGGCGATTTAGTATGTATTTGTAGAGGTTGAGGGCATAATCACTCCAAGTCTTGCACGCTGGTACCTTGTTCCATGCCATTCCGACATCTATGATGGCATGGTAATGTGGTGGCGGCATCACAGGTTGAAGAGTCAACAATGTCCTGAATTTTGACTTGACTGGTTTATGGAACATACAGTCAGCTGTAAAAGGAGATAGGCTCACTTTTGTTATTCTGTATTGCATGATATCTAGTAGAGTCATAGTAGGAGTTTCTCCTCTCGTTAAGAGATTGATAACTTGCTTCGTTGCTGTGTGGTCTACCAATATCCTTACATCTTGCTTGCTCTTTGCAATGCACACTGTCTGTGTGGCAAATGTTTTGCTCTTTCTTTAGCTGAGAGAATCGTGCAGAGATCTAGTTCCAGAAGAAAGTCTGTCCAATATTGCTACTGCCATGGGATTCCCCTCATCATGGGCTGTGTACAGGCTCTTGACTACTTCCTCCGTCTCTGACTGTCCAGTGCACAGTGAGCGAATATTTTGTTGGCTTATGTTCCATGGGTCCGTATCCCATTCCTCCAGGGCAAGTTTTACTTCATGAATTACTTGCATGTCTTTCTTAATCCTTGACGGACCCACTTCTGGGTGGCGGCAGAGAGGCTTCTTTAAATTTATGATTTGTTGTAGTTGCTCCCTTAAGTACAACACAGCAGGTCTGCTTAGTATGTTAACAGCAATCATGGGGAGATTCTTGGAGAATCCAACCCAGCCACCACTTCTTCGATTCTTAGACTGTTTGTTCATGGTAATTTCAATAACCTGATCGGGAGACAATTTGCTCAAACTATTGCCAGTTAACGATAATGAGTATATTGAGGACATATGTATCCTTTCTTCCTTTGTCAAGGTGGACATTAGCCAGTAGTAGATAGAGAGGTAGCGCAGATAATTTATATTACCAAACGCTGCTAGAAGAAGCACTCTGCGACAACCATCTAAGTATTCATCAAAACTTACTCCACTCCTCAGACAATGGTAGTGCTGAAACAGGACTTCCACGTCGATGATGTAAGAGAGAGAAAATTTTGTCATATCTGAGTCGGACTCGAAGATATCTCGAAACATCCCATGCGCAATTTTGTTAAATGAATCTGATGCAACGAAGTTTTCACTTTCTTGTTCTGTTGTGATATCCACTACATATTCCAAACCGTTAAGTAGATCTGGGTGATTCTCAACACATCTTTGAATCAGCATGCGTAGTAAAGCTTCTGCTATCAATTTGTGCAGACGCATCGCTCTGTTGTGATGTTTTCCAGATAATGCTTGCTTCACACTGCCTGTAGCAACAACACCTGTAGCAACAGCTAGCTCCTCAATACCACTTCCTGCGAATCTTTTTCCTAGAGCATTATGGTATGACATTTCTGTGTGAAATCCACCTAATACGCCCTTTACGAGAGACCACCTATTCTCTTCCTCACACATATATCCTTCAATATATTTATAAACTGCTTGATCACCAACAAGTTGAATTACTGGCATTTTCTTGTGTTCCGCAACTATTTGACACCAATCCAACACATCTTCGACAACCTCTTTGCTTGGTGGATGTGAGCAAGATTTGACATTATATGTTTCCCACTTTTCAATATGGCTTTGAAGGTTACAATGATAACCAGTATATGACGGTACATTTTCTCCCAGTTGAATCACACGCACAAGTGAGTGAGCAATTAATCGATGCTCCTTCGCTGGATTCCAAACTCTTTGGCTGTGAATTATTGCGTAAATCATTGTGGCTAAACGTTTTGGGGACTGTTGTTTGAGTCTTCAGTCTTTTGACTGGTTTGATGCAGCCCTCCATGCCTCCCTGTCTTGAGCTAATCGTTTCATCTCCACATGGGTACCACCAGCGCTTGATTTGTAAAAAAAAGAGGTTCCGGTACTGTGGGCTTCCGAATGTGGGTGAGAGGGGGGTGAGGGCTTTATGGAATATTGAAATATAGAGTTATAAAAACGATATTTTCACGCTTTTCTGAACACCTTTATAAATGAATCAGTGGGCAAAATAGCAATCTAATTTTGATTCGACTTTTCCCCAGATCAGAGGTTTTGGTACGGCGTACCGGTGCGTACCGTCAAAAATCTAGCCCTGGCTACCACACCCTACATCCGAAGCAATCTGTTTAACATATTCTAACCTTGGTCTACCCCTACAGTTCTTGTCATCAACCCTTCCTTCCATAATTAAGCTTGCTATTCCTGGGTGTCTTAGCATGTGTCCTACTAACCTATCTCTTCTCTTCATTAGCAGTCACCAGAAACATCTCTCTTCTCCAACTCGTCTTAATACCTCTTCGTTTGTCACCCTATCTACCCATCTGATCTTCATCATTCTCCTGTAACACCACATTTCAAATGCTTCAATTCTCCTCTTTTCTGCTGCACCAATAGTCCAAGTTTCACTTCCATAGAGCGCCACGCTCCAGACAAGGGCTTTCAAAAATGACTTCCTAATACCTAAATCAATATTCGATATCAACAGATTCCTTTTTTGTAGAAAGGCTTTCCTTGCATGAGCCAACCTACTTTTAGGTAGATTTCATTAGAAAGCTAACTATTGCAATGGGTCCCATGTTTCGACTTCCGGAAAATTTCGACATATCTTCGCGTTTCACATCCCCTACACCCCAAAACCACCGTCAGTTCAAAAGTTTATATATAATTTATGTATATATATATATATGTATATATATATATATGTATATCAATTTCTTGTGGACACGATAACTGCCGTAATTTTGCACCAATCACTTTGATTTTTTTACATAATATGTATCCCTATAAAATCTCGGTCGAGTTCGTTAATGGGCAAAATCAGTCGAAGGGGGTGAAATTGGGGGGCTTTTTTCGAAAAATTGAAATTTCGCTATAACTCTCTTAATACGTGAAATTTCAAATCCATTCAAAGTTCATAATATGTGTCGGATAAGTGCCAACAATTTATGTCAAATAAGTTTTTTGATAGCACCAACCATTGACCAAAGGGGTGGAAAAAAGTGGGTTTTTCGGGAAACATTAATCATATCTCTCTTAATAGGCACAATATCAAAACCGTACAAAATGGACAATATTCCCCTAATAATTACCTAAAACTTTTGTCTGAAAGAATTTTTGATATGACCCACCATTACGCCAAGGGATGCGAAAAATGATTTCGGAATTATAAGAAAATGCCAAGAGCTATCAGAGGTTGCCATGGCAACACTACTAAATTGATGAGGGATGAGCCGTTGCCATGACAACGCACTTGCACGAGATCAGATTCAGTATTTCCATCTGACTAAGCCGGCCCCGTGGTGTTGGGGTAGCGCGCCTGCCTCTCACCCGGAGGCCCCGGGTTCGATCCCCGGCTCCGTCAGGGATTTTAAAACTGACGTGAGGGTTGGAACGGGGTGCACTCAGCCTCGTGAGGACAATTGAGTAGCTGTCTGACAGTGAGACAGCACCCCGATCACGAATACCAATATTAACGGCCGAGGGGACCCGACGCGCTGATCACGCGTCACCCCAATATCTGCAGGCCAAATGGCTGGGCAGCGGTCGCTTGGTCGGCCTTAGCCCGTCATGGGCTGGATGGTGCCAGGGGTTGACTTTGACATCTGACTAAGTGGGAAGCGGCTTCGGTGACGTAACTGGTAACATGCAGAATGTCTATGCCCAAGGTCGCGGTTTCAAAGCCGGCCGAAGTCGTCGGATTTTCTAAGAGATCTAAAATCCCTCAGTATGCTATTCTTTGGAGGGGAAGTTCCAACGTTCGTTGCGAGTTGCTGGTTGGGGTGGCATCTAGTAGCCAAGTTCACAGCTAGGTGTCGTTGACGGTAGTACCTGGTAGCAACATTAGGAACTACTGCTTGAAATTGACCGTCTGCAGTCCTTACCTGAATAAAGACTACTACAGCCATTACAATTCACACCGTTTATCAGACAGATTCTACAATCACCCAAAGTACACGGGGTTAGATGACCGCGTTGTCGCAGCCCCTAAACTGAGGAACCAACCAGAGGTAGATTTCATTAGAAAGCTAACTATTGCAATGGGTACCATGTTTCGACTTCCGGAAAATTTCGACATATCTTCGCGTTTCACATCCCCCAGACCCCAAAACCACCGTCAGTTCAAAAGTTTATATATAATTTATGTATGTATATGTGTATATATATATGCATATCAGTTTCTTGTGGACACGATAACTGCCGTAATTTTGCACCAATCACTTTGAATATTTTACCGAATATGTATACCTATAAAATCTCGGTCGAGTTCGTTACTGGGCTAAATCGGTCGAAGGGGGTGAAAATGGGGGGCTTTTTTTCGAAAAAGTGAAATATTGCTATAACTCTCTTAATATGTGAAATATCGAATCCGTTCAACGTTCATACTATGTGTCGGATAAAGCCCAAACATTTATGTTAGAAGAGTTCTTTTTATAGCACCAACCATTGACCAAAGGGGCGGGAAAAAATTGGTTTTTCGGGAAACATTAATCATATCTCTCTTAATAGGCACTATATCAAAACCGTACAAAATGGATAATATTCCCCTAATAATTACCTAAAATTTTGTCTGAAAGAATTTTTGATATGACCCACCATTATGCCAAGGGATGAGAAAAATGATTTCGGAATTATAAGAAAATGCCAAGAGCTATCAGTGGTTGCCATGGCAATACTACTAAATTGATGAGGGATGAGACATCAGACGTTGCCAAGATAACGCACTTGCACGAGATCATATTCAGAATTCCATCTGACTAAGTGTGAAGCGGCTTCGGTGACGTAACTGGTAGCAAGCATGCTGAATGTCTATGCCCAAGGTCGCGAGTTCAAAGCCGGCCGAAGTCGTCGGATTTTCTAAGAGCGCTAAAAATCCCTCAGTATGCTTTCCTTTGGAGGGGAAGTACCAACGTTCGTTGCGAGTTGCTGGCTGCGGTGGCATCTAGTAGCCAAGTTCACAGGTAGGTGTCGTTGACGGTAGTACCTGGTAGCAACATTAGGAACTACTGCTTGAAATTGACCGTCTGCAGTCCTTACCTGAATTACAGACTAATACAGCCATCCCTAAGTACACGGGGTTACATGACCACGTTGTCGCAGCCCCTAAACTGAGGAACCAACCAAAATCTCTGCGGGAGATATAATTTTGCGTGAAGAAGTAACAGACCGTTACATAGTTACACATCAGTGTCGAAACCTTGCATAAGGACAGTGTGACCACAAGTATGAAAATGGACCACAAATGACAAGAAGGTTACCGTTCCCATAAGACA
The DNA here is from genome assembly GCA_946902985.2 of Meconema thalassinum. Taxonomy (NCBI): domain Eukaryota; kingdom Metazoa; phylum Arthropoda; class Insecta; order Orthoptera; family Tettigoniidae; genus Meconema; species Meconema thalassinum. The sequence continues at coordinate 1,763,624,110 of OX336388.2, forward strand.
ATAAAATGTTTAAAATAAGCATAAAATGACGAAAAACAAAGTTAATTAAGCTCCAATTATAAAATACCTTCTCGCAATAAATGAGGTCTGATCCTTCTACGAAAACCTGCATATTCTGCCTATTTTCGCCTATCCCCAAGTTTGTCCGGTGAAATCTACCTCCGCCTTCCGGCGTGCCGAGAGGGCTTTTTTATATCCTCTTTGCTTCGTCCATCACTGGTTATTTGGCTTCCTAAGTAACAGAAGTCTCCTACTTCCTTCAGATTTTCACCTGCCAATTTGATGTCCATAGAGGTTTCTGATTTATTTCGGCTGCATTCCAGTATTTTTGTTTTACATTTATTAATTTTCATAATGTATTCATACCGTAAGACGGAGTCCATACCATTCAAAAACTCATTCAAATCCTCAGGCGTTTCGGCCAAGATGACGATGTCATCAGCAAATCTCAGAGTTGAAATTATTTCTCCTTGAATCTTCACTCCCACTTTAAATTTTTCTCCAATTTCCTTCATTGCTTGTTCAATGTAAAGATTGAAAAGTATGGGTGATAAGTTGCAGCCTTGCCTTACACCTTTCTGAATACCAGCTTCTCTCTCATGTCCTTCAACTCGAATGACTGCTGTCTGGTTTCTGTATAGATTGTATATCACCCTCCTATCCTTGTACTTCGTTCCAATAGATTTCAAAATGTCAAACAATTTAGTCCAATCAACGTTATCCAAAGCCTTTTCTAAGTCTACAAATGCCATGAACGTTCTCTTATCTTTCCTTATTCTACCTTCCAAAATCAACCTAAGACTTAGTACAGCTTCCCTTGTTCCTACATTTCTCCTGAAACCAAACTGGTCTTCACCCAACTCCGTTTCTATCTGGCTTTCCATCCTCTTGTAAATTATTCTAGACATGATTTTTGAAGCATGAGTAATCAAGCTGATTGTACGGTAATCTTCACATCTGTCAGCTCCCACTTTCTTTGGTATAAGGATAATAACATTCTTCTTGAAATCAGGGGGTACCCCACCTGTCTCATAAATCCTACACACCAAGTGAAATAACCTGATTAGACCTTCATCTCCTATGCAGCGTAGCAACTAAATCGGTATATCATCTATGCCTGGTGCTTTGTTCCTGCTTAAGTCCTCCAATGCTCTGTCAAATTCTGATCTCAATATTAAATCTCCTTTTGCATCCTCATCAATTTCCTCCTCCCTTTCCATTACACGATTCTCAATCTCCTTTCCCTTATACAAACACTCTATGTAAGCTTTCCATCTCTCAACCTTTTCTTCCCTATCTGTTAGAGGTTTTCCATTTGTGTCCTTAATATTACGGCACTTAGTCTTCTTTTCCCCAATAGTATTCTTAATCCTTCGATAAGCTGTGTTACTTTTCCTAATTTCAGACAATTTTCTATACCTGCACATTTCTCTTTCAACCATTCTTCTTTCGCTTCCTTGCACTTCTTGTTAACCTCATTTCTCAGACGTCTGTATTCTGCTTTCCCCTTTTCATCTCTTACATTCTTGTGTTTCCGCCTTTCATCCATCAATTCTAGTATATCCTGAGTGATCCACGGTTTTTTACCTATTATTTCTTTCCTACCAATGTTTTCTTCTGCGGATTTTGTTATTTCATTCTTTAAAAGTAACCATTCGTCTGCAATTGAAGTTGGTTTAGGGTTTTTCATTAGTCCTTCCTTTATACTCTTCTTGAATCTTTCGTTTACATCCTTCACTTTCAGTCTGTCTATTGCCCACCTTTTTGGCTTTTGACTTTTCTTCCGTCTCTTCAACTTTAACCTGCATTTCATAACAACCAGATTGTGGTCAGAATTTATGTCAGCACCAGGATGTGTTTTGCAATCCAAAATCTGGTTTCGAAACCGCTGCTTGACCATAATGAAGTCGATTTGGTAACGCCCTGTGTCTCCTGGTCTCATCCATGTGTGTATTCTTCTATTGTGGTTATTGAATAAGGAGTTAGCTATGACCAACTCATGCTCGGTGCAGAATTCCATCAGCCTGCTTCCCCGATCTTTCCTTTCACCTAATCCGAAATCTCCTTCTATCTTCCCTTCTCTGCCTTTTCCTACCACAGCATTCCAATCTCCCATTACTATAACATTTTCATCACCCTTGATATACCTCAGAATTTCATCCATTTCTTCGTAAACCATTTCAACATCTTCATCATCAGCTTGACTGGTAGGCATATGGACTTGTACCACTGTGGTGCACGTGGGTTTAGTATTGATTTTTGCTACAATAATCCGTTCACTATATTGCTCATAATATTCCACCCGCTGTCCAAGTTTCCTACTCAATATGAGAGCAACCCCTGCTTGGCCATTGTTTGATTTAGTGCTAATGACCCTATATTCGCCTGACGAAAAGTCCTGTTCTTTCTGCCAGCGCATTTCACTAATCCCATCCAAATCCAACCTCAGCCTATCCATTTCCCTTTCTAAGTTTTCTAACCTTCCATCTCCTAGCAGACTTCTAACATTCCACGCTCCGATCCGTAGAATGTCAGATTTCCTCTTTGTCACTTCTGTGATGTTAACCCCCTCTCGAGTAGGGGACTACAGGATAGGATAGAGCTGCTTTGACTTCAGACGTTGTTATAGCTAACGCTGTTCCATCGCTAACTGCTAAATTTCTTAACAGAGCGGTGACAGCCAAGAATGCTATCCACTACGCAACGAGGTGCACCATCTGAAATACATACCAGTTATAAGGCTAAACATGAAAATTGTCTAAGTAGTTTGGGAGATTTTTAGCCTTCTTTCTATTTTTGCAAAAAATGAAAGTAGACTTATCAGATCACTACAGGGCGAAAAAAAGTGTGTCTGTCTGTGTGTATGTGTGTGTGAGTCTGTGTGTGTGTGTGTGTGTGAGTGTGTGTATTCTGAATGCCTGTCCCCCCTATCAATTCGAACACAGTGAGCGCAAATTGAACGAAATTTGGTACAAAGGTAGCACTAGCAAAGGATACCTCAGAGTCATGTTTTATATCGCCGCCATCTTGACGGAAACGTAATGGCGGCCACACAAATGTTCAAAGCTTAAATCAAATTACGACTAACCTAATCATCCGATCTCTACCAAATTTTGCAATAACATACCTTTATGGGGGTAGCATCCTTTGACCAAACTAATAGGTCATCAGCCTAATAGTTTGCAGATGGCGGCCATCTTTGTGTCAAAATCGATTACCCCTATTCATTCGAACACGGTGAAACCGAAGGGAATGAAATTTGGTACAGAGGTAGCAATAGCAAAGGGCACCCCAGTGTCATGTTTTATATCGCCGCCATCTTGACGGAAACGTAATGGCGGCCACCCAAATGTTCAAAGCTTAAATCAAATTACGACTAACCTAATCGTCCGATCTCTACCAAATTTTGCAACAACATACCTTTATGGAGGGAGCATCCTTTGACAAATCTAATAGGTCATTAACCTAATAGTTTGTGGATGGCGGCCATCTTTGTGTCAAAATCGATTACCCCTATTAATTCGAACACGGTGAAACCGAATGGAATGAAATTTGGTACAGAGGTAGCAAGCAAAGGGCACCTCAGTGTTATGTTTTATATCGCCGCCATCTTGACGGAAACGTAATGGCGGCCACACAAATATTCAAAGCTTAAATCAAATTACGATTAACCTAATCATCCGATCTCTACCAAATTTTGCATCAACATACCATTATGGAGGGAGCATCCTTTGACCAAACTAATAGGTCATTAGCCTAATATTTTGCGGATGGCGGCCATCTTTGTGTGAAAATCGATTCTCCCTATTAATTCGAACACGGTGAAACCGAATGGAACGAAATTTGGTGGTGCAATGTTTGGGGGTGGTGTCATGTATGGTCGCTGAGCCCCTCGTGTACATCCCAGGGCGTACACTATGACAGGCATACGTTACAGAGTACTATCCTGGCATCTGTAATGAAAGGCTATGCTGACAATTGTGGCCCAAATTTCATTTTCGTGGGCGACAACGCCCGCCCGCTTGTTGGTTGGTGGTTGGTTTCTCAGTTTAGGGGTTGCGACAACGCAGTCATGTAGCCCCGTGTACTTTGGGTATGTGTAGAATCTGTCTGATAACCGGTGATAATTGTGATGGCTGTATTAGTGTGTGTTATCTGTAATTCAGGTAAGGACTGCAGACGATCAATTTCAAGGAGTTCCTACTTTTGCTACCAAATGCTACCGTCAAAGACACCAGGCTGTGAACTTGGCTACTAGCGGCGAACGTTGGAATTTAATAGAGCGTTATAAATCTATCCTACGGGTTTGAACACGCGATCTTGGGCATAGAAGCTCAGCATCCTACGAACAACGCCACCGAAGCCGCAAATGTCGCTGCCTTTCTTCACAGAATAGAATAGCCTGCATATTCTCCTGATCTCAATTGGATAGAGCAGGCGTGGACACTACTTAAAATAAGTTCGTCCTCACTGTAGTCCATGGCAATACCTTTTTGATGTGTGTACAGTTAACCCTGCCTAAAGCGGTTTTTACAGTTTTCCGTTTTACAAAGGGATGAATGTTAATCAGACAAAATACACTACAAAGAAATACTGTATCGCCTCCGCAGCGTAGCGGTCAACATGGTTAGCTGCCGCCCCGGAGGTCCTGGGTTTGGTTCCCGGCTTTGCCACGAAAACTTGAAAAGTGGTATGAGGATTGGAACGGGGTCTACTCAGCCTCGGGTGGCCCAGATGAGTAGAGGGGGTTTGATTCTCACCTCAGCCATCCTCGAAGTGGTTTTCCGTGGTTCCCACTTCGTCTTCGGGCAAATGCTACGGCCGCCTCCTTCTCTCTTCCTAGCCTATCAATCCCAATCTTCCCTTCCCATCCTTCATGAGGCCCCTGTTCGCTTAGCAGGCCGCCTGGGCGAAGTGCTGATAGCACCTCCCCAGTTGTATCCAATCCGACCCAGTGTTTCCAGCTCTAGGATACTGCCTGGAAAGGCGGTAGTGGTGAGTTCCCTCGCTGAGTCCGTAGGAACCACCAACCTAGAGGATAAAATTGACTTAAAAAAAACTGTATTATCGCATATAATAATTACAATGAAACTCCGCCTGCAGGATCTACTGGGTGGATTGAGTAGCTCAGTAGTTTCTGTTGCCGGTACCAAGCCCGGAGAAAGGAGGAGGGTTGGCTTAAGCCGTAAAATAAGAGCCAGAACACATCTTGAGGCAACCTCTAGGACTCACAATCTTAGTTGTATAACGTTGGACTTTGTCCAACCCACATTTACTTTAATATCATGGATTTAGCTTCTATTGGTCATGATTACCCTGAAGACAATGCTAGGCGTAAATCGGATTCCAGGGTGCCTAGCAGTTTAGGGTTACATTATGGTGAATCGGAGCACCACAAGAACAGTTCAAGATTCAAGAAAATGAGAAAATATTTTTTTGGAACATACAATGTGAATTCCTTAATTCAGGTTGGAAAATTAAAACAACTAACAACAGAACTTCATAGACATCACATTACAATATTAGCCCTTCAAGAGACCAGGTTCTTGGATGAGGACACCTTTGAATCTGACAACTTCCGAATTTTCAAAGGAAAAGTTGGGAAGAGAGTGATGAAGAACATGCCACATCTTGGAACAGCTTTTATGGTCAACAAGAAATTTTTGGACGCAGTTATCGCTTTTAGAAGTGTGAATGCCAGACTATCTTTTCTAACTATAAAATCTCTCAATAAGAGATACACGCTAATCAACGCCCATGCTCCTATAAATAAGGATAATAAAACGAATCCAGAGAAAGTTGATGAATTTTGGGACGAGTTAGAAGCCGAAATTCTCAAAATTCCTTCTAATCATGTAAAAATTTTACTTGGAGATTTCAATGCTCAGCTTGGATCTGAGAGAAAATTTTCTGATATAATAGGTAAATATCCCGCTCACAATAGAACCAACAGGAATGGTGAGAGATTGGTTAAACTCTGTGAACATCTAAACTTAAAGATTATGTCCACACATTTTAAAGCAAAACCAAGTAAAAAGAAAACATGGGTCTCCCCAAATGCGTTGCTGGGTGAGTTTCAACTAGATCATGTAGCTATCTCTCGAAATTGTTTCAAAGAAATTCAAAATGTCAAGGTCAGAAAATCCATTAATGTAACTTCAGATCATTACCTTTCTCAAATCAAGATGAATTTCATACCTTTTACACGCAAACAAAATACAACTAGAATTAAAATTCCGAAAATTAATAGAGAGGTTCTTACAAATGAAAAAAGGATAGAATTTCAAGGAAAACTTAAAATACCAACCAATTGGAATGATGTTACTAATAACCTTCTTGAACCAGCTCAGGAAATTGCACCGTTGAACTTTTATAGGAAACATGCTTGGTGGAATGAACAATGTGAAAGAGTGATCAAAGAAAGACATTGTGCTTGGCACAAGTGGAACGGGAACAAGACTCCAGAAAATTTAGAGGAAGTACAAAGATTAAGGAAAATGGCCCACCAGACTTTAAGAACGATTCGAAGAAAATATATGAAGGACCAAATAATGGAAATGGACGACAATTTTAAGAAAAATGACACCCGATTGTTTTATAGAGCATTTAAGAATGAAATCACTGGATATTCAGCGCCGAGTTTAAATTTCAAAAGGGAAGATGGTACGCTAGCATTAAACAACAAGGAAAATTGTGATATCTTGGCTGCGTATTTTGAGAAGTTGTTAAATTGTCCAAAACCGACAGACAAGTTGAGTTTCAAATTTACAACACAAAATTTTGACTCTACGCCCCCAGATGTAAATGAAGTTAAATGTATTATCAACTCACTTAAAAACAATAAAGCCTCAGGCAAAGATGGAATAATTGCAGAAATGTGGAAGCTTGTAGATGATGAATTTTTAATAGCGACGACAAATCTATTCCAGAAAATTTGGATTGAGGAAGCAATTCCAGAAGACTGGTTAATCGCCTTAATTCATCCACTACATAAAAAAGGCTCAAAAATTGATGTCAATAGTTATAGGGGGATCTCATTGTTGTCTGTCACATATAAAATATTTGCCAAACTACTTTTAAACAGACTTGAACCACAGATCGAACCACAGCTTGGCGAGTTCCAAGGAGGTTTCAGAAGGAATAGATCGTGTGCAGAACAAATTCTTAGTTTAAAATTGATATTAAAATATTACAACAACAGGCCAAAGAATATCTTTATCTCATTCGTTGATTTTCAGAAAGCGTATGATTCAGTGGATAGGGATACTGTTTTTGACACATTGAAGGAATACCAAGTTGATCAAAAAACCATAAATTTAATAAAACTTACATTAACTAATACGATTTCCAGAGTCAAATTTTTAAATGAAGTTAGCGAGCCCTTCGAGGTAAAAACTGGGCTAAGACAAGGGGACAGTCTATCACCACTGCTTTTCAATTTGGTCTTGGATAAAGTCATGAGGACGTTTTGGGAGAAGAACGATTCAAGTGCTAAAATTGGTACAAAGAATAAGAACCTCAGAGTCAAAGGTTTAGCATTTGCTGACGACGTAGCGTTGTTTGCTGAATCAGAACAAGAAGCTATTAACCAAATTGATCAGTTAAAAGAAACGGCGGAAAAAGCGGGCTTACAGATTTCGTTGGTAAAAACAGAGATGATGACAAGTGATCAGAAATACACTAAGAAAATGATAAAAACAAATTATGGGAGCACCAGGGTCACTGACCGATTTAAATATCTTGGAGAAATAATTAGTAGCAATGGGACGGATAAATTGGCAATCGAGAACAAAAAAGGGAAATTGGAAAGATTAAATTTTTGTACAAAAAATATATACAATAAAAAGAACCTGTCTATCAATGCAAAATTACGACATTTTAATACTGTTGTTAGACCAGTCATCTTGTACGGCATGGAAACTACAAATATAACCGGAATGGAGAATTTGCTCAAGATAGAAAGAAGAATTTTAAGAAGGATTTATGGTCCTAGGAAAACACAGGAAGGTTATAGACTGAGATCAAATGCAGAAATTTATAGTAAAATCGACAACCTTGAAGTGATGATCAGAAAACGGCGACTTCAGTTCTACGGACATATGGTCCGCATGGATTGCTCAAGGTTAAACAAACAAATTTTTGATAAAATCTGGAACTATAAAGGACAAGGAGGCTATGTAAAACAAATGAAAGAAGAACTTCAAAAATTCAAAATTACTGAAGAAGATTGTCTAAATCGAATAGAGTACAGAAAAAAAATTTTTGGTCTCAAAATTCTTGTCGGGGAGAAGAAAAATCTCAACAGAGGAGAATGGACTGCTGAAAGAAGAGCTGCATAGTCGACCAGGATGAAAGACTTCTGGAAGAGAAAGAAGGAAACTAGACCTATAAAGAATTGATATTTGCGTGGTCCTTGTTGGCCTGTCCGCGGTGTATATATATAATTACAATGAAATAATAATTGAAAATATAGGTCTGTAAATAAAAAAGAAAATAGATTCACATGTAATACACTGTATTTTAACTTGCGTACAAAAAATTCAGTTTCTCTGCTCATTTCTTTGTTTCCACATGTCTTTCAAAGTGCATTGTCGTGACTTCTATACAAGAGAACGTTGTATGATCTCCTTTGCATCCTCAATTTTCTCCAGGAGTTCTGTAACATTCTTGGAAGCTGCAAGTTCCTGAAGGTCACTCACAACAGATAGTGCTTCTCCAAAAGTGAGTGTCTTCAGCTCCCTTTCGTTGCCCTCATCGTCGCCGTCGTCCATTTCTTCCATGATTTCACACCTTCTGTTTTCGTCAACAATATCATCTGCACATTGAATGTCTTCAGTCGTTAATATTTTCTAGAACTTTGGTGCAAGAACAGTCGCGCGCAAAATTTAGTACTGTGCATTGCTTTGTATTATGGATCAGATAACCCATCTGAATCAGGTTATATACGCCTGCAGTTCCGGAATTTCTTTCCGTTTCCGCGTTGGGCAGTTTTCCTGTTTACAGTGTCATTTTATATAAGAAATACCTCCATTCCGAATTTTCATTTCCGTTTGTCCAGGTTTCCGGTGAATAAAGGGTTCGGTTCAGGCAGCTTTTACAGAATAATAAATGATATTTCTTAAATCTTAAGTGATTGTTCGACGAGGCACAGATACAAAAATTTCGACCACCTCGAGGTGTAGTGGTTAACATTCTTTACTGTCACCCAGGAGGTACGGGTTCGATTCCCAGCTCTGCCAATATATTTAATTCTGGTCTGAGGATGGAAGGCTGGAGTACATTCAGCCTCGTGAGGCAAAACTGAGAAGAGGTGGGTTGGATTCCCGCCCCAGGCATGATGGAAGTGGTTTTCCGAGGTTTCCCACTTCTACTCCAGGCAAATGTCGGGATGGTTCGTAACTTAAGGTCGCAGCCGTATCCTTCCAAATTCTTACTTTGGATTATATATTCACACTAGCAGAAGTACCCGCTCTTCGAACGGTCTTCGGTATTAATAACCAGACTTTACCATTTGAGCTACTGTTGCAATGGTTAGGGGCTTGTCATTTCTTCATAAGTTTATCAGAACGAAGTTAGTTTTCTGCGTATATCGCAGACACTGTTAATTTAAGGGCCATAAAATGTGGTTTTCGGAGACCCTTTCTTGACTCCCTAGTTTCGTGTCACGCATTGAGAAGCGCAACATATGCTTTGGTCGTCCTTCTAAGATAATTTTAATTTTTCGCCTATTTTAGCATGCATTTTGAAAAGTTGTTCCTTATACCCACCCTTCAATGAGAAGTACGTTGAAGAGTATTCTAAATGTATTGACTCATGGTTACAATACTTAATTTTACGATGCTCCAAGCACCCGAACATGAATTATAGGCATACATAAACATAAATATATATCAACCACACAGTATCAATCAAAATTATCTTTACGATGAACCCGCTTGTCGAAAAAAATATGATTACATAAAATGTGCTCTCAAACTAAATTCACCTAACGTGTACTTCCTGACGTGAAAATAATATTGAAAACCTGGTAGACGAAACGCAATATATGTCCAATTAAAACTGACCCTCACCGTTATGGAAATTATCCATCCCCAGGAAGACCCCCTTAATAAATTATAAAGGCTTGTGGTGCATGAAAATTCGGGAGTTTTAGCCTCCAATGGCCCAAATTTCCAAAAGCTGCAAAAAACACTATTCCAATCAACGAATTTTTGAAAATAATGTTGCTGTTTGGAGATACAATAGACCTTCTGTAAAACATACCGCATATCGCACGTGTAAGTCACGTGTAAAAATTGTAGGGTACCCCTTGACCCCCTTAATCGCATTGTTGAATTTTACAGTCTATGTTTGATTCGACGATAACCGTATAGCCATTTGCAAACTTTCACAGAAATGTAATAAATTGAGTGGCATTGCTTATTACAGAAATAGATGGAAAGTTAGATGTCACCTCTTGTGATACTGTTGTCATGGTTACCGGCTTGCATTACTTCATTAGTTTCTTCTAGTTGTTCTTCTTCTTTCGGATGGGCCAGATAAGGACCACGACGTTCAACTTTTCAGCTAGGCGAGGGACTTGATGTTTGCCCAATATTTGCGCATTCTCTGGCTATGTTTCTCCTTTCTCTCTTTTGTCCAGATGATGCCGGTTTTCTCACAGGGTGGTCTGTCCTGAAAACTCTTCTGTTTAAGTATCTTTCTGAGATGTGATCGGCTTCTAATATCACTTTTCATTATCTTCAGTTCTTGGATATCCTTGTTAACTACTGTTAGCCACGGTGTCACGCTCTTTCTATTCCCCCAGTAGTTGAGAAGCCGGTTGGTTAGTCTTGTTGGGTTCATCAATGAGACATGTCCGGAGAAAGCCAGACGTCTCTTCCTGGCCACATCTGTGATTTTCTCAGTATATCTATATAGCCCCTGATTTGATGTTCTTCTGTACTCGTCATCTATTTATTCGTTTATTAAATGAAATTAGTTTCTTGGGAAAATCTCAGAAATGTGGTTTTAGAGCCTTAAAACGTAGGAGCCTTCGAGCCACCGAGGGGCTGAAAATTAGTTTTGTCTCGTCTTTGTACGTCATAATACAGTATAATAATATTCATAATAATAATTTAATAATATAGGGATAGCTGTATAATAGACCTTTAGTATTACACCCGCCCGTGTAAATAACGTGAAAAAATTCAAGAGTACCCCTTGACCCCCTTAAGCGTATTGATGAATTTTACAGCTTAAGTTGGTTCCGTGTTAACCTTATAGCCGTTTGCGAACGTTCACAGTAATGTAATAAATGGAATGGCAATGTGTCTTACAAACAAGTAGTTCCGTGAAGAACTATACAGCCTATTTTCATATATCCTACTTATGTTAACTGCCACAATCAACATACAAAATTTCAGTTTAATTGCTGTAACAGATTCGTAGATATTGAGAACCGTCTAAATATTTCAGATGGTCGCCAGGTTGGATTTTTATTTTTGTACTATTACATTAAGATTATTGTGTACGTGTGGTATTCAAACTTCAATCGCATGATTAGACAACAAGAAGTAAAAACGAGATTTTAAAATTACGCACAGCAGCCATCTTGTGATAATGCAAACCATTGAAATAAATTAGATGCCAGTGGATCAACATTTGTATAAGCATTTAACGTGCAACGTTTCACGGCACTCGGATAGTTAATTCGCGAGAAACGTCCATTTAAATATTTATATTTCGCGTCGCCGCCATGTTGGATTTGTGCTCACCAGGTTCCTGAAAGTCCTATAGGTGAACATATGTTCATAGTCTCTATGAACATTAAAAAATTCAGTTTGGTTGCTGTAAAAGATTCATAGATATTGAGAACCGTCTAAATATTTCGGGAGCTCACCATTTAGGAGTGTTATGTGTATAGGCCATAGAGTTATGTACCATTCAAGGACAATTATTGCCTAGCTTCATTATTCAAACTTTCACTTCGATCGCATGATTACGACACAAGAAATTAAAACTTAATTTTAAAATTTCGCACAGCCGCCATCTTGAGGTTATGTAAGCAATTGAATTAAATTAGATGGCAGTGCATTACAATCTGCAAAATCAATTACTGTACCACATTTCACTGCGCTCAGAGAGTTAAATCACGAGATAAGTCTATTAAAATATTTTAAATTCGCTCGGTCGCCATGTTCGTTTCGTACTTTACAGGTTTATGAAATATACATAGGTATACCTGTATCAGTACCCTTTATCACCGTACAAAATTGCAGGGTGATATCTGTAATAGTTTCGGAGATATAGAATGTCAGTGAAATATTTCGCACAGCCGCCATTTTGAGGTTATGTAAACAATTGAACTAAATTAGACTCCAGTGCATTACAATGTGTATAAACAATTGCTGTACCAAGTGTCATTACATTTAGATAGTTAAATCGCGAGAAAAGTCTATTTAAATATCTCAACTTCGCTTGGCCGCCATGTTGGTTTTGTAGTCACCAGGTTTTTGAAAGTCTCATAGGTGAACTTCTAGTAGTGCCCTTTATCACCGTACACAATTTCAGGGCGATATCGGTAATAGTTTCGGAGATATTGAATGCTAGTGAAATATTTTGCACAGCCGCCATGTTGGATTGGAGAGACGTAACAAAATTTGAAGGGCACGGTCGAGGTCGCCGGGAATAGTGCTATGAACTTCCCGAGTTTCATTGAAATCGCTCCAGCCGTTTTGATTTTATTAGGGGGACACACACACACGAATCACACACACACGCACACACACACACACACACACGCACACACACACGGACAAAAGGTGATCTCATAAGCCTATTTTTTCAAAATTGAAAATAGGCTAAAAATAGATGGACTTCAGAGATTGTGTTGCCATGGTTACCGGCTTGCATTCTTTCAATCATACTAATATATAACAAGATGTTCAGTAAAGAACATATAGCCTACTTTCTCCTAAATGTATGAGTATAGTTATAACTCGTTGTTATTATCAAAGAGTATAATAGAATCATTTCTTCGTTGAAGACCTTAGAAACTATTTACCTCTACCAAACGCCACAACCTAGAAAAAAAAACTACTACCATCATTGAAAAAAGATAGATAAGAAGTATCTCAAGAATGTTATGGATCTGGAGACACAATCGACCGGACTGGCTGCGTGGCTCTGCGGTAACGTTCTCGCTTGCTGGGCCTTAGGTTGCAGGTTCGTATCCTGGCGCAGTCAGCTGGCATTTGAGGGTGCACAAATGCGAGGGAGCCGTATCAGTAGATTTACTGGCACGTTAAAGATCCCCTTCGGGCCAAAATTCCGGCACCCCGGCGTATCTAATAGCAGCAGTAAGTAAAAGGGTCGTAAAACAAATAACATTATTATTATTGTTATTTGAACGCATACGGGACCTTTTTGAAACGCTTCGCGCGTCGTCGCTCATTTGTTGAATCTATTCGTGCACTATCTATTGTAAAATGAATTTACTAAACCAAACACCTTTCCTGGAGCTCACTCAACATATCACCCAAGTTTCATCACAATCACAATCGGATGAATGGTATATGAACGCACACGGGAATTTGAAACGCTCTAACGTGCAGAGACAAACAGTAGAATTCGACATCACTGCCACCTTTGGTAAAATACACAACGTTCCTCCACGGGCGGAGTGAAAGTAATGGCGGTAGTTGCACAGGTTGCGACCAGGTGGCTCTATCGTGCAGAGACAAACAAGCCGAAGCTAGTGGTTTCCATGACGACTGTTTTTGACTGTATATTGTGGTTCAAAATGGTGTGTATATTGTGGTTCTAAAATTGTGTTCATTCCACCTACCGGGTCAGATTGTGAATCTAAACCATACATGGACCCGCCCTAATATACATACCAAATTCCATCAAAGTCGGTCCAGTCGTTTAGGAGGAGTTCAGTGACATACACACGTGTCGAAGAATTATATATATAAAGGTTAGTATTATATTATGGCGTACAACGACGAGACAAATCCCCTCGGTGTCAGAAACAAAACTCGGGGGGCCCCAAAGGGTCCTCGAAAACTACTTTATAAGGCTCTAAATCCAACAGATTCTGAAATATTCCCAGAAAACTAATTTAATTTAATTTAACAAACTAATGAAGGAATGCAAATCGGTAACCACGAGAACATTATATCAAGGGGTGGCTTACAACTTTCCTTCTATTTCTGTAAGAAGCAATGTCACTCCATTTATTACATTTCTGTGAAAGTTTGCAAATGGCTATAAGGTTATCACGGAATTAACGTGGACTGTACAATTGATCAATGCAATTAAGGGGGGGGGGGGATCAAGGGGTAACCTAGAATTTTTTCATGCAATTTTCACGTTCGACATATAGTACAGAAGGTCTATTATATCTCCAAACAGCAACATTATTTTCAAAAATTATTGAATTGAACCAGCATTTTTTTGTGGCTTTTAGGAATTTGGGCAATTTGAGGCTAAAGAACCTGAATTTCCATGCACCACAAGCCTTTATAATTTATGAAAGGGGTCTTCCTGTGTATGGGCGCCTAGCACAACGTATAGGGTCAGTTTTTATGTGACGTGTATTGCGTTTCGTCTACAAGGCTTTCAATTCTATTTCACGTCAGGAAATACACGTTAGGTGAATTTAGTCTGAGAGCACATTTTAACTTTTTTTTTGTCGACAAACGGGTTCATCGTAAGGATGATTTTGTTTGAAACTGTGTGGATATCTGGGTAATATGTTGTAGACAATAGAATTGTCTGTCTTTCTGTGTATCTTTACGTACGCCTATAACTCCTGTTCGGATGCTTGGTGCATCGTAAAATTAGGTATGGTAAGCATGAGAGTCAATACACCAATCATTTATAAAACTCTTCACCGTACTTTTCATACAGTAGAAGGGTGGATATAGAGAAAAACTTCTCAATACATGCTAAAATAGGCGAAATATAAAAATTATCCTAGAAGGACGACCGAAGCATATGTTGCGCTTCTCAATGTGAGACACAAAATTCGTGAATCTATAAAGGGTCTCCGAAAACTACATTTTAAGGGCCTTAAATTAGCCGTGTGTGTGATATTCCCAGAAAACTAACTTCGTTCTGATAAACTTGAAGGAATGACAAACCGCTAACCATTGCAACAGTAGCTCAATTGATAATGTTTGGTGTTAACAACGAACACCGTTCGAAGAACGGGTACTTCTGCTAGTAGCTTAATAAATGCAATTAGTTTTCTGGGTATATCTCAAAACCTATTGGTTTTAGTACCTTCAAATGTGGTTTTTGGGGTGTGTAGGGCTCCCGAGTTTTGTTTCATACATTGAGACGCTGAAAATGAGCTTTGTCTCGTCTTTCTACGCCCATTTCAACATCCATTTTAAGGGCTAGGCCCTCTTTTATGAGAGGTATGGAGACGATTTATATCAAAGATTACATTCGTGCCTCTGATGGACATCTGTACCAAATTTTACGTTGATCCACTCAGCCGTTCTCGAGTGATGCGCGTGCAAATTTGCACACAGACAAACAAACAGACAGACAAAAAATTTTTTTTTTGCGCGCAACCGTCATTAACCAGTCTGAAGCGCGTTAATATCTCAAATTTCCGTGGAAATTCAGAAAAAACAGACACACATTCATTTATATATATATAGAGAGAGAGATTACTACAGACACCACAATGACACGGTTTTCAGACAAATTATAAACACCCAAGCCCAGCCCCTCAAATGAAACAAAATCAACAACAAAAATGTCCAGGAGACTCATGGTCATAAAATGTTGTTGTTTCATTTGAGAAACTTGTACATCGCGGTCATTAGCCCAGTGTATTTGGGTGTGTGTGCTATTTTGTCTAATAACCTTTGCAATGGCGGATCCAGGCATTGCGGGGCCCTGAGCGATAGTATAAGGTGGGGCCCACAACAATTGGAAATAAAAAAAATATGAAATATAATGGAAAGTAGTTTTGTAATAATAATAAAATAAAGAATAGTTACAATATTTGGATACGCTACAGTACATTTTTTTAATAATATTACAGAAATCTTTGAAGCCCCTTGAAGAAGATTATGTGAACTATTAAATATTAAAATATTAGGTCTACTTTACGACTTTTTTCCGGCTGAAGTGTTCTATTATTTCACTGAAATATATAGTTGCTAAAAAGTCAAGGGAGGTAATAGCTGCAATGAAAAAAAAGGATTATAAATTAGTTTGAAAAGTTTAAAAAGTATAATTAATTAATTAATTAATTGATCAAATTTTAAAAAATCCATGGCATGGGGCCCCCCGGACTGCGGGACCCTGGGCGTTTGCCCTCATCGCCCTCCCCTAGATCCGCCCCTGAACCTTTGTTGTATAGGTGTATTTGTAATTCAGGTTAGGATTGGAAAGGAATCGGCCGTGGTATTGAGGTCAGGAACCAACCCAGCATATTTTGTTTGGAATATAAGTGGGGAAACCACAGAAAATCACTTCGAGGATGGCTAAGTTGGGAATCGAGCCTACCCCTTCTCAGTTTCGCCTCACGAAGTTGAGTGCACCACGTTCCAGTCCTCAGACCAGAATTAAATGTCAGAAAGTGAGGCGGTAACGTAAATACATCACCGGTTTGGATTATGTGACTAATAATAGCTGAGTGAACACAGTGACAGCTGCAGTGAAGTGCTTACTTTACGTAAGCTAGCCTAGATAAAGATGATGTGTTCATATAATTACATAATAAAAGAAAGGAGCTGGAAGATGGTTGTGTAGCCGTAAGTTCTAGTCTGTGGGAGGTCGGTGGAATGACAGCAGCGTCTGTGGCACAGTAAGTACCCAGGATAATAGTTCCATACCTACCAAACCCAATCCAGTGGCGCTACAGCCCATGAAGGACCCTGGCCTCCCAAGCGACCGCTGCCCAGCCATTCGTCTACATATTGCGGGGTGACGCGTTGGCGCTGCTCACTCTCAGACAGCTACTCAATTGTCCCATTCCGTGTGTATTTGTAATCCAGGTTAGGATTGGAAAGAAGGTGGCAGTGGTCTTTAATTTTGGAACCAACCTGCCATTTGCCTGAAGTAGAAGTGGAAAACCAAGTCCTACCCTCACGCCAGTTTCTAAAATTCCTGACGTAGCCAGGAATTGTGTTGAGTTGTGTTCATGTGAGTCATCTTGTGCAACGATGAAAGCTTTGGTTTGAGACACGGCCATAGTGCCCTAGTAAGACAATTAGATAGATTTCATTAGAAAGCTAACTATTACAATGGGTCCCATGTTTCGACTTCCGGAAAATTTCGACATATCTTCGCGTTTCACATCCCCCAGACCCCAAAACCACCGTCAGTTCAAAAGTTTATATATAATTTATGTATGTAGGCCTATATATATATATGTATATCAGTTTCTTGTGGACACGATAACTGCCGTAATTTTGCACCAATCACTTTGAATTTTTTACCGAATATGTATACCTATAAATCTCGGTCGAGTTCGTTACTGCGCTAAATAGGTCGAAGGGGGTGAAAATGGGGGGCTTTTTTTTTCGAAAAAGTGAAATATTGCTATAACTCTCTTAATATGTGAAATATCGAATCCGTTCATATTATGTGTCGGATAAAACCCAAAACTTTATATTTGAAGAGTTTTTTTTATAGCACCAACCATTGATCAAAGGGGTGGGAAAAAGTGGGTTTTTCGCGAAACATTAATCATATCTCTCTTAATAGGCACAATATCAAAACCGTACAAAATGGACAATATTCCCCTAATAATTACCTAAAACTTTTGTCTGAAAGAATTTTTGATATGACCCACCATTACACCAAGGGATGAGAAAAATGATTTCGGAATTATAAGAAAATGCCAAGAGCTATCAGAGGTTGCCATGGCAACACTACTAAATTGATGAGGGATGAGCCATCAGACGTTGCCATGACAACGCACTTGCAGGAGATCAGATTCAGTATTTCCATCTGACTAAGCCGGCCGCGTGGTGTTGGGGTAGCGCGCCTGCCTCTCACCCGGAGGCCCCGGGTTCGATCCCCGGCTCCGTCAGGGATTTTAAAACTGACGTGAGGGTTGGAACGGGGTGCACTCAGCCTCGTGAGGACAATTGAGTAGCTGTCTGACAGTGAGACAGCACCACGATCACGAATACCAAGATTAACGGCCGAGGGGACCCGACGCGCTAATCACGCGTCACCCCAATATTTGCAGGCCAAATGGCTGGACAGCGGTCGCTTGGTCGGCCTTAGCCCGTCATGGGCTGGATGGTGCCAGGGGTTGACTTTGACATCTGACTAAGTGGGAAGCGGCTTCGGTGACGTAACTGGTAGCATGCCGAATGTCTATGCCCAAGGTCGCGGTTTCAAAGCCGGCCGAAGTCGTCGGATTTTCTAAGAGCGCTAAAATCCCTCAGTATGCTTTCCTTTGGAGGGGAAGTTCCAACGTTCGTTACGAGTTGCTGGTTGGGGTGGCATCTAGTAGCCAAGTTCACAGCTAGGTGTCATTGACGGTAGTACCTGGTAGCAACATTAGGAACTACTGCTTGAAATTGACCGTCTGCAGTCCTTACCTGAATTACAGACTAATACAGCCATTACAATTCACACCGTTTATCAGACAGATTCTACACTCACCCAAAGTACACGGGGTTAGATGACCGCGTTGTCGCAGCCCCTAAACTGAGGAACCAACCAGAGGTAGATTTCATTAGAAAGCTAACTATTGCAATGGGTACCATGTTTCGACTTCCGGAAAATTTCGACATATCTTCGCGTTTCACATCCCCCAGACCCCAAAACCACCGTCAGTTCAAAAGTTTATACATAATTTATTTATGTATGTATATATATATATATCTCTCGGGGGAACCTGTAACCTCTAGAGAGCGCGTCCCCAGGTGGCGGATAGGGGGCCCCTACAGTTTGTAGGGTTGGTTCAAATACCCCCCAATAGAACCCGCGGACCAACAGGTAGCCCAACTCCTGGGGGCTTTATAATGCTGGGACACCCTCTCTCCAGGGGTTACAAATATGGAGGGCCCAAGCTCAGGGTTAGTAGTGAAGACCTCAACGGCGAATACAGTGGAGAAGATGGACTTCAGTACAGCGTATGAGGCGGAGGAGGCACCCCAGTGCTCGGGGTTGATAAGAGTAAAAGGTATATGGATGTCCATATATCCAACTCACTAGTGTCTGTTCTGGCATCCAGCGGCTAGTGAGCAGCGTCTGTTCACCTAGTTGGTGCGGCTGTTCGAAGTACGGCTTAATCTCAACAATTAAGTCTTAAAATCTTGTGATCTCCATCGGAGATCACCACAAACAATCTTCAACTTGAAGCAACCATGGCAGAACGACAGGAAAAGATTCCACTACCCCAGGCCCCAGTCAATAGATTGGATCCCTGTTCTGGTCATAGGATTCTGGGGGACCAGACATGTCATGTAGAGAAGGATCGGAGCTTCTCAAAACCTCTTCGACATAAACGAAAGTGTTTCATAAGTACACTTAATGTGAACACTTTGCTTAAGCCTGGGAAACTCAAACATCTAACGAACACGCTTGGTAAATTCAGCATCAAAATTTTGGCATTGCAGGAAACACGATTTACAGATGAAAATCACTTTGATTCTGAGAATTACAGGCTCTATAAAGGAAAACCTGCAGTGCAGATCAACACAGGACCAAGACAATTTGGCACAGGTTTTGCGGTTAGCAAGTCCGTTACAGATTCAGTAATTGATTTTACTTCACCATCAGAAAGACTCTCAACACTCTCAATAAAATCGGGAAACAAGGTATACACACTGATTAACGTGCATGCACCAACGAATGACTACAACAGGAAAGATCCTCAGGTAATAGAAGACTTCTGGGAACTTCTGGAGGAAATCACGAACAAAATTCCCAAACATCATGTCAAGATTCTACTGGGGGATTTTAATGGTCAGTTAGGAAAATAAAATAAATATAGGAGAATTACAGGACCATACACTGCTCATAGCAGAACCAATAAAAATGGTGAACACCTTATAAGCTTCTGTCAAAATTTCAATCTCCAAATTATGTCAACACAATTCCAGAAGCCTACGCGTAAATTAACAACATGGATATCCCCCAATGAAACACTTGGAGAATTCCAGATTGACCACGTTGCTATCTCTAGAAGGAACGCTAAAGAAGTCCTTAATGTGAAAACCAGGAGAGGATTCTTTGACTCAGATCATCATTTACTACAAATCAAGGTAAAATTTCAACCCAACAGACAAAGGATAAGGGGAACCCAGCTTTTCCGAACTGATCCAGAATACCTTGAATTCAACAAGATGAACATCATTGAAGAAATCCGTCAAATGGATACCACGAGCTGGTCTGAACTTGCAGAGAAAATGAAACAAGCAATAATATTCGGTCAACCTCCGAGAAAGAGAAAACATAGGTGGTGGAACAACACATGCAATCATGCTATATAGGTTTAAAGCATGGAATAATTTCAATAGCCATAAAACAACAGTAAAATGGCAAGAATTTGTGCAGGCTCGGAAAAACACTTCTAAAATTATTCGCCGAGAAAAGCGCAATTATGATAATAATAGGCTAAATGAAATAGAACAGGACTTCACTAAGAACAACACCAGAAATTTTTACAAGACCTTTAGAGAAAATATAGCAGGCTTTCAACCCCCTAGTTTATGCTTCCAACGACCTGATGGATCTCTGGAAACAAATACGAGCAATAATTGTGAAATTCTAGCTAAATATTTCAGTACACTCCTTAATTGCGAAGCACCTTCTGAACAACTTCAATTTGCAAAACCAGTGCCCAACCTTGATTCACTTCCACCATCACATGAAGAAATAGTGGACATAATCAAGTCATTAAAAAACAATAGAGCCCCTGGTGAAGATGGACTTATTGCAGAAGTTTGGAAATTGGATCATGAACACATAACACCAAAAATACACAGAATAATATCAGATGTCTGGAAAACAGAGAAAATCCCAAAAGAATGGAAGAGTGCTTTGATACACCCACTCCATAAGAAGGGAAGCAAAACTGATCCGAATAATTATAGAGGAATTTCGCTTCTTCCAGTCGCTTATAAAATTCTCTCTAAAGCTTTGCTGAATCGACTCGAGCCACAGGTGGACCACCATATTGGAGAATATCAGGCAGGTTTCAGGAAGGGAAGGTCCTGTATTGAGCAGATCTGGAACCTCAAGACCATACTGCACATCCGACGATGCAGGAACACTACAGTCACATTTGTGGATTTCAAAAAGGCTTACGATTCGGTTGACAGACAAACCTTGTTTAACAGACTAGAAGAATTAGGAGTTGACAGGAAGACGAGGGCCATCATCCAGGAAACATTATTGGGAACTACCTCAAAGGTGAAATTCATGGGAGAAATCTCTAACTCTTTTGCAATACATACTGGAGTTCGACAAGGGGATGGTTTATCACCACTCTTGTTCAACATCGTACTGGACAAAATCATCACAGAATGGGAAAAGCATGTGAAAGGTATCCAAATTGGAAAGGAGAAAGGGAAAAGAGTCACTGTGAAATGCTTGGCCTTTGCAGATGATCTGGCCATCTTAACAAACAACAAGGATGAAGCCATATTAGCGCTAGAGAAACTACATGAAATCTCCAGTAAAACGGGACTTGATATTTCCTATGAAAAAACACAGTATATGGATACCAAATCAACAGGAAACATCACCTTGCGAACGCAATATGGAAAAATCTCGCAGGTCACTCACTTCAAATATTTAGGAGAAGCCATCCAACCCACAGGATTGAACACAATTTCTAATGCAGATAGAATAGTAAAATTGCAGAAGGCGTACAAGCTGACATGGAATCATTATAACAAAAGAGCAGTATCTCGCAATGCAAAATTGCGCCATTATAACACAGTTGTCTTGCCTGAAGCCTTGTACGCGGCAGAAACAACCGTCATTAGAGGAATGACAAGAATTCATGATATTGAGAAACAGGAACGAAAAATTCTTAGGAAAATCCATGGCGCTGTTTTCCGTAATGGAATTTGGGTCAGGAGACCAACAAAGGAACTTTATGAAAATACAGACACCATTGTAGATAAATTTAGGAAGAGACGTCTGCAGTTCTTTGGACACATATATAGGATGGATGAGAACAGACTCACTAAGAAGATTTTCAATATCGTGAATGCAAGTAAATTAAAGACCAGTTGGATTAAAGAAGTACATGAAGACATGGAATTACTTAAAAACTCTGAAGACGACATTAAGGACAGAGAACAATTTAGAAATAAAATCAGAAACACGAAAATTGTACAAGTTTCAAGGAAAGACACACCAGGGAAGAAATGGACAGAGGAAAGGAAGAAAAAGCACAGTGAACTAATGAAGAGGTTTTGGGAAGAAAAGAAGAGAGGAAAAGGAAGTGAAGCTGTGATTGGCTCAAATTCTCACGCTCTCCTGAAGGGGAATAATCGGAAATAATAATATATATATATATATATATATATATATATATATCAGTTTCTTGTGGACACGATAACTGCCGTAATTTTGCACCAATCACTTTTTACCGAATATGTATACCTATAAAATCTCGGTCGAGTTCGTTACTGGGCTAAATCGGTAGAAGGGGGTGAAAATGGGGGGCTTTTTTCGAAAAAGTGAAATATTGCTATAACTCTCTTAATATGTGAAATATCGAATCCGTTCAACGTTCATACTATGTGTCGGATAAAGCCCAAAAATTTATGTTTGAAGAGTTTTTTTTTATAGCACCAACCATTGACCAAAGGGGTGGGAAAAAGTGGGTTTTTCGGGAAACATTAATCATATCTCTCTTAATAGGCACAATATCAAAACCGTACGAAATGGACAATATTCCCCTAATAATTACCTAAAACTTTTGTCTCAAAGAATTTTTGATATGACCCACCATTATGCCAAGGGATGAGAAAAATGATTTCGGAATTATAAAAAAATGCCAAGAGCTATCAGTGGTTGCCATGGCAACACTACTAAATTGATGAGGGATGAGCCATCAGACGTTGCCAAGATAACGCACTTGCACGAGATCAGATTCAGATTTCCATCTGACTAAGTGTGAAGCGGCTTTGGTGACGTAACTGGTAGCATTCTGAATGTCTATGCCCAAGGTCGCGAGTTCAAAGCCGGCCGAAGTCGTCGGATTTTCTAAGAGCGCTAAAAATCCCTCAGTATGCTTTCCTTTGGAGGGGAAGTTCCAACGTTCGTTGCGAGTTGCTGGTTGCGGTGGCATCTAGTAGCCAAGTTCACAGCTAGGTGTCGTTGACAGTAGTACCTGGTAGCAACATTAGGAACTACTGCTTGAAATTGACCGTCTGCAGTCCTTACCTGAATTACAGACTAATACAGCCATCACAATTCACACCGTTTATCAGACAGATTCTACAATCACCCAAAGTACACGGGGTTACATGACCGCGTTGTCGCAGCCCCTAAACTGAGGAACCAACCAAAATCTCTGCGGGAGATATAATTTTGCGTGAAGAAGTAACAGACCTTTACATAGTTACACATCAGTATCGAAACCTTGCATAAGGACAGTGTGACCACAAGTATAAAAATGGACCCGAAATGACAAGAAGGTTACCGTTCCCATAAGACAATAAAATGTTTAAAATAAGCATAAAATGACGAAAAACAAAGTTAATTAAGCTCCAATTATAAAATACCTTCTCGCAATAAATGAGGTCTGATCCTTCCACGAAAACCTGCATATTCTGCCTATTTTCGCCTATCCCCAAATTTGTCCGGTGAAATCTACCTCCGCCTTCCGGCGTGCCGAGAGGACTTTTTAATCTTTTTGTTTGAATTTGTTAGTAAACGTATACATAAAAACATGTTACATCTTCTATTTTTTCTTTTTCCCTGTGATAATTTTATCCATTCCATAGGCTACAGGGCCCCCGAACCGAACCCCCCGTTCTCTGGGTGTGGGGGGGGGGAGGGGGTACCTCTCAGACCACTTCCTCCCATTGGTAAGTCAGTATTTAGCGTTCCCACACTAAACATTTTGCCACTACAACACTGTTAATGAGGCAGAATCGCCGTGAGCATGGAGATAATCATACCACCGACGCGCCAGGTTGAATATCTCCGTGTCCAGCTCCGTGAAGAAATCCGTAACCGCCTGCTGCACATTCCCGTCTGACAGGAATCGTCAACCCTTCAAGGTCTTTTTTAAGAGTCCGAAGGCATAATAATCGCATGGGGAGAGATCAGAACTATGGGGTAGGTGCTTGAGTGTCTCCCACTTTAGTTGGTGTACTGTGCCCAACTGGCCACGGCAGTCTGGCATCGAACTCAGGTCTCATCAGAGAAGGTCAGGCACATGGTTATGCCTAGAGTCGAACCATTGATCTCTGCGGGGGAGCAATTATTGGGAACCCAAAGAGCAATGAGAGGTATACCGACATATAAGAATGTAGCGTGATTTCACGATCTATAGGTGAATATCATAGCAATTTAAGGGAAGAACTGTAGCCAAATGCAAGGAAATATACATTTTCAAAGCATACGAAAGTGAGAGAAGGCCAGTTTGAAGTTTTACAAATGACCCTTAGCAAGTGGGCGGAGTAGTCTAGGCGCCTACCGAACTACTTACGTCTGGAGCGGAGAGACAGCTCAGAATTAATGACTCGGGTATCCACCGCTTGACAACGGTGCAAGCTATGGTGGGGATGATTGCACATGGAAATTAGTTGATTACAGCGAAGTGGAGTATTGAAATGCATTGAAATATACACCCAGGTGAATATATTCACGAAGAGGTAATTTAGGAATGGTTTTCCATCTAAATTAAGGCCTTTATCTCCAAATGAATGCATCACAACCTAACCTACGCTCAAGAGCATTGACTTAGTGACCAGTCAACGGGGAAGTACCATGATAGCGTGCCCACGCGCTGAACTAAGGCAATTAATTGTAATTAATTGGCCGAAGCGATCGCCGGCACGCGAATGTTTTTGAAACCTCCACACCTAATTAAACAATATGTAGATGTCATTTCGGCTGAAGAGGCATTATTTCAAGAAAGGAGTCGCTCTCGTGTGTCCAGTGGACTATTTTGTACAAGAAACCTTTATATATGGGGAGCGAGGCAAGCCAAGCCAGTCTTCTGCAGTTCTTCTAAGTTCATCACCAGTCTTCTACAGTATACACGTAACTAAGACGCTGCTAGTAGCGCGCCAAATGTTAAAGTATCAACGCGTCGTCGTTGGAGAACAATAGAAGCAAGTTATAAAGCTTCGTGAATAATCATGAAGTGCGTCGAAAGTAAATTATTACAGATATTTACATATTATCTGACGCAAATATAAATTCGCCACAGCGAAAAGGAACTTATAATGTTTTGAACAGTTCTGATACCGGGAGGTATTGTCAGAATTATATATGACAGCATCATCAGAAACACTACAATGATGGGAGCTTGGAAACCATTGCCACCTAATTTGGATAGTGAGCTGAACAAGATTGCAGGGAACGAGGATCGAACGTCCGTAAAACGCTGTTAGATTGTCACGGAGACCAGCGGTTGTCATAATTGCAGCGCATCTCTGAGATCAGGCGTAGGAGAAGTCCAATTTAAGGATCAACATGTGAAGTAGTGGATAAATGTATATAAATTGTGAAATAGTGTTTTAAAGTGTTCATGAGTATAGTGATTAATATGCAGTGTATTGCAATGATAAAAGCCACTGATAAAAATAAAAATATGTATATCATGTGGAAAGTGTATGAATCTAAGTGTTGTGTCAAGGATAACATGATGGATTAATTCAAGCGTCATGGTAGCGCTAAAGCTGAAGCGCTGGCACTATCCAGCAAAGAGGAAAAGAGTGAGTACCCATTTTTAGCCTACTTTCGATTTTTGCAAAAAATGAAAGTAGACTTATGAGATCAACACAGGGCGAAAAAAGTGTGTCTGTCTGTGTGTGTGTATGTGTGTGTGTGAGTCTGTGTGTGTGTATGTGTGTGTGTGAGTCTGTGTGTGAGTGTGTGTACTCTGAATGTCTGTCCCCCCTATCAATTCGAACACGGTGAAACCGAATTGAACGAAATTTGGTACAGAGGTAGCACTAGTAAAGGACACCTCAGTGTCATACTTTATATTGCCGCCATCTTTACCAAAACAGAATGGCGGCCACTCAAATGTTCAAAACGTAAAATCAAATTACGGCTAAACTAATCATCCGATCTCTACCAAATTTGGTGACAACATACCTTTATATAGGACGCGTCTTTCACCCAAAATTCAAGGTCATCGGCCATGCCATTTCAGGATCGCGGCCGTGTGAATTATGCAACCATTTTAATAAATAGCTTAAGACCCACCAATTCCGATTATCGAGCCTAGGGGGGTTTAAGCTATCCTGAAGGTCGTGATCCGTTATTTATTATAATTTAATATTATAATATTATACAGTATGAGTGGCTTAAAAGAGCTGAGCCGTTTGTGTCACACGATAAGATGGCAGCTGTCCTCATGTGCCTGTCTTATATTTCAGTAGTTTTAGTATGTTGTATGTGATATACCGTACTGATACAATAATATAAACTTTGTATGAAATGATCTTTAATGAAGATGTACTGCAGTGAAGAAATCGTTTATTTAAAGTCATTATTTGCCAACAGTTTGTATCTAATATGTCAGTTAAGAACATCTGACGTCATGGATACGGTTAGCTCTGGGCTAGCATGTTAGTCTGACACGCAGTTGACTGGGGATCGAGTACTGCTACAGTAAGGTGTTTTTTTTCTTGAATTCTTTTACAAATGATGTGCACGAGCTTTTTCCACAGATACTGAATAAAATGTCATTTAGCTCAAAGGAGAGGATAAAGTATACACTCGTATATTAATAAAATCACAGTCCCAGCATCGCACATAAACAGAAGACATTAGAAAAAGGAGAATAGAAGAACTAGATACACGTTGTCATTAACCACAGCCTTCTTAATGCCTCTGTACGGTGCTGTCCTCTTGTGGGTTATGTGGGTAATATTGTTCCAAACATAACGCTGTGTAAATGCCTGAGCTGGCCTCCTGAAGTATGGCAATTTTGTAATACTGGTAGTTCAACTATTAGCCACGATCGCGCTCCGAATACCTTTAAACACTGCCAGCTGGATCGCCTCCCTCTTGGCTACTTTAAACTGCCTACTCATTCAACACCCATAGAACACTGCCATCGTAGTACATTACGATGGCAGTGCATAGGCGTACAAGATAAAGATTAATTCACTGATAGGTCGCAGCACCACCTACTGTGATTGGGGCGGAAGATTCTTAATTTTGCAGGCTGGCTTAATATAGAGATTAACGGACGTGAATGCATTACAATAAGTTAGTAGTTTTGTTATTCAATCATCATAAAGTATATAATATTGATCTTGACACTTACTGGCTTATTATCAATATAAAAGAAAACAAACAATACATTGTGGTTGGGGTGATTGTTTTAGGGATGAGGACAAAGAGTCATAAAGATACCCATACATTTAGGAGAAAGTAGGCTATATGTTCTTTGCTGAACATCTTGTTTATAATGTAATTATAACTAAGTAGTTCACCATGTAACGATTTATCACTTTGTGTAAGATGTAATAGTCACTTACTGAACGAGTTTGCACCACTCGTCTTGAATGAAATATGGCTTGGAAGGTGATTTGTTTAAGGCCATTCAGGCAAAAATAGTGATGGATGTAACGGTAACGTTAAATGATAATAATAAACAAGAAGTTCCGTGAAGAACTATACAGCCTACTTTTCATGCCAATGATTATTCTACAGAATATGAACCTATCTAGAATAATGACGAAATTAAGTTGCTAATATCGAAATTTCCAATTAGTTCGAAATACTGTATACCTGGCATAATGTATCCTATTAGAGCACTACAGTTGACAGCCCTGATGACTGAATATATTCTTAGTTCCGTCTCTTAAGGTACAAAATACAAAATTTGGTTGAAGTCCAATGAATAGCAAGGACGTTACATGCAGTTAAACATTGGATCTACCAGCGCGCGTAAAATCATGTTGGCAACAATGTCATGCATGTATTGGTCAGAAATAATCTGAAATAATATGATCTATTGTTGTGCCAATTTTGAATGAAATCCATTAGTTAGTATAGAAGTTACATGCATTTTAAAATTGGACCTATCAGCAGGCTTAGAATCATGTTGGCGGCACTGACGTATATTAGTTACTCCAAATTCGTCTAGAATGCCAGGTAGTATACGTGTGCAAAGTTTAGAGCTATTGGCTTGCATACTTTCTGATATATTGATATTAGGGTAACAAAAATAGGGACAGCACATATTAACAGTTGGCAGCACTGGTTGCTCCTTAGAATACGCATAGTCATATCTGTTATGGTACACATAGCACATACGAAATTTGGTTGAAATCCAAATGATAGTATGGAAGTTACATGTATTTAAAGTTGGACCTGTCAGCAGGCTTAGAATCATGTTGGTAGCACTGACGTATATATGTTACTCCAAATTAATATAGAATGTCAGGTACTATACGTGTGCATAGTTTAAAGCTGTCGGCTTGCATACTTTCTGATATATTGGTATTTGGATAAAAAAATTGGAGCATTTATTTACAGTTGGCAGCCCTGGAAGGTCTTAAGAATACGCTTAGTCATATCTGGTTATGTACACATACAACATACGAAATTTGGTTGAATTCCAATTGATAGTATAGAAGTTATATGCATTTAAAAATTGGACCTATCAGGAGGCTTATAATCTTTTTGGCAACACTGACATGTTTAGCCTCCTGGAAATTAAACTGAAATATTATGATCTGTACGTGTGCCAATTTTGAAATCGCTCCCATTCATACTTTCCAAGATATCCAACATGGAGCTCAAATTTCAATTGCGATTTTTTAGCAGTTGGTAGCACTGACATCATTTTCAAATATGGCCGTGAGATATTCAGGTATAGATCTTTACTCCTACCAAATTTTGTTTCGATTGCTGCAGCCGTTTAGGAGTTGATAGGGGGGGACACACACACAGCCAGCCAGACAGACAGAAGGACAGACAGACAGACAGACAGACACACATTTGCCCGATCTCATAAGTCTACTTTTTCCTCATTTTTGCAAAATGTGAAAAGTAGGCTAATAATATTATGGGTCGGCAACAGTAAAGTAATAGGCATTGTTGGCCTAAATAGTGTTCAAATAGTGTCATGTCTAATGTAAAGATACTGTATTTGGTAAACAGTAAGAGTATAACGTGAAATATAAGGAAATACGAGAGCTTTTTCAGTGTCAGTGGAATATGAATGAATATTTGATAATGGTCAATCCTTAGGATTATGTTTGAGGACCATTAAAGTAAAGTAAGCCAGTAAATTTTATTACATTTGTGTTAGGAGCTATGTAAAGCTTTGGCTTAAGTGGTATGACAGAGAACGCGGGTGCCTTAATAATGGAGTCATATATGTGAAGTATTGTTTGAGCCGCATGTAAGCGTGCAGAATTAACGTAGAATCCAGTGATTTACGTAATAAATATAGCGGGGACAACTAGTATAGCTTGCACGTTAGGTGAGAAGTTGGCCAAATCTACGAGTAGTATCGCCCTTGAGCATACTGTATTATTTCGCAGCGAATTGGATAGAGCCTGTCTGTATCCAACGCTTGCTTGAATTATGCCACTATTGACGTCCGTCGAGACGCTGTGAGCATGTGTGTGTTAATGACCCACCCTGTGAGATGAGGATCATATTCGTCGTTTAGGAACGCAGGTTTCCTTATATTTTATTGACAGCTGCTGGTGAAAATCGTGGATTTTCACTATGATGCGCGTCTAAAGCCACCAATTGTCACCATAGAACGGCAAGACTATCACTAGAATGCCATCCCAGCCATGAATGTTAATTAAGGAGCCAGTTTGAGCCCAAGACACTATAAGGATAGATGTTAAATATTTAAATGACTCAATTATTTAGGAGCCACACTCAGTGTTACTCCAGTCTGCACTTTGTAAACAAACCTGACCTTGATCTTGACAGAGTGAGAGAGAGGGGAATGGTAGACCATTTCTGTAGCGGCCATCTTGGAGAGCCGGCTGGAACGAATTTTATTGCCTGCTAAGGGGGAGGAAGGTCGTCCGACCGGTCCCTCGTAAATTAGAGTCACACTTGGACACTGAGAAATCTCGATATTTAAATATGCAAGTAAGATATGATTATTTTGATGATGCCAATTGAATTAAACGGTGGGTTGCAACTCACATACGTTGTTGAATCATAGAAATCAGATAATATTTGGCTCAATTATTCTCTGAGGAGAAAAGCTGAACCAAAATAATGTAGGCATATTCTTTTAGAGTACATTTTGCCATTCCTGCTAATTTATGCAGACGGGTATGTGTTTTTCCCAGAACATGACACATTTTTAACGATGATAAGCCCGACAAGACCCAGAAAATCGTTATATGGTGAAACTATAAAATTAAGTACCACTTTTCCTAAGGCGTTCATATGGTTGGAAGGAGGGAAGATGATTCACGCAACACAACAAATATCTGTTAATGATTGCAGAAAGTAATGAATTCATGTTAAATCAAGGTAAATGCTATAAGAAATGAAATAATGTTTTATTAGTATCATTTTTATGTGATATGTGATTTTTGTGTTATGATACTCCCATTACCTAAAATTGTGTCAGTTGATGAACACTATGAAAACCCATGGAAGTCTGAAAATATCATTGACAGGATGTTAGAATTAGATTTGAGTGCAATGTAGCACTATTTTTAGAAGAAAGCTCACAGAACAACCCTATTTTATTTGTGGGAATTAAATGTAATTTGTCCTTTGTTTTATATTTGTTGTGTAGCCATTGATTTTAGACCAGTAAATGTGTTATTTTTAGAAATATGTTGTGTATTTCCTGTAGAGTAGTTACCTGGTAGACTCAAATCCTGAGCATGTGGTCGTATGGTGGGCAGGAACGTCCCATACCTCGAAAGACCGTGAGTTAGTTGGGATACGAACACATGGTCCACATGATGACAATCGGGTACAGTACCTTCTGCGTTACGACCTTTGCGGTATGGGGACGTGCGTTATCATGAAGCAGCAGCACCCCTTCCTTGTCGCAGTTTTCCCGGAGGTTTTGCCTTAATTGCACGCCGCAATTTCACCAATATTGCGCAGTACAGTTCCCCAGTGACGGAGATACCAGATTTCTTGAAATCAGTAACATTAATGGGCCCCGTAATCAAAGAACAGGGCGAGCATCACCTTTCCAGCGGATGGTTGGCTCTTGAACTTTCTGAAACGAGGGGACGACGGGTAACACCACTGATCGTCGACGCTTTGGATTCCGTTTCCCAGTGGTGGCACCAGATTTCGTCGTCTCCAACAAACCGCTCCAGGAACGTGTCGCCTTCATCATTGAAACGCATCAGGAGCTGCAGGCAAACAGCCATCCGGTGTGCTTTGTGTTCGGCATTCAACGCCTGGGGTATTCACTGGCTGCAGACCTCCGGTAGCAACGACCTTAAAACGGGAACATTTTTGATCACCCGTTTCATTTGTTGTTTGCTGTGATCAATAATCAGTAAAATTTACTTTAGTAGTTCAGAATTTGTCGCATTTGGCCAATCAGCGTCCTAAGACATGAGAGAGAAGCTGGTATTCAGAAAGGTGTAAGGCAAGGCTGCAACTTATCACCCATACTTTTCAATCTTTACATTGAACAAGCAATGAAGGAAATTTGAGAAAAATTTAAAGTGGGAGTGAGGATTTAAGGAGAAATAATTTCAACTCTGAGCTTTGCTGATGACATTGTCATCTTAGCCGCCACGCCTGAGGATTTGAATGAGTTTTTGAATGGTATGGACTCCGTCTTCAGGAAAGAATACATGATGAAAATTAATAAATGTAAAACAAAGATACAGGAATGCAGCCGAAATAAATCAGAAACCTCTATGGACATAAAATTGGCAGGTGAAAAGCTGCAGGAAGTAGGAGACGTCTGTTACTTAGAAAGCAAAATAACCAGTGATGGACGAAGCAAAGAGGATATAAAAAGTAGGTTGGCTCAGGCAGGGAAAGCATTTCTACAAAAAAGGGATCTGTTGACATCGAATATAGATTTAGGTATTATTATGTCATTTTTGAAAGCCTTTGTCTGGAGCGTGGCGCTCTATGGAAGTGAAACCTGGACTATTGGTGCAGCAGAAAAGAGGAGAATTGAAGCATTTGAAATGTGGTTTTACAGGAAAATGATGAAGATCAGATGGGTAGATAGGGTTACAAACGAAGAGGTATTAAGACGAGTGGGAGAGGAGAGATGTTTCTGGCGACAGCTAATGAAGAGAAGAGATAGGTTGGTAGGACACATACTAAGACACCCAGGAATAGCAAGCTTAGTTATGGAAAGAAGGGCTGAGGACAAGAACTGTAGGGGTAGACCAAGGTTAGAATATGTTAAACAGATTGCCTCGGATGTAGGGTGTGGTAGGTATGTACAGATGAAACGATTAGCTCGGGTCAGGGAGGCATGGAGAGCTGCATCAAACCAGTCAAAAGACTGAAGACTCAAACAACAAGACATAGGTACGATTATTTTTGGCTGTCATTCCTGATGTCTGGATTCGATTCTTAGCTCTGATAAGAAATGTAATTATGACCTTAGGGTTGCAACGTAATTTACTGACCTTCATGGCGTTAAACTGTGTTATTGTGATGACTACAGTAGTGCGAGTATATTTTTAATTGATTAATATTAGGAAGGAGGAGGCCGTGACTCTAGATTATAAACCATCCAGGCATTTTCCTGGTGTCGAAGTGGGGAAACCACGGAAGAATCACATCTAAAGTATCTTAAGGAAGGAAAGCTTTTAGTTTTACGTGACCGTTAATCATGTGATCGTGAGCCACGGGACCTCCTTTTTACGTGGAATCCGAACCACAGGACATGCCATTTCACTTCGAAATTCTCATATGCATTGACCGGGAATCGAACCCGGTCCACCTTGGTGAGAGGCCATCAGCTTGACCGCTGCGCCACCACGCCCCCCTAAGGTATCTTGTTAGGCCAATGTACCTGCACTGGAGTGCAGCAGTTGCCCACATCTGGTGGTTACTGGACAACACTCAGCTCCATACAATGCTACAGGTCTGATCACAGTGGGATATATTTCGGATTTCAGCCATATTGGAATTTTACGATCAAATAAGACTCCTCCATTTAGCCTGAGCGGTATTTGTTCCAAATACACGGAACTGAAATGGTCACAATGCCCAAATCCCTAATCAAACTACAACAAAAGATGATTCAATGCAGACTAAAGTCTGTATTATTAAAATTCTAGTTGATCCCACTAACATACGGCTGGGGTAGTGGTTTCATTTGAGGGATTGGACATCGTGGTTACGTGACGAGTCTGGTATCAAAACAACACACATCACTTCAACAAAACTTTTCAGGAGACACATAAAACTGAATAAGTACTTTGTTTACTATCATATAAATATGCCTCATTTGTGAAAGTTGTGGATGAATATTACCCAAAAGTTTTGTTTTCCTTTCTATAAGCGGATTAATATTTGATGTGTCTTTGTTTGAAAACTTGCTGATGTATCTTGTTGCGCAACTCAGTAATCGTATGTATCTTTTTGTGAGAATAAAATAATCACTCTTCACAAGTATAAAGTCGATTTAACACACCAATACAATTATAAGCACACCGGCACCAACAGAACAGAATTGCATCAACAGTACACATAGAGCGCCCTTTCAGATGATGCGCTGATCGATACGCAATAGACCCTGCCAAGGTGTGTCTTGTTTTGATATTCATTCATCTGCTTGTCTTATTTTGAAACCAACCGACTACTTCAGCATTTAAAAACACCATGATGTGTCCTGTTTTGAATACCTTTCTCTTCCCACATGTGAAGAGGGCATTGAGGACTTGTTAAATCAGCCGTAATCTCAAAATCGTAAACAATTGTGATGTATCTAGTTTTGATACCAGACGACTCATTTAGCCCTGTGTACTTATTTGTTTGTTTGTTGGTTGGTTGGTTGGTTGAATTGTCTGATAACCTGTGTTATTGTTGTGTTTGTAGTGGTGGGTGTGTGTATTTGAAAACAAACCAGGTGAGGATTGGGAATAAAGTGGCCGTGGTCATAAGTTGGGAACCATCCCAGCATGTGACTGGAGTAAAAGTGGAAAACCACGGAAAACCACTTCCAGGACGGCTGAGGTGGGAATGGTACCCACCTCTTTCCACTTTTTCCCACTTTTCCTCTGGTAAAATTAAGGTGGCTGCCTTCTACCCAACTTTCAGCCCCTATTATAAATGCACAAACTATTACTGCCATTACAGTGACACAGGTTATCAGACAGTTCTCATATATCGCAAACCCCTAAATGAATCAACAACAATACTGAAGGCTACGTCGATTTTTAGTCAGCATATGTCGGCTATATTATTATTAATGAAAATGAGAATCCATAGCCTGCTTCCAGTCGACCGACCGGGTCAGGGAATGGATTGAATGAATCCCCCCTCTAGTAGAGCCCTGCGCGGATAGACAAAACGTCATCCGCATCCGCCCCGCATCCACACGGCTGTTATCCACATCCGCCCCGCATCCGCATGACTTTTATCCGTATCCGCCCCGCATCCACGCGACTTTGATCCACACGTTTGTTATCCGAATCTACTGGCATTACAATAATATTTCCAATGTGTTGATTTATACTTTATCTTTTAGACATTTGATGATGTATAAACTTGCTGACATGTTGTTTTAAGGGGCCTAACATCTAGGTTATCGGCCCCTAATGATCTGGGTGATAGCGATAATGATAATGAAATGGAAACCAGAACGAAAAGTATATGAGACAAAAATTACGTACAAGAAGGAACTCAGATGGAAACAACTCACAATATGGTCTTACAAAATGGAATTTAGAACGAAAAGATTCACTAAAAGAATAGATTGAAAAAAGAAAAAAAAACACAAAACGTAGGCGAGATTCAAAATACGTACAAAATGCAATGTAGCGTCGAAATACTTACAAAATGGAACTGAAATTCAAAATACGTACAAAATGCAAATGAGATCGAAAACACGTACAAAAAGCAATTGAGGTTCAAAATACTTACAAAATGCAATTGAAATTGAAAATACACAATGCAATTCAGATTGAAATATCCCAGTTCCAATCCAAATTATTCGCAAAGTGCAATTGAAATTCAAAATACTTACAAAATGCAATTAAAATTGAAAATGCTTACAAAATGAACGGTAGATTCAAACGACTCATGTGGATTGACAATACTTACGAAATGCAATTTAGATTGAAAATACTTGACAAAATGTAATTTAGATTCAAAATACCCACAAAATGCAATTGAGAATCAAAATATGTGCAAAATGCCCAGAAAACAAAATGCAATTTAGATTCAAAATTCGTGCAAAATTCGGTTTTGGTTGAAAATACTTACAAAATGCAATTGAAATTCAAAATACTCACAGAGGTCCCTCCACCATATTGAAAGACTTACTAAAAAGCAATTCAGATTGTCAATCTTTACAAAATGCAATTGAGGTTGAAAACAATCGCGAGATGTAAATTAGATCGAAAAAAACTTACAAAATGCAACGTAGATTAAAAAATGCCTTAAAAAATCGCTAAAAGGGAATTTAGATACACGGTGAACCAAGTAACAAAAACAGTGCGGGAATCTTAAAGAGAAAAGGAAATATAAGGAAAAGAGGAGAGGAATGGAGAGGAGAGGAGAGGGGAGAGAGGAGAGGGTCCGCCCCAAATGCAAGGGACAAAAGGGGAAAACGGACCCAGCTCAGGAATCCCTCGGGGTCGCCAACTTCCGAACTCACCAGCCGTGAGCCCCTGAGGGTGTAGCATTATCTAGGATGCACCAGAAGGGGTGGGGCTACATACACCCGGCCTCCTTAAGGGCCTTGAGCACAAGGCAGGAGGTAAAAGGAAAAGAAAATGAAGGCTGACCCCTCACAGAAGGAGGGTATCAGGAAAGATGAGACAAGGGCCAATTAAGGCGGGAAAGTGAAAATTAGACATTTGAGCAGAAAGTCGAACCCTTAGGCTATGTGTGTCATGGGCAACGTCTAAAATGAATGTTATGCAGCCAGAATTGCAACCGTTTTCTGTTCGGAGGGTTGATTGTGCTTAATGACAGAATTTGAATGGGATTAGCGTAAATCATCATCTTACATTTGCCATGAAAAAACATAACGAAAAAATATGATATGTCTTGAACATCCGGGCCCTAGTAAGGGATAGAGGAGGAATTGTGCGCACTTAAGCAAGAATCGGTCTTGTGATGGTCTCATAATAGGTAACACAAATGCAGTTATGAATATGGGAGCCTTAGTAACTCCATATTCGATGTGCAGAAACAAATTTAATTCAAAATTAATTTTGGTGGACTATAATTCGAAATCTCGCAAATGTGCATTTGCGCACGATTACCCACCCTGCAGGGTAATCATGCGCACGGGTTGGGAAATTATGCGCATCGGATGAGTGTTGGAAAGCCATAATAATATAATGTGAATTGGCTGAAACTTGCACTGAGAATTAATATTAGAATTTTCAAATGCATTTTATAATAGCATAACAATGCAATGATACTAAAATTCTGCAGTTTTGGATATTAGAATAAAATATCTTCGTTTCGTCAGCATTAAAGGAGGCAATCCTATTTAGGCTTGTTGCTTCAGGTCGTCTCAACGTTAATGCAGGATATCTCTTCAAGACCTCATACAACCAATATTTGCCTGCTAGACTTTTAACTTTATGGAAATTATGGGGAATCTTATTCTCCTCTGCAAACTTGAACTCTAACCGTCTGACAAGCTTGGTGGGCGCTAAGCCGTAAAATAATTTTGCCAATGTCAAAAGGTATTCGGATAATTATGACTCCATTTCGTTGGTAAAAACGGCTTTATGGAGTAGATGAGGTGGAGCAAGACAATTTTGCAGCAACTGCTTTCGTAGAGTTGACTCTGGAATGTTGAAATTTCTTCCCACTTCTCTTATTTTCCTCCCATCATCCCTAATTGCACGTAGAGCTTTCTGCACATTTTCTGCTGGGTAGGAGTTTTTCTCCGTTTTCCGCGTACATTTTCTTGGCATCTGGAGAACAAACATGAAATATTTTGCCATTAATGTCGCGTTGTATTTACTTGTATCATATGTACTGCGCACCATTACCCCACTCTGCTTTTAAAACGTAACTCACTGAATCCCGGCAAACTAATCTATTATATTGAAAAATAAATACATGCAAAACCACTGTAAACACTGGCATTTAAAACTACATTTAATTTTAAATAATAGAATCACAACTGTAGGCTTATCTTCTTATTTGCTGGCTACAGAAAATAACATGCAACGTGTTAAGTTTCTTCTTCCAAGCCTCACGGTTACCACATAGCAACTGGCATCATGCTGACTATCCCTATCTGATAGGTACGATGACAGCTTGAGGGTAGGAGTGAACTGAGTTGCTAGTTGTACCACCAACTCGAAAAAAATAGGTGCGCACGATTACCCGCTGCGCACATTACTCAACTTTCCCCATGATATTCAACAAGTTCGGATTGTATTCTAAAAACTATCCGCAAATTTACTCCAAGCATTATCAGCAGCTTATCCTCTATCCGCAAAGCCATGCAAAGTATATCCGCATGGCGAAAAATGTTGCGGATATCCGCGGATAAAACCGCGGATATCCACATCCATGCAGGGCTTTACCCTCTAGTGGCGAGGATATGAACTGTGCCAGCTGCCGAAGCCTATCGCACTCCCCTGTGGCAATGATTAAATGAATAACAAATTAAATGAAATGACAGTAGAGAGTGTTGCTGGAATGAAATTTGTGACAAGGAAAACGGGAGTATCCGGAGAAAAACCTGTCTGCCTCCGCTTTGTCCAGCACAAATCTCACATGGAGTGACCGGGATTTGAACCAAGCATAATAATTATTATAATAATGGCATGTGGGAAGTATACAAAGCCAAAATTAAGAATTTCACGGGTTTAAGAGTCATCCTACATCCCGGATCCAGGCGCCATGGACTGAAGAGAGGAGGGGAATGCAGAGCGATAGAATGAAGGCGTATTGGGCAAAAATAAAGATCCAGAAGCTGAAATCAAATTAACGTGGCCCACAGTCGGCCTAAACGACAGAAGAAGAAGAAGGGGAATGGCGTATGTTATCCGTAGAGCCCTGGCTCTTATGGCAGTTCCAATTCAACGCCCATAGGCGATCCACGCGTCGCGATGAGGATGAAAAGAATTACGAAGAGGTTACAAACACTCAGTCCAAGCCAGGGGAATTAAAATACGAAGTTAGAATTTAATGACTGGGTCGGTAATCGAACCAGGGGCCTTGTTGATGTAAGGCTAGCGTTCTACCAACTTAGCCATGAAGTCAAAAACATCTTGGCTGATTCTTGGAAATGCGGTGAAGCTGCTATTATAACACTATCTTCATAATACTAGTTTCACAATCTATAAACATAGCTCCACTTCATCAAACGGTTCATTAAAGACGCTCTCGCGGCACGTTTTATAAACTAACTTGTAATGTTTCATACTGTGATAAAGAGGGAAACTAGGTCAGCTGCTAGATAGCTTCTTCCAAGAACCAGGCTCGGCGTATTATGATTTTTATTATATCATTGATAGCACTTTTCAGCTGCGAAGCTGAGTGCTTCAACCCTGGCTGGCCCTCTCCAATCAGGAGCTGCAAGATGGGAAATCAAAGGTTTGAATTCCAGCTTGACGGTGACCACCTGGATTGAAATTGTCCCCGGTGCTTTACTACTCACTGCAGGTAATTACGAGAAAGGTACATCCAGGGGCACCTTCCTCAAATTCATGTAATGTTACTCAAACTTCAGACGTATGTGCGTGGAGGAAAATACTGCAATATTCTTCACAGAAATAGTCATCACATTGTTACACACGAGGGCTGAAAAATATGTCGCATTTGGATATCATATTTTGCGAGTTTTCTCTAAAGAACACGATTTGTTATCACTACGTTCTTCCGATATGTGTAGGATTTCATTTCTCTAGACCACTTAAGATGTTCTCCAAAACCTACACACGAGAGAGGAACGTGGAAAACACATTCAGTGTTATTCATGATATCCATGCATCTTAACATTTGCACGTGTAGCAGAAGACAAATAGTGGTTTCTACAGGATGTTCCTCAAATGCTCAGCAAAGTTAATCATGTTTGTAGTTGGGATCAAACGCAATCAATGGAAATAATACAACAGTTATCAGCTGCTTCTCCAAATATCTACATAGCCTATGTGTTGTTGACTTTAAGGGCTATTTCTTGAGAAGCCATCCCGAGACTACAAAAAGATGTGTCTCTAATGCCTCCCATTTCAGTGTACCTTTTCAAGGATATTTATATATAAATTATTCGGTATATGTTTGGTTTGCTTTCTCACAAGATCCTCATTTGGATACCACTAGATGAGCCTCTGGATTTTGGATATCAAAAGGGGTCTATTTCACTTATCTCAACTAATATTTCAGTATCTCACTGCCAATTCCAAAACTTAGGGTTAAATCTGGATGACCAATTATTGTGTCTCCGTTCTTTGGGCTCATGTGAAGAGCATGGTCCATGAGCCGGCAGGAAATCCATTCCATCTGATAATTAAGGCACAATACTAACTTGTCAATCACGATATCGTGTTGCAGAGGCTAGCGTAGTAGGTTGTCTCTGCTGAGGTCCAGGTTTGGTTCCTAGCACTGACATGTAATTTAATTCTGGCCTGAGGGTTGGAAAAGGGCACATGCAGCCCCAGAAGACAACACTTCAAAGTGATGGGCGTACCTCAGCCACCGTATAGCGCACGTGGTTTCTCATGCTTTGCAAATTATAGTCCAGGCAAATGCCGCAATTGCACATATACCGTAACACAGGTTATCAGCACACCTAAAGACATGAGGTTGATGATATGATGTCCAATTTCCAAAATGACACAACCAAAACAACTCAGGCTGCGAACTCTTTGTAGGAAAGGTGCATAAACCCTGAATAAGGGTCGGGCCTTATCTCTTGCTGACCTTTAAATAAGCCAGCTGAGAATCACGGAGGATTGTGGGAAGCTTCCTATTCTATTCTCAGACCTCCAATTTAATGTTCTACACAGAGATATGTCAGAAGATGCCGACTCATAGAGCATTTGGGACGTTTACGGAACCAATGCGGGGAACTGATGGGTGCAGGTACCCAAAACGTTCATAAATTCAGGGTCCATTTATGGTAAGACTATTGTTTGTGTTGATGGGCTGCTTCATAATGGAACGTGTTGGTTCCATTGACAACTGTTTGCTCCATCTTGAAGAAGTAACGACCATTACAGCTATAGTTACTCGTTTTAAAAAAGTAACTTCGTTACCCTCTCGTTAGCCTCTCAGTGGCTTCGGTGGCGTAGTTGGTAGCAAGCTGAACTGCTGTGCCCAAGATAGCGGGTTCAAACCCGGCCGAAGTCGTCGAATATTTGAAGAGCGTTAAAATACTTCAGCATTCATTCCTTCGGAGGGGAAGTAAAACTGGCGGTCCCATGTCATAGATTTGTGGCATGCAAAAGATCCTTCCACTAATTAAACTAGTGTGAAGCAAAATTTCTAGGTTACATTTCGTTGAAGCGCTCTATCAAAGTTCCAACATTAACCACTAGGTATCAGTGGCATCTGGTAGCGAAAGTTGCAACTACTTGAAGTTGAACTGAACTTGTAGCTCACCCCATGGGTGTCTCCTTGAAGCAGCTCTTGAAACATGTCCTCGGACACTCCCGGCACTAAAAGCTAAACGCCAAATAAATAAATAAATAAATAAATAAATAAATTTTATATCTCAGAAACATTATAGCGTACCAGAAGCAGAGGGCGAAACCGTATATAGTGACCTTGTAGACTTCCAAAAATCTTACGATTCCATCGACAGTGAGTCGTTGCTCAATATTTTGGAAGAGTTTGGCCTGGACAGGAAAACCCTAGCCCTCATAAAGGAGACGCTCACGAATACGTCCTCTAAAGTTAGATTCATGGGCGAACTGTCTGAACCATTTGAGATCAGACCGACAGCAGTGGCTCAGCTGGCTAAGGCACAGCGTTTGGTCATGGGACCAAGCTCTCTGCTGACTCGGTAGACGCGTGGGTTCGAGCCCCACCGTGGGCCGTCCTTGAAATGGTTTTCCGTGGTTTCCCATTTTCAACACCAGGCAAATGCTGGGACGGTACCTTCTGATAGGCCACGGCCGATTCCTTCCACATCCTTGCCCAGTTTCATTCATCTTCATCCATTCCATCTCTCATCCCGACGCGCAGGTCGCCCACGGGCGTCGAATAGAAAGACCTGCACTCGGCTTCTGAGGAGGCCACACGACAAAAAAAAAAAAAAAAGAGATCAGAACAGGGGTCCGGCAGGGGGATGGTCTCTTCCCCCTGTTGTTCAACTGTGCACTTGAAAAAGTTAAGAGAGAATGGAATGCGAAAACACGAGGGGGAATACGTCTAGGAACAAAAAACAAAGGAATCACGATTAAGTGTTTGGCCTTTGCTGACGACTTGGCGCTACTCGCAGAAACATGGGAGGAATCCAAAGAACAAGTCACAGAATTACAAGAGATGGCGGGGAAAATAGGACTTAAAATTTCCTTTGAAAAAAACGAAAATTATGTCAAATATTTTGGATGTGCCCAAGAGAGTTACAGTAGGAGCTAATAAAATCGAGGTGGTTAATAGTTTCAAATATTTCGGAGAATGGATCGACTGGAATAACCTTGAAGGAAAAACAATGGAGGCGAGAAGAATCAAAATGGAACTAGCCTTCCAGAAAACCAAAAATACATACAATAAGAGAACCCTCTCCTGGAACACCAAAATCAGGCATTATAACACCGTAATTAAGCCAGAGGCATTCTTTGCAGCAGAAACACTAGTCTTGAGGAGACAAGGGCAAATGGAAAAATTGGAAATCAAAGAGAGAAAACTTTTGAGGGAGATCATAGGTCCTAAATTCCAAAATAACAAACAAGTTTTCTATAGGAACGACACCCTGTATGTGAAGTCGGAGAGAATTTCAGATACCATACGGAAAAGGAGGATTGATTTCTATGGACACATCTACCGGATGAATCCTGCCCGATTAACCAAGAAATCTTTGACTTCTTTTCCAAAAAGAAGATCAAACGTAATTGGTTAACGGAAGTGGAAAAGGACCTGCGAGAGCTTCAGATTACTGAAATCATGTTGATGAATGGTACAGCCAAAACCGTGACCAAAGACAACACCAAGAAGTTCCAAGCCAGAGCCATCTCCAGAAAACCGATGCAGATATCACAAGAGGAAAGAAAGAGGAGATCAGAGAGAATGAAGAAGTATTGGGAGAAAAGGAGAGCACAAGCATCTAAGAAGTGATTGATCTGACGTACCCCAAAGTGGGTGATTCGAGAAGAAGAAGAAGAAGGAGAAATAAATAAATAAATAAATAAATAAATAAAAATAAATAATAAAGAGTACAAGTAACTGTTACTAGTTACACGACACTCCCTTGCGTGTTACACAAACAAGTGAAGGCACATTTCTATACAATTACGTGTAGACACGTGTATTAAGGTCACAAATAATGCACAGTGGCAACAACAACATCTGTAGGCTTAATTTGAAGCAACTTACATTATCTCGAATAGCTGACAAAGTTTCCTCCAGAGGTTCGGCGTTATTGGCCAACACGTAACATCTAATCATTATTCCTTGAGGATACGACAAAACGGGACTACAGTGTAGAAAATACATTAAGAATGAGCACCCATCTGAATCGTGGTGAATATTCACGCCAGGGGTGTCCAATTTCCAAATAGCCTATGAGTAACAAATCCAATGATAGAATTTTAAGCCCTGGACGATAATTTTGATGGAAATATTTTGAAATTTGTATTTTAACTTAAGAAATTGTTTAGAATTAGAGAATAAAACGTTAATAGTTAGCATATGTTATAGTATAATGTGCATTAACAGTACACATTTTTATTTACAGGATGTTTTAGTGTTTTACATACCTCTCTAAAATGTAGCACAAGAGTTTAATTTATAAATCTACCTGCTCTTTATGAACAACTTTAATTATTAAAATAATTCAAACTCATTGTTGACTATAATTAAAATAATATTTTTAAAAATATACACGGGTTTGTGAGACTAACGACGAAACAGACAGTGCTGCGGGGTTAATCAATCATTATCTATTCCAACTTCTGCTCAATTATTCTTTATTCCTACATCGGACTATAAAACAAAGTGCAATCGCTCTTAATTGCTAAGAAGCACAGCAAGCCAAAAAACATCTACATCAAAGATGTAGCATTAATTTTCTACTCATTAATATTCCATTTTTATTCTGAGTAACATAAACAAATCATTTGTGCAATAGCCTAAATGTTTCATAGGCTAATGAAAGCCATAGTATTTTTTATTGTGTAATATACATTACCAGCACACGGTTTACAGTATTTAGAATTTCGAGTGTGACTCTAAACTGTAGCTCAAATGTTCAACTTATAAATCTACCAGCTTGTTGTATCGTTCTGTAAGACCAAATTCTGAAACAATTAGCATTATCCATGATAAAATAGTAGATCATGATATTAATCAGTATATGATCCAGTTCAAAGAAGAATAGTCTAAAGATATTTACATCCAGAAAATGAAACTCACAAGTGGTGATAATTTCATGCATACCTTTGGAACTAGGGCAAATACCCCAATAATTATT
Organism: Meconema thalassinum; assembly: GCA_946902985.2. Taxonomy (NCBI): domain Eukaryota; kingdom Metazoa; phylum Arthropoda; class Insecta; order Orthoptera; family Tettigoniidae; genus Meconema; species Meconema thalassinum. The sequence continues at coordinate 1,763,668,001 of OX336388.2, forward strand.
TCTGTAAAATATACCTTAAGGTTAGCTGTAAAAAATTTGAACATATTTTGAAATGTCATTTTTAATCTGGTAAGTTGTATCTCCGCCCATATAAGACAATTTCTATTCAGTCCAAGGTTTTCGAGATATTTCAAGGTCAACTGTAGCGCAGCATTACTGCTTCTTTTAAAAGCTCTATGAAAAGACTCACAGTGTACTTCTCCACGACCTTCCCATCCCAACCATCCTTGGGATAAAAATAAGCTTTCCTCACTTTGTGATGTATTGCATTTACCAACAACTTTCCTTTAGGGCATGAGACCAGCTCATGTCGGAGGGTTTAGATCTCGCCAGAGACTGAAAAGCGGTAGAGAGTTGTGATGGAACAACGGCTGTTTTAATGTCTGAACTGCTGAGATGTTGCAAGACATCTTCAGAAAGTTGGTAAAATTTGAGCATTAAAGGCCATTTCAATTCCTTACCCTTCAATTACTTAAGAGGTACATATGAGAACGGAACGATTCCCTACCTCTAAAGGCTTGTATTCTCCAGGTCTTAATGACGTCATCATATCTAAGCTCTCTTTTGCTCCTTAACATATGTCTAGTACTGAGAGAAATGACTTGTGATGATGGTGATTGTTATTTTAAGGGACCTCCCATCTACTGTAGGTTATCGACCCCTACTGAGAAATGTGGCCGCCAAGAACGCAGTGCCTCGTAGTTTGATTGAGATTGCTTTCCCAAAAACATTGCTCTGAAACATAGAACAAAATAAAACAACACAGTGACTGGTGCCTCAGGATTAAGAAAGCCGACCCCGCGTAACGGGAAAAGGCGAGGAAGAAGAAGAAGTGAGTATTAATAACGACTTAATGAGAAAATAAGGGAACAGTTACGAAAACACGAAAGTCACTCGGACATTGTCTGCTGAGCGGGCCTATGTTTTCCACCATCAATTAGTAAGGTGGTTGCCATGGCAATAAGAGCAAGGCTGTGTGGAGTTTCCACCACTCTCCTCTTGACCTCGTCCGAAGGAACAACTGAACCCTGAGCATTGCAAAAATAATGTGAAGTTTTGAAGCCATTTTTTTCCAGTGTTGTCTATACAAACTGTTAGTTGTAACTCTTCAGTCGGTCAACACAAGTTTGCCCAAATGACTGGACGGAGGTACAATGTATATAGAAAAGAATAAAATAAAATAAATCAATAACTAATAATCACTGCTGAAAATACATGTATTAGTTATCATCATCATCGTTAGTCGTTTTACTCATTGCTGAGCGTCGTGACCCCATCCTCAGTTAGTTAAAACCACCATTAAATAATGGGCAAAATAGGATTACGTGTTTTGACTGTCAAGTGGTCATCATCAGATCTTGATCTATTTGTACTTTTAATAGTTGACCAGCTCGTGGTATAGCGGCTAGTGTTCTTGACTGTCGCCCTGGAGGTACGGGTTCGATTCCCGGTTCTGCTAAGAAATTTAATTCTGGTTATAGGGCTGTAACGGGGTACACTACGCCTCGTGAGGGAAAACTGAGAAGAGGTGGGTTCGATTCCCACCGCAACCATCCTGGAAGTTGTTTTCCGTGGTTTCCCACATCCACTCCAGGCAAATTCCGAGATGGTTCCTAACTTAAGTCCACGGCCACCTCCTCCCTAATGCTCACATGCATTACTACAAATACACACACTAGTACATACACCACAGAGAGACAAGTTATCAGACAAATTGAACACCCACCCAAGTACACGAGGCTAAATGACCTCGATGTTCAAGCCCCTTAAATTAAACAACAACTAAAACTAACAAACTTCTTATAATAAATTTATTAGAGCACAACATATACAATTGAATTAAACATTACTTACCTTTTTCTCGAACATCACAGAAAGAAAACAGAAATTTGACTGGACTTTTACAGCACAGACGCGACGACCACCGACAAGTGGAAACAGCCAACTACGAATTAAGACACATAACGACCAGATTAGCTGAGCACGGATTTCACCCCAAGCTATGCTCCACGAAGACGCACCACTCGCCGAACGAGGAATGCGTGTGCACCCTATACGATTTTTAGCCTATTTTCAATTTTGAAAAAATAGGCTTATGAGATCACCTTTTGTCCGTGTGTGTGTGTGTGTGTGTGTGTGTGTGTGTGTGCGTGTGTGTGTGTGTGTGCGCGTGTGTGTGTGTGTGTGAGGTGTGTGTGTGTGTGTCCCTAATAAAATCTAAACGGCTGGAGCGATTTCAATGAAACTCGGTAAGTTCATAGCACTATTCCCGGCGACCTCGACCGTGCCCTTCAAATTTTGTTACGTCTCACCAATCCAACATGGCGGCTGTGCGAAATATTTCACTAGCATTCAATATCTCCGAAATTATTACCGATATCGCCCTGAAATTGTTTACGGTGATAAAGGGCACTACTAAACGTTCACCTATGAGACTTTCAAAAACCTGGTGACTATAAAACCAACATGGCGGTCAAGCGAATTTGAGACTTTTAAATAGACATTTCTCGGGATTAAACTAACCAAACGTAATGAAACTTGGTACAGCAAATGTTTATACACATTGTAATGCACTGGAGTCTAATTTAGTTCAATTGTTTACATAACCTCAAAATGGGGGCTGTGCGAAATATTTCACTTACATTCTATATCTCCGAAACTATTACAGATATCATCATACAATTTTGTACGGTGATAAAGGGTACTGGTACAAGTTTACCTATGTATATTTCATAAACCTATAAAGTACAAAACGAACATGGCGACCAAGCGAATTTGAAATATTTTAATAGACTTTTCTCGTGATTTAACTCTCTGGGCGCAGTGAAATGTGGTACAGTAAATGATTTTGCAGATTGTAATGCACTGCCATCTAGTTTAATTCAATTGTTTACATAAACTCAAGATGGTGGCTGTGCGAAATTTTAAAAATAAGTTTTTATTCTTGTGTCGTAATCATGCGATCGAAGTGAAAGTTTGAATAATGAAGCTAGGCAATAATTGTTCTTGAATGGTACATAACTCTACGGCCTATACATATAACAATCCTAAATGGCGAGCTTCGGAAATATTTAGACGGTTCTCAATATCTATGAATCTTTTACAGCAACCAAACTGAATTTGTTTTATGTTCATAGAGACTATGAACATATGTTCACCTATAGGACTTTCAGTAACCTGGTGAGCAAAAATCCAACATGGCGCCGACGCGAAGTATAAATATTTAAATGGACGTTTCCCGCGAATTAACTATCCGAGGGCCGTGAAACGTTGCACGTTAAATGCTTATACAAATGTTGATCCACTGACATGTAATTTATTTCAATTGTTTGCATAATCACAAGATGGCTGGTGTGCGTACTTTTAAAATCTCGTTTTTACTTCTTGTGTTCTAATCATGCGATTGAAGTTAGAATGCCACACGTACACAATAATCTTAATGTAATAGTACAAAAATAAAAATCCATCCTGGCGACCATATGAAATATTTAGACGGTTCTCAATATCTACGAATCTGTTACAGCAATTAAACAGAAATTTTGTATGTTGATAGAGACAATTAACATGAGCAGGATATATGAAAATAGGCTGTATAGTTCTTCACGGAACTACTTGTTTACTACGATTCGCAATTTGAATCTCGTTATATAAGGTTAGTTTGTTTTAAGGGTTTGTGAACCACGTATGAGTACCATAATATGCACGTGTATGCAGTTAAGACAAACACAATACAGTAAAATTAGAACATTTACTTTAATTCCATTAAATATATGGCTACTTATCTGATCACTTGTTGTGCAGGTGTACCAATTTGGCAATTATTTAATGGTGATTATAACTAATACATGTACTTCATTTTCAGGAGTGTTAATTTATTTTTTGATTTATTTAATTTTATATTATACTAGCGGACCTGTGACGAGCCTCCGTGGCTTAGGCGGCAGCACGCCGGCCTCTCACCGCTGGGTCCGTGGTTCAAATCCCGGTCACTCCATGTGAGATCTGTGCTGGACAAATTGGAGGCAGACAGGTTTTTCTCCGGGTACTCCGGTTTTCCTTGTCAAAATTTCATTCCAGCAACACTCTCCACTATCATTTCATTTCATCTGTCATTCATTTAATCATTGCCCCAGAGGAGTGCGTCAGGCCTCGGCAGCCGGCACAGTCCATATCCTTGCCGCTAGATGAGGGCTTCATTCATTCCATTCCTGACCCGGTCAGAGACTGGAAGCAGGCTGTGGATTTTCATTTTCACTAGTGGACCCGTGCGAGAAATCTTGCATGTTCATAAACCACACTTTCCCCAATAGGTTTATAACGAAATTATTCGGTTTGAGTAGTCAACTCATTCCTTTGATTTTCTGTTTCTGAAATCAATGACAATGATAAAGGAAAGACCTCAGAATGTTACAATGACATGAAACAGGCGCCACAGCGGCCAAAATGTGAAGTGGACCGCAATTATGGAGCGTATTTTCCTACAGCTACAGTATTTGCAAATCGCACAATTCGTACATTTTTAAAAGTCATTTATGAAATTAGAGTGCAATTTGTAACTGCTAGTGTGTATTCCCTTTCATTTGAATGCTCATTTATCACAATCGGTCGCTTGTGAGCGCCGCAGGAAGGATCTATACTACTGAAATAATATACAGGGTGCATCTTAATTATACCGACAAAACAATCAGGAACGCTCTGCGTGTTATGTAAAAGACGATGCCGCAATCGGATTGGAGGATAAAATTTTTCCCTTTGAGAAAATGAGATTACTTTGTTACTTCCGGGTTCGCGATTCGAATCTACGAACTCGCCGTATTTGCTGAGCTAGAGAGCAAGCCGCTGGCCACTGCTGTGCTTCAAGCAAGGGAAGGGAGTGTGATAGAAGGACACAGAGATAGGCTGGCGGGAATGCGCAAGTTTCCTCGTTCGCCTCGGCTTGCACTCTGGCTCAGCAAATACGGCGAGTTCTGATTTTCCCGCCATTTTAATCGCGCGCCCGCAAGTAACAAAGTAACCTAATTTTCTCGAAGGCAAACATTTTTCTCCGCCAATCCGATTGCGGCTTCGTCTTTTACATAACACGCAGAGCGTCCCTGATTTTATTTTCGGTATAATTAAGATATGATGATTCAATGTGACCCCACTCAGTCGTTTGGACAAACTGGTATTGACCGACAGTATAGTCTAGTTAAAGCCCTGCGCGGATGCGGATATCAACAAAATATTTCCCCATGCGGATATAGTTAGCATGGCTGTGCGGATAGTGGATAAACTGCCGATAATGCTTGGAGTAAACCTGCGGATAGTTTTTGATTACAATCCGAACTTGTTGAGTATCATTACTAGGACCCGGATGTTGTGACATATGTTCTCCCCTCATGGTGTTTTCATGACAAATGTGAGAAGATGATTAAGTTTATATCATTCAAATTATGTCATTAAGCATATTTAACACTCCGAATTGGAAAGGGTTGCAATTCTGGATGTAATAACATTCATTTAAAACATAGCTCTTGCTAGCGACTTTCTCCTCAAATGTCTAATTGTGTTGCCTTATACTGTATCTATTAAAGAGTATTATTGTAATGGCAGTAGATTCGGATAACAAACGTGTGGATGAAGATAAAAGTCGTGCGGATGTGGGGCAGATGCGGTTAACAGTCGTGCGGATGTGGGGTGGATAAAAGTCGTGCGGATGCGGTTTGGATGCGGATAACAGTCGTGCGGATGTGGGGCGGATGCGGATAATAGGCGTGCGGATGCGGGGTGGATGCAGATAAAAGTCGTGCGGATGCGAGGTCGGTGCGGATAAGGTTTTGTTTATCCGCGCAGGGCTCTATGTATAGTTACAAATAACAGTCAGTACAAAGATAAGAACTTACGTGTAATAACTGCCAAGATTTAAAATACTTTCCAGCCCTATAGCTCTTAAGGTAATAAAAGCGAAATCTGATGACTGAGCAAATTTATCAAAGGAAAGACTACAAATTGCTTCATTTGCTTTGAGGTGTACGTCAGTAGCATGGTATACTAAAATTTCAGGCCTAAATTAGATTCCGTAGAATTCATTGAGAGATACAGTAATTCCTCAAAGCGTTACTTCGTTCCTTTGTTCCCCAATGTTCGCTACTTATTCCGTCAATTTATGTGGGACCATGATAAAATCTTAGCTGCACTCTACTTTTAAACGGGATGGTATTAGCCATTAAAATATATAAATCAAGCATTTCTCTTTTGTATTCTCATAATTCTGTCATTCCTTTGAAGATACACACCAATGTAGCCAAGGTAAGTTCCACGACACAGACTACCCGAAGTTCGATTCCCGATGCTGACATTAGCCATAAAGAGCTTGAATTTTCCTCGAGAATTGCCAGAATAATACTTTATTTGAAGTCACAGGACACCCACCTAGATTCTAGAATTGCAAACACAGTTATCATAACAACGAAGGTTATGAGGCACACGCTGTTCATACACAATGACATCTCATCATAAAGCAGCAACAACAACCTTTCTAAATTGGTTGGGGGTCTACATAATTTATTTCATGAGTTTTTGATATTTTGTAACCATGAGGGTAGAGCGTCAGTTAGAAAATCACTATTTATGATTACAACAGTATTTTAGGATTTTCATCTGATTCCAGGTTAAATATCGGGAGGGTGCAATAATTTTCTAAGACATATTCCTGTATATTCACCCAAGCAGCCAGTTGGTAACCAACGTTCATCAATTGCGCGAATAATTTAAAATTACCAAACACGAATACTTTTATAAATTCTTCATTGGTACTTTCTCTCTTAAATTGATTATCTATACTACAGTAATATATAACAAGAAGTTCCGTGACGAACTAAAGAGCATACTTTTCTTAAAATTTAAGATTCATGCCAATTATTAATCTATATGGATCTATCTAGAATAATGACGAAATTAAGTTGGTAATATTGAAATATCTAATTATTTCGAAATAATGTATACCTGGTATAATGTAGCCTAATAAATCACTACAGTTGGCAGTCCTGGTGACTAAATATATTCTTAGTTCCATCTCATAAGGTACAGAATACAAAATTTGGTTGAAGTCCAATAGATAGCATGGACGTTACATGCAGTTAAACCTTGGATCTAACAGCACGCGTAAAATCATGTTGGCAACAATGTCATGAATGTAATGGTCAGAAATAATATGAAATACTATTATCTGTTGTTGTGCCAATTTTGAATAAAATCCATTAGTTAGTATAGAAGTTACATGCATTTTAAAATTGGGCCCATCAGCAGGCTTAGAATTACGTTGGCAGCACTGACGTATGTTAGTTACTCCAAATTAATCTAGAATGCCAGGTACGATACGTGTGCAAAGTTAAGAGCTATTGGCTCGCATACTTTCTGATATATTGATATTAGGGTAACAATATTAGAGACAGCATTGATTAACAGTTGGCAACCCTGGTTGCTCTTAAGAATACGCTCAGTAATATCTGTTTATGTACACACAGCACATACGAAATTTGGTTGAATTCCTATTGATAGTGTAGAAGTTATATGCATTTAAAAATTGGACCTATCAGCGGGCTGATAATCACTGCCATGTACTGTATGGCCTCCTGGAAATTAAAATGAAATATTATCACTTGTGCCAATTTTGAAAAAGCTCCCAGTCATACCATTTAAGATATTCAACATGGAGCTCAATTTTCAATTGCGATTTTTCAGCAGTTGGTAGCACTGACATCATTTTCAAATATGGCCGTGAGATATTCGTGTATAGATCTTTACTCCTATCAATTTTTTTTCGATTGCTGCAGCCGTTTAGGAGTTGATGGGGGGGGGGGGGACACACAGACAGACAGACAGAATGACAGACAGACAGACAGACATAAGGACAGACAGACACACATTTGCCAGGATCGATCTCACAAGTCTACTTTTTCCTAATTTTTGCAAAATGTGGAAAGTAGGCTAAAAATCTAGTGATGTCTGTCTGCCATGATCCTACTCATTCACGCAAGAACTTCTCAACTGATTAAGCTGAACATTGGCATGAATACCGGCATAGTTTCGATTTTTGGAAAGAACTTAGGACTAGGTTCAAAATACAATTGTTTGCCATTTCTCACTCGGACATAGACTAAAATAGTAAAAATATCGAATTTGTCGTGGAAAGACCGTACACAGCTCATTTTACGCCGCTCACTATGAGACACAGCAGTAGGATGTAAAGGCCGAAGCTGGTGCAGGGGCTAATGCGCAAGATGGCCGCCGCGCGCAAGCCCCATATGTTATTCTTATGGAGGGGACAGTCATATCTGGGTCAGGGGCTAATGGGCAACATGGCCGCCACGCGGTACCACACTCTTTAATGTCGGGCTTTTCAATACATTATTTATTTGTTATTAATTTATAATTTTTTATTTATTTAATATTTAATTTATTATTTTTTAGCAAAGGGCTAATACACAAAATGGTCACTGCACACAACCACTAACACATATAACATGCTAACCTAACCTTACCTAACCTAACCTAACTTTAAAGTCAGAGCAAATGTGAGAGCACACATAATAAACTAAGTTATAACCTAACCTAAACTAACCTAACCTAACCTAACCCAACCTAACCTATCTTAACCTAACCAAACCTAACTTAGAAGTGCGAGCAAAAAAGTGATAGCAAAAAGTGTGAGCAGAAAGTGAGAGCAAATCTGAGAGCACAAATAATAAACATAGTTCTAACCTAACCACACCTAACCTAACCTAACCTAACCTAACTTCACCTAACCTAACCTCACCTAACATAACATAACCTAACTTCAAAGTGTGATCAAATATGGGAGCAAAAAGTAAGAGCAAAAAGTGTGAGCAAAAAGTGAGAGCAAAGAGTGAGAGCAAAAATGTGGGAGCAAAAAGAGGGGGCAAAAATTAGGGAGCAAAAAGTGGGAGCAAAAAAGGGGGAGCAAAACGTGAGAGCAAAAAGGTGTGAGCAAAAAGTGAGAACGAAAATGTGGGAGCAAAAAAGTAAGAGCAAATGGGAGAGCACAAATAATATACTTAGTTATAACCTATCCTAACCTAACCTAACCCCACAGAAGCCTCATTTAAAGATTTTAGATTTTACATTTTAACATTTTAACATTTTAGATTTTTGATTTTTTCATTTAAATTTTTTAGATTTCACATTTTACATTTTTGATTTTTTTGTATTTTAGATTGTAGTTTTTTTAGATTTTACATTTTAATTTTAAGATTTTTTTGATTTTAGATTTTACATTTTACATTTTCCGAAAAGAGAAAACTACAAGGTCACATACCTAACCTCACTAAACCTAACTTTACCAAACCTAACTTAAGCTAATCCAAGGACTAAAACACATACACAAAGTATATTATAAGGGCACATCCAACTATCCTTATGCTAGTCTTACATGCCACTGTGCAACATGATCGCTACTCCAGCCGGGTATTTTAGGTAGATTTCATTAGAAAGCTAACTATTGCAATGGGTACCATGTTTCGACTTCCGGAAAATTTCGACATATCTTCGCGTTTCACATCCCCAAGACCCCAAAACCACCGTCAGTTCAAAAGTTTATATATAATATATATATGTATATCAGTTTCTTGTGGACACGATAACTGCCGAAATTTTGCACCAATCACTTTGAATTTTTTACCGAATATGTGTACCTATAAAATCTCGGTTGAGTTCGTTACTGGGCTAAATCGGTCGAAGGGGGTGAAAATGGGGGGCTTTTTTTTTCGAAAAAGTGAAATATTGCTATAACTCTCTTAATATATGAAATATCGAATCCGTTCAAAGTTCATACTATGTGGCGGATAAAGCCCAATAATTTATGTTTGAAGAGTTTTTTATAGCACCAACCATTGACCAAAGGGGTGGGAAAAAGTGGGTTTTTCGGGAAACATTAATCAGATCTCTCTTAATAGGCACAATATCAAAACCGTACAAAATGGACAATAGTCCCATAATAATTACCTAAAACTTTTGTCTGAAAGAATTTTTGATATAACCCACCATTACGCCAAAGGGTGAGGAAAATGATTTCGGAATTATAGGAAAATGCCAAGAGCTATCAGAGGTTGCCCTGGCAACACTACTAAATTGATGAGGGATGAGCCATCAGACGTTGCCATGACAACGCACTTGCACGAGATCAGATTCAGATTTCCATCTGACTAAGTGTGAAGCGGCTTCGGTGACGTAACTGGTAGCATGCTGAACTTCTATGCCCAAGGACGTGGGTTCAAAGCCGGCCGAAGTCGTCGGATTTTCTAAGAGCGCTAAAAATCCCTCAGTATGCTTTCCTTTGGAGGGGAAGTTCCAACGTTCGTTGCGAGTTGCTGGTTGCGGTGGCATCTAGTAGCCAAGTTCACAGCTAGGTGTCGTTAACGGTAGTATCTGGTAGCAACATTAGGAACTACTGCTTGAAATTGACCGTCTGCAGTCCTTACCTGAATTACAGACTATACAGCCATCACAATTCACACTGTTTATCAGACAGATTCTACACTCACCCAAAGTACACGGAGTTACATGACCGCGTTGTCGCAGCCCCTAAACTGAGGAACCAACCAAAATATCTGCGAGAGATATAATTTTGCGTGAAGAAGTAACAGACCGTTACATAAATACACATCAGTGTCGAAATCTTGCATAAGGACACTGTGACCACAAGTATAAAAATGGACCCCAAATGACAAGAAGGTTACCGTCCCCTTAAGACAATAAAATGTTTAAAATATGCATAAAATGACGAAAAACAAAGTTAATTAAGCTCCAATTATAAAATACGTTCTCGCAATAAATGAGGTCTGAGCCTTCTACGAAAACGTGCATATTCTGCCTATTTTCGCCTATCCCCAAGTTTGTCACGTGATATCTACCTCCGCCTTCCGGCGTGCCGAGAGGACTTTTTTTTTTCATTTTGTTGTTTACACATATGTCAATTTTCCAATTTCCCATTTTCAGTTTTTTTAAAATGTCAGTTTTAAGTTTTTCAATTTCATAATATGGAAACATGGATTTTGCATTTTGTTGTTTACACATTTGTCAATTTTCCAATTTTCCATTTTCAGTTTTTTTAATGTCAGTTTTAAGTTTTTCAATTTCATAATATGGAAACATGGATTTTGCATTTTGTTGTTTACACATTTATCAATTTCACAATTTCCCATTTACAGTTTTTAAAATGTCAGTTTAACGTTTTTCAATTTCATGATCGAGAAACATGGATTTTCCAATTTGTTGTTTACACAGTTGTCAATTTACCAAATTCCCATTTACAGTTTTTAACATTTCAGTTTAATGATTTTATTCTATTTTGTCAATATGGAAACATGGATTTTCCAATTTGTGTTTTACATGCTCGTTTTGCATAAGGAGTGGAGGGAGGTGGGTGTAATTAAAAATGTACAAGCAGTGTCCATACAATATTTTTAGCCTATTTTCAATTTTGAAAAAATAGGCATATGAGATCACCTTTTTTCTGTGTGTGTGTGTGTGAGGTGTGTGTGTGTGTCCCCCTAATAATTTTTAAACGGCTGGAGCGATTTCAATGAAACTCGGTAAGTTCATAGTACTATTCCGGGCGACCTCGACCATGCCCTTCAAATTTTGTTTCGCCTCACCAATCCAACATGGCGGTTGTGCGAAGTATTTCACCAGCATTCAATATCTCCGAAACTATTACCGATATCACCATGGATATTTGTATGGTGACAGAGGGAACTACTAGAAGTTCACTTATGTGACCTTTGAAAACCTGGTAGTTACAAAACCAACATGGCGGCCACGCGAATTTGCGACTTTTAAATAGACGTTTCTCGCGATTTAACCAACCAAACGCAATAAAACTTGGTACAGTATATGTTTATACACATTGTAATGCACCGACTTCTAACTTGGTTCAATTGTTTATATAACCACAAGATGGCGGATGAGCGAAATATTTCACCGGCATTCTATATCTCTGAAACTATTAGCTGTATCACCCTGAAATTTTATACGAAGATAAAGGGCACTACTGGAAGTTCACCTATAAGACTTTCAAAAAGCGGTTAACTACGAAACGAACATGGCGGCCAAGCGAATTTGAAAATTTTAAATAGACCTTTCTCGCGATTTAATGTTCCAAACGCAATGAAATCTGGTACAGGAAATGTTTATACACATTGTAATGTACTGGTATCTAATTTTGTTCAATTGTTTACATAACCTCAAGATGGCGGCTGTGCGAATTTTAAAATTAAGTTTTTATTTCTTGTGTCGTAATCAAGCGATCGAAGTGAAAGTTTGAACAATGAACCTACGCAATAATTTTCCTTCAATGGTACATGACTCTATGGCCTATACATTTAACAATCCAACATGGCGGCCATCCGAAATATTCAGACGACTCTGAATATATACGAATCTATTATAGCAATCAAACTGTTTTTTTTTTATGTTCATAGGGGCTTTGAACTTAAGTTCACCTATAGGACTTTAAATAACCTGAAGATCACAAATCCAACATGGCAGCGACGCGAAGTATAAATATTCTCGCAATTTAACCATCCGAGTGCAGTGAAACTTGGGACAGTAAATCCTTTTACGAATGTTAATCCACTGGCATCAAATTTATTTCAATTGTTTCCATAACCACAAGATGACAGCTGTGCGAAATTTTAAAATCTCGTTTTTACTTCTTGTGTCCTAATCATGCGATTGAAGTTTGAATACTACACTTACACAATAATCTTCATGTAACATTACATAACTCTAGGACCTACATATATAAAATCCAACATGGTGACCATCCGAAATATTTAGTCGGTACTCAATATCTACGAATCTATTACCGCAATCAAACTGAAATTTTGTATGTTGATAGTGGCAGTTAATATAAGTAGGATATATGAAAATAGGCTCTATATTTCTTCACGGAACTACTTGTTTTATTTTAAATACGTGTACACTATTTACACATAATACATTTTATATAGGCTATATTCTTTTTTTGTTATAAATTGTACAGTTGTTAGCCTACTTTTCACAGTTTGCAAAAATTAGGAAAAAGTAGACTTATGAGATCGATCCGGGAAAATGTGTGTCTGTCTGTCTGTTTGTCTGTCCTTCTGCCCGTCTGTCTGTCTGTCTGGCTGTGTGTGTGTGTCCCCTATCAACTCCTAAACGGCTGCATCAATCAAAACCAAATTTAGTACGAGTAAAGATGAGCACCGGAATATCTCTTGTCCATATTTGAAAATGATGTCAGTGCTACCAACTGCTGAAAAAACGCACTAGAAATTTGGGCTCCATGTTGGATATCTTGCAAGGTATGCATGGGAGCTATTCCAGAATTGGCACACATGTAGATAAGACTATTTCAGTTTAATTTCCAGGAGGCCAACCATGACAGTGTTGCCAAAATAATTTTAAGCCTTCTGATAGGTCCAATGTTTAAATGCATAGAACTTCTACACTATCAATTGGATTTCCACAATTTTAGTTATGTAATATCTGTACATAAACAGATATGACTGAGCGTATTATTAAGAGCCACCAGGGCTGCCAAGTGTTAATAATTGCTCTCTATATTTTTTTTCCAAATACCAATATATCGGAAAATATGCAAGGCTACAGCTTTAAACTATGTACACGTATATTCTGACATTTTAGATTAATTTGGAGTAACGTATATACGTCAGTTCTACCAACATGATTATAAGCCTGCTGATAGTACCAATATTTAAATACATGTAACTTCTATACTATCAGTTGGATTTCAACCAAATTTCGTATGTGCTATGTGTACCATAACAGACTATAAGTATTGTTAAGAGCAATCAGGGCTGCCAACTGTTAATAAATGCTGTCTATATTTTTTTTACCCTAATATCAATCTATCAGAAAGTATTGCAAGCCAACAGCTCTATACTTTGCACACGTATAGCACCTGACATTCTAGATCAATTTGGAGTAATTAATATAAGTCAGTGCTGCCAACATGATTCTATGCTTGCTGATATGTCCAATTTTAAAATACATATAACTTCTATACTAACAAATGGATTTCATCCAAAATTGGCACAACAAGATATCATAATATTTCAGATTATTTCTGACCAGCACACGCATGACATTGTTGGCAACATGCTTTTACGCGTGCTGATAGATCCAGTGTCTAACTGCATGTAACGTCCATTGGACTTCAACCAAATTTTGTATTCTGTACCTTAAGAGATGGAACTATGAATATATTCAGTCACCAGGGCAGCCAACTGTAGTGCTCTATTAGGCTACATTATACCAGGTATATTTTGAACTAACTAGATATTTCGGTATTACCAAGTTAATTTCGTCATTATTCTAGATATAATCATATTCTGTAGAATAATCATTGGCATGAAAAGTAGGCTGTATAGTTCTTCACGGAACTTCTTGTTTTTACTTTGTTTTCTATTTTATTTATTTTTGATTATGAATACCATTTTTTATTTTTGTTTTTTATTTTTGTAGTGCTATTGTTTTATTTCCTAAATTGTTTTGTTTTATGTATTTGCTAGTTGCAGGCAGAAGATTTTGATATTCATAACTTAACTCTTTAAGCATGGTTAATGCTTGAGTAATGACCATAGGTATGTGTACCTATACCATCAGCATCAATCACCCTTTTATCATCACCAGGACACAGGGCAATTTTGTTTAGTCTTATAGATGATATGTCATGTTGTTTAGAAGCGATAATGTTCATTGGTATTCTTATTACATTGTTTTTCATGACACAATCCTTATACTCTTGAAAGCTTATAAAATTTTTGACAACACCTCTGTTAATACCTTTAATCTTTTTGATTTCTGTACCATTTATGTCTAAAGCGTACATTTTAGCTCTAAGTCCATATGCTTTTATAATTTTTCCACAATCCTCGCCTTTAAATTTCCCCAACGTTTTCTTGTTTGATGTGGAGTAACATATGTGATTAGTAGGATAATCTGATGTGTCCAGGTGTTCTAGGAAATCCAACTTGTCTTGATATACATCTGGGGTGTTAATCAAATAAATGAACGAGTCGGTATCCATATACGTGAGTTTAAGATTGTTCATTCCATAATAGGGTAGCAGGACATCATAGTGGTGGGAATACATTAGAGTTTTTGAAATATCCAGTAAACACATTCCAATATATATAGGCTTATTGAATACAATGTTACGTTTAGCCATGTTGAAAGCAGCTAGGTTAGGACCATAAATTGTTCTGTCAATAAATGTCGGCTTTGCTATTAGCTTTTCTGCCTTTTTGCTGTCAGTCACAAGACGTATGTCTATTCTTTTACGGATATTTTCCATTGTTTTTCCAAAAATGGCATTGTTGAATAATTTGTACAGATTTTTCTCAAAATCATTTTGGGTTTGTTTTCGAAGGTTGTTATTAAAATCAACGTATGCCTTTAACCAAGGTCTTTGCTTAAACTTTAACACACGATTAATTTTTATCAATTTTTTCCATGATCTAAAGCCTGTTTTAATGCCATGTAGTGAACAACATATCGCCTTCGATTTCCAAGATGAGGAATTCGTTTTTTCAGAGACGAATCCTTAGGTTGTGTACACTCTCGTAGGGAAGATAAATCGTTGTGTAGATCATGAAGGTCAGATGGGTAATCAACATCAACGTCTAGAATGTATCCCACAGGATCGTCTTTCTTTAATTTTTCTAGATCAACAGTATCTGGAGATACCCACTGAAATCCACTATAAGGAAGGGAGAGGCACATAGCCCACCCGTATTGGTTGTTGGCATCATCATAGGTAATCAACTGCGATGGTTTCTCAGAATCATAGGTTTCCATGTATTTATTGTTAGCTTCAGCATACCGATGAGACACCTGGCATATGCCTCCACGTATTCCAGACTCGATTAGAAGAATCTGATCGTAATCCTGTAGCAATTCCAGTTCAATTCCTGTGTAAAGGAGCATTGCCTCGAAACTTAAACCAGGCGAAGTAAAAAAGTGTGCAGCATCCACTCGGTGTGTTTCTTGTGTTTTGTTTCTAAACGTTTCATATAGGTAAGAAACAGGGCACGCTACGCTTTCATCTACCTAGTTTCAACTACTTTTCAAGGTCACTCTCCCGAAGATTGCCGGAGACTGCCGAAGGTTAACCATTAGATTACGAGTGTGAGGCGGGTAACAAGAAACACAAGCGACACCCATGCAATAGTTTTATTAATAAAATATATCTACAATTTTTACATATAATACACTCTTTTCTTTATTTTAGTTTTATTAACAGTCATTTTAATTTTTCTACATTTTAACTTAAATTTTTGCTTAAATCTCTTAGGTCTCTTTTGTATGCATTAGTTTAAGACGAACAGGGCAGCCCAAATTCTTGATTTGTCATGCATATTTACACACAGAACACAACTCTTTCCATATTTTTGCTAGGTGTAGTTTTAATAGCGTCTAGCTTAATTTTAATCCGATAATTTAAATCTATATCTGAATCTTCCAGTTCCTTTTCCAGCCAATAATTAGATATAAACAAAGAGTTAACATTCTCCATTTCCAACACATATCTAACTTTATATCTATATACTATTGGTTTTATTCACTTTATAATTAGTTCTGTTCCTTTTTCTAGACTTTCTAACTGGGAGCACTTTCGGATTTTTATTTGGCCTTTGATTTCCTGCATAGTAATGTTATTAAGCAGATCGACGTCTCCTTGGGTATAAGTTGTCGACTCTACTCTATAGTCTGTTTGGATGCTTGTCAAAAACTTTAAATTCTCGATTTTAGCAAACGAATGACCATTAAATGTAGTCATTCCATAGGTGTTGAATTCCGCAAACGGTTTTTCAGTTTCCAGATGCACAATGTCCAATCCACCACATGGAGTTACAATAAATCCATCCTTTTTAAGCAAATCTAAATTACCATGACTCTTTAAAAACATAGATTTTAAATATCCTCTTAAGTAGCACACGTGTTTAAATTTTTCACTTTTTACAAGCACTCCAACGCGTGGATAAGTTCCTTTGTAATTAACAGTAAATGCTGAGAGTTTGTATTTCCCACTCGCATCTAGGTTTTGCCAGGAAATTTGTTTAAAGTAAACTGAAAACCTGTTTCTTGCATCCACAATCGCCTGTTCTTTCTGCAACACTGCTTCGTACTCTTCCTTTAGGGCAATAGTCTCTGCAACATACTCCACTTTCCATTTTTTTTATCTCAATTTCCTCCAACTCTAATTTTCGTTTTCTTGCACATAGCACATTAACTGTACTCAATGGGGTAATTTCCTTAAGAGGGTATGGTTTAAGTCTGTTAGTTTTATTGGTTCTTTTTCTCAACACTTGGCGAAGAATATTATTTGTAGGAGTCAATCCTAATTCGCTAATGTTTATGTTTGCTGGAATTGTGGAAAACAATGTCCTGGATTGAGAAAAGAATGTTTCCCCAGCTTTAATGTTGCATTTCTCTATAATGCGAATATTGTTGTTTTCAGAATCATCGTTAACAATTTCTACAATGTTTACGGGTAAAGCTATAGGCAGAGAGAGCATAGTTTATCATTTTTTCCCGATTTTGTCCATCGCGCAGTTCGATTTGCACACCAGTCAATTTCCGAGTATTTTTATTACCCTAATAGACAAATTGCAAAACTTTGTTAAACACCACACAGCAACTAGATTGTAGGTTATCCGATAATTTGGTCCACATGGACGCGATCGGCACCGAGTACAGGGGCGCTTCTTTTAAGTAATGTTTGTTGGCTTTTAATACACTAACACAATCTTCGAGTGGGTCGAATACTCCATCCATTTTGTAGTTGTAAATTGTTGCCTCTAGTCTTGTAATACCATGTTCTTTAGCTAAGGAAGACGTAAACGTTTCCCTTAGATGGGTGTCTGGACATTGGATAAAGACTATAAAATGGTTCCCAATGACTTTGTTTACACCAGGACTTGTAATTTGACATATAAATTTGTTATATATCTTTATTCTAGAATTAGAGTTCATCCATGTTAAACAGTCTATCCCAACCGTTTTATCATTGTTCACAATCACATTACACTTATCTCGATACTCCCCTTGCACACAAAAGTTGTGATTCGATGTTAGATGATCACATCTCTGCCTTGTTAAAAAACACCAGCCAAATCTTGGGTTATGTCCAAATCCATAAGATAAAACTCCTCAGCACGAAGTTGTTGCAATATCTCTGGAAGTTCGGCTAACAGAACATCTAATTTAACATCAGCTAGCTCCACTTTGTATGGTATAGCCACAGGATTTTTATACTTTTCCATAATGTTAACCATTCCTTTCTCCCCAAGTTGTGCCCTGAGTCCCCGTGCCATTGCACGCTCGTTGTTGAGTAGAGGAAATGGTAGCTTTGCCTTAACACCATGTTTAGCAGAAATGAACTTGGAGAATTTACCACGTAAATAGAGGTTGAAAGCACCACACACTTCTTTCTTTAGCAGCACAGACTTACTATTTTCCAATTGTTCTTGGCAGTCCACTTGGTCACATATCCTAACCACCATAATGTTATCACAAAACGGATCCGTAATCGGTGTAAATAGATTAACATTTTTATCACTTAGAAGCGTCTTGTTTTCTGTGTAGTTTATATTACCAATGTCTGTAACCAGATTGTCCAGGTTTTCCAACAACAACCACAACCCAAACCGCTCGTTGGTAGGCTTTATTCTGTTCCCCATAAGTTGGGGGACACTAAACACTTTAGAGAGAGACATCTTTACACTTTCAACTACCACGAAGCACTGATCGAATGCATCTGTAGCGTCTCTTATATATACCAATACTCAATTCTATTTTTAGATTATGACGTAACCTACAACGCTTGTCGGCACAAAGCAGTACCACACATAAATACACAATCTCACGAACATTGCCGGAGACTGCCGAAGGTTAACGATTGGAACTTGAACAAGATTTAACTTATCGCATGACGTAACAAAAGTTTAATGACGTAATTGTATGGGAATGTTGCTTTACCTAAAATGTAATACTATGCAAGTGATTAACATTTTACTATCAGCTTGTGTATTGGCTTTTATATTGGCTTTTTGTTAGCTTGTGTTGGCTTTTTGTTGGCTTTTGTTGGCTTTTGTTGGCTTTTTGTGTTGGCTTTTTAGTTGGCTTTATGTATTGGCTTTGGTATTGGCCCATATGTTGGCTTTTTGCATTAGCTCTCTCATATTTGCGCTTACTTCTAGGCTTATTTGGTCTTGGAAAGTATGTAAGCCCTTTTTATGGCAGCATAATGCTTACATCCATGTTTGTAAGCAACAACAACAACACACAAAATTCCAAAAAATCCAAAGGACTCGAAGGTTTATCATTGACTCTCAACTCTTACACTTACCTCTATCCCATGCCTAGTCAAAAATAGTGTATTTATCAAATTTTTTCAAAAAATATTTGGAAAGTAGGCTATATGATTAAACTAAAAATCCTAAAACAAAGACATTATGTTAACTCCAACACCTACCTCCATACCACTCTCAGTCCAAAAATAGTGTATTTTGATATTTTCCAGAAACATATTTCCAAAATGGGTTATATTTCTAAAATTAGAATTTTTACAAAAATGTTTGTTTGACATAAAGGAATGGCCTTTGCCCCCTCCACCGCCATACCAAGTCCCAGGTCTTTAGGACAACAAAATAAAATATTGAAAATGGGATATATTTTCTAAATTAGGAATTCTACAAAAAAGGTTGTCTGACGAAAATCAGTGGTCTCAGGTCTCTAGGAGAAAAAAATATTTTGAAAATGGGCTATATTTTCAAAATTAGGAATTTTACAAAGAAGTTTGTCTGACATAAATCTTTGGTCCTTACCCCCTCTACCTCTAAACCAAGTTTAAGGTCTCTAGAACAACACAAATAAAATTTGGAAAATGGGCTTTATTTCCAAAATTAGGAATTCTACTAAAAAGTTTGATTGACATAAATGAATGGCCCTCACCCCCTCTATCCCCATACCACATTTCAAGCCTCTAGGGAAAAACAAAATTAATTTTGAAAATAGGCTTTATATCCAAAATTAGGAATGTTCCAAAAAAGTTTGTTTGACATAAATCAATTGTCTTTACCTTCTCTAGCACCATACCAAATTTCAAGTTTCTAGGACAAAAGAAAATTAATTTTGGAAAATGGTCACTATTTTGGAAACAAGGAATTCTACAAATAAGTTTGTTTTACATAAATGAAAGTCCCTATCCCCTCTACCTGAAAGCCAAGTTCCATGTCTGTAGGACAAAAATGAAAAAAGTTCAATTGGGAAATTGGCGATTTTTTATAAAACCAAACATGATAGAATGTTGTGCAATGGCTTAAAGCCAGGGGTCTCCAAACTACGGCCCGAGGGCCACATCCGGCCCGCGGACAGATTTTGTCCGGCCCGCGGAGAGCTAGCATACTTGAAAACTCCTTTTAGAGAACATATTTTTTATAGCAAATTAAATTTAGTTTACTGAAGTATTCTAATTTTATGTTGAATAATTATTAATATGACATCTACATTGATATGGTCATGGGCTAACTACTCATAACATTGTTGTAGGCTTATTGTTATTGTTTTTGTGATAAGTTGGATAAAGAAACACAGAATTGTAATGAGTAAAGACATGTATAACATGCAGACATATGAAATACTAATGAGATTTATGTAATTGAGATTTTCCACTGACAATAGTTTGTAGTTGTGGACTAATTTTACTTGTACCAATTATTAAAAGAGATTTAAGATGCTCATCAGTTAATTTAGATCTGTAAACATTTTTTGTGTACTTCATTTTGGAGAAGGTCTACTCACACAAATAAGTAGTACCAAAAACAGAAAACAGCCCACGAGCAAATTTATGCAAATTATCAAATTGTGTCAGTGGAAGACTCTTATAAAATTCCAACAAAGATGAGTTTTGATATTTGTTCTAAATTATATCACTGCACTGTAGTTCAATCATTTCCATTTGAAGTTCCGGGGCTAGGGTTTCAATGTCAGTAACAAAAGGATCCTGAAAAATCTTAATTTGATTCGCAAAGGCATCGAAGTCCGAGAAACGAGTATCAAAATTTATTTTCAAAGCACTGAAAGTTTCGATTGCAAAATCGATAGGAAACTCAGTCTCAGTGGTGTGGCTGAATATTTCACATGTTTTAAAATGTGAAAAACATTTACTTCGTAGTTGTGATTGAAACAGTATCAATTTCTTCCGGAATGATTTGATATTAGTGTATAAATCAGGAAGATGCTGGTTTTCTCCTTGCAATCTCAAATTCAGTTCGTTCACATGTTTTGTCAAATCAACATAGAATGCTAACTTCCACAGCCATGCGTTGTTTTTTAATTCAGTAAGAGGGCGATGCTTTTCATTCAAAAAAATTTCGATCACTGCTCGAAGTTCAAAAAAGCGCTGAAGGACTTTCCCACAACTAAGCCAACGTACGGCAGTATGATAAGGTAAGTCATTTCTCCAATCTCTTCAATAAATTGTCGGAATTGTCGGTGATTCAGCCCAAAAGATCTCATAAAATTAACAGTTGATATGACTGGTTTCAGAACTTCAGACATATCCAAACATTTTCAGCACAAAGACTGTTGATGAATGATACTATGTAAGACTAATGGTTTTGAACCACCGTCATTTTCTACAGCCTTTCACACAAGAGCGACCACTCCTTTATCTTTCCCACTCATGTTTTTGCCTCCATCAGTTGTAATACATTTCAAGTTTTTCCATCGAAGGTTCTTTTGATTAATGGCCATTTCAACTCCTTTAAAAATATCTGTACCAGTAGTTGTGCCATGAATACTATACATATCAAGAAGTTCTTCATGCACTTCATAGCTTTTATCTACTCCTCGAATATAAATCAACACCTGAGCAGTATCTGACACATCCGTTGACCCATCCAAGGCCAAAGAAAACCACTCAACATCTCAATTTTTGTCGAACAGTTGAGAGGATATATTTTCAGCGATGTTTTCTACCCTTCGAGCCACAGTGTTTGCTGACATACTGACAGTTTTTAATAAATTTACCTTTTCAGGGCACATTTCTTCGGCTGCTGCAATTATGCATTCTTTGATCATTTCTCCATCGGTGAATGGTTTTCCACGTTTTGCAATTTCAAGAGCCACACGAAAGCTGGCACGAGTTGCAGCCTCTTGTTCGGTTTTGAGTTTTGTAAATGAAGATTGCTGCGATTTCAATCCGCGCTTCATAGCTTCGAATTTTTCTGTCCGCAAACTTCCTGTATATTTTGAGTAATTTTGAAAATGTTTTGTTTCATAATGACGTTTAATGTTATATTCCTTGAGAACGGCTATGCTTTCATTGCAAATCAAACTTAGTGCCTTGTTACTGGACTCAATTACGAAATACTGAATGTTCCACTCATCTTTGAATTTTCTGCATTCACTATCAATTTTTCGCTTCTTTTCCATACTACTAAATCACACACAAAAGCAACAATTCAAATCAAAATACTGTTACAAAGATGTCTTAAACTTAAACACGCACAAACACGTTTTAAGGAGGTACGCACTATTTTATTTCACAACAGTGTCATAGGAATTGACTTGTGGTTGCGCAACTAGCCTTCTTATATATTCCAATCACTGCCATCTAGAAGTGAGTGGAAGACACCAGAACTCTCTCGAACCAACGAGATTACTCTGTACGTGCTATTAGCGTCATCTGTTAGCGATAGAAGGTACTACCTATTTCCGCTTGTGTCCACCAGATGTCGTGTCACGTTACTCCTCATTGCTCGTACTCTACGACTAATCTAGAAATTACAGATAATGACAGGAAAATTAATAATATGCAGTGTGTCCGTTTTGCGGACTTTAGTCCGATTTGCAGCCTTTTTTCAACGTTGCGTACTTTTTCGGACTTTTTTCATCAGTGGACTATTTCACTTTTTACCACCGGCAACAATGATAATGTGGTTTTGGCCCTCGGAACTTACTGGAGTAATCAGTATGGCCCTAAGGCTGGAAAGTTTGGAGACCCCTGGTAAACGAACGGTCTCTATGTCCTTTATTTTTATAATAAAACGTTTTTATGTTTTACATTTTTTTGAAAAAAGTTCAATTTTGAATTTTTATATTTTGGAAACTAGGAATTCTAAAAAAAAAAAAAATGTTTGGCGTAAATGAACGGCCCCTACCCCCATCTACCCTCAAAATAAATTTCACGTCTGTAGGATAAAAAATAACATTAGGGGGGTAGTGAGAGTTCTGCCCCACCCATATTATTTGTACCCGACTGTACATGGTCAGCCAAGTATGAATCGAGATATCTCGCGAACGAATAAGGCTAGAGGCTTGTACGAGGTGTCATATGACTCAGAGTGACACTCCCTCGATAATGGGTACGCGAGATATCTCGAATCTTACCTCGGCTGAGGGTATAGTCGCGTTCCAAAAAAGAGGGGCAGAACTCTCACTATCCCCCTACTGTTATTTTTTTATCCTACAGACTTGAAATTGCACCTAATATAAAGGGAGTTGGAGCGCAGTTCGTTACTCCTGTGGGGGTCCGGGCGGGGACACCAAGAGCCCGCCGATGAGCCAGCTTGGTGTCCTAGGCGAAACCCCACACAAGACACGGCACAAACCTAGAAGAATTGCTGAGTATTAATTCACCGGCCGTGAAAGCCAATATAGCATCCTTTGGAAGCCTTCAAACGGAGGTTAAGGCTGCATGAGCTTTTAGTTCTCGCAGTCAAGTGGTGCAGTTGCACCTAGTATAAAGGGAGGGGGCGTGCAGTTCGTCACTCCTGTGGGGGTCCGGGCGAGGACACCAAGAGCCCGCCGATAAGCCGCTTGGTGTCCAAGGCGAAACCCCACACAAGACACAGCACAAACCTAGAAGAATTGCTGAGTTTTAATTCACCGGCCGTGAAAGCCAATATAGCAACTTTTTGGAAGCCTTCATAGGGAGGTTAAGGCTGCTTGTGCTTTTAGTTCTCGCAGTCAAGTGGTGCAGTTGCACCTAATATAAAGGGAGATGGCGCGCAGTTCGTCACTCCTGTGGGGGTCCGGGCAGGGACACCAAGAGTACGCCGATGAGCCAGCTTGGTGTCCTAGACGAAACCCCACACAAGACATGGCACAAACCTAGAAGAATTGCTGAGTTTTAATTCACCGGCCGTGAGAGCCAATATAGCATCTTTTTGGAAGCCTTCATAGGGAGGTTAAGGCTGCTTGAGCATTTGGTTCTCGCAGTCAAGTGGTGCAGTTGCACCAAATATAAAGGGAGGTGGCGCGCAGTTCGTCACTACTGTGGGGGTCCGGGTGGGGACACCAAGAGCCCGCCGATGAGCCAGCTTGGTGTCCTAAGCGAAACCCCACACAAGACACGGCACAAACCTAGAATAATTGCTGAGTTTTAATTCACCGGCCGTGAAAGCCAATATAGCATATTTGGGAGCCTTCATAGGGAGGTTAAGGCTGCTTGAGCTTTTAGTTCTCGCAGTCCTGTGGTGCAGTTGCACCTAATATAAAGGGAGGTGGAGTGCAATTCGTCACCCCTGTGGGGGTCCGTACGGGGACACCAAGAGCCCGCCGATGAGCCAGCTTTGTGTCCTAGGCGAAACCACACACAAGACACGGAACGAACCTAGAAGAATTGATGAGTTTTAATTCACCGGCCGTGAATGCCAATATAGCATCTTTTTGGAAGCCTTCATAGGGAGGTTAAGGCTGCTTGAGCTTTTAGTTCTCGCAGTCAAGTGGTGCAGTTGCACCTAATATAAAGGGAGGGGGCGTGCAGTTCGTCACTCCTGTGTGGGCCCGGGCGGGGACACCAAGACCCCGCCGATGAGCCAGCTTGGTGTCCTAGGCGAAACCCCACACAAGACACGGCACAAACCTAGAAGAATTGCTGAGTTTTAGTTC
Source organism: Meconema thalassinum (assembly GCA_946902985.2). NCBI lineage: Eukaryota > Metazoa > Arthropoda > Insecta > Orthoptera > Tettigoniidae > Meconema > Meconema thalassinum. The sequence continues at coordinate 1,763,692,964 of OX336388.2, forward strand.
CATTACTGCCTACCTAACACTTCTGCGACTCTAACGTCCTACAAAATCAGTAAACAAAACAATTGCTGGAACATAGCAACAATTGGCATGTTTTGCATCCATACGGTGAGAAGTAGGCAATAGATATACCCAAATTAGCTGGGTTTGCAACCGTTTGCCACTTGGCTGGTTTTGCATCCGAACAAGCTCGACACTTAGCAGGTTCTGCAAACGAACGCTTTCTTCGAAGCGCATTTTGAGAGCTTGATAGATGGTTTTGCACCCTGAGTCTTTCAACAATCGTTAGAGGACGCGAAATCCTATCCAATGGTGCTAAAAGCTACTTTCTTGATTTTTTTCAGTTAGCTGGTTTTGCAACTAGGCGACTCACATATGAAAATAGGCTGTATAGTGTGCCCAATGGGACACGGCTGACTGTCATCGAACCGGGATCTGTATAGAGGAAAGATCAGGTCCATGATTTTCCTAAGAATTGAACCATTGATCTATGATGGGGAACAGCCAGAGTGAACCCAAGGAGCAATGAGATAATAACAGTAAATAATAATAAAAGCTTAATTCCCCGTCCAGAACGGGAATTTTAGATAGTAATATGTCGGAATATTGTGTAAACTGCAAGCCAGTATATGAACATGCTAGCAAGAACTACAGAAACAGAGCCAACTTGACATCTGACTAATTGGATTTGAAAGTGGGAGGTGCAGACTTGACGCCAGCGCACAATTTCTTGGCGACACTGGAGTGGGAAGACAGTGAATAATGACCGTGTAAACCCCCGTTCAACAAGGCAGACGAGAGAAGAGGGGATGGTCATCTAGAGAAATTAATTAATTACTGCCAAATGAAGCATTCGAATGAGATGAGACTTACACCCAGATACTTGTATTCGAAGAGAGGTAATTTAGGAGTATCTGCACACCTAAATTAAAGCCTGTATGTGATTATGATCATATTCACACACATACCTGCGGAGGGGCATTGGTTATTCTCGTAGCAAGAGGGGATTCACCCGAGATAGCGTTACCAAGCCATGGAGGAAAGCAATTAATTTTAATTAATTGAGCGAAGGAATCACCGGCACGCGAGTGGATCTGGAACCTCCATGAAAAGACAACCAAGAATCACGCTTTACCTTGTCAGTAAACGCGATATTTCAGAAAAGAACAGCTCCTGAGATGCAAGTGGACTACTTTTCGTCAGAAACCCTTATATGGAGGAGGAAGGAGGAGAGTGTCAGTTCTTCGTTGACTCAATTTGTGGGACGACATGCTGTCTAGCCACACGGAAAAGTGCGCGCAATATGCAAGTCGTATGAACAGAATCTTTTGTGATGAACAATGAAAGGTGCATTAGGCAGCATAGTACAAGTAATTCTGCAGTAATACTATAAACAGTCTTCGGCAGACATATAACCAGGCAGTATACGCGACTAGTAATCGTTACAGCGAAGATATATTGCAGTATGATTTTAATAGACAATGAACTTATTCACAGGAAGGGTTATGATCTTCAAAAATCATATGTAACCGTAACATATAATACAGATTATGGGAATCTGGAAGGCATCACAAGTATTTGTGATATACAATTGAGCAGCACTCTGCAAGACAGAAGACAGGAATTTTATTAGACGGGAGATGAGCACACATACTCGAGGTATACTTTTGGAGGAGACAGACGGATGTCAGAATTTGCAGCATCGCATCTCTGAATTCACGCAATAGTGGAAAGCTCAGCAAGGCTCCGTGTGTAAATTACCTGTAAAGTTAGCGTTAAAAGTGATAACCAAAAAGTGTTTAAATTTGTGTGTTAAAAATAATGTGTGGTATTTCACAGTGTAAAATGTGGGTATTACAAGATGTAATTACCATGTGCAAACCATATTCAATGTTTTGTGTGAAAAGTGCCATGATGGCTTAGAAGAAAGCAAAATGGTGGGCGAAGTGCTATATTGTTGGATAAACCCAGCCAGAATGAAAGTGAGTACCATCCAAATATGTTAATATGATTTAAGAGCTCACCATGCAACATCTCATTCCCTCAAAAACTAAGAATTTGCAGTCATTTGTATACGAGTTTACATCCCTTCGTATTTTAATAAATATATTGCTTTGAGGATGATAAACTTACGACCATTTAGGCGTAAGATGTTGATGAAAGTAACGGTAACGTTAACTAATAATAATAATAATTATCTGAGGTCGGTGTCAATGATAAATGCAAAAATCGGCATACTGATGTCTATAAAACGTGCAAAGTGTGTCATATCCATTGAAAGAATACAGTGTTATTGTAAAGAGTGATAAAGATAGATATAATAGCGAGATAAAGAGTGATTTTCAGTGTCATTGAAATATTAAATAATGTTAAATGCTACATGGTTGTGTTTGAGAGCCATTAAGGTAGATAATGTAAGTGCCAGTAAATTGATACATGTTTTAGAGCTACGTAAAGCCTTGGTTTATGATTAAATGAAAGGAGGACATGAGTGTATTTTGAGTTGAGTCATCTAAAAGAAATGTTGTTCAACCCGCTACGAGCGAGCATATAACGTAGAATCAAGAGATTTGCGTCAATAATTGCAGGGACCATCCAAGATAGTTCGCGCGTTGATGAATCCGGTAGGCCAATCTTCGAATCAACGATGTGTTGTATAGCCCCAGAGCATACACATATCTCGCAGCAGAGTTGGGGCAGAGGTGATCTGTGACCCACTGTTAGCAGAATCTTCGCTACAAGGGAAAACATTGGGACACCCTCGGTATGCCATAATAATAATTGATCTACCGGTGGAGGTAAGACACTTTCTTCGAATAGGAAACAGGTTCATTTCCTTCATATATTCGTACCCGTACGGCACGAGATAACAGTTTGAAACTCGGCTGGTACGCGTCCAGAGCCACTGATTGCATCCATAAACGGCGAAACTATCAGAGACCCATCCCTAGCCATGAATATTAATTAGGAGCCGAATTGAGCCCATTAAATACCCTAAGTGTAGGTGTTAAATACTTGGATCGACTCTATTCATAATGACACAATCCAATCATGTAACCCCTTTTGGGAGAGCTGCACCAAGAGTGAGCTATGACCAGGTGTGTTTAAAAGTAGAAGGACGGTCATGAAGGCGAGCGAGGGCTTCAGACCGGATAGCCATCTAAAAGGGCGGACCTTGACGACTCATTTGTGTTCACACTGAGGGCAGTTAATTGACCGTGACCCATGTACTTTTCTTTTTAAGGTTGTACTGGACCACTGAAGAATCTCATTATCTCTGAAAGTAGTTGAAATATGCTTGATATTATGATATCAAATGAATTATATGCATTGTATCCATTGAAATAGAATGTTGGATCAAAGAAATCGGATAAGATTTGGCCATGTTTTTGTCTGAGGACAGCTTAACCGCACCAAATAAATAAATGCATTTTGTACAGAGTAGTTACCCAGTTTATGCTAATTCACTCAGACGGGTAGCATTATTTAACGATATGGCACGTTTGTAATGATAGTAATGACATGACCAGACCCATAAGATTGTTGTATGGTGAAGCTAAAAATCAATAACTATGTGTGCTTTGGAAGGGAAGGTAAATCACTTCTGCGTTTGAAATCTATGGGAAAGGAAAACGATGTTGCGCAAAAAGCAACACATGTTAACTAAAGAATAAGGTAATAAAATCAATGTTGTTCAAAGTAAATGTTCCGCTTCAGAACGGACAAACATTTTAGTAATGGCACATATTGATTATTCAGTTGTAATTTGTTTTTATTGTTGTGTTGTAATATGCAAATTCAAGATAAACTGTGCGATGTGAAAGACACTATGAACGCTCGTCAATGTCAGAGAGTATCAATGTTAGGATATCTAGGATAGATATGGGTGCGGAAGAGCGCCAAACTTTATGAGAAGAGACTCACATATATTTTTGATTTTTGTGTTGTGGGAAAGTAATTAAAATATTTTTGTGTTTTGTTGTGTTTGCCATGATTTAATAACATTAAATGATATATTTAGGAATTTGTTGTTTCCTTCAAGTAGAGTAGTTACCTGACAGACTCAAATCCTGAACATGTGGTCGTATAGTGGGATGAACGCCCCATACCTCGAAAGACCGTGAACTAGCTGGATACGAATACATGTTCCACATGATGACGAAAGGGTACAATAGTTCTTCACGGAACAACTTGTTATATATATAGAGATAACACTTATTTTTCTTTTATTAATGGTATTTGGAGTTTAGGTCTTACAACCAACCACATATTGGAAACATACTTCTGACATTTTATAATGTTTACTCTGTTATTTGAAGTACAGTGTTTATCGTGTACCTGCAAAGAAAAAATCAAACAGAAAAAAACACTGGTGAAAACAGAAAAGATAGGCACACAGAGACCTATAGTTGAAGTTCGATGTCCTTCAGATATTGTATCATGGAATACGGCTCAGTGGTTTGGGACCCATACCAAGCACCACTCATCAATGAGCTGGAAATGGTACAAAGGGAGACTTTAGGTAGGTGCACAACTATTTCAATCCTAAGAGTAGTGTGAACTGAATGATTGAAAAACTAGGGTGGGAATGTCTGGATATAAGGATGAAATCCATACTATACGCTATTTATCGCACTTAACACTAATCGGCTAGCATGGGGAGAACTAAGCAAACATCTGGGAAATGCCGCCTACCTGACAAGGGCAGATCATCCGCATAATGTTTACGGCCGACCACAGGTTACAAATTATGAGAAATATTATTTCATTAATCGTGGTATTGATAATTGAAACTCAATACCTGCCACAGTCTTAGAGCCTTTCCCCAAACATATTCATGTGTTTAAGAGAAGTCTGACATTTTGTCTAAATACTCCGATGTAATTACTAGAGTTTTTAAATCACGACTTGAGTACTTAAAGTGTGTTTGATATTATTGATGGTCAAGTGGAATTACTCATTTGCAAATAAAGTAAACGAATGAATGAATTAATGCAAGGTAGGTCTCTTGGATCTGGGTAGAAAGTAGGGTATAGTTGGGAGGTGATGGTGCATGTCCTGGATCCTCTTGATAAACTTCGTCTGCTGCGAACACGCAAAAGAAGTGATTGATGTCACCGACACGACAAAGGATTTGAATGAGTTTTTGAATGGAATGGACTCCGTCTTGAGGAAAGAATTCATGATGAAAATCAGTAAATGTAAAACAACAAGATGTTCAGTAAAGAACATATAGCCTACTTTCTCCTAAATGCATGGGTATTGTTATAGCTCTTTGTCCTTTTCAAGGAGAATAATTGAATGTTGGTTGTAGTAGCTTGTTGAAATGTAACGTGTTATACGGATATTAAACATGAATATGAGGTGCCGGTTGCTAGTGCTACCTGTGTACAAAGTTCCATTCAATTAGGTTTCACCGTGTTCGAATTGATAAGGGGGGACAGACATTCAGAGTACACACACTCACACACACACACACAGAAACACACACAGGCAGACACACATTTTTTTGCCCGGTGTAGATCTCATAATTCTACTTTCATTTTTTGCAAAAATTGAAAGTAGGCTGAACACAAGATGTTCAGTAAAGAACATATAGCCCACTTTCTCCTAAATGTATGGGTATTGTTACAACTCTTTGTCCTTTCAAGGATTATAATTGAATGTTGGTTGTAGTAGCTTGTTGAAATACAACGTGCTATGCGGATATTAAACATGAATATGAGGTGCCCTTTGCTAGTGCTACCTCTGTACAAAATTTCATTAAATTCGGTTTCACCGTGTTTGAATTGATATTGTGAATCGATTTGCAAACATACATGGCCACTATCTGCAAACTATTGGGCTGATGACCTTGAAGATCAGTCAAAAGATGCTTCCCACAAAATGGTATGTAGTTGCAAAATTTGGTAGAGATCAAGTTATTAGGATGGTCGTAATATGATTTAAGCTTTTAACATTTCGGTGGCCGCCATTCCGTTTGCGTCAAGATGGAGGCGATATAAAACATGACACTGAGGCGCCCTTTGCTAGTGCTACCTCTGTACAAAATTTCGTTAAATTCGGTTTTACCGTGTCTGAATTGATATGGGGAATCGATTTCCACAAATACATGGCCGCCATATGCAAACTATTGGACTGATGACCTTGTAGCTTAGTCAAAGGACGCTTCTCACATGTTGCTGAAAAATTTGGTAGAGATCATGTGATTAGGTTGGCCGTAATTTGATTTAAGCTTTTAACATTCGGGTTGCCACCATTACGTTTCCGTCAAGATGGCGAATATATAAAACATGACACTGAGTTGCCTTTTGCGTGTTCTACCTCTGTACCAAATATCGTTCAATTCGGTTTCACCGTGTTTGATTAGATAGGTGGAATTGATTTGTGCACATACATGGCCGCCATCCGCAAATTGTTAGGCTGATGATCTTGTAGTTTGGTCAAAAGTTTCTTTGTGCATAAAGGTATGTTGTTGCAACATTTAGTAGAGATCGGATGATTAGGTTAGTCATAATTTGATTTAAGCTTTGAATATTTGGGTTGACGCCATTAGATATCCATCAAGATGGCGGCAATATAAAACATGACACAGAGGTGCCCTTTGCTAGTGCTACCTCTGTAACAAATTTCGTTCAATTCGGTTTCACCGTGTTCGAATTAAATGTACAGACATTCAGAGCACACACACTCACACACAGATTGACACACAGACAGACACACAATTTTTGGCCCTGTGTTGATCTCATAAGTGTACTTTCATTTTTTGCAAAAATCGGAAGAAGGCTAATATTGGAATGCAGCCGAAATAAATCAGAAACCTCTATGGACATCAAATTTGCAGGTGAAAAGCTAAAGGAAATAGTAAACTTCTGTTACTTAGGACGCAAAATAACCAGTGACGGACGAAGCAAAGAGGATGTAAAAAGTAGGTTGTCTCAGGCAAGGAAAGTATTTTTACAGAAAATGAATCTGTTGACATCGAATATAGATATAGGTGATAGGAAGTATTTTTTGATAGCCTTTATCTGGATCATGGCACTATATGGAAGTGAAACATGGACTATTGGTGCAGCAAAAAAGAGGAGAATTGAAGCGTTTGAAATGTGGTGTTACAGGAGAATGATGATCAGGTGGGTAGATAGGGTAACAAATGAAGAGATATTAAGATCAGTGGGAGAGGAGAGATGTTTCTGGCGACTGCTTATGAAGAAAAGAGGTAGGTTGGTAGGACACATACTAAGACACCCAGGAATAGCAAGCTTAGTTATGGAAGGAAGGGTCGAGGACAAGAACTGTAGGGACAAGGTTAGAATATGTAAAACAGATTGTCTCAGATTTAGGGTGAGGTAGCTATGTACAGATGAAACGATTAGCTCAGGACAGGGAGGCGTGGAGGGCTGCATCAAACCAGTCAAAAGACTGAAGGCTCAAACAACAACAAGTACGTTCAAGCGAAATAAGTGACTGGGGAAACTGTCATGGTTAAATTGCTTTCCGATGAGGGAAGTGATGTATCTTCGGTTGGCATTCCATTTGAAGAACCAAGGTTTCCGTGGAGGATACGGCGGGATAGGAAAATAATGATAGCCTCGAGCAACAATCATTCCTGTGTCCACTGCACGAGTGCTCTGTCCTTTGGTCGTGAGATGAAATCTGAGGGGTGAACAGGGATGTTCCAAAGCTGGTTTCAGTGTGCAGCTTGTTTCGTAAGGTGATCAACAAATTCTTTGAATATTATAACACTTTCATACTTCAAACTGCTGAGATAAAATATCGCTCCATTTTATGTACTGTAAGGTTGTTAGTAACTGGCCCTGACACGGAATATGTCTGGTATTATGGCCGTGGTATCTTCTTATCAGCAAGAAACCCGTTCTAGTAAACATTAATTGCAAATGTGATCTAAGATACAGTATTTTAATGCTGTTGTTGTTGATTAATTGGGGGCTTTGCGATAGCGTAGTCATGTTTCCCTGTGTAATTGGGTGTGTGTGGAATTAGTCCCATAACCTGTGTCACTGCGATGTCTGTACTAGTGTATGTATTTGTAATTAAGGTTGAATTTGGGTATAAAGCGGCCGGCGGCTAAACTTTGGAACAATTTGAGCATTTGCCTGGAGTACAAGTGGAAAATCACGTAAATAGGAATAGAACCTCCTCTTGTCAATGTAGTCATACGAGGCTAAGTGTGCCCCGTTCCAGCCCTCAGAACGAAATTAATTTTATTGGCAGAGCTGGGATTCAAACTCGGGTCTCCGCGGTGACAGTCAAGTATGCAGACCACTATGCAAGATATCCTAATCTATGCATATATGTCATTATGTATAAACCAACCCCTCCGCCCCCCCCCCCTCCAGGCACTACAACCCATGAAGAGCCTAAGCCTACCAAGCGACCGCTGCCCAGCCATTTGGCCTACAGATATTGGGGAGACGCGTGGTCAGCGCATCGGGTCCCCTCGGCCATTTATCTTGGTTTTCATGACTGGGGCGCTGCTCCACTGTCAGACAGCTACTCAATTGTCCTCACGAGGCTGAGTCCACTCTGTTCCTGCCCGCACGTCAGTTTCTAAAATCCCTGACGGAGCCGGGAATCGAACCCGGAGCCACCGAGTGAGAGGCAGGTGCCCTACCCCAACACCACGGAGCTGGCATGTAATTATGTTTGCATGAATGTACAGTATATACGTGAGTATATGCATATGTAGGCCTACGTACAGTACAGCTACAAGTACCGTCGCGTGTGGATTGTTGTCTGGGGAGGAAAGTTTGAATGTAAGGACGAGGAATTGGAAGGTAGCGGCTGTGGCCTATAGTTAGGGGCCAACCCCGGCATTTGCCTGGAAGGAAGATGCGAAACCACGGAAGACCATCTTCAAGGTTGCCGGCGGGGAGATTCGAACCTCCTCGCCTTCTCGGATGTGAGCGACTGCCTACAGCACGCCGCGCCGTAACGACCACGGCTAACTCACCTGGTCCTGAACAGAATTAGAACAGGACATGTTCGGTGCAGAGACGCTCTCCACAAGTGGAAAACTCTACCTAATCCAGACTGTGACTGCGGACCTCCACACCAGACTATTCATCACATTGCCAGAGAATGCAAGATTCGGACTTATCACGGTGATCATAAAGCGGACTTCATGTTGGTAACGAAGGAGTGGGGGTATATGTTTTAACTAGAAAGGTCGACAGAAGTTGGTGTACTGGCTAGGGTTCTTGGTTGTGGTTCTGGAGGTCTGGGTTCGATTCTTAGCTCTACCAAGAAATACAATTCTGGTCTGAGGGCTGGAACGGGGTACACTTGACCTCGTGAGCCAAAACTGAGATGAGAAAGGTTCGATTCCCACCTCAGCCATCCAGGAAGTGGTTTTCCGTGGTTTCTTCACATCTACTCCAGGCGAATGCCACGACCACCACCTTCTCAATCCCCACCTGAATTAAAAATACACACACTAATACAACCACCACAATAACACTGGTTATGAGACAACATTCCGCACTCACCCAAGTACACGGAGATAAATGGCTACGATGCAGACACCCCTCATGTACAACAAAAATAACCCGTGTGATGTGGATGAAAAAAATCCACAGCCTGCTTCCAGTCTCCGACCGGGTCAGGAATGGAATGAATGAAGCCCCCATCTAGCGGCGAGGATATGAACTGTGCCGGCTGCCGAGGCCTGACGCACTCCTCTGGGGCAATGATTAAATGCATGACAGATGAAATGAAATGATAGTGGAGAGTGTTGCTGGAATGAAATTATGACAGGGAAAACCGGAGTACCCGGAGAAAAACCTGTCTGCCTCCGTTTTGTCCAGCACAGATCTCACATGGAGTGACCGGGATTTGAACCACGGACCCAGCGGTGAGAGGCCGGCGTGCTGCCGCCTAAGCCACGGAGGCTTGATGTGGATGAACTAGTTCAAATTTATTGCAAATGCTTTGTTTCACCCTGTGCTATATCCTTCACTTAACTCCACTGCTTTTAAGAAAAGTGAGTTCAATTTTTACATCCAAATAGCTTCTCACTCCATACCACAGAAATTACCATCTTCTGCATCCGGGCTTCATTCTGCACGCTGATTGAATTTCACGGGGCGGAGCGCACTTCAATATCTAGTCCATGAAAGTTGCGTGACTCGCCTTGTTGCTTCTTTCGTCAAGAATATATTCCCGTCTTAACTTAATACCTCCAAAACTGGTTCTATTAGAATGCTGATCAAGTAGGAGATGCGGTACAAACTTCCAGTCTACACTGGTTGTAATAAGAACTCCTGCTTCATTTAGGGACTAGGGGCATCGGATTTCTCAAGAGGACGTTCTGAAAGAAATAAACCCTGATGATCACAATGAGTGTAGGGGGAACTAAACTATAATTATAATGGCAGCAAATCAGGACATAATAATAATAATAATAATAATAATGATAATATTTTTAAGTTAAGTGAAAGCCTCCGTGGCTTAGGCGGCAGCACGCCGGCCTCTCACCGCTGGGTCCGTGGTTCAAATCCCGGTCACTCCATGTGAGATTTGTGCTGGATAAAGCGGAGGCAGACAGGTTTTTCTCCGGGTAATCCGGTTTCCCCTGTCACACATTTCATTCCAGCAACACTCTCCACTGTCATTTCATTGCATCTGTCATTCATTTGATCATTGTCCAAGGGGAGTGCGACAGGCTTCGGCAGCCGTCACAGTTCATATCCTCGCCAATAGATGGGGGCTTCATTCATTCCATTCGCTGACACGGTCGGTCGACTGGAAGGAGGCTGTGGATTTTCATTTCATTAAGTTAAGTCTGAAATATCTTGACGGAAGAAGCAACAAAGTGTGTCACGCAACTTTGTATTGACAGACCAGTCAGCCCTGCACAATAAACCGGATCTGGTTCTTGTTGACAAATGTATGAGGCAATAATAGTACCTTCATAGATGAGCAATCCCAAACAGTTGAAACATGGTAACAAAACATGTTGGTAAGCTGTAAAAATATAAAGAGCTTTCAGAACTGATCAGGAAGTAATGGCACCTGGCACAAGTCAGGACAGTTCCTATCATCATCTCCAACACTGGCGTGATTCCGAACAACTTAGAGGAATCTCTCACAGAGTTGAAATTAGACCCAAGCCTTTTTAAGATTATGCAGAAGACAGACAGTAAGGCTGTTCTTGGGCAATCAAGCCTGAAGAAGTGGGGTAAAAGTGTAAAGCTACTACGAAATGCAGTCACCGGGAATTTGCTCCTTATGATGTATATCAGGTATTGTAAATCTTTTCTTACCAGATAATATGCTGAGAATGTATAAGCGCATGCGCAAAATAAATAAATAATAATAATAATAGTACAAACAAATTGCGAACCCATATGAGAAGTCTCGCTTGTGTACAAACTACCCACTCAAATTTATTGTTATCAAGGCTCAACGCGGCACAGTTCTAGCAGGGCCTATCGTCTTGTTTATTTGTTTATGTTCGGCGATGTCGAAATGTAAATATTATATGTCAGAAAACTGTATTATAATGAGGGTCATTATAACACTATTTTTGAATATGAAACAGTTTCCCCCACCAATCAGAGCTCAAGGAACAGTTGTGTGACCAATAAGGTAAGGATAGCATCGCATCTGTGCTGACTTCCATGGACTCCTATTTTAAAATTCACTGCGTGGCTAGTGTCATATTGGGGGATTTGAGGAGTCCATGGTCAAATACAAGGTATTCTCTGCGTCCCATGCGCTCTGTTAAGTACATAAAACTGGCGAAATCTCTACAGATATGTATGAATATTTATGTTCGAATATAAAATAATTATAATTATCGTAGAACAAGAACAGTCGTATTCAACTCGCCTATAATGGTAATTAAGACACTCGTTTGGAAATTATAAAACTCGCTTCGCTCGTTTTGTAAACATACTCGTGTCTGAATTATTGCCATTACAGGCTATTTGAATCAGACAAATTCTAAGATTATTTACGTACAGATCAATAGTCATTAACAAATATACCTTTCTAAAGTAATTTATGTTTTACACACAACTGTGTAGGACTAGTAAAGGGCGTGTAGTAGCTACTACGCTTGTAGTAAAGCATGCAGAGAGTATATATAAAAAATAAAAAGCGCACTTTATAGACAAACAAATATATTTCTGTTGAATTTTCAAGAAATCCAAGATATTTCCTGTACTATTGAGATGGTTTGGAAGATTTTGATATAAACCTCACCTTCTAACTCCCTCTGGTTTTTAGCGTTTTATATACAGTATATGATAATGATAGTCTAATAATATTAGTATTAATAATAATAATAATAATTTTTTGCTATAGTGAACCTAGGAATAATAATAGTCTAATATTATTAGGTCCAATAATAATAATAATTATTATTATTATTGATATTATTATAAATAAGCCTCCGTGGGTTAGGCGGCAGCACGTCGGTGTCTCATCGCTGGGACCATGGTTCAAATCCCGGTCACTCCATGTGAGATCTATGCTTGACAAAACGGAGGCAGACAGGTTTTTCTCCGGGTACTCCGGGTTTCCCTGTTACAATTTTATTCCAGCAACACTCTCCACTATCATTTCATTTCATCTGTCATTCATTTAATCATTGCCCCAGAGGAGTGCGTCAGACTTCGGCAGCTGGCACAGTTTCTACCCTCGCCGCTAGATGGGGGCTTCATTCATTCCATTCCTGACCCGGTCGGAGACTGGAAGCAGGCTGTGGATTATTTTCATTGATATTATTATAAATACACTATAACCTCCAAGATAAGAGTATGAACCTTAAATCTCAAAGAAAATTACCTTTTTCTTAGATATAGCTAATCCGAACACTCATAATTTCTGTTTTGACATAGACAGCGATCTCCAAGTGCTTGGAACTGGCAGCCGAAGTATGAAATAAGTTGTGAAACAAAAGTGCTGTGTACGTTGTCCTCATTGTTATTTCTGCAACTGGAGTAATCACCATAAACTTATCTACTAGCCTCAAGAAACTATGCCTGAATATTCTGTTTTACACACAAATACAAAATTCAGTGACAAGAAGCACGTGTTTAACTATTCGTCGACAGATTATCCACTATACGAAGTACAGTAGATGATGCCGTTTTACCACACATGGGTCGTTGCCATTAGACTATTAGTGAGCCGTTAGCAAGACGAAAATTTTAAGAACACTAATACTACTACTAATAATAACGTTGACTGATTTTGACATTGGGAGTACACGTAAACTATCAGTCAAAACTTGCTGAAGAAGAAAAAAAGGAAGTTTAACGTGACCTTTAATCTCGAGATCATAAGCCACGGGACCTCATTTTTACGTGGAATCCGAACCACAGGACATGGCATTTCACCTTGAAAATCTCACATGCATTGATCGGGAATTGAACCCGGTCCGCCATGGTGAGAGGCCAACAGCTTGACCGCTGCGCCACCACGCCCCTAAATTGCTGAAGAAAGTATCCACATATTTGGAACTGGTAGTACCTATCAAAAGACAGCTTGCCACGGTTGGTGAGTGGTTATCGTGTCGGACTACCAACCCTGAGCTTGCAGGTTCGCTCCTGTCCGTGATAAGGAATTTTTGAAAAGCGAAAAAATCTCGGCACGCATGTCATACGTTATTGGCATGTTAAATTATTAATATTAGTTATGATAATAATATTAATACTCGTCTTAGTGTTAGTAGTAGTATAGTAATTGAACTTCTGGGGTGGGAGTTAAGAAGACTACTCCTACGTGTTCCGAGCGTGGAAGATATCTAGTCGTATCGTATTCCCAATTCTCAGTGAAGAAGAATGAAGCGAGCCTGACCTTCTGGTTGACCTCACGTCATAAGACCCAGCAGACAGCTGACGATCATTCTATTCATCAGCGAGTGTGGTCGACGGCACGGAGCGGCAGTGCGAGGAGAAAGGTACGTACTTTACTTTGCCCAAGTACTGTTTATGTGGTCAGTGACACGTGACGTAATCTCTTAAGAGTGTAATATTGCTGGAGAGACCATAATATGCTACGTGGTAGCGGTAATATGGAGCTTGGGTGTGCTTCCGTTACATGTTAATTCATTCCCTCTGGGGACGGCTTCTGGCTTTAGCTGGTGGGCGTGCTATTAGAGGTTTACTCTTGTATTGCATCTGTGGACGTGTTTATACGAACAGCTTCTAACTTAGCACATACTCCAAAAAAAACGAAAACTGATACAATTTTAAACACCTCCTGGCGTGGGACACATACTAAGACACTCAGGAATAGCAAACATAGTTATAGAAGGAAGGGTCGAGGACAAGAACTGTAGGGGTAACCCAAGGTTAGAATATGTAAAACAAATTGCCTCGGATGTAGGGTGTGGTAGCTCTGTAGAGATGAAACGATTAGCTCAGGACAGGGAAGCATGGAGACCTGCATCAACCAAGTCGAAAGACTGAAGACTCAAACAACAACAACAACAACAGCAACCCGGCGTAGCTGTGCGCGTTAAATTGCTCTCCACGACCGCGATGGGAAGCTGTAACATGATTGGAGATCGGAGGTTTAAATGTCGGCGCTGAAAGCAGATATCCTAAGTGTAGTTTTATCCGGTTTCTCCACACTCCCTCCAGGATAATCCCTGGATAGTACCCTATTTCAAGTTCAGGGCCACCTATTTCATTCCGGACCCTAATAATGACACTTATTCACAATACTACAGTTACCGCAGAAACACAGGTTATCAAAAAATTGAACTCACACCCCAGTACATGGGGCTGATGACGATGAACTACCAAGCCCCTAAATCGAATTAACAAGAACAACTTTTCAAAATTTATTTATCCACAATAGTTGAATTCATTTGTCTTAAAAATAAACGTACAGTGAATATGATTTGTTGTTGTCTCATATTAGGACATTGGACTTTGTGGTCATTCAAACCCTTGTAGTTGGGTGTGTGTGAAATTCTGTCTGTTAACCGATGTTATTGAGATGGCTATATCATTGTGTGCATTTGTAAATCCGATGAGGATAAGGAAGGAGGCCAACATTTTTCTGGAGTAGAAGTGGGAAACCATGAGATACTACTTCCAATACGGCTGAGGTGGGAATGGAGCCCTCCTCTTCCCAGGTTTCCTTCACGAGGCTGAGTGTACCCCGTTCCAACACTCAGACCAGAATGTAAATTTCTTGACAGAGGTGGAAATCGAACCTGGGCATCAAGGGTGACAACCAAGAATGATAGCGACTATACCACGAGGTGGTCCGTTCTGGGAGCTTACGAGACTCTCCCAACCTGAGTGTTGAACTTCCAGCCAATCAAGATATAACCAAGGAGGCAACCAAGAACATTGGTTATTAACAGCGTTGGGACAGCCACCGTGGAGGACGTGAGGATCAGGAGAAGGAACAATTCTTGAAAATCTTTTCAGCTGCTGTGAGTGTAACTGTCGCCATATTTGTGTAGTTTCATTAACCCTAGAACGGTAGCGCTAATTGCAATTTAGTTATCGGTAGCGCTTCGCATGGGCGACGACTGCGATTCTAGAAACTGATAATAAATAACACTTACGTCAACTTTTATTTCTGCAGAATGGATATTTTTTTTTTTTTATTTTTATTTTTATTTTGACTATTTATTTATTTATTTATTGCATTTTTGAGCTGATTTTCACTAATTTTGACTCATTGTGATTGTATTCTTTTTGGAATTTGACTAATTTTATGTCTCATTTACTTTTCGAGCCTTTTTGATTAATTTTGTGATAGTTGGAGGTTTAAAACAGGACGTGATGACAGGCGGATGTGGTCACATTGTGTTCAAGTCCAACAACGTGCGAGGTCGGTGCTGAGTTACGAATGTTTATAAAATATTTTTAGTTGTTCAATTTAAGAAAGGTAGTACCTCATTCTTCTAAAGCCACGATGAGACAAAACCTTATACCGCTACAATGTTACACTACTGTGTGGACGAAACGATTCCCTGCCACTAGGTTAGACCACTGTCTGGAGGAAACCATTGGCCGCTACTAAATTAGACCACTGTCTGGAGGAAACCCTTGGCCGCTACTAGATTAGACCACAGTCTGTACAAATCTATTGGCCGCTACTAGGTTAGACCACTGTCTGGACGAAACCATTGGTCGCTACTAGGTTGGACGACTATCTGGACGAAACCATCGGCCGCTACTATGCTAGACCACTGTCTGGACGAAACCATTGGCCGCTACTAGGTTAGATCACTGTCTGGACGAAACCATTGGCCACTACTAGGTTAGACCACTGCCTGGACGAAACCATTGGTCGCTACTAGGTTGGACGACTGTCTGGACGAAACCATTGGCCGCTACTAGGTTAGATCACTGTCTGGACGAAACCATTGGCCACTACTAGGTTAGACCACTGCCTGGACGAAACCATTGGTCGCTACTAGGTTGGACGACTATCTGGACGAAACCATCGGCCGCTACTATGCTAGACCACTGTCTGGACGAAACCATTGGCCACTACTAGGTTAGATCACTGTCTGGACGAAACCATTGGCCACTACTAGGTTAGACCACTGCCTGGACGAAACCATTGGTCGCTACTAGGATGGACGACTGTCTGGACGAAACCATTGGCCGCTACTATGTTAGACCACTGTCTGGACGAAACAATTGGTCACTACTAGGTTAGACCACTGCCTGGACGAAAACATTGGCCACTACTAGGTTAGACGACGGTCTGGACGAAACCATTGGCCACTACTAGGTTAGACCACTGTCTGGAAGAAACCATTGGCCACTACTAGGTTAGACCACTGTCTGGACGAAACCATTGGTCGCTACTAGATTAGACGACTGTCTGGACGAAACCATTGGTCGCTACTAGGTTAGACAACTGTCTGGACGAAACCATTGGCCATTACTAGGTTAGACCACTGTCTGGACGAAACCATTGGTCGCTACTAGGTTAGACCACTGCCTGGACGAAACCATTGGTCGTTATTAGGTTAGACCACTGTTTGGACGAAACCATTGGTCGCTATTAGGTTAGACCACTGCCTGGACGAAACCTTTGGCCACTACTAGGTTAGACCACTGTCTGGAAGAAACCATTGGCCACTTCTAGGTTAGACCACTGTGTGGACGAAACCATTGGCCGCTACTAGATTAGACCACAGTCTGGACGAAACCATTGGCCACTACTCGGTTAGACCACTGTCTGGACGAAACCATTGGCCACTACTAGGTTAGACCATTGTCTGGACGAAATCATTGGCCAATACTAGGTTAGACCACTGCCTGGACGAAACCATTGGTCGCTATTAGTTTAGACGACTGTCTGAACGAAACCATTGGCCACTACTAGGTTAGACCACTGTCTGCACGGAACCATTGGCCACTACTAGGTTAGACCACTGTCTGGACGAAACCATTGGCCACTACTCGGTTAGACCACTGTCTGGACGAAACCATTGGCCACTACTAGGTTAGACCACTGTCTGGACGAAACCATTGGCCGCTACTAGGTTAGACCACTGTCTGGACGAAACCATTGGCCACTACTAGGTTAGACCACTGTCTGGACAAAACCATTGGCCACTACTCGGTTAGACCACTGTCTGGACGACACCATTGGCCACTACTTGGTGAGACCACTGTCTGGACGAAACCATTGGCCACTACTAGGTTAGACCACTGCCTGGACGAAACCATTGGTCGCTATTAGGTTAGACGACTGTCTGAACGAAACCATTGGCCACTACTAGGTTAGACCACTATCTGGACGTAATCATTGGCCACTACTAGGTTAGACCACTGTCTGGACGAAACCATTGGCCACTACTCGGTTAGACCACTGTCTGGACGAAACCATTGACCACTACTAGGTTAGACCACTGTCTGGACGAAACCATTGGCCACTACTAGGTTAGACCACTGTCTGGACGAAACCATTGGCCGCTACTAGGTTAGACCACTGTCTGGACGAAACCATTGGCCACTACTAGGTTAGACCACTGTCTGGACAAAACCATTGGCCACTACTAGGTTAGACCACTGTTTGGACGAAACCATTTGCCACTACTAGGTTAGACCACTGTCTGGACGAAACCATTGGCCACTACTAGGTTAGACTACTGTCTGTACGAAACCATTGGCCACTAATTGGTTAGATCACTGTCTGGACGAAACCATTGGCCACTACTAGGTTAGACCACTGTCTGGACGAAACCATTGGCCACTACTAGGTTAGACCACTGCCTGGACGAAACCATTGGCCACTACTTGGTTAGACGACGGTCTGGACGAAACCATTGGCCACTACTAGGTTAGACCACTGTCTGGACGAAACCATTGGCCACTACTAGGTTAGACCACTGTCTGGACGAAACCATTGGTCACTACTAGGTTAGACGACTGTCTGGTCGAAACCATTGGTCGCTACTAGGTTAGACAACTGTCTGGACGAAAACATTGGCCATTACTAGGTTAGACCACTGTCTGGACGAAACCATTGGTCGCTACTAGGTTAGACCACTGCCTGGACGAAACCATTGGTCGCTATTAGGTTAGACCACTGCCTGGACGAAACCATTGTTCACTATTTGGTTAGACCACTGCCTGGACGAAACCTTTGGCCACTACTAGGTTAGACCACTGGACGGAACCATTGGTCGCTACTAGGTTAGACCACTGTCTGGACGAAACCATTGGTCGCTACTAGGTTAGACCACTGTCTGGACGAAACCATTGGCCATTACTAGGTTCAACCACTGTCTGGACGTAACCATTGGTCGCTACTAGGTTAGACCACAGCCTGGACGAAACCATTGGCCGCTACTAGGTTAGACCACTGCCTGGACGAAACCATTGGTCGCTATTAGGTTAGACGACTGTCTGAACGAAACCATTGGCCACTACTAGGACCTCGAGCTAAATATTAGTACAGTAATTAGATTCGTATGTTAGTTATGTACATGTGAAATTACGTATTAAAATGGTATGCTAAGTTATATATTTTATATTCTGACTAATTATTTGCTGCTACATTAATTTCGAATCTAATTAATAATATTTACCTCGAAGTCGGTGGTTGCTGGCAGCCATTTTGTTATTATATATCAATTGCAGCCGAATGGCCATAGCAGTGTTTTTTTTTTTAATTGAATGCCCGAGGACTCCCAACAAGTAAGAATCCCGATCTATACTACTCCTGTTTTATTTCGCTTTGTTCCTGGCACGGGATTCAATGCCTTGTTTTAATGCAATAAATTATGATAATCACCAAATGTGATACTATACATCTTTTACCAGCGTATATCGCACGACGTGGGTTTTACCCACCCTTCAAAATACAGACATCCTCAGCCAGGGATCGAACCCGCGATATTGGGATACGGGGGCGTACATTGCTCCAGTGGTACACCAGGGAAGTCATTAGTATTGCGTACTATCTGATTGTGCCTTGTGTTAACTACTGGGGCTTCAGAGGCAGCGTGATGCCAGAAATATGGTCCAATTACAGGATTTCTAACGTGCTCTTAAATTCACCCTTTTAAACCATCAGACTGAAACCAGAATTGAACCAATATTCATGGCCTTTCAAAGCCATCCCATAACCTAGACTGACACACAGCACAACTACTGTACGTGCAAATAATTCTCTCTAACGCGCATTAATGTGATGAGTTGACAACGAAATCTCGAAAACCTGGTCTGAATTTGATACAATAAAATTCAATATTTATGATCGTACACAAGACTTATTTACGTACGGCCTTGCAAGGCCTACAGCCACGTCAGCTTGTTGATGGAACAAATACCGGGACGTGTGAGTTTGCTCAATAAACCAGCATACAGTAGGCTGATTTTATTTTGTATTTGTGTTTTTATTTTGCTTATTTTGTAGTAAAGATATATTGTTGCTTGACCTAAGCCTTAAGGGTGAGATGACATGTGTAGATCTCTCTAAATATAGTGGTGTTTTTCTTTCTTTTTTTCTGGAGAGTGGTGTACAGAACATTGTAATTTTCTCTGCAACGAACTTCGCTACTTCCGATTAGGAAATATGTTTTCTCATTGGACGTGTACTGATAAATCCACACGGCAATGTTAAGACATCCCATGTAACCTTTCTCCCTTATACGTATACAGAATCAGAACATATTTAGTGAAGAGTAAAACAGTCTGTGGAATGTGTTAGGAACATGCCATTCCATACATATTATTACCCTTCTGATGAGTCTGCCGCTCTGTAGTGAGTACACAGTCTTCTGTTTTTATCGAACTATTGGTCTCTTGGCCGTGGGACTCAATATTTTAAATTGTCTGTGTACTCGATGACCTAGGCCTGTGCCTTAGTGAGCGTAGTTACCGCATGTGGGTAACAATCAATTATAATACTCGTAATAATAATAATAATCAATTAGCCTATGTCGTAGCACCTTTCTTTATAAAGGAACGTTTTCAGTTCATATAAGTTTTTGTAAGGTACTCTTTTAGTGCCGAGAGTATCCGAGGACATGATCGTCTCGCCAGAGTTCGTAGCTGCTTCCATGTGGGCACCCATGGGGTTAGCTACAAGTATCGTCGCGTGTGGAGTGTTGTATGGAGAGTAAAGTTTGAATGTAAGGGCGAGGATTGGAAGGTAGCGGCAGTGGCCTATAGTTAGGGACCAACCCCGGCATTTGCCTGGAAGGAAGATGGGAAACCACAGAAGACCATCTTCAAGGTTGCCGGCAGGAGGGGGGGGGGATTTGAACCTCCTCGTCTCCCAGATGTGAGCGACCGACTGCAGACTCGCCGCGCCGTAACGACCACGGCTAACTCATCCGGTCATTCGGATCAGTTCTTTGGTGATTCAATTGAACTACCAGCTGTTAGATTAGTGGCAGGACTTAACCTTCATTACCGTCCACTCCGACCTTCTGTTGCGTTTCTGTAGGCATACTGCAGTGCAAACATAATCAACGGGCCGAGATAACTCACGGCCAGATCTTGGCGAACAATGAGCTTGATTGCAAAGAAACATGCCCAAAATATCTGGTCCTCTGTGTGGACTATCCGCTGTGGTCTCGATTTGGAACACAAGTTGTCCTTCTGATACCTTGGAGGGGTTTACCTTGTTATAAATAAATAAATACATTGCTTTATGTAAGCCTACTATCGTCCAGTTTTCCCATTTCATAAGATACCCTTTCTTTTCTGTAATTGCAGACTCATTTCTCTCATTGAAAGGGGAAAGTTGATTACCGGTATAAATCAGGAAAGAGTTCACGTACGTTAGTCTGTTAATATAATAATCATGTTAGAGGTACATTTCTTGAACTGATTTCACGAAATACAGCATGGGTATTTTTGAAGCAACCACATAATTTAACATGCAGGGAGGATTATCAAGTTTTATAATTCAATTTAATACAGGACGGTGCACAGCTTTAATATACCTAAATCAGACACTGCGTAATGCTCAACCATACACTACACAGAATTCTTCTTCAGTCTGTCAACATAAGAGTGCTTAAATAGATTGGGCGCGAAGTGACGGCTGCTTTATCACATATTATCTGAAAGAGAAATTACGTGAGTTATTTATAAATTAATACACTTTTATAACAGATGATCAGGGTTTAATTGGATGACATGTTTCACTTGTGAAGCGAGCATCATCAGATCCAAATAGAAAAGACACAATAGCTCAATAAAACACTACCAAATACATTCCACAATTCAGATAAGTCTCCATATCAGATCTTTCATACATATTAGTAGACAAACACTGTTTTAGTATGTTGCAGTTCTAGCTTTTTACCATTATCACAGCAGAGTACTCTTAGGTTATCTCTGCATATTAGTGTACAATTCTAGCTTGGAGCGTATTGCCTAAGAGTAGCACAGCAATAGTAGCTGCTACACCTTCATAGATTAGTTGTTGGAGAGAGCCTGTTTGTGGGTAGGTTAGAATTACACAGTGTTGCAACCTTGGACATATTGAAATAAATAATTATTTTTTCGGGTGCTTAAGACTTAAAAAATTATCAGAAATAGTAGCCACACCTTAAAAGATTTCGCCGTGTTTATAGCGGGGTGTTGTTGGAGGGCAGCGATCGTTTGATGGTTTGGTAGTGTTTTATACAGCAATTTTGTCTAGTATATTGGGATCTGATGATGCTCGCTTGACGAAACATGTCAACCAATTAAACTCCCACCTATTGTTAAAGAAGTGTGTTTATGTACGTAATTGCTGTCGCCCCGGAGGTCCGGCTCTGTAAAGAAAGTTAATCTAATTCCGATCTTCGGGAAGGAACTGGGTACACTCAGCCTCGTGAGGCAAAATTGAGAAGACGATATCTTCCTCAGCCATCATGGGATTGGTTTTCCGTGGTTTCCCCACTTCTACTCCAGGCAAATGACGGGATGGTTCCTAACTTAAGGCCACCGCCTCTTTCCCAATGAACACCAGAATTATAAATACACACACTACTACAAACATCACAATAACACAGGTTATCAGACAAATTCTACACACACCCAAGTACACGGGGATAATGATCACGATGTCGCAAACCACCTAAATCAATCAACAACGAAAAACGAATCTTTTTTTATTTTTTATTTTCTATAATAAAAATAATTTTGGGATTTTTCTTTGCCAAT
The DNA here is from genome assembly GCA_946902985.2 of Meconema thalassinum. Taxonomy (NCBI): domain Eukaryota; kingdom Metazoa; phylum Arthropoda; class Insecta; order Orthoptera; family Tettigoniidae; genus Meconema; species Meconema thalassinum. The sequence goes on from OX336388.2 coordinate 1,763,715,586, forward strand.
GTAGTTTGATAAAACTCCATAGACTTTAATCTATCAATTTCAGTGTATTTGTATTGATTGTGTTTATACGTTATGCAGAAAGACGGTCAGGCCGGTAGATGGGGAAAAGGACGAAATATATTTTCCTTTATATCCCTGTCCTCCCTCGTAATGAAATCCTGGCTACGTCACTGATCTCATGGTACGTGTCTTAGCAAACAATGGGTAACCTATTTGAGTGTCCAAACTGCAGGTGTCCAGGACACTCCTATCATAAGTACGACCAAATGGGGAGACACGTGATGATAGTAGTGTTTCCTTATCGCCACTTGAGGCTAGAGACAGTACCCATACCGCAGTGACAGCAGGCAGTGGCCATTGTACAGTGAACATCACCACAACTGCTGCTTCAAACAAAACAAGGTAGGTACAGCGCTGCTATAACTTACTTATTTGTAGGGCCAGGGTTCCTCTGTAACTCAAGAGTAGTACGTTTCGTATACCTCAGGGATTTTGAAACAGCTCTAAGGATTGAAATAGTGTGCAATGAGCCTTGTAAGGACAACTGGGTAGCTGTATGACCTGAGAGACAGCGACCCGGTCAAGGAAAGGCTGAGAGAACACTCCAACTGATCATACCACAAACTTTAGTCCGTTTATGGCTGAGCAGTAGGCGGTCAATGGGCTGTTGAGCAAAGTTTTTGCAGGTTCCTTTGACGTATCATATTTAATCCTGAGATTTTGCTATTAATTTGTTCACCATTACACGAAAGTATAGATGAACATCTTTTTGATCTTAATAGATTTTGCGTATACTATAAGATGGCCCCCATTTCCACTTGCGATGTTAGGTAAGCATAGGTCAATGGAATGCAATTTAAGAGTAGATGACGTGTTACACTCAAAAAGTATAATCAGTATTTCGGCCTACGCGAGCACCTTTCACCCAAAGCTAACAATACATCATCAATCCACCCTGCAAAAATCACTAAAGAAATTTCACTTCTTGTAATTTCACAGTAATGATGTAAAAGTTATGTTAAAACCATGTATAGTGAGTTGTAATGTTTACGAAATACACAGTTCTATTGCATGTTTAATAGCAAGGGAGAGTACGAAAGTTGATTTAAAATATGGACTTTAATTTTGTGGAGTTTCCTTTTAAGAAATTAGTTCGGCCTATTTTTAATCCACTTTCGTATTTGCAAAGATTAAAAATATAAAAATTAAGCAGACTTCTAAGATCTACACGTGCAAAATGTTTGTATGTCAATTCTCCTCTAGCAAACGGCGAAACGGGCTCCTCTTTGGGCTGCGGGTATTCCACACGGCCCAATAATGTGTTAAACTGTATTAGGGACAAGGTTGGGATAGGTGCTCCCGCACTGGAAGTAAGGTACTATCCTAGCATTTTCCTGGAGGTATTGTGGAATATCCCAGGGGTAAATCTGCACCCAGGCTATCCGCTGTCAGTGACTGTGTCTACCACCGGACGGGGCGCCATAGACCACTGCGTAGGGTATTAAAGAAATGTATTCAACATTGGTACAGGTATCTGAACACTGGAAGTCTGTAAACTACCCGCGAACTGTCATATGTATGCTGTCGCTGTGATACACTGTAATGTATATTGCCCAATAATTATTGTGTTCGATTGTAGAAATTAGCCTATGCTCCATTTAAGGATGTTTCATTTGAGGGCTTGGACATCGTGTTAATTTAGTCCCATATATTTGGGCGAATAAATAAATTAATTAATTAATGAATTGAAGGATAATGTCTGATAACCTGTGTTAGTGTGGTGTCCGTAGTAATATGTATATTTGTAATTCAGGTGAAGTTTGAGAAGGAGGCGGTCATGGCATTAAGTAAGGAACAATCGCTGCATTTGCCTGGAGTATAAGTGGGAAACCACGGAAAGCCACTTCCAGGGTGGCTGACGTGGTAATCGAATGCACTCCTTAGTTTTTCCTCACGAGGCTGAGTGTACCCCGTACCAGCCCTCAGAGGAGAATATAAATTCCTTGGCAGAGGAAAAAATTGAACCCGGGCCTTCGGGATGACAGTTAAGATTAGTTAGTTAGTTAGTTATTGTCGTTTTAAGGGGCGGAACTACGAGGTCATCTGCCCCTACAGTTAAGATTGCTAGCCTCAACAACGAGGAAGTGGACTGTGCTTTATTTAAAAATATATAGTTATGTTGTAGTTCAGGCTCAACGAGTAGAATGGTGAGTTTCATCCTTATGGCAACCCAGCCTATAATCTAAGTATTAAATAACAATATTAATTTCAGAGAATTGAATTTTAAATTAACTTGGACAACACAAAATAATTCCAGTTAGCCTACTGGAATATGTGAAATTGAATTTCCCCAGTTGCATTTATAAGTTAGTTTCCTTTGGTGTGGTACAACATGATTTACGTTCATTATTCTTTCACACAGCTAAAGTCGAACGCAAACATAATTAATCTCAGCGCAATACAGGAGGTCAGTACTTTCCTTGAAAGAGATTTTCGCCAACATGTTAAAACAAACCTTCAGCAGCTTGAAGCTCGATGTTTACCTTGCCGTGGGGTTGTGCACTTTCCATCAATTATTCATGAAGGAACGTAGTGTGGGTTACTGATGCTCACAGAGTAAACACACCAGGTCTGCTGTGCATCGTGTTAATGGACATACAGTAGCTTCTCTCCCATGCATGTTCATTTGGACGTGCAAATCTATATCACCTACTGACTTTTATTGTAAATTATTTAGCATCCTTTATCTTTGTGATCATGATGATGTTAATAATTGTTGTTTTAAGGGGCCAAACCTCTAGGTTATCGGCCCCTAATGGTTTGGGGGTAGTGAAATATGAGATGAGAATGAAAACTACCTTATAACTAATACTAACTACAAACTTACAGACTAGAAGAAGAAATGGTAAACCAATAAAGGATAAGGCAAATAAAGGACAGAAAGAAAAGAAATGCCCTCAGCTCTCGAAGAATGAGGATTGAGGGACTTGGAAGGAAGGAGAGCTATGAAAGGCAGATAGGGAAGGGAAAGAGGGGAGGGCCCGCCCCAAGGTCAGAGGATAAACGGGACAAAACGGACCCAGCTCTGGAATCCATCGGGGTCGCCAACTCCCAAACTCACCAGCTGTGAGCCCTTGAGGGTGTAGCACTATCCAGGGTGCACCAGAAGTGGTGGGGCTACACCCACCCTGCCTCCTTGAGGGCCTTGTGCAGAAGGCAGGAGATAACATGAAAAGAAATAGAAGGCTGACCCCTCGAAGAATGAGGGTATCAGAAAAGATGAGACAATGGCCAATTAAGGCGGTAACGCGAAAGACTCCCTCGGCCTCGGATACCCTAATACTGTCGGGGTAGGAAGAGAACAAGAGTTGACCAAGAGAGGTCGACAGGAAAGAATACAGAGAGGAGCCCGGCACAAGTAAGTGGAAGCAATGCCGGACTCAGCTGGGGTCCCGTGGTCGCCAACCCACGTCCCACTAGATGTGAGCCCCTGGGAGGTGTTTGTGATCAGCTGTAAGCATTACCATGGAAATAGAAAATAAAATAAGATGTTCCGTGACCAAATAAAGAACCTACTTTTCTTAAAATGTAACATTGATGTGCACTGCTCAACAGAAGTTTAAACTACCGTCATCTTGTATGATGACGCTGCCATAGAGGAGTGGGACTTCTTACCCCAAGATAAACTTGGTCTCATTCAGAGAATGCCTTCTTGTGGAGGGAGGACAACTAAAGACTGATACTAATCATCAATTATACACAGCTTTTCAATGTTTTTGTTCTCAAAAGGGACAATTAGAAGCAATTTCGCTTTGTTTTTGTACCATGTCATTGTTATCGAACCACGATTGTTATTGTTTTCAGAAGTACTGACGTTTAGCAGAAGGTAGGAGATACCAAGAAAAGAAGGGAAGAGATTTCACCCTTCGAAGAATAAGGGTATCAGACAAGGGCCAATTTAGGCGGGAAAATGCCTCGTAACGGAAATCTGACCACAGGAGGGTTCGATTTCCATCTCAGCCATATTGGAATTGGTTCCCCATTTTTACTCCAGGCAAATGCTGGGATAGTTCCTAACTTAAGGCTCTAGCCTCCTTCCTGATCCTCATCTGCATTACAAATATACACACTAATACAGCCATCGCAATAACACAGGTAATCAGACAAATTCCACACACACTCAAGTACATGGGGCTACATTGCAACGATTACACAAATCATCAACAACAACAACAACAACAACAACAACAAAACCAATAACTCACTCTTGCCTCTAAATAATTATACAGTACGGTATTTCCATCGCCTGTCCAAGCGATGCGCAAGGTGCACACAAGGCTGTGGTGTTCATTCCTGCTGTGATAGGAGGTAATCGGCTACGAGCCATATTGCATCACGTCGGTGAATTTCCCCTTCATAATAGAATGAGCGGTTTTAATTGCGGCATGCACGCTTACGTTCCAGCCTTACATAAGCAAAACACAGAACCATATGACCGGCGTGACGCGTCAAGTGCAGCAGCTGTTTCTCGCGTGTTGTCCAAGTAGTGGAGGGTTTGATTCAGCTCTATTGTCATTGGGACTACACCAGCAAGACAGGGTAAGTTTACTGGATATTATATCACGTGCGCCTTCGTGTACAGCCTGTCTCATAGTGGGTGCGGTACGTATTTCCATACTGCAAATAGTTTCTATACCACGCCACTTGGCAGGTTTGTCGGTAGCACTATGTTTGATAATTCTAAAAGAGGAAACACCAAAAATGTCCCTTAGGATCCAAGATGGCGGCCATTTTTGAACAAGCGTTAAAAACACACGAAAATAAATAAATTTGTTGTGTTGTTTTCGACTAATTCCGACCTCCTGAACACAATTGAAATATTTATTTGAACGTCTGAGGGCATAAAAGTACGTTTCGGGGCAAACAATACCGTTATTTTTGAACAAACGTTAAGAAATTTGAAAAATAAGGAACTGCCAACATTAGGCAGGTGTTGTATAATTTTCGACTAATTTCGACATACAAAACACAGCTGAAATATTTGTTTGAACTTCTGATGACATAGAAGTACGTTCCGGGATCAAGAGTGCCGTTATTATTTTTTAACAAACGTTAAGAAATTTGAAATATAAGAAATGGACAAAATAGAGTACAGGTTTGTGTTTTATTGTTTTTTACTAATTTCTACATTCCAAACACAACTACAATATTTTTTTGAACTTTCTAGACCAATACAAATTAGTTAGGCGGGGGGAGGGAATTTAATTCAAAACCAATCTTTGTCCTTGGTAATTTTCTTTTGTGCAAATTCTCTTTAGTGCTCTATTGCGAAGTGAGCGTTCTTTTCTTTTTTTTAAGGCATTTAACATAAATATTGTCCACGTTACATTCAAAAGTTAAATATTTTAAATTTATGTGTTTGTCACATAATAAAAATACACGGTTTGTTAAGTAAAACTACTACTAATACTGTTTTGGTTTTATTGATCACAAAATATTACCTACTATGCAGTGGCCTCATCACTGGGAAAAAGTAAGATAAATGTTTTCTCTGTTATAGGTTACTTACTTGATTTAAAAGGGTGTCTCTTTGGGTTTGACTTGAATGTCTGCCATATCGTCGACTTGAGCTTTGTTTCACGCGCTATTGAATATTCACCTTGTTTTATTTAAATATATAGTTTATCCATGTTGGTGAAATGATGTTAATACTCACGGTCGCGGTAACATTCACTTACGCTTGGAGGAAGGGATTGACATTTGGCCGGAAATTCCAAGTCAGTCATCATCCTTCTGCTGCTTGACCCATCCATGATCGTATAGTTGATGTCATAACTCTCTCCGTTGCAATATCACAGTCAACGTGCTTCAGTGACAATTTGGAAATAAATCTACAGATATACAGGCCGGACGTTGGTTTTAGACGATTGCCCTTGACCTTGAAGCCTGCGGGTGAGCCTGTACACAGTCACTCTCTCACCCTATCGCTTCACATTTGTCACCACCGATCTGATGTAAGGGAATTCCAGACTTGAGCACGTGGCGACACCGACTTGCAGACAGTACAGTCAACGTCGAAGTATTGTGTGACGCGGAAGTACACGTTACGTATTTACGAACAGAACGTCATTATATTTGCCAATGACTGTACTTCAGAAGGAGTGTGAGACAGCTTTGTCAATCATCGGACCACTTGGGTCAGGTGACAACAACACAGGTACTGTAGTAACTCGCCTCCAGGCTTCCATTACGATTTTTCACTCGTCTGAAACAAACGTCCGGCCTGTACCTGGAAGCAGATCTTCCAGGATAGCTTAGACGGCGAAGTAGCTGACTTGAGGAATGTTAATGATGTCACCACGATGAACTAACAAGCTTATTGACAGCATTATATCTCGTACGTATAGTAATAATGGCAGTGAGAATTGATGATGAGATGTCAAGACATTCTACTACAAACATACGGTACTTAATTAAATGTAGTTGAAAGCATATGAGTAAAATAATCTTCTCTTGTAAAAGTGCCTACGTGCCTGAATATTTCGTACGCAATAGGCTATAGGAGTACTGTATTCCTCTTTTAAGCTTGAAGCTGTAGATTGGCACATCAAATATATAATATTATCGTAAGTTTGTATTCTAAAAACTATCCGCAAATTTACTCGAAATATCCGCAGCGTATCCGCTATCCGCACAGCCATGCAAACTATATGCGCGAGGCGAAAATATTTGCGGATATCCGTGGGTTTATCCGCGGATATCCGCATCCGCGCAGGGCTTTACCTATAGTTAGGGACCAACCCCGGCATATGCCTGGAAGGAAGATGGGAAACCACAGAAGACCATCTTCAAGGATGCCGGTGAGGGGGATTCGAACTTCCTCACCTTCCGGATGTGAGCGACTGCCTTCAGCCATGCCGTAACGAACACGGCTAAATCACCCGGTATTTTAAAGATACATGTATGCGTTAAGCCACTTTGTCCATGCAGCCAACAAAATATAAATATGGTGCAAGAATCACCTGAAATGGACAGAGACATAGGAGATCAAACAAACGTATGTAATAATCTGGGAGAGCGAAGTTTGATTTATAACTTTTGCTGTCATGACTGGCATTGCGTGCATTTGTAAATATTAGCACCAAGATTAGGGCTGGCTTCCTGAGACTACCAGTACCATCATCCTGGCCAGGGGCGCACCCAGGGGGGGGGGGGGCTTTGGGGGCTTAAGCCCCCCCCCCCTAAAAACCTGGGAACACTTTAAAAACATTGATGATATCTTTCAAGAAAATTGATTCCATAACGGGCTCTAGAATGTTTAGTGTTGGAACGTTGGAACATTTTGCTATTTTCTACTGGTTTAAAATAGAATTATGTTAGGCCTATATTTATGCAACACTTGAGTGATACTAATATATATTGTAAACACAACACGAACGGATATTTCAGGCTGTTGTCATAACTATGCTCGGAGCAAGATGTGCGTGGGACAGCGGTGAAAATTTCTCTCCCCAATGTATTGTGCTGTGCTCTGTGTCAGGCGTTAAGTAAGTTGTGGTGTTGGTAAAAATTTAATTCGTTGATTGTTGTTGTGTTTGTATTTTCTATTGGCTATTGGTGTTCGTAGTGTGCCCAATTGGACTAGTAGTAATGGGAGACAAAAGAAAGTCAAACATGCAAAACTACTTTAAACCGTTAAAAATCAATAAATATGATGTGGTTAGTGTTAGGGAATGTGGCAATCCTTCAACGAGTAAGGAATTGTTAACAAGGGCTGCAAGCATAGAAAAACAGCCAAGTTGTTCATCAGAGGAGGGCTCAGAGGAAAATGTGAGCTGGTCCATGGCCGTTGTAAGTAAACATAACATGGACTTGGACATTGGTTTATTTCAAAACAAAGTGTTGACGGACAATGAAAAGTTCAAAGTTTTGAATGACAAATGGGTTCCTCAGAGCAACTTTAACTTTCCTTTTAGATCACATGGGAACCAACAACGAAAATTTTAGTTTTCATGGCTAAAGAAATATACCTGGCTTTCGTATTCTGGAATTGAAGACTCTGCATACTGAGTCCATTGTAAGCTTTATTTTTTTTTAAGTAGGTAAGAGTAACGCTCAATATACTGGACAACTTGTTGAAGGTTTTTGTAACTGGAAAAAAGCACTAGAAAAGTTTGAAAAACATGCAAACTCGCAGTATCATAAAGACTCATGTGTAAGCACAGCTAACTTTAAAAGAGTTATGGACTGCCGAATGAAACCGATTGACAAATCTCTGGCATTGTTGACCGCGTCTGAGGTTGTATTAATCAGGAACTGCTTTGGAATAGTGGAGAAGTTGTGGGATTTTTTAACACTGCTAAAAGACAAGCAGTTTTAAAACAGTGCATTGAATCTGAGGCAAATCTTGAAACCAACAAGAAAAAACTCATGCAGCTTTGTCCAACGAGATGGGTACAAAGGCACGATGCTATTTTTGTTATGAAAGAACTGCTGCAACCTCTTGAAGTAGCGTTAGAGGAGATTAAAACCTGGAATGATAGGGAACCTTCTTCAAAAGCTCTAATACTACTAAACTCCTTAAGTCAAGGTGAATTTATAATTTCTCTCTTGGCATCAGAAAAACTGCTTGGTTACACAGTAAACGTAAGAAAAAAGCTTCAGGGAACTGATTTAGATTTATCGTCTGCAATTACTCACGCTGAAACTGTGATTGAAAGCTTAAAATCTCAAAGAAAAAATGCAGATCAAGAATTTCACTCGTTGTTTGAAGAAGCTACCGAAATTGCTAATAACTGCGGTTCAATAATTTCGATGCCTCGAACAGTTGGAAGACAACTGAACAGAAGCAACATACCAGCAGAAACTCCAGAATTATAATAAAAAAAGATCTGTTTTCATCCCTTGGATTGACTCATTCATTATTTCATTGGAATCGCGATTCATGAAGCATAAGGACTTATTAAAGAGTTTTGAGTGCTTACTGCCATCAGCCAATGCATCACATACACATAAAGAAACCTTCCAAGAAAAAATGCAACTTGATTTCTTACAGCTGTGTAATTTTTATAAGAATGAAAATTGAAAGTGGAGGAAACAAACAAGGCCTGTTTATGGCTGAGTTTGAACTCTGGCACAAGAGCATCAAGACCCACGCGAATAACCCTAAAAACGCAATCGATGTGTAGGATCTATGTGGCAAGGACTTGTTTCCTAATATCCACACATTGTTGAGAATTTTGTGTACCATCCTTGTGAATACAAGCACTGCTGAGAGGTCATTTTCTTCACTACGTCGGCTGAAAACATATCTTAGGAATACCATGGGTGCAGTCAGGCTGACTGGGCTAGCAGCACTGAATATTCACCGCGAAATTGAAGTCACCAGTACAGAGGTAGTTTCCGTTTTGAAAAAATCTGCTTGGCGGCTGGATTGTGTTCTGTGAAATTTGAGTTTCCACTTTGTTCAAACAACGTTAATGTTAATTAATTAATACATGATTTGTATTCAACTATTTGTTTAAACTTGCATTCAGCCTGTGTAATTAAGTTCAACTTGAAATTCTAGAAATGTTTTAAGATTTTTTATTATAATGTTAGTTATTAAGGAAACTTAAAATAACATATTTTCACGTACAGTACATAAAATATTTGTTACACTCCATAACACTATAGTGTACAATTACGTCTCGTAATTTTTAAAATGTAATGTTTAGTTCCAATTAAATTTACATATTCAAAATCAAAATGTTATTATTAATTTCCTAAAACCTATAATAGTTCTTGGTATAAACAACTCAAAACTTAATAAATGATAGCAGATAATTGATGTTACACATCAATCTGACGACCCTGGCAGCTGGATATATAGTTATGATAATAGTGAGCAGAGCAATCCAGTCGTTATCACTCTGATCGTGATCAAAAGTTAATTCTTGATTTAAAAAAAACCTGCAGTCCCTTTTTAGCCTACTTTCGATTTTTGCAAAAAATGAAAGTAGACTTATGAGATCAACACAGGGCGAAAAAAGTGTGTCTGTCTGTGTGTGTGTATGTGTGTGTGTGAGTCTGTGTGTGTGTGTGTGTGAGTGTGTGTATTCTGAATGTCTGTCCCCCCCCTATCAATTCGAACACGGTGAATGCGAATTGAACGACATTTAATACAAAGGTAGCACTAGCAAAGGACACCTCAGTGTCATGTTTTATATCCCCGCCATCTTGACGGAAACGTAATGGCGGCCTCACAAATGTTCAAAGCTTAAATCAAATTACGACTAACCTAATCATCCGATCTCTACCAACTTTTGCAACAACATACCTATATGGGGGAAGCATCCTTTTACCAAACCAATAGGTCATCAGCGTAATAGTTTGCGGATGGCGGCCATCTTTGTGTGAAAATCGATTCCCCCTATTAATTCGAACACGGTGCAACCGAATGGAACGAAATTTGGTACAGAGGTAGTACTAACAAAAGGCACCTCAGTGTCATGTTTTATATCGCCGCCATCTTGACGGAAACGTAATGGCGGCCACACAAATGTTCAAAGCTTAAATCAAATTACGATTAACCTAATCATCCCATCTCTACCAAATTTTGCAACAACATACCCTTATAGAGGAACCATCCTTTGACCAAATGAATAGGTCATTAGCTTAATACTTTGCGGATGGCGGCCATCTTTGTGTGAAAATCTATTCCCCTATTAATTCAAACACGGTTAAACCGAATGGAACGAAATTTGGTACAGAGGTAGCACTAGCAAAGGGCATCTCAGTGTCATGTTTTATATCGCCGCCATCTTGACTGAAACGTAATGGCGGCCACACGAATGTTCAAAGCTTAAATCAAATTACGATTAACCTAATCATCCGATCTCTACCAAATTTTGCAACTACATACCTTTATGGAGGGAGCATCCTTTGACCAATCTAATAGGTCATTCGCCTAATAGTTTGCGGATAGCGGCCATCTTTATGTCAAAATTGATTCCCCCTATTAATTCGAACACGGTGGAACCGAATGGAACGAAATTTGGTACAGAGGTAGCACTAGCAAAGGGCACCTCAGTGTCATGTTTTATATCGCCGCCATCTTGATGGAAACGTAATGGCGGCCAAACAAATGTTTAAAGCTTAAATCAAATTACGACTAACATAACCATCCGATCTCTACCAAACTTTGCAACAACATACCTTTATGGAGGGAGCATCCTTTGACCAATCGAATAGGTCATTAGCCTAATAGTTTGCGGATGGCGGCCATCTTTATATCAAAATCGATTCCCCCTATTAATTCGAACACGGTGGAACCGAATGAACGAAATTTGGTACAGATGTTGCACTAGCAAAGGGCACCTCAGTGTCATGTTTTATATCACCGCTATCTTGACGGAAACGTAATGGCGGCCACCCAAATGTTAAAAGCTAAAATGTAATTACGACTAACCTAATAATCTAGTCTCTACCAAATTTTGCAACACCATATCTTTATGTGGGAAACATATTCTGACCAAACTGCAAGAACATCAGCCCAATAGTTTGCAGATGGTGGCCAAGTATGTGTGCAAATCGATGCCCCCTATCAAATCAAACACGGTGAAACCGAATTGAACGAAATTTGGTACAGAGGTAGCACTAGCAAAGGGCACCTCATATTCATGTTTAACAACCCTATAGCACGTTGTATTTCAACAAGCGACTACAACCAACATTCAATCACACTCCTTGAAAAGGACAAAGAGTTATAACAATACCCATGCATTTAGGAGAAAGTAGGCTATATGTTCTTTACTGAACATCTTGTTATTACTTGTATAACCTTAGCTCAATGGCACTGTAACTAAAATTTGTATAAAACCAATGCACATTTTTTTAAATAATCTCCAGTCCAATAGCATCTTTTGTATTGGTTTTAACAGAACATTCTACAGTATGTTTGATCTTATAGAATATCTTTTTATGCATATGATCTCAAATATACATATACAAGAATAAAATGGACACATTCTCTTTCCATAGCTGAAATAATGTTATTGAGGAAAGCCCCCTCCAAACCAAAAGTCTGGGTGCGCCCCTGATCCTGGCATTTGACTAGTGTGAGTGCGTTAAAAACTCGGCAAATTCACTCTCCTGATGGACTTGTATTGTGAGATGTTTTGTGACTATTTCCCTCACACATCAATCATGTGATATCGTCCAGTAACGTTTCAGGTTGTGTTGGATGTTGGGACAGGAATTGCCTCCTATCAGGCATGTTTATGAGTGTGGAATGACCAACTTCTGAGTGAAGGGCGCATGTCTAATATTGGAAATGTTTGGCCTTCAGTTTGTTTAAACTCTGTAACTCTCGGCCAAGCCTCCGTGGCTTAGGCAGCAGCACGCCGGCCTCTCAACGCTGGGTCCGTGGTTCAAATCCCGGTCACTCCTTGTGCGATCTCTGTTGGACAAAACGGAGGCAGACAGGTTTTTCTCCGGGTACTCCGGTTTTCCCTGTCAAAATTTCATTCCAGCAACACTCTCCACTATCATTTCATTTCATCTGTCATTCATTTAATAATTGTCCCAGAGGAGTGCGTCAGGCCTCGGCAGCCGGCACAGTTTCCTCGCCGCTAGATGGGGGCTTCATTCATTCCATTCCTTACCCGGTCGGAGACTGGAAGCAGGCTGTGGAATTTCATTTTTCATTTTCATCTCTCGGCCAATACTGTCAGATAATTTGTTTGGTTAAGAATTCACTAATGAATTAATACTCATTAGGCACATATAAAAGAAAATATAAAGTCCCATACAGTGAAACATTATCGTTCAAACACCGCCAAGTGGTATCCATTACTTAAGATTACCGCGGACACTTAATTCTGACATCGGTAGCTACGCTCGCTAACGCGCAGCGCTAGGACATGGGGCTAAGCTCTCTGCGGAGTCAGTAGACGAGGGTTCGAGCCCCACCGTCGACCCTCCTTGTTATGGTTTTCCGTGGTTTCCCATTTTCACTCCAGGCAAATGCTGGGACGTTACCTTGTGATAGGCCGCGGCCGCTTCTACATTCTTGCCCAGTTTCATTCAGCATCATTCATTTCATATCTCATTAACTCCTGCCATGAGGGTGGCGTCAGGAAAGGCATGCGGCCATAAATTCCATCCACCACAAAGACTTTCATCGCATCTCAACCCCGACCCCGTTCGAAAACTGGAATAATAATGGGTAGAAATACCTACCACGGATACTCAATCAAGGGTCCGATAACCTAGAAGTACATTGCCCACGGGGTTTTCAATCATGGAAATGCTTTTAATGGCTTAAGTTCAAATTGAAATTTTGAAAAGAAAGATCCCTTGAGATTATTATTTTACGATTTGTGTACAGTTTCATGAAAGTACAATTAATTATAGTTAGCTGCCGCTGTGAATTTTACTCCAACAATATTGGATCATCTGATAGTTCACGCATTGTACAATGGACACTATCCATAGTAGCACATGGTAATTAAGGGATAAACAAGTAGTTCCGTGAAGAACTATAGAGCCTATTTTCATATATCCTACTTATGTTAATTGCCACTATCAACATACAAAATTTCAGTTTGATTGCTGTAATAGATTCGTAGATATTGAGAACCGACGAAATATTTCGGGTGGTCGCCATGTTGGATTTTATATATGTAGGTCCTAGAGTCATGTACTGTTACATGTGGATTATTGTGTACGTGTAGCATTCAAACTTCAATCTCATGATTAGGACACAGAAAGTAACAAAGAGATTTTTAAAATTTCGCTCAGCTGCCATCTAGTGGTTATGGAAACAATTGAAATAAATTAGATGCCAGTGGATTAACATTCGTATAAGGATTTACTGTACCAAGTTTCACTGCACTCGGATGGTTAAATTGCGAGAAACGTAGATGTGAATATTTATATTTCGTGTCGCCGCCATGTTGGATTTGTGATCACCAGGTTATTTAAAGTCCTATAGGTGAACTTAAGTTCATAGCCCCTATGAACATAAAATTATCAGTTTGATTGCTATAATAGATTCGTAGATATTCACAGCCGTCGAAATATTTCGGATGGTCGCCATGTTGGATTGTTAAATGTATAGGCCATAGAGTCATGTACCATTAAAGGAAAATTATTGCGTAGGTTCATTATTCAAACTTTCACTTCGATAGCATGACTACGAAAAAAGAAATAAAAACTTAATTTTAAAATTCGCCATCTTGGGGTTATGTAAACAATTGAACTAAATTAGATACCAGTGCATTACAATGTGTATAAACATTTCCTGTATCAGATTTCATTGCCTTTGGAACATTAAATCGCGAGAAAGGTCTATTTAAAATTTTCAAATTCGCTTGGCCGCCATGTTCGTTTTGTAGTTAACCGGTTTTTGAAAGTCTTATAGATGAACTTTGAGTAGTGCCCTTTATCTCCGTACAAAATTTCAGGGTGATACCGCTAATAGTTTCAGAGATATAGAATGCCGGTGAAATATTTCGCACAACCGCCATCTTGTGGTTATGTAAACAATTGAACAAAGTTAGATGTCGGTGCATTACAATGTGTAGAAACATATACTGTACAAAGTTTTATTGCGTTTGGCTGGTTAAAGTGCGTGTAACGTCCATTTAAAAGTCGCAAATTCGCGTGGCCGCCATGTTGGTTTTGTAGTTACCTGATTTTCAAAAGTCACATAGGTGAACTTCTAGCAGTTCCTTTTATCACCGTAAAAAATCCAGGGTGATATCGGGAATCGTTTCGGAGATATTGAATGCTGGTGAAATATTTCGCACTGCCGCCATGTTGGATTGGTGAGACGTAACAAAATTTCAAGGGCACGGTCGGGGTCGCCCGGAATAGTGCTATGAACTTACCCAGTTTCATTGAAATCGCTCCAGCCGTTTAGATTTTATTAGGGACACACACACACACCTCACACACACACACACACACACACTCACACACACACACAAAAGGTGATCTCATAAGCCTATTTTTTCAAAATTGAAAATAGGCCAAAAATATCTGGCGCATATGCGGTTAGAGCCCGTGAAGCTAGCCAAGCATTAGTCAAAATTTATGATATACAAGCTGTACCCGGCATGCGTTGCAATGCCAATCAAAGAAAGTGTTGGCGTTGAAATTCTGTTTCTTGAAGTGCTTTTGGATACACAACATGTTAACTGCCTCTAAGCTATCATAAAATGGATTTTCTAATTTAGAACCATTCGTGGGAGCGTGCACAACAACTTTCAAAAAGTTTCATCGCTGTCACTCATTTGTTGAATCTAATCGTACGCTACCAATTGTGAAATGGATTTACTAAGTCGAAACCCTTCCCTGGCGTGTACACAATGACTCATCAATGATTCATCGCAATCGGATGAATGGTATATGCACGTATAGGGTTTTTTGTTTAAACGATTCATGCGCTGTCACTCATTTGTTGAATCTACTCGTGCGCTACCTATTGCGAAATGTATTACTAAGTCGAAGCCCTTCCCTGGCGTGTACACAATAACTCATCAAGGTTTCATCGCAATCGAAGAATGTTATATGAACGCAATAGGGAATTTTGTTGAAACGCTTCGCGCGTCGTCACCCATTTGTTGCATCTACTCTTGCGCTACTTATTGTGAAATGGATTTACTGAGTCCCCTTCCCTGGCGGGTACAAAATAACTGATCAATGTTTCATCGCAATCGGATGAATAGTATATGAACGCATACCTGATTTTGTTTAAACGATTCGCACTCCGTCACTCATTTGTTGAATCTACTCGTGCGCTACCTACTGTAAAATGTATTTACTAAGTTAGAAACCGTCACGTAAGTGTCCACAACAACTCACCCAAGTTTCATCGCTATCGTCGTTCATTTGTCGAATCTACTCGTGTGCTACCTACTGTGAAATGTATTTACTAAGCCAGAAACCTTCCTTGGAGTGTCAACCATATTTCACCCAAGTTTCACCGCTAACGGCAGAATGGTATATGACCTTATACGGGACTTTGTTGAAACGCTTCGCGCGTCGTCCCTCATTTGTTGAATCAACTTGTGCGCTGCATATTGTATAGGGGATTTACTAAGCCAGAAATTTTCCATGACATGTACACAACATCTCACCCAAGTTTCATAGGTACGGACGAATGGAACATGTATGCTTCGCGTGTCGTCGCTCATTTGTTGATTCTACTCTTGCGCTACATATTGTAATATGGATGTACTCAGCCAGAAACCTTCCCTGGAGTGTACACAACATCTCACCCAAGTTTCATCGCAATCGGATGAATGGTATGTGAAGGTATACGGGACGTTGTCGAAACGCTTCGCGCGTAGTCACTCATTTGTTGAACATAAACGTGCGCTTCGTATTGTAAAATGGATTTACTTAGCCAGAAACCTTTCCTGGAGTGTACACAACAATTCACCAAACATTTATCACTATCAGACGAATGGTATATGACTTTATACGGGACTTTGTTCAAACGCTTCGCGTGTCATCGCTCATTTGTTGAATCTACTGGTGCGCTACCTATTGTAAAATGTATGTACTAAGCCAGAAACCTTCCCTGGAGTGTAGACAGCATCTCACCCAAGTTTCATCGCTATCGGATGAATGGTATATGAAATTAAATGAGACTTTGTTGAAACGCTTCGCGCGCCATTGCTCATTTGTTGATTCTACTCGTGCTCTACCTATTTCTAAAGGGATTTACTAAGCTAGAAACCTTCCCTGGAGTGCACACAAAATCTCAGCCTAGTTTCATCGCCATCGGACGAATGGTATATGAACGCAAACGTGACTTTGTTGAAATGCTTCGCGCATCGTAGCTCATTTGTTGAATCTAATCGTGCGCTGCCTAGCCAGAAAATTTCCCTGCAGTGTACACAACATTTTACGCAAGTTTCATAGCTATCGGACGAATGGTATATGAATGCATACGGGACTTTGTTGAAATGCTTCGCGCATCGTCGCTCATTTGTTGAATCCACGCGTGCGCTACCTATTGTAAAATGGATTTACTAAGTCAGAAACCTTCCTTGGAGTGTACTCAACATCTCACCCAAGTTCCATCGCAATCGGACGAATGGTATATGAACACATACGGGACTTTGTTGAAATGCTTCGCGCATCGTCGCTCATTTGTTGAATCTACGCGTGCGCTACCTATTGTAAAATGGATTTACTAAGTCAGAAACCTTCCTTGGAGTGTACTCAACATCTCACCCAAGTTTCATCGCAATCGGACGAATGGTATATGAACGCATAGGAGACATACATACCCACCCACAGACAAACTATCACGTTACATTGATTTTTATATATATAGACAAGCTGTACCCGGCATGCGTTGCAATGCCAATCAAAGAAAGTGTTGGCGTTGAAATTCTGTTTCTTGAAGTGCTTTTGGATACACAACATGGTTTTCAATTTCCGTTAACTGCCTCTAAGTTATCGTAAAATGGATTTTCTAATTTAGAATCAATCGTGGGAGCGTGCACAACAACTTTCAAAAGTTTCATCGCAATCGGATGAATGGTATATGAACGTATACGGGATTTTGTTTGAACGATTCGTGCGCTGTCACTCATTTGTTGATTCTACTCGTACGCTACCTATTGAGAAATGAATTTGCTAAGTCGAAACCCTACCCTGATGTGTACACAATAACTCATCAAGGTTTCATCACAATCGAAGAAGGTTATATGAACGCATAGGGGATTTTGTTGAAACGCTTCGTGCGTCGTCACCCATTTGTTGCATATACTCGTGCGCTACCAATTGTGAAATGGATTTATTAAGTCGAAACCCTTCCCTGGCGTGTACACAATAACTCATCAATGTTTCATCGCAATCGGATGAATGGTATATGCACGTATACGGGGTTTTGTTCAAACGATTCGTGCGCTGTCACTCATCTGTTGAATCTACTCGTGCGCTACCTATTGAGAAATGTATTACTAAGTCGAAGCCCTTCCCTGGCGTGTACACAATAACTCATCAAGGTTTCATCGCAATCGAAGAAGGTTATATGAACCCAATAGTGGATTTTGTTGAAACGCTTCGCGCGTCGGCACCCATTTGTTGCATCTACTCTTGCGCTACTTATTGTGAAATGGATTTACTAAGTCGAAACCCTTCCCTGGCGTGTACACAATAACTGATCAATGTTTCATCGCAATCGGATGAATAGTATATGAACTCATACCGGATTTTGTTTAAACGATTCGTGCCCCGTCACTCATTTGTTGAATCTACTCGTGCGCTACCTACTGTAAAATGTATTTACTAAGTTAGAAACCGTCACGTAAGTGTCCACAACATCTCACCCAAGTTTCATCGCTATCGGACTAATGGGATATGAAGACATAGGGGAGTGTATTGAAACGCTCCGCGTGTCGTCGTTCATTTGTCGAATCTACTCGTGTGCTACCTACTGTGAAATGTATTTACTTAGCCAGAAACCTTCCTTGGAGTGTCCACCATATTTCACCCAAGTTTCACCGCTAACGGCAGAATGGTATATGACCTTATACGGGACTTTGTTGAAACGCTTCGCGCGTCGTCCCTCATTTGTTGAATCTACTTGTGCGCTGCCTGTTGTATAGTGGATTTACTAAGCCAGAAACCTTCCATGAAGTGTACACAACATCTCACCCAAGTTTCATAGCTATCGGACGAATGGTATATGAATGCATAAGGGACATGGTTGAAACGCTTCGCGTGTCGTCGCTCATTTGTTGATTCTACTCTTGCGCTACTTATTGTAATATGGATGTACTCAGCCATAAACCTTCCCTGGAGTGTACACAACATCTCACCCAAGTTTCATCGCAATCGGATGAATGGTATGTGAACGTATACGGGACGTTGTCGAAACGCTTCGCGCGTAGTCACTCATTTGTTGAATATAAACGTGCGCTTCGTATTGTAAAATGGATTCACTTAGCCAGTAACCTTTCCTGGAGTGTACACAACAATTCACCAAACATTTATCACTGTCAGACGAATAGTATATGACCTTATACCGGACTTTGTTGAAACGCTTCGCGTGTCATCGCTCATTTGTTGAATCTACTGCTGCGCTACCTATTGTAAAATGGATGTACTAAGCCAGAAACCTTCCCTGGAGTGTACACAACATCTCACCCAAGTTTCATCGCTATCGGATGAATGGTATATGAAATTATATGGCACTTTGTTGAAACGTTTCGCGCGCCGTTGCTCATTTGTTGATTCTACTCGTGCTCTACCTATTTTTAAAGGGATTTACTAAGCTAGAAACCTTCCCTGGAGTGCACACAAAATCTCAGCCTAGTTTCATCGCTATCGGACGAATGGTATATGAACGCAAACGTGACTTTGTTGAAATGCTTTGCGCGTCGTAGCTCATTTGTTGAATCTACTCGTGCGCTGCCTATTGTAAAGTGGATGTACTAAGCCAGAAAATTTCCCTGCAGTGTACACAACATTTTACGCAAGTTTCATAGCTATCGGACGAATGGTATTTGAATGCATACGGGACTTTGTTGAAACGCATTGCGTGTCGTCGCTCATTTGTTGAATCTACTTGTGCGCTATCTACTGTGAAATGTATTCACTAATTTTGAAACCTTCACGTAAGTGTACACAACATCTCACCCAAGTTTCATCGCTATCGGACGAATGGTATATGAACACATACGGGACTTTGTTGAAATGCTTCGCGCATCGTCGCTCATTTGTTGAATCTATGCGTGCGCTACCTATTGTAAAATGGATTTACTAAGTCAGAAACCTTCCTTGGAGTGTACTCAACATCTCACCCATGTTTCATCGCAATCGGACGAATGGTATATGAACGCATAGGAGACATACATACCCACCCACAGACAAACTATCACGTTACATTGATTTTTATATATAGAGATTTGAACTTCACTTAGTAACATATTATGTTTGTGTTGATGTTAATTCAATTTAGGGCCTTAGGACATCTCGGTAATCAGCCCCGTGTGCTTGGGTGTGTTGAGTTTGTCTGATAACCAGTGTACTGCAGTATAAACTACAAAAGTTTGGCCAGAGGTAATTTTAATTCCCATATACAGGGAGCGGCAAAAAGATCTGACGGTTTTTAAATCACAACAACACAAATATTTTAAGTGATACAAACTCTTTTATTGCTTATAACAGCAAGGTGTACATGTCAATTAATGGAAAACATGAAAGAACAATAGATTTTAACTTTTAAGATTTGAAGATAACGTCTTTCAAATGATGCCCATCTTTTGCCATGCATTCTTTTAGCTTTGCATAGTCATTAGGCTTCAACTGCTGGACAATAACCATTTTATACGGATGAAAATGCAAATAGAAACGCAATATTCGTCTCACTGTTCGATCAGACATTTGCAAAGCAGCAGCTTGTTTACGAGCCGGCCGCCTTGGACTGGCTTTCCACAGCTTGTCTCACTCGCTCAACATTTTCTGGTGCCCTGGCTGACCTTGGACGGCCTGTCGACGTACGTTTTAAGGCAGAACCTGTAGCTCTAAAATTACTCACCCATAACAAAATTGTGTTACGAGATGGAACGCGTCCTCTTCGACTCGCTCAGCCGGTACAACGACATAAATCGTCAGATCTTTTTGCCGCATGGCAAACGATGGGCATCATTTGAAAGACGTTATCTCCAAATCTTAATAGTTAAAATCCATTGTTCTTTCATGTTTTCCATTAATTGACATGTACACCTTGCTGTTATAAGTAATAAAAGAGTTTGTATCATTTAAAATGTTTGTGTTGTTGTGATTTAAGAACCGTCAAATCTTTTTGCCGCACCCTGTATTTAAGATTTTATTAGAATTTATCAAGATGTTTTGACATATGCATATCAGTTCCTGTTCATTAAAATCAAACCTCTTCAAAATAATTGCATCTGAGACTGTTCTTGCCAATTAAGAGAGATGGCCGTAAATTTCAAATTTCCCAGTTCCATGTACGTGAGAGAACATTTTGGTGTAATGAACTTCACACTTTCAGTTTATTGCTTGTTTCTCCCGTGCTGCTGTAATAGACTGCTCAGAATAATCTTTTTCTAAATCGATAGTCGGGTCCATAATGAGGGCTCTAGAGCAATTTTCTACAATATCACAGGTACCCATCACAATCCCCTGCGAGATACTGTATGCTACAAGATTATTTTAGTCGTACATTTGACAGCAGTTGTGGCATCTAGGTGGCAAATGCTTAAGGAGGCCATAACATTCCAGAATTGAAAATCCTGTGTGTATGTTGGTCAGATTGAAAGCTAATACAAAGTTTTAAACGAATTAAACTAAAATGTAAGAAGAATTAATTACATTGGTGAACTTAAAACTGTTTTAATTATAAGGTGACATGTAGTATTTTTTTAAAAACCTGTCATTTCGGGGAATTTTATCGTAATGGGCGAGAGTTGCAATCTTCAAAAGGTTTGACAACCCCTGCCTTAAGCCATGCTTGGAGGCCTAGGATTAGTTGTACAGTCCATCGCTCCCGATGTATTGACCTACATTGCTCGTCGCAACCACAACGAAGGGAGTGAGGGATGCCATCTCTTGAGCGCAGTCTGCTGAAATTGTTTCGTTCTCCCGAGACAACTTCAACTTTGATTTCACAACTTATATTTCTCCCGGGAACTTGTCTTCTAGCCACATGGTCGGATCCAGGGACAGTATAGTATCTCTCTGCACACTACTTTGTTCCTTTGATATGGAAATCTTTGGAGGAATTCTAAGGGTCAAGTTCTCCCCAAGTTAAGGGTTTAACTACCAATTATTTAAAATAATCAGACCCAAACTGCCTCATTTTTGTTTTGATTATTTTGTGATGCTCTCGAATGATAGTATGCCTTTAAGACACCTTAGATACTCCACAGGACGTCTTAAAATATCTTAAAGGTATTTGAAAGTGCGCTAATCAGATACCTTCAAGTAGTATTGATAAGGTATCTTCAAGATTTTTTTACAAGATCATTTCGAAGACGTTTGTAATTTATTTTCTAGTCATCTTCAGAAAACTCTCCTTATAACGTTACAAGTTCAAACCTTTCGTGAGATGGCAAGAGATGAGCATAATGTATAAAGGTTCTCACTTGCATCAGTGAAATGGTTATTACACTGAATATAGCGCACAGCAGCCATCAGCGTTTCATGCCAGGGTGTTCCGATATGTTTTGAATTACTGTGGGTTCATTTCATTCTATTAATCTGAAGCAAACCAACCAGTAGGCCCTGTAAAATAAGCATCATTATCATGATATTTGTCGTCAGTCAGAGCCTAATTCTAGGGGATGGAGCTGTCCAAATGTTTAGTTGGCAGTGTAACTCGCAGAATTTAGAAGAGTAAGAACGTAAAGTTTTTATACTCAGCAATTTTTCTAGGTTTATGCCGTGTCTTGTGCGGGGTTTTGCCAATCTGGCTCACCAGCGGGCTCATTGTGTCCGTGCCCGGTTCCCCACAGGAGTAGCGACCTGCGCGCTACCTACCTTTTATGAAGCGAACCTGTGCCTATTTACTGCGAAAGCTAAATGCCCAAGCAGCTTTGACCTCCGTATGAAGCCTTCATGAAACCCCTAAGAAACCTCCCAATGAAGCCTTCATTGGGAGGTTAATGCTGCTTGAGCTTTTAGCTCACACAGGAAAGAAGCGCAGGTGTGCTTCATAAAAAGGGAGGTAGCGCGCAGTTCGCTACTCCTGTGGGGGTCCAGGCACGGACACAAAGAGCCCGATGATGAGCCGTGAAAGCCAATATACCAACGTAAAAGTTTGTTCATTTCGAATAATCGGTATAGATTTGTATACATAACATAATAATATTGTTATTGGTTTTACAAATCTTTTAACTTCAGCGGCTGGGTACCGGAATTTTACCGCAAAGAGGATTTGTAATGTGCCAGTAAATATTCTGACACGGCTCCCTCACATTTGCGCACCCTCAAATGCCAGCTGACTGCACCAGGATTCGATCCTTCAACCTTGGGACCAGCAGGTGAGAACGTTATTGCTGAGCCACGCAGCCATCCGTATAAATAACAAAGGAGCTAAGAGATTAACTTTGAGGCATATAACCTCGATGTTAGCCCCCTTAAAACAACAAATGTTATCATATTATCATCATCGCCGTCATTATTATTATTATTATTATTATTGAGCCCACTAAGGAGCACTTATGACTAGTTCTTCGTTGATCTCTTCCGTTCCCAATATCTCTTGAGCCCAGCTGCTAGTTTTTCTTTTCTCACCTGCGAGAGAGGTTTCACTTAGATATTATATTATTATATATGAGCTGGCCCCGTGGTAGCGCCTGATTCTCGCCCGGAGGCCATGGGCTTCGTTCCCTGCTCCGTCAGTGATTTTAGAAACTGACGTGAGGGCTGGAATGGGGTGAACTCAGCCTCGTGAGGACAATTGACTAGCCGTCTGACAGTGAGGCAGTACTCTGGTCACGAAAACCAAGATTATCGGCCAAGGAGACCCAATGCGCTGACCATGCGTCCCCCCAATATCTGCAGGCCAAATGGCTGGGCAGCGGTCGCTTGGTAGGCCCTTCATGGGCTGTAGTGCCAGGGGTCAATATTATTTGTTATGTGCTTAAATAGTTGCCTATTTTAGACAATCCTGTATAAATTCGTGCTTTTTTAGCTATTTTACTGTAGTGCCTATCAATCCATATTCTAGTAAAATCATTTAGACTACGGCAATTGAATTATGATGATGATAAGTAAACAGTCAAAGGAACTCTGCACGAGAATATAATTTCGCTATCATGGCATTTGACATGTAATAAAAACTTATATTTATGAACTAGAACGAAATTAACTCTTCTGTAAAGAGTTGAATTTGGAAAGTACATTTTAGAAGAGTCAGAGTTGACATGTCTCAACATATTATAAAGTCGACAAACGTCTAATGTTTGCAATGCCTATTATCTCTGCAGATGGGTTCTCAGAGGGTGGTTGATATCTCATCTATTGTTGGAGACCTTCGTTGAGTACACGTGTGTGTGACAGCCAGGACATGGCAACACAATGCTCCAATGCGCCTCATAATTTCCTCCCGTCTGGCGGGGAGGATATGAGTGGCGTGTAAAATTTCGAGGACACGTGTTGAACTCTGTACGATCCATCACTGTGACTACTTTAGCGCACTGAGATCAAAACAAAGTAGGCCATCCACTTCTCTGTTCAAATAATGTTTCATAGGGTTAGGCAGTAATTATTTCAATTACCAAGCACTGTTTACTAGACTTCATACCCGTCGTTTAAAAGTAAGGTGATGAAATTAGGTCTATTTCGATCGCGGGTTCAAACCCAGGCCGATGTCGTCAGAATTTTTAAGAGCGTTAAAAATCCCTCAGCTTGCCTTCCTTCGGAGGGGAAGTAAAGCCGGCGGGCCCATGTCATATATTTATGGCATGCTAAAGGAACTTCCACTAATTACACCTGTGTGGAGCTAAATTATAGGTTAAACATTTGATAAACGCTCTTAGGTCCCGACGTTCGTCGCCAGGAGCCGACTGCGGTCGCATCTGGTGACCAAGTTCTGAACTAGTAGTCGTTGACGGTGGCGTTATGTGGCAAAAGTAGGAACTACTTGAAAATATTCTATGTATGCAGTCCTTGAATTGAAAACAGATAACACACAATAATACAGCCATCAGAATTAACACCGGTTATCAGACATATTCTACACACACCCAAAGTACACGGAGCTACATGACCGCGTTGTCGCAGCCCCTAAACTGAGGAACCAACCTTCTTCTTCTAGCTCTCCTCAACCTGGCCCTTGGTGGGTAGCATGAATGTCTTCGTCCAAAGGTCTTCTATCCTGAGCCCGCTGTTTGATCAGGTGGTACGGACATCTTCCTCCGATGTCATCAAAGAACTCTGCTCTTGGTCGTCCTCTTCCTGCCTTGCCTTACATTTACCCTTCAAGCAGTGTGATGCACCATGGTGAATGCCGGAGTAGGTGGCCTATCCAATTATTTCTACTTTTTTTTGATTATTTCTGTCAGATTGATGGTTTCCTGTGCTCTTCTTAGAACCTCATCATTAGTTAGCCTTAGGGTCCAAGGTATCCGTAGCATTCGTCGCCAGCACCTCATTTCAAATGCACATAATCGTTTCTTGTTGGCCTTCAATAGTGTCCAGGTTTCGCAAGCATAGGTCGCAATGCTCCAAATGTAACTTTTAATGAAGTGTTTTTTGACTTGACTTGACTAGGATGTCAGGACACTTCTTTTCTTGTTGAAAGCTTTTTTTTAGCCTGGGCTATTCGAGAGCGGATGTCCTTTTCACACCTCCCATCAGAAGTAATAATGCTTCCCAAGTACTTGAAAAGATTTACTTGAGCCACTCTTTTTCCTCCCAACCATACATTACTGTTCTGACTACCATCTCGACTACATTTCATTATCTAGGTCTATTTCATGAGAAAGCTAACTATTGCAATGGGTACCATGTTACGGCTTCTGGAAAATTGTGACATATCTGCACGTTTCACATCCCCAAGACCCCAAAATCACCGTCAGTTCAAATGTTTATACACATCACTTTCTTGTGGACACGATCACTACCGCCATTTTGCACCAATCACTATCAAATTTATACACAAAATATTAATATTCCAACTCTCGACCAGGCGGTTTCTGTGGTGTAGTTGGTAGCATGGTGAGTTTCTATGGCCAAGATCGCGGGTTCAAACCCGGATGAAGTCGTTGGATCTTTTAAGAGCATTAAAATTCCTCAGTATGCCTTCCTTCGGAGGGGAAGTAGCCTAGGCCGGCGGGCCCATGTCAGAGATTTATGGCATGTAATAAAACCTTCCACTAACTACAATTTTGTGAAGCTAAATTTGTAAGTTATATTTTATTAACGCTCTATTACGTTCAAACGTTCGCCACCGAGTGCTAGTTGCGGTGACATCTAGTAGCAAAGTTCACAGCTAGGTGTCGTTGACGGTAGCATTTGGTAGCAAAAGCAGGAACTACTTGAAATTGATCGTCTGCCGTCCTTGCCTGAATTACAGATAACACTACTACAGCCATCACAATTAACACCGGTTATCAATCAGATTCTACACACACCCAAAGTATACGGGGCTACATGACCGCATTGTCGCAGCCCATATACTGAGGAACCAACGAACCAACTCTCGGTCGAGTTTGTTAACGGGCAAAATCAGTCCAAAGGGGCGGAAATTAAGGACCTATTTCGAAAAAGTGAAATGTCGCTATACATTTCTTAATATGTGAAAAATCGAATCCATTGAAAGTTCATATTTATCTTCGGATAAGGGCCATAAACGTGTGTTAGTTAATTTTTATAATAGCACCAACCATTGACCAAAAGGCTGGGAAATATGGAGATTTCAGAGAAAACAAGTAGTTCCGTGAAGAACTAAATATACTATTTTCATATATCCTACTAATATTAATTGCCTCTATCAACTTACACATTGTCAGTTTGATAGCTGTAATAGATTCGTATATATTGACAACCGTCTAAATATTTTGGATGGTCACCATGTTGGAGTTTTATATTATAGACCATAGATTTATGTACTATTACATGAAGATTATCGTGTAGGTGTTTTATTCAAACTTCAATCGCATGATTAGGACACAAGAAATAAAAGCGAGATTTTAAAATTTCGCTCAGCCGCCATCTTGTGGTTATGAAAATAATTTAAATGAATTAGATGCCAGTCGATTAAAATTTGTATAAGCATATACCGTATCAAGTTTCACTGCGCTCGGATGGTTAAAACACAAGAAACGTCCATTTGAATATTTAAATTTCGCGTCGCCGCCATGTTGGATTTATGCTCGCCATGTTATTGAACGTCCCATAGGTGCACGTATGCTTATAGCCTCTACACACTTACAAAATTTCAGTTTGATTGCTGTAATAGATTAATAGATATTGAGAACCGTCTAAATATTTCAGATGGTCGCCATGTTGGATTTTAATACATGTAGGGCATAGAGTTATGTAATGTTAGATGCTGATTATTGTGTAAGTTCATTATGCAAATGTTGATTTGGATCGCATGATTAGACCACAAGAAATATAAACTAAATTTTTGAAATTCGCACAAACTCCATCTTGAGGTTACGTAAACAATTGAACTAAATTAAATACCAGTACATTACAATGTGCACACACATTTGCTGTACGAAATTTCATTGCGTTTGGATGATTAAATCGCGAGATATGTCTATTTATATTTTTCAACTTCGCTTGGCCGCCATGTTCGTTTTGTAGTTAACCGGCTTTTGAAAATCTCATAGATGAGCTTCCAGTAGTGCCCTTTATCTCCGTTCAAAATTTCATGGTGATACCGGTAATAGTTTCAGAGATATAGAATGCCGGTGAAATATTTCGCACTGCAACCATCTTGAGGTTATGTAAACAATTGAACGAATTTATATGTCGGTGCATTACGATGTGTATAAACATATACTGTACCAAGTTTCATTGCGTTTGGTTGGTTAAATTGCGAGAAACGTCTATTTAAATGTCGCAAATTCGCTTCGCCGCCATATTGGTTTTGTAGTTACCAGATTTCCGAAAGTCACATAGGTGAACTCTGTTAGTTCCCTTTATCACCGTACAAAATTCCAGGGGGATATAGGTAATTGGTTCGAAGATATTGAATGCTGCTTAAATATTTCGCACAGCCGCCATGTTGGATTGGTGAGACGAAACAAAATTTGAAGGGCACGGTAGGGGTCGCCCGGGATATTGCTATGAACTTACCGAGTTCCATTGATATCGCTCCGGCCGTTTAGAATTTATTAGGGGGGACACACAAAAATCCATCGCACACACATACCATAACACACACACACACACAGACAGACTCAAGGACAAAAGGTGATCTCGTAAGCCTATTTTTTCATAAATGAAAATAGGCTAAAATCATACCTCCCTTCATGGGAACAATATCATAACCGTTGAAACTGGTCAATACACCTCGAAAGATTACCTAAAACTTTTGTCGGTCAGAACTTTTGATATAACTTTTGATATAAGGGATGAGCAAAATGAGTTTTGGATCCATGACAAACATGTGGAACGTTTAGGTATACAACAATCGGGAAATTTAGTGAATTCGAAATATTTTCTTGCCCGGTGAAATCTACCTCCACCTTCCGTCGTGCCGAAAGGGATTTTTAGCCTACTTTTCACATTTTGCAAAAATGAGGAAAAAGTAGACTTATGAGATCGATCCGGGAAAATGTGTGTCTGTCTGTCTGTCTGGCTGTGTGTGTGTCCCCCCCCCCCTATCAACTCCTAAACGGCTGCAGCAATCAAAACCAAATTTAGTATGAGTAAAGATGTGCAATCTCACGTCCATATTTGAAAATGATGTCAGTGCTACCAACTGCTGAAAAAACGCACTAGAAATTTGAGCTCCATGTTGGATATCTCGCAAGGTATGCATGGGAGCTATTCCAAAATTGGTACACATGCAGATAATACTATTTCAGTTTAATTTCCAGGAGTCCAACAATGACAGTGTTGCCAAAATAATTTTAAGACTTCTGATAAGTTCAATGTTTAAATGCATATAACTTCTACACTATTAATTGGATTTCAACCAAATTTTAGGTAGATTTCATTAGAAAGCTAACTATTGCAATGGGTCCCATGTTTCGACTTCCGGAATATTTCGACATATCTTCGCGTTTCACATCCCCCAGACCCCAAAACCACCGTCAGTTCAAAAGTTTATACATAATTTATGTATATATATATATATATATATATACTAGCTGACCCGGCAGACGTTGTCCTGCCAATCAAAGAAAGTGTTGTAACTTTGTTTCTTGAATTGCTTTTGGATACACAATATTTTTTTCAATTTCTGTTAACTGCCTCTAAACTATCGTGAAATAAATTAACTAATCGAGAAACATTCGTGGGAGCGTGCACAACAACTCTCCAACGTTTCATCGCAATTGGATAAATGGCATAAAACGCATACGGGATTTTGTTTAAATGATTCGTGCGCTGTCACTCATTTGTTGAATCTACTCGCGCTCTACCAACTGTGAAATTGATTTACTAAGTTATAAAGCTTCACGTAAGTATACACAACAACTCATCAAAGTTTCATCGGAATCGGATGAATGACATATGAACGTATACGGGATTTTTTTAAACGATTCGCGTGCCGTCACTCATTTGTTGAATCTACTCGTGCGCTACCAATTGTAAAATGGATTTATTAAGCCAGAAACCTTCCGTAGGGTGTACACAACATCTCACCCAAGTTTCATCGTAATCGGACGAATGGTATTTGAACGCATACGGGACCTTATTGAAACGCTCGCGCGTCGTCGCTCATTTGTTGAATCTACTCGTGCGCAACCTCCTGTGAAATGGATTTACTAAGTTAGAAACCCTCATGTAAGTGTACACAACATCTCACCCAAGTTTCACTGCAATCGGATGAATGGTATAATTATGAACGCATACGGGACTTAATTTAAACGTTCGCACATCGTCGCTCATTTGTAGAATCTACTCGTGCGCTACCTATTTTAAAATGGATTTACTAATCAAAAAGCCTCCCCTGGAGAGTACAAAACATCTCACCCAAGTTTTATCGCTATCGGACGAATGGTATTTGAACGCATACGGGACGCGAGATTGCAATTTCTAGTTCACTTTTAGCATTGGAGAAGGACACAGCTTCCTGATTGTCTATTCTGACGAAACTTGTCTGCAGCAAAGGATGTGATTAGTCAGCGTAGTTATAGGGTTGAACCTATCAGAGATGTTGTTCCAGGTTTGGAAATAAATATGTAGAACTCCCGCTGTTTTAACTTCGTAATTTCCTGGTACCCGTATATATTGTAATGCGCCTTGGAATGGTTGCATGATCATTGTTCCTAGGCCATAAGTGTGCGCTATCTATTGTAAAATGGATTTACTAAGCCAAACACCTTCCTTGGAGAGCACTCAACATCTCACCCAAGTTTCATCGCAATCGGATGAATGGTATATGAACGCATACGGAATTTTGAACGCATACGGAACTTTGAAACGCTCTAACGTGCAGAGACAAACAGAATTCGACATCACTGCCACCTTTGGTATAAAATACAACTTACCGCCATGGGCGGAGTGTATGTTATGGCGGTAGTTGCACAGGTTGCGACCAGGTGGCTCTACGTGCAGAGACACAGAGTCCAAAAGGATCACTTTTCACTAAGGCTAGCGGTTTCCATGACGACTGTTTATGATTTTATATTGTGGTTCTAAATTTGTGTGTAAATTGTGGTTCTAAAATTCCAAAATTCCACTTATCTGGTCAAATTGTGAATCTAAACCATACATGGGCCCACCTTAACATTCATACAAAATTTCATCAAAATCGGCCCAGGCGTTTAGGAGGAGTTCAGTCACATACACACGTGTCGAAGAATTATATATATAAAGATATATATGTATATCAGTTTTTTGTGGACACGATAACTGCCGTAATTTTGCACCAATCACTTTGAATTTTTTACATAATATGTATCCCTATAAAATCTCGGTCAAGTTCGTTAATGGGCAAAATCGGTCGACGGGGGTGAAAATGGGGGGCTTTTTTCGAAAAATTGAAATTTCGCTATAACTCTCTTAATACGTGAAATATCGAATCCATTCAAAGTTCATAATATGTGTTGGATAAGTGCCCACAATTTATGTCAAATAAGGTTTTTGATAGCACCAACCATTGACCAAAGGGGTGGAAAAAAGTGGGTTTTTCGGGAAACATTAATCATATCTCTCTTAATAGGCACAATATCAAAACCGTACGAAATGGACAATATTCCCCTAATAATTACCTAAAACGTTTGTCTGAAAGAATTTTAGATATGACCCACCATTACGCCAAGGGATGAGAAAAATGATTTCGGAATTATAAGAAAATGCCAAGAGCTATCAGAGGTTGCCATGGCAACACTACTAAATTGATGAGGGATGAGCCGTTGCCATGACAACGCACTTGCACGAGATCAGATTCAGTATTTCCATCTGACTAAGCCGGCCCCGTGGTGTTGGGGTAGCGCGCCTGCCTCTCACCCGGAGTCCCCGGGTTCGATCCCCGGCTCCGTCAGGGATTTTAAATCTGACGTGAGGGTTGGAACGGGGTGCACTCAGCCTCGTGAGGACAATTGAGTAGCTGTCTGACAGTGAGACAGCACCCCGATCACGAATACCAATATTAACGGCCGAGGGGACCCGACGCGCTGATCACGCGTCACCCCAATATCTGCAGGCCAAATGGCTGGGCAACGGTCGCTTGGTCGGCCTTAGCCCGTCATGGGCTGGATGGTGCCAGGGGTTGACTTTGACATCTGACTAAGTGGGAAGCGGCTTCGTTGACGTAATGGTAGCATGCAGAATGTCTATGCCCAAGGTCGCGGTTTCAAAGCCGGCCGAAGTCGTCGGATTTTCTAAGAGCGCTAAAATCCCTCAGTATGCTTTCCTTTGGAGGGGAAGTTCCAACGTTCGTTACGAGTTGCTGGTTGGGGTGGCATCTAGTTGCCAAGTTCACAGCTAGGTGTCATTGACGGTAGTACCTGGTAGCAACATTAGGAACTACTGCTTGAAATTGACCGTCTGCAGTCCTTACCTGAATTACAGACTAATACATCCATTACAATTCACACCGTTTATCAGACAGATTCTACACTCACCCAAAGTACACGGGGTGGATGACCACGTTGTCGCAGCCCCTAAACTGAGGAACCAACCAGAGGTAGATTTCATTAGAAAGCTAACTATTGCAATGGGTAGGCTACCATGTTTCGACTTCCGGAAAATTTCGACATATCTTCGCGTTTCACATCCCCCAGACCCCAAAACCACCGTCAGTTCAAAAGTATATATATATATCAGTTTCTTGTGGACACGCTAACTGCCGTAATTTTTCACCAATCACTTTTTACCGAATATGTATACCTATAAAATCTCGGTCGAGTTCGTTACTGGGCTAAACCGGTAGAAGGGGGTGAAAATGGGGGGCTTTTTTTTCCGAAAAAGTGAAATATTGCTATAACTCTCTTAATATATAAAATATCGAATCCGTTCAACGTTCATACTATGTGTCTGATAAAGCCCAAAAAGTTATGTTTGAAGAGTTTTTTTTATATCGCCAACCATTGACCAAAGGGGTGGGAAAAAGTGGGTTTTTCGGGAAACATTAATCATATCTCTCTTAATAGGCACAATATAAAAACCGTACGAAATGGACAATATTCCTATAATAATTACCTAAAACTTTTGTCTGAAAGAATTTTTGATATGACCCACCATTATGCCAAGGGATGAGAAAAATGATTTCGGAATTATAAGAAAATGCCAAGAGCTATCAGAGGTTGCCATGGCAACACTACTAAATTGATGAGGGATGAGCCATCAGACGTTGCCATGACAACGCACTTGCACGAGATCAGATTCAGTATTTTCATCTAAGTGGGAAGCGGCTTCGGTGACGTAACTAGTAGCATGCAGAATGTCTATGCCCAAGGTCGCGGTTTCAAAGCCGGCCGAAGTCGTCGGATTTTCTAAGAGAGCTAAAATCCCTCAGTATGCTTTCCTTTGGACGGTAAGTTCCAACGTTCGTTGCGAGTTGCTGGTTAGGGTGGCATCTAGTAGCCAAGTTCACAGCTAGGTGTCGTTGACGGTAGTACCTGGTAGCAACATTAGGAACTACTGCTTGAAATTGACCGTCTGCAGTCTTTACCTGAATTAAGACTACTACAGCCATTACAATTCACACCGTTTATCAGACCGATTCTACACTCACCCAAAGTACACGGTGTTAGATGACCGCGTTGTCGCAGCCCCTAAACTGAGGAACCAACCAGAGGTAGATTTCATTTGAATGCTAACTATTGCAATGGGTACCATGTTTCGACTTCCGGAAAATTTCGACATATCTTCGCGTTTCACAACCCCCAGACCCCAAAACCACCGCCAGTTCAAAAGTTTATATATAATTTATGTATGTATATGTATATATATATATGCATATCAGTTTCTTGTGGACACGATAACTGCCGTAATTTTGCACCAATCACTTTGAATATTTTACCGAATATGTATACCTATAAAATGTCGGTCGAGATCGTTAATGGGCTAAATCGGTCGAAGGGGATGAAAATGGTTTTTTTTTTTCGAAAAAGTGAAATATTGCTATAACTCTCTTAATATGTGAAATATCGAATCTGTTTAACGTTCATACTATGTGTCGGATAAAGCCCAAAAATTTATGTTTGAAGAGTTTTTTTTATAGCACCAACCATTGACCAAAGGGGTGGGAAAAAGTGGGGTTTTCGGGAAACATTAATCATATCTCTCTTAATAGGCACAATCTCAAAACCGTACAAAATGGACAATATTCCCCTAATAATTACCTAAAATTTTGTCTTAAAGGATTTTTGATATGACCAACCATTATGCCAAGGGATGAGAAAAATGATTTCGGAATTATAAGAAAATGCCAAGAGCTATCCGTGCTTGCCATGGCAACTCTACTAAATTGATGAGGGATGAGCCATCAGACGTTGCCAAGATAACGCACTTGCACGAGATCATATTCAGAATTCCATCTGACTAAGTGTGAAGCGGCTTCGGTGACGTAACTGGTAGCAAGCATGCTGAATGTCTATGCCCAAGGTCGCGAGTTCAAAGTCGGCCGAAGTCGTCGGATTTTCTAAGAGCGCTAAAAATCCCTCAGTATGCTTTCCTTTGGAGGGGAAATTCCAACGTTCGTTGCGAGTTGCTGGCTGCGGTGGCATCTAGTAGCCAAGTTCACAGGTAGGTGTCGTTGACGGTAGTACCTGGTAGCAACATTAGGAACTACTGCTTGAAATTGACCGTCTGCAGTCCTTACCTGAATTACAGACTAATACAGCCATCCCTAAGTACACGGGGTTACATGACCGCGTTGTCGCAGCCCCTAAACTGAAGAACCAACCAAAATCTCTGCGGGAGATATAATTTTGCGGAAGAAGTAACAGACCGTTACATAGTTACACATCAGTGCCGAAACCTTGCATAAGAACAGTGTGACCACAAGTATAAAAATGGACCCCAAATGACAAGAAGGTTACCGTTCCCATAAGACAATAAAATGTTTAAAATAAGCATAAAATGACGAAAAACAAAGTTAATTAAGCTCCAATTATAAAATACCTTCTCGCAATAAATGAGGTCTGATCCTTCTACGGAAACCTGCATATTCTGCCTGTTTTCGCCTATCCCCAAGTTTATCCGGTGAAATCTACCTCCGCCTTCCGGCGTGCTGAGAGGACTTTTGTATGTAATATCTGTACATAAACAGATATGATTGACCGTATTCTTAAGAGCCACCAGGGCTGCCAACTGTTAATAATTGCTCTCTCTATATTTTTTAAATCCAAATACCAATATATCAGAAAGCATGCAAGCCAACAGCTTTAAACTATGCACACGTATATTCTGACATTTTAGATTAATTTTGAGTAACTTATATACGTCAGTTCTACCAACATGATTATAAGCCTGCTGATAGAACCAATTTTTAAATACATGTAACTTCTATACTATCAGTTGGATTACAACCAAATTTCGTATGTGCTATGTGTACCATAACAGAATGACTGTAAGTATTGTTAAGAGCAATCAGGGCTGCCAACCGTTAATAAATGCTGTCTATATTTTGTATACCCTAATATCAATATATCAGAAAGTATGCAAGCCAACAGCTCTATACTTTGCACACGTATAGCACCTGACATTGTAGATTAATTTGGAGTAATTAATACAAGGCAGTGCTGCCAACATGATTCTATGCCTGCTGATATGTCCAATTTTAAAATACATGTAACTTCTATACTAACAAATGGATTTCATGCAAAATTGGCACAACAAGATATCATAATATTTTAGATTATTTCTGACCAGCACACGCATGGTATTTATGGCAACATGCTTTTACGCGTGCTGATAGATCCAGTGTCTAACTACATGTAACGTCCATTGGACTTCAACCTAATTTTGTATTCTGTACCTTAAGAGATGGAACTAAGAATATATTCAGTCACCAGGGCTGCCAACTGTAGTGCTCTATTAGGCTACATTATACCAGGTATATTTTGAACTAATTTGATATTTCGATATTACCAACTTAATTTTGTCATTATTCTAGATAGGTTCATACACTGTAGAATAATCATTGGCATGAAAAGTAGGCTGTATAGTTCTTCACGAAACATCTTGTTGTATAGTCTAAATAGTCCATTTGCCACCAATGGCTAATAAGCAGTGAAAGGGAGTCCAACGTCATCGCTGCCTAACTTTCTTTCACAGGAACCAAGCTGCGGGACTTTACCAACTATCTCCATCGCATAGTTCATTTGGAATACCAGGAATGGACCGTTTTAAGTAAAAATTAGATAACGAATATCATTATTCAAAGCTTATGTCGCAAGATTTAATTAGAAATGCTACATCGATATCACAGTAATACTTCAAGGAAATATGGCATTTAAATTCAAATATTAGTCGAATATGAATGTGTACATAAAGGATGAGCAACAAGATTTTACACATGACATTTTGATGAGAGTAATATTGATGGAGATTTTACAAAGGAATATGTTTTGGTCTTCCTGTAAGCCCACAGTCCGTTGAATGCTTTTGAAATGCTGGGATGGAACCTCGTCATAAGTCTCAATAGCTTCGAACGCAGGACCAGTACATATATTACCAACCTGTAACAACCCTCTCCTTACCTTTCTCTAGCAAGGAAGCTAATGAGTGGGCTCTTTTTCTTCAGATAAGGAATTTACCAGTTCTGTTTGAGGTGAGAGTGAAGCACAGCCAGTACAACTACAGTAGCTGAAATATCTACCAGAAAATGAATATAAGTCAATATTTATAAACATGTTTTGATGATTTATAACATTTTCACCATGACCATTATCGATCACTTGTGAATGAAGAATTCCCCCCACCCTCTACAACGTTTAATATCCGTGGACAGATTTGCTATTTGCAACCAGGTTGATCGTATCATCCCATCTTGTGGGCTGCATTTAGGAAATTAAATTAATCTAGTGCAAGACTACGTGCGTCGAATTGGGACCGTCCCAGTTCAAAACCCTTTACTCCGCGGTAGCAATAACATTTATCACCCAGTTTGAGGTCTAATCCAGACTTACCGTAGGTCTCCCAGTCTTTTTGGGTTATTTCGTAGTCATTTTCATTTCTATCTAAGCTACTTTGAGTTTTCAGTTGATTTTAAGATACGTTATTGCATAGAGAGTTTACCTAAGCCTCTACTTTGATTTTTAGGCACAGTGGTAGATACGTTGGAAAGGCTTGTGTTCCAAACAGACCCGGCCAGTGGCTGGAAACTGTGCAAGATGATGATGATGATGATGGTAGATACGTTTTGAATACTTTCAGTTTTCAAAATGTGTTCCATTCAGACATGAATATCAATTGAGGCGCTCAGAAGACAAGCGATGTAAGTGACTTTATTATTACATGTGGAAAACCGCCCTAAAGAAGGTACTGTATGATTCAAGGGTCTCTTTCGCAATCTTTTAGCCATCCCCTGTCTCTCTAGGCTTCAGATATCTCAATTTACATTTTAAGGGTTTAATTCCATACGATTATCCTCTCTTCTTATAAGTTCTTTTATAATTGGTTGGTTGGTTGGTTGTTAAGTTTAGGGGCTGCGACAACGCGGTCATGTAGCCCCGTGTACTTTGGGTGTGTGTAGAATCTGTCTGATAACCGGTGTTAATTGTGATGACTGTATTAGTGTGTGTTATCTGTCTTTAAATTTAAGTACAGACTGCAATTGATACCGAATTGAACGAAATTTGGTACAAAGGTAGCACTAGCAAAGGGCACCTCAGTGTCATTTATCGCCGCCATCTTTATCAAAACTGAATGGCGGCCACTCACACGTTCAAAACGTAAAAACAAATAACGGCTATACAAATCATCCGACCTCTACCAAATTTGGTAACAACATACCCTCATATGGGACGCGTCTCGTGCCCAAACTACAAGGTCATCCGCCGTACCATTTCAGGATGGCGGCCGTGTGAATTATGCAAACTTTATAATCCCTATCATAGGACCCACCAGTTCCGATTATCGAACGAAAATAGTTTTAACTGTTCTAAAGAACGTGGCACGTGCGAAATTAAAAGTTTATCCTGTAATATTATAGTGCAGAAGTGACTTTAAAAAGCTGAGCCGTCTCAGTTAGAAGACAAGATGGCAGCTGATATCATGTGCCAGACTTATATTTCACTAGTTTGAGTATTGCATGCAATATAGCCTACTGAGGAATAACATAATCTTTGCATGAAATGCTTTATATATAAAAAGTATACTCCACTGAAAAAAATCGTTTATTCTAAATCAGGATTTGCTAAGACGTTGTATGTAATTCAACTGATATAGGAAAATGTTTGTAGACTTGATTGTCTGCGTGGTGAAGCGTTAGCCTTTCATCCCGAATGACCGGAGTTCTAATCCTACCAGAGTTGTTTTTTTTGTTGCTTTTTTTTTCAATATTTTTTTAAATTACTCGGACGTTTTAAAATTAAGAGTTATATTGTGCATATTACAATGGAATATATATATATATATATATATATATATATATATATATATTTAAAACAAAATTCGCCAGCGGATCTGCAAGAGACATCTAGCAGCAACCAGAAGAACTATCATGGCCAACTTATTTCGCAGCGGCCCACATATTACCTTTCAGCTGAAATTGAAAAGTTTCCTTTTATGGCCGCTATAATGCACTTTCCCTATTAGGATTATCTTATCCGCCAAAGCTCATGACTGTTCTACGCAGGACTCCACTGGTTGGCATTCTATACTCATCGAATTTGAAGAATGAAAAGTTGAAAATACGATACATTTTTATTTTAAAGCGTTTGTAACAGCCTACTGTGTGTTTTTTGAACTGACGACAAAACGATCTAACATAGTATCTGTGCTCTATCTGTTGGTGCTAGTTTAGGATATTAATTAGGCTAATAATTTTATTGCAGCCAAAAACTTGTGTGGAGCTAAATTTCCAGGTTAGATTTTGTTGGAACGCTCTATCAAAGTTTCAACCTTCACCGCTAGGTATCATTGACATCTGGTAGTGAAAGTTGGAACTACTTGAAATTGAACGGAACGGGTAGCTCTCCCTCTGGGTGTCCGCTGGAAGGAGCTACAGACTCTGGCGAGCCAAACATGTCCTCGGACACTCCCGGCAAGAAAAGCCATACAATAAAAAAAAACAATCGGAAATAAAGAATGCACATGTACTCTAAAATTGCACTCTGGGGATTTGAATTGCATAGATTTGATTGATTGTTTCCTTTACTAAAGAGCTCTAAGTGGAAGCGTCGGCATACACGGGTCACTGTAGGGTCATGGAAAGATTGGTTATGCAATTAAGATGGTGGAAACCATGCACAGCCAGACGTGTAAACACATGCCTCAACTCAAAGTTGGATGTTGCCCACGTCCGGTCGATTAAGTCTCCAGTTCCATAACATTCTTGATATGTCTTCTCTTTCTTTCTTTCTTTCTTTCTTTCTTCCTTTATTTCTTTCTTCAATGGTGGTAGTAGTTTTTCCGAGGTTGTGGTGTTTGGTAGAGGTAAACAGTTTCTAAGGTCTTCAACCAAGAAATGATTCTAATACATTTAGGAGAAAGTAGGCTATATGTTCTTTACTGAATATCTCGTTCAGCTATGTGATGGTGCTATCCCTCTATGTGTTGAATTAAAGTATTGTTTGGCACCAGTAAGTTGTAAAATGCTTATACGTTAACTATGTTAAATTGGTAACATTTTTATCCGTATTGTCTATGTATTGTGTAATCAATTTATCAATAAGCAAAGGTATATTAATTGAGAGTATCACAGTATTTCCAAGCATTGTATGAATTTGGCCAGACATATTGTGAGTGGTTTAGGCGTCATGTGCTTGGATGTTGGGTTGAAGAACTGATCCATACATTGTGATAACCCGTGAACGGCTGATGCAGCAAGAGTGAGCCGACAAGTGTGGTTTGACTGACAGATACCGAGGTTGGATGGCTCAATAGACATTACAGATTTACGTTTCTCACCTCATTATCCACCTGGAAGCGGCGGCTTCTACTACTACGTTAATAAACCAAATTAAAGGAGTGTGACTTGGACAGTTTCGTACGGTAGGTTTCTCAAGATTTTTCGTTTATATATTTCACCAGTATTATTCGTAACTGAATTTTTAGTAACAACTTCTTCCTAGAGTGTAAATTTAAATTAGTATGTGAACTTTTCATTTCATTTTAAATCAAAATTTGGTAAGGATATACATTTCACTTCATCACTTTAAACTATTAAACTATCAACGCTGATGAAGATATCATTGACATATCGAAACATGTACGTTTAAAACATTTTAATAAACATACTTTCATAGTATTGACAAGGCTGATTACGCAATACATATTTCCAGAAATTTGACAATTATCAATAAAACCTCTTTGTTTACGTTGCTTCTATAAGCAATATGCATTTGTCAAGAGAGAATTGAATGTATATCTTCTCAGAAGATGTCTATGCATATTCATCCAGGCTGAGAGAGAAGTCCCTAACATTATTACGCTTCAATAAGAAGCATTCAATTTGTCTCACTCACGCAGTGAGCGACGTGTTATATTGAGAACAGCGAAGGCATCCTGTTAGGCAGCCATGATGGAATTGCACCCTTCTTTAGAACCACGTACTCACTGCGGTGGGAGAAATGCTCGCTTGAGGGGAAGCTCCTTCTTCTTGTCTTCTAAGGAGCTGGCAGGAAGTAAATAACCTACACTCGACCGGGAAGAGCACAATTCATTAAAGATGCACGATCATTTAAGTTCTGCTGCCGTGCTGTAATCACACTGCAATACCATGAAACATCCCAAAATGTTTAAATAAATAATCTAATCCAGACATAGGTCTTAGAGTCTTTTTGGGATATTACTTAGTCAATTTCATTTCTCTCTGAGCTAGGCCTACATTGAGAGTTCAGTTAATAATAATAATAATAGTCTATCGTATGGCGTCGGGTGCCAGGTGCAAGCTTTGTTATTTGACACCCAAAGGGTAGCTTGCATGTCGAATTTCGTTGTTTCTTGAAGCACTATGAAAGTCAAGGAGGTTAGATATCTAATCTCCTTGACACTATAGCGCTTTCTAGTAGGGAAATGAGGAACTCTGTGTTTGCGGAAAATCCCCAGATTAATTTTGCCATTATGAACACGGCCTACTAAATTCAAATGGGTTCTTTGACATGGTAACATCGTATGACATGAGTGTCGTA
The DNA here is from genome assembly GCA_946902985.2 of Meconema thalassinum. Lineage (NCBI taxonomy): Eukaryota > Metazoa > Arthropoda > Insecta > Orthoptera > Tettigoniidae > Meconema > Meconema thalassinum. The sequence goes on from OX336388.2 coordinate 1,763,755,989, forward strand.
ATTTTTTCCGCCTTTCAAAAAAAAATCACTTACGACGGCCAGGAGCGAACCTGCAAGCTTGGGGTTGGTAGTCCGACACAATAACCACTCACCCACCGTGGCAAGCAGAGTTCAGTTAATTTAAAGATACGTTATTGCATAGGAAATGCACTGAATTTGACCGACTGAAAAAATCAAATTTCGACTACTAAGGCAACACTGAAAATGGCTTCAAACACCGTAAGAAGGCACTTTTACTTTCATTTGTAAGCACAGTGGTAGATACGTTTTGAATACTTTCAGTGTTCAAAATGTGTTCCATTCAGACAAGAATATCAATTGGGGTACCGGGTGAGTTAGCCGAGGTCGTTACGGCATGAGTGCTGGCAGTCGCTCACATCCGGGAGGCGAAGAGGTTCGAATCCCCCCGCCGGCAACCATGAAGATGGTCTTCTGTGGTTTCCCATCTTCCTTCCAGGCAAATGCCGGGGTTTGTCCCTAACTATAGGGCACAGCCGCTACCTTCCAACTCCTTGTCCTTACATGCAAACTTTCCTCCTCAGACAACACTCCACACGCGATGGTACGTGTAGCTCACCCATTGGGTGTCCACCTCGAAGCAGCTACAAACCTGGCGAGCCGAACATGTCCTCGGACACTCCCGGCACTAAAAGCCATACGCTAAAATAAAAATCAATTGGGGTGCTCTGAAGACAAGGGATGTAAGCGACTTATAATAATACCTTAAGAAGGTATGATTCAGGGGTATTTCTCCATTTCGTTTGGTGATCACTTATCCCCATTGCCTTCTAAATACTTCAATTAACATTTTAAGGGTTTAATTCCATACGGTTATCCTATTTTCTTATAAGTTCTTTTATAATTGCCCGTTGACATCGGAACACTTCTTTAACAATGGCGACGGTATTAGGTTATCCGAGGCCTAGGGAGTCTTTCACTTTCCCGCCTTAATTGGTCCTTTTCTCATCTTTTCTGATACCCTCCTTCTGCGAGGGGTCAGCCTTCTTTTTCTTTTCCTTTTCCCCCCTGTGGGTGGGGGGTTTAGAATACACCCACGGTATCCTCTGCCTGTCGTAAGAGGCGACTAAAAGGGGCGACCTTGGCTATACTTTAAGGACTCTGCGTAGTTTTGTGAATTGGACCCCCAGTGGGTGGGAGGAGGCGAATACATCCACGGTAATCCCTGCCAGTCGTAAAAGGCGACTAAAAGGGCTTCTCGGAACGGTCCCCTTTCGAGGGTTTGACAGTCAGCTCTAAAAGACATACACCCGAGCGGTATAACTCTCATTAAGTTATATCGCACTTCTTTCCGTTACTGCTTTCAGGGTCTAGCAACCAAAATTTCTATATGTGCGTGCTGTTAGGGGATGGGCCACTTACGCTTGCGACTACGCTCGAAAGCCTGTTCCGGTCTTGGCCGCGCCGACAGGTGGGTGTGCCATGTACCCGTGCAGTAGTATCCGCCTGACTACGCAGGTCCCCGCACAGCCGAATGTCTGAGCTGTAAAATCCAGTATATGCCAAGGGGTACATGCCGATACGGCATTGTAAAACATCGGACCCCCGGGCAATGCCTTCCAAGCTAGGCGGGCCTTGCCCTGGCTGGGTAGCGCCTACTGTGACGGCCCGTGATCGGATGTCGGTGGCATTCGGGGAGGATGATCTGGCCATGGGTTCAAAAAGAAAAATCCCCAAACAGGGTGGTCCTACACCCAAGTCTTTAACATTTGATTCCCTACGGGAATCAACCCCCTGGGAACAATCTGTGCGTGAAAATCTGGGTGCTAACACCCCCAAGTTTCTGGTAGCTACCAGAACAGATGGGGGTGATTTCAAGCTGGAAAAGAGTATTTTGTTTTCTCGCCACATAGAAGGTGTCTATTGTGAGCTTGAGAAAGTACAAAAGATGAGGAGCGGTAGCTTGTTGCTCAAGACTAGGACTGGTGAGCAAGTTGAACAACTATTGCAATGTAACCACTTTGGCGACATTCCCGTCAAAGTGGAAAAGCACACATCCCTGAATCTGGTCCGAGGAGTTATTTTCCACCGGGACCTGATTCTGAACACTGACGAGGAGCTCAAGGAGGATATGCAGCACCGTCACGTGACTGATGTCCGGCGCATTACGCGCAAGGTCAATGGTCAAATCGTGGATACTGGTGCTTTCATTATTTCCTTTGAGCTTTTGGTGCTCCCGGAGAAAGTCAAGGTTACAAGTTACCGTTGTGACGTACGGCCTTATATCCCTCCACCAATGAGGTGTTATAAGTGCCAGAAGTTCGGGCACATGTTATCCCGATGCTCGAGCCCCGAAATCTGCGGAACATGCGGTAGGGTACCACACAAAGCGGAAGAGTGCACAACACCTTATCAGTGCACTAATTGCCCTGGATTTCATTCTCCTCGGGACAGGAACTGCCCTGTCTTCCTGAGTGAGAAGAAAATCCAGGAGATCAAAACCCTGGATGGTCTCACCTACCAGGAGGCCCGCAAGAAGTACCATACCACGATTTCGCCTTCTCCAACGATTGATTATAGAGCCATAATACCAAATTTGGTCCCGGCTACCTCATCTTTTGTACCAGCTGTGAAATCTGCAACTGAGTTTCCTGTTCCGAAACCAGAACCTATGATTATAACGGAAAGCCCGAAGGTGACTTCAACTCCACCTTCGGCCAGCACGAAGGCTGTGCGAGCGAAGGCTGCTCCGCCCGCACAGCAGGGGAGGAAGTTGAAGACTTGCTCCCCACTCGGGAGGACGTCGAAGAATTCCTCCCCACCCAAACGGTCGGCGAAAGCCACGCCGAAGCCGGCGGAGGCGGCATCGTCGACCAGGGTCAAGAATTCGGCTCCTGACCCGTCTATATATCTTAAAGAGGCGGGTAAGAAGGGACCCCGCACTACGCATTCCCTTTCTCCAAAAAAGGGGAAGCCATCAGCCCCACCCCCTGCGGATGCCTGCGCCTGGGGACGTTTCGGTCCTCAGATCTGCGCGCTCCCCACGGAGATCCCCCGCCGCCGAACTGCGTCTAGGAAATTTCCACCGAGTCGATTCACTCCATGACCTCGCCTGAGGACATGGAGATTATAGTCGACGTAGTGGCTGATGATCCTCCAGAGGCTAAGTTGTAGCTTGCTGCTCCAACTTATTCCCTAGTCTATAAGTTCACACAATGGCACTGTTACAGTGGAATTGTAACAGTTATGACAGGCATTTGACAGAGCTCCGTCAGCTTATTGCCCAATACGCAGCGAGTATAGTCTGCCTACAGGAAACAAACCTCAGACCTGATCACGAGACTGTTCTGAGAGGTTTCCGACTATACTCTAAAGAGCGACAAGGCGCCGCCCGGGCTTCCGGGGGCGTTTGTACCTTCGTTCGCTCTGACTGCTATAGTGAGGAGTTTCCACTCGCCACTCCTCTGGAAGCTATTGCAGTTCACGTGTCCTTGCCTGCTATGACAACTGTTTGTAACGTGTACCTTCCACCGAACCAGCCCCTTGATATTAATGACGTCTTTGATCTTGTTGATCAACTTCCAGTCCCTTTCCTACTCGTGGGTGATTTCAACTCCCATCACCCCCAATGGGGATCACCATCTTCCTACCCCAGAGGAAGGGACGTGGAGGGCTTAATTCAAGGGTTGGATTTATCTCTATTAAATACAGGGGAAGCTACACATTTTAGCTTAGCACACGGCACGTACTCACACATTCACTTGAGTGTGTGTAGCCGTGCGCTGGTCCCCCTATTTGGTTGGTATGTACACGACGACCTCTGTGACAGTGACCATTTCCCGATCGTTCTTACCCTTCTGAACCAGACGCCCGTGGAGTTCCCCAGTCGTTGGGTTATTAAGCGGGTAAATTGGCCCTCGTTTCAAGAACGAGCTGTGTTCGTTGATCTTGGTTGCCGGAGCGTCGATGACGAGGCTTCTTGCTGCCGCCGAAGAATCCATTCCATCCTTTTCTGGGACTCCTCGTCGCAAACTCGTCCCTTGGTGGACAGAGGATATTGCAGCGGCAATAAGAGACCGTCGTCGAGCTCATATGCACTACCGTCGGCGTCCAACCATGGCCAATTTGTTGGCGTTTAAGAAATTTCGTGCCAAGGCACGGATTCTTATTCGCCAGAGTAAGAAACAATCCTGGGAGCGGTATGTGTCTTCTATTTCGGCACATACCCCCTCCTCTCAAGTGTGGACTAAACTACGACGCATTTCGGGAATTCAGACATCTTCTACTGTACCGGGAATTTCCATTGATAATGAACTGGTTACAGATCCTTATCGCGTTGCAAACCATCTCGCCTCGTATTTTGCGGATATATCCGGTTCCGATAACTATGACCCTGCCTTCGTGGCCCTAAAGTGCGAAGCGGAACGTTTCCAGCTTAGTTTTGCTTCCCGCGCTTCGGAGGAGTACAACGTGCCCTTTACGGAGTGGGAACTCCGCGGAGCGCTGGCGCTCTGCAGGGACTCGTCTCCCGGCCCTGATAATATTCACAACCAGATGCTTAAGCACCTTAACGATGAGAGCATTCGTTATTTGCTCAGGGTGTTTAACCGAATCTGGTTGGAAGGTGTGTTTCCAGCGCAATGGCAGGTAGGTATCATTATACCTATCCTGAAGCCCGATAAGGATCCCAATTTGACAGGGAGTTACAGACCTATTTGTCTCACTAACGGTCTGTGCAAGCTCTTTGAGAGGATGGTCAATCGGCGCCTGGTGTGGGTCCTGGAGAAAAGGGGACTCCTGTCTGAATACCAGTGTGGTTTCAGGGCGTCTCGGTGTACCAACGACCATCTGGTACGCCTGGAGACCGCCATACAGGACGCTTTTCTCCGGAGACAGCACCTAGTCGCTGTTTTCTTTGACCTCGAGATGGCCTATGACACCACTTGGCGTTACGGCATCCTCTCTACCCTGCATCAATGGACATTCCGAGGTAACTTGCCGGTTTTTATTGCGAATTTTCTGTCCCTTCGCCTGTTCCGTGTCCGAGTAGGGGGGACATATTCGCAATATCATATACAAGAAAACGGAGTCCCACAGGGATCGGTGCTTAGCGTAACATTATTTGCGATTGCCATAAACGGGGTAGTCGCTGCTGCTGGTCCAACAGTGGTACCGTCGCTATTATGTAGACGACTTCGCTCTACTTTATAGTGCGCAAAATATGGCGGTCGCTGAACGACAGCTACAACAAGCTATTCGGAGAGTGGAACGCTGGACACTAGAGCATGGCTTTCGATTCTCAACCGCTAAGTCCTCGGTTGCCCATTTCTGCCGAAAGCGCACTTTCCATCCTGATCCTGAGCTTTATCTGGTCAATGTAGCTTTGCCTGTTGTTGCTGCGTACCGGTTCCTTGGGCTCCTTTTCGATCAGAAATTGACGTGGGAGCCACACGTGCGGTGTTTGAAAACTGCCTGAGCTAAGAAACTCAACATGTTGCGGTATCTTAGCGGCACATCATGGGGGTTGGACCGCGCGGTGCTCCTACGCTTTTATAAGGCTCTGATTTTATCTCGATTAGATTATGGCAGTGTAGCATATGGTTCGGTCCGTAAGTCAGTGCTTGTTAAACTGGACAGTGTCCACCACGGCGGTGTGAGGCTGGCGACGGGTGCCTTTCGGACGAGCCCAGTCGTCAGCTTGCTCGCCGAGGCTGGCGTACCACCTTTACACCTGAGGCGCCAACAAGTACTGCTGACCTATGCTGCAACTATTCGACAGATGCCCCTTCATCCAAGCTATCCATGTTTGTTTTCCAATCCGAATCGCCGGCTGTATGATGCGCTCGCCCGAGCCACTCGGCCGGCGGGGATTCGCTTGGATGACGTATACCGTCAGTTCCGATTTCCTTCTGTCTCCTGTATCGCCCGAGTACCTAGCAAGGCCCCTCCGTGGATGGTCTCTCGCCCTGATATCATCCTGGATCTGCACACCGGCCCCAAGTCGGACACTGACTCCTCCGTCCATCGGAGGCTGTTCTAGTCCGTGGTGAGCCGGTATCCGGGATGAGGGCTTCTATTCACGGACGGTTCGAGGGTAAACGAGAAAGTAGGCTGTGCATATGTGGTTGAGGATCGTCGGTTTCTCTTTTCACTTCCCGATGCCTGTGGCGTGTACACAGCGGAGCTCTATGCCATCTTAGAGGCTCTGTGGTACACGTTATCAGACGATCACCAGCACTTTCTTGTGTGTACTGACTCTCTGAGTGCGCTGCAAGCGATCGATGTGTGTTTCCCGAAGCACCCGTTTGTCCAGCGAGTGCACGACCGGCTCGTCAGTTCGCGTACCGCTGGGGCCGGGGTGTCCTTTGTGTGGCTTCCTAGCCACATGGGTATTGCAGGAAACGAGCTTGCTGATCAGGCGGCGAGAGAGGCAGACGCACTGCTCTCGCTACCGTATAAGGTGCCTGCCAGTGATGTGCGCTCGCAGTTGCGGCATTCGATCCTGTCGCATTGAGAGGAAGCATGGCGTGTCACGCCTCCACCCAACAAACTGAGAGGTATCAAGGAGACAACGAAGGTGTGGAAATCTTCCTTCCGATCTCTCCGGAAGGAAGCAGTGGTACTCTGTCGACTCCGGATCGGCCATGGGATTGCTACGCACTCCCACTTGCTGAAGAGAGAAAATCCCCCTGTGTGTCCTTGCGGCGCCCACCTAACCGTGGCACACATTCTCTTGGAGTGTGTGGATCTGGCCGATCTGCGCAGGACTCTTAAATTGCCTAATACCCTCTCCCTTATTCCCCGTGATGACGGGCCGTCAGCAGACCTCGTCATCCGGTTCATGAGGGAGAGTGGTTACTTTTTTAAGTTTTAATGTGTAGTTACGACTTTTAATTCAATTTAAATCTGTTTTATGTTTTTTATTGTGTTCATCTATTTTATTGTTCACTATGCCTTATTTGTTTTGTCCTTTTTTACCATCCGCCTTTTATTCTTTTTATTCAAATAAGGCATAATTTTTTGGGCTCACTGTCTGTTTTATAAACACCATTTTCGTTTCATCCATGGCAGTGAGTTGTTTTTATCTACATCCTTTCATTTCACGCCATTTAATTTCATTAGGGGCCGATAACCTCGCTGTTAGGGCCCTTAAAACAACAATTATCATCATCATCATCATCTTTAACAATGGGATTCACATCAACAGAACGATTTGTGTGCGGGCTTTAGCTACACTCTAATCAATTCCGCCATCTCAGAACTCCTCTAGATCCTCAAATTCCATTAAATAATAGCCAAGCAGTGATATCCTCACCTGCTGTGCCAAAGTTTGAGGGATCGAATCCTGACACAGTAAGTTGTTATTTGAGGGTTCTTAAATGCGAGGGAGGGGCTTCGGTGGCGTAGACGGTAGCATGCTGAACTGCTGCGCTCAAGATCGTGGGTTCAAACCCGGCCGAAGTCGTCGGATTTTTAAGAGCGTTAAAATCCTTCAGTATGCCTTCCTTCCTTTATAGATTATTTTGTACTTAGAAACGCTCTAACGTCCAACGTATGCCACTAGGTGTCAGTGACAGTGGCATCTCTGGTAGCCGAAATTGGAACTACTTGACATTGAGCTTGATGGGGAGCCCACGGGCGTTCAATTAAAATACCCCGCTTTGGCCATTGGCTGCAATTCAAATATAATTAAATGTGAGGGAGCCATGCCAGTACATTTCCTAGAACGTTTAAGATCCCTCACAGGGCAAAATTCCAGCACCTCAGCTTCACTAAAAGCCGCAGGAGTTAAAGGGGACGTAAGAACCATAACTACTGTATTATTATAAAGGTTAGATTAATATTAACAAATTGTATTTGAATATTAGCATTATATATTTCATACAGTACATTAGTGTAAATTATTCCCACGCATGTCCATGCCCGAGGTTGGATACGAACCGGCAGCGGACGTCGTACGGTTAGTCAATGAAATTGTTTATTTTCTTAGAATCTTCTAGAATTACATTGAAGGTCCAAGGTCCAAAAGTAATAAGATGAAAACTGTTCGTGGCTATACTGTAGAAAATTAACAGATAATTTTAATGTATTTTAATACTTTCATAAATATCCCGTCTATCTGTTGCTATGCAGGTGCACTGCTCTGTCGATCGCATAACTCCATCAGGATGATCCTCCCTTGGTGATGAAGCTCCATAAAATCTTGCAGTATGCAATCTCCAAGTACTAATTGTCATTTGTCGTGAAGTCGGAAATCTGAATGCGCGTGACCTTTGAACGGGGACAGTACATGTGGTCACCATGAGACATGAGCCCCTTGACGGTCAAAGCCATTCCGTCTGTGATGAATGCCTATTGTACAATATACCTTAATTTCTTGAATAGATTATTGCACATTCATTCCATCGTAAACGTTTTTAGTTTATAATGTTCATAATTAAATTCCCAATGAATACTGTTCTGTTCAGTTTCTGTTTTCTTCTTTGAAGAAAAGAGCGAAACGGCAAGAATGTCTCTCCGCATTTCATACCTCTCCTGTTTATTGGAGTTGTCTCGTTCTGCCATTAGTTAGACTCAGGCGCTGTATGATGAAAGAAAAATATGTTATATATAATTTTCAGGGTACAGAGCATCACTTTGATGTTTTCTGGTCCGTACATAGGATTCTTTATTTATTTAATTATTTATCGTATGGCTTTTAGTGCCGGGAGTGTCCGAGGACATGTTCGGCTCGCCAGAGACTTTAGCTGCTTCAAGCGGACACCCATAGGGTGAGAAACGAGTTCCGTTCAATTTCAAGTAGTTCCAACTTTCACTACCAGGTGTCAATGATGCCTAGTGGTGAACGTTCGAACTTTGATAGAGCGTTCCAACGAAATATAACCTAGAAAGTTAGCTCCACACAAGTTTAGTTGGTGTAAGGATCTTTTACATTCCATAAATCTATGACATAGGACCACCGGCTTTTCTTCCCCTCCGAAGGAAGGCATACTGAGGGATTTTTAACGCTCTTAAAATATCCGATGGCTGTGGCCGGGTTTGAACCCGCTATCTTGGGCACAGCAGTTCAGCATGCTACCAACTACGCCACCGAAGCCGCCGTACATAGGATAAGCCAGATATAATACAGAGCGATCCATATAAACCTCAACCACTTTAATGGGTCTTAATTACCCTCTGAAAGCTTGTAGAAAAGGGAAATTTGTTTCAATGATCTCAGTGGCTCTGGGAGAAACAGTACCACTGCCCAATGCCAAGTTTGTTTATGCGCATGAGCTCCTCTGTCCAGCATTTGTGGAGCAGGTGGATGACGTCAAACTATAATACCAACCCTGGCACTACAGTCCTTGTAGGGCCTAGGCATACCATGCGACCGCTGCCCTGCCATTTGGTCTGCAGATATTGGGGTGACGAATTATCAGCGCATCAGGTCCTCTCAGCCGTTAATCTTGGTTTTCGAGATCGGGACGCTGCCTCACTGACAGACAGCTACTAAATTATCCTTACGAGGCTGAGTAAACCCCGTTCCAGCCCCCACGTCAGTTTCTAAAATCCCCGACGGAGCCGGCAGTCGAACCAGGGGCCTCGGGTGAGAGGCAGGCGTGCTACCCCAACACCACGGGGCATGACGTCGAACTGGCGCGACGTGTCATACGTCAAACGCTTCCAGGCAACTTGTAACCATTTTCTTCGGTGACAAAATAATCTCAAAATTATTGTACCCCACCCCACCCATTCACCTGACCTAATTTTACCGGATCTTTTCTTATCGGGGTATCTTAAAGGCAGAGTGTACAAATATAGACCTCCGGACAATTGCTGAACTCCGTGAGATCATTTGACACGAAATAAACAACATTGATGAAGATACACTTTACGGAACGTATCGGAATATGGTGAAACGAGTACAGTTGTGAATGGATGCTGGCGGAGAGCACTTCCAACATTTACTGTGAGGAATCTCCCAACAAGTTATTTTAACCAGTTTCTTTGGTGACTGGATAATCCCAAAATATGTGTGGGCCCCCGATCACCTGATCTAACCTCGCCGGACTTTTTCTTACGTATGTACTGTACTACCCTACCTGGGGATTGTTACCGCTAGACGTGGAGCAGGCCTGTTGTGTATACATGACGTCTCGTTATGGCTGCCACGAGCGGTTGTGAGGCAAGAGGGGGAACGCATGTACAGCGCACGACCCAGCACGAATCATGCACACAAATGACATGCCATGAGGATTCGCTGGCGACGACTGCTCGTCTATCGCAGGCATGTGGCTGGGCGGAGCGCATTAGTTCTGCTTTCTGCCACCGGTAACAATGCGTTGGTAGGGTAGTATGCAGTCTCCGAATTATGTATTATCATCTTCCAAAATTGTACATGTGCCCCGCTATTTGGTCAAATATTATGGCTTAGGTTTATATGGATCACTCTGTAGAATATCTTATTATACTTCTCTCATTCTTAATGTTTGCGCATTGATTTTTATACTATAACTCAGTAGCACGATATTGAAATAAACTGGCAGCAAAGTTCAGCTATCTCCAAACTGATTATGTGGCCGTGCAGAAGCTTCGTGAAGGATAATTGAGTGTCGTAACGGAGGTGGTGCGCATGGTAGGTCAATGTGCTGGAGCCCCGGGGATGTCTCTCCATCCTTTTAATAGTTTCACGACATTATTAATTTGATTATTTGTTAATTAAAGTAGGCTACATCAAGGCTACAATGTGTCCCGAAGAAAACTGACGGCTATTTACTATATTATGCTCCTAACTGCATGAAGAAGAAACTTCGTTATGAAGCCTGTCACAGTGCTGCCATAAATTGAGCTGGTAACACACGTAACTTGTCTTCCCATTTGTTTCTGCCTTTAAACTAAGATTATCTCTTCCGCCAACACCACTATTACTTTCTTGTTTCTTCTTCTAATAGGATATACTACAGTAGAGTTTCGTTATTTCGAGTCTCGAGTCCCATATATCCGAGTTGAAAATGGTGTAGATTTGTGGCAAAGGGCCTGAATACAGGGAATGGACTGGTCTGTCATAAATTTCACGTAGACAGTGTTACTCGCAGGGTGCCAAAGGGTAAGTATACACATTTTGGTTCAGATCGGTGATACGGTGTACGTATCACTAAACATAACACCAGCGCATGTGGATGGAGCTGTTTGGGAGCGCTTGTTCTACCGACTTACCGAACAAAAATCAATCTTAATGGTTACCTGAGAGGTGTAACCTAATGCTACATAGCCTTCTTGAATCTGGCTGTAATATAAAAAAATCGAATCGGACTGGTAGTTCCAGAGATTAGCGCGTTTAAACACCCTAACACTCAAACACCCAAACACCGAAACACACAAACTCTTCAGATTTATTATAGCCTACTAGTATAGATAGAATAGATTATAGTGCTCAATCACCATACAAAATTTCAAGTTGATTGTTGCAATTATTTGGGAGTATTTCGCATGGCCTCCATATTGAATTGTTGACAGTAAAATTTGAAAGAAATGGTCGGGACCAGACGGGGTAGAAGTTCCTTACCAAATTTCATTGGAATCGCTTCAGTCATTCTCACATTATTAGGGGGACATACCCACGTACAAATACTGTAGATCTCTCATAAGCCTACATTTCAAATGAAGAAAATGGGCTAATAACCGACTGTATTTACCTCACATGTGAATTGCAATGTTGAATGATGGTGACATCTACTAGCCAAGAGCTAAACAATATACAGGATAACATTTGTATTGGTCACGAAATAACACTATTGTGGACTGCTACCATGCTTCACGCCCCTAGCAAACACGTGTTTATACTACCCATAGTACGTTGCTTCTCGAGTACTTGCGATAACACAGGTACAAGATACAATTAAAATACTGTGTAACACAGAGACGTAAAAATGTATTGCTATTGTTTGAAAGAAAACAAACAAAAAGAATCCCTCTCAGACGAAGCATCTCAAATATAAGCCTTGTGTTTTAAATGTATCTACTAAATGTATGTAAGAGGGTAATTCCAAAAGTAAGGTCCGATTCGCCGTAAATATTTGAAAGCGGCGCCAATGGCTAAACACGCATGTGCGCCGACTCCTGGCATGCCTTGTGCGGCAAAAGCCGCCAGTAGCGTTGTTACTGTTGCTGTGTGCTGTTGATAGTGTCAGTTCACAATGTTTAAGACAATTAATCAGCCCGCCGATTGTGAAGTAAAGGCAGTGATACGGTTTCTGACTGCAAGAAATATTTCAGAGGCAGAAATTCATCGGCTGACTACTGAAGTGTACGGTCCTAACATAATGAGTGACAGTAAAGTGCACAATGGGTGCGAGCCTTTAATGAAGGACGGGAAAATGTGCCCGATGAACCCCGCTCTGGCAGACCATCAATGATTTCAGACGAGTTGGTTCATGCGGTTGACGACAAAATTCGTGAAGATTGACGATTCACTTTTTCATGGACAACGATCAATAAAGCCGCCTACTGCGCTACCCTGACTAAACTTCAACGTGCAATCCAGAATAAGCGACGTGGTCTTTTGTCGTCTGGAGTGTTGCTGTTGCATGACAATGCCAGACCCCATACTGCGAATGACACGCAAACTCTAATCAAGAAATTTGGATGGGAGCAGATAGTCCACCCACCGTACAGACCGGACTTGGCGCCAAGTGATTTCCACCTGTTCCACTTCCTAAAGGAGTTTCTTGGTGGCAAGCGCTTCGACACAGATGATGAAGTGAAAGAAGCTGTTGAAGACTGGTTAGCTTCGCAGGCGGCCGAGTTCCACGACTTATGCATTCAAAAGCTTGTGGACCAATGTGACAAATGTGTAAATAAGTATGGAAATTATGTAGAAAAATAGAGAAAGACATAAGGAATGTCAATAAAACAATTGTTTTGGAAACAATTTTTTTTAACCGAACATTAGTTTTCGAATAACCCTCGTATGTCTACCCATTATCATTCCCGTTTCCACGGGATCGAATATGTGATGCGATGAAATTCTATGTGGCGAATGGTTTTTACGGCAAGATACCCTTCTTGATGCCAACGTCATGAGAGGAGTTACTGCGAGATGTTAATGAGAGATGAATAAATCTGGGCAAGGATATGAAAGGAAGTGGCCGTAGCGTGTTAGACGGTACCGTCCCAGCATTTGCCTTGAGTTGAAAATGGGGAAACCACGGAAAACCATTTCAAGGACGGCCGACGGTGAGGCTCGAACCCTCGTCTACCAAGTCAGCAGAGAGCATGTTACCATGGCCTGGCGCTACGCTTTGGCAAGCGTAACTACCGCTGTTGGTAAATGTTTCTAACCCGATAAACCATGACATACACTGAATGACTACCAGATCTAAGCATTTGTTGTATGATTAATCTTCGGTAGTGTTGCACCTAAGGGGAACACACAGCTTATGGAGACAAATCAATAACGACTTTACTATTATAACTGTCATCATCATCATCTTATACAGTTTCCAGCCCCAGGCTGGGTCTGTTTGGAACATAAGCCTCGCCACTTAGTTCTTTCTTCCCACCACCTCTCCGCTGTCACTCTGGTCTGGTCCTCGCCTCTCTTCTTGACACATTCCTCCATTCCTTTCAGCCATCTATCTCTTGGTCTTCCCCTTGGTCGTTTCTTCTGCATCTGCATCTCATGTATCCTCTCGGGAATTTTCTTCTCATCCATTCTCTTTAAGTGTCCATACCACCTCAGTCTTGATGTCTCAATCCTACCTTGCAAGGGCTCCTCTTTCACCATTTCCCTGACCTTTTCATTCCTCACCCTGTCTCTTCTTGTTACTCCGATCCTACTTCGCAGGAACTTCATTTCACCTGCCTGTATTCTGCTTATGTCTCTATCTTCATTGTCCACGTTTCTGAAGCATAGGCCAGTATCGGGATATAGTAGCTTCTGTATAACACTTCCTTGCTTTTTTGTGGGACATCTTTATTCCACACTAAGCTCCTAATGCTTCTCAGAAATGCTTCTGCCTGTCTGCCTCGTTCCGTAATCTCTTTGTCATTTCTCCCATTTTCCTCCACTATACTTCCCAAGTACTTGAGACTTTCCACCTTCTTCAGCTGTCCACCTCCAAGTGTTATCCCACTCATTGGTCTGTCCTTTTTCCTGGTCGTTAACAGGATCTCACATTTACTGATGTTGAACTTCCATCCGTACTCTCCCACTGTTTCTTCCCAAGCCTTCAGTTGCTCCTGAATTTCCTCCTCCATGTTTCCCCAGACCATGAGATCATCTGCAAACACCGTTGCTTTCATCTTATCTTCTCCTATCTTTCCTGCTATCCGTGTCATTACCTCGTCCATAACCACAATAAAGAGAAGGGGTGACAGCGCACTACCCTGTTTCAGACCACTCATTTGTCTGAACCAGTCTGTTCTTTCCCCTCCAACTTTCACACAACTCACACTTCCACAATACATCTCCTTCACTCTGCCTACAGTCTCTTTTTCCACTCCCATGTTCTCCATTGCTTTCCAAACCTTCTCCCTACACACACTATCATAGGCCTTTTCGATGTCCAGGAAGGCCATCAACAGATCCTAGTGGTGTTCCTGGAGCTGTCTCACTGAAAATATGAGATCCACTGTTGATCTCCCAGGTCTGAATCCATACTGTTCCTCTCTCAATTTTCTCTCCACTTTGGCTCGTATTCTACTTTCTAATATCTTTTCATATATCTTGGCACAGTGAGGTATGAGTGTGACTCCCCTGTAATTTCTGCACTCCTTTCTGCTTCCTTTCTTAAATATTGGGACAATTAATCCTTTCTTCCAATCTTCTGGGGTCTTTTTCTCCTTCCATATCACCCTCATCACACGGTACAGCCACTGTTTCCCAACCTCCCCTGCTGCCTTCACCATTTCAAAACTCACTTCATCCACACCTGGTGCACTTCCTCCTTTCATCATGTCTATAGCCATTTCCAGTTCTCTCCAAGTCAGGTCCTTTTCCATTCATGTGTTGTCTTCTCCATCTTCCAATACATTGTCTTCCTCCCTATGACCATTTGGATTCAGCAAATCCTCAAAGTACTCTTTCCACACTGTCTTGAGTGTCTCTTTGTTGTGTACCTCATTTCCGTTTTTGTCCATCATTACCACATCCTCTCACAGACTTCATCTCTTACTTTTGACCATCCCATAAAGTACTTTCTTATTTCCTCTGCTGTCTTCCTCCATCATCTCTGTCCACTTTACCATCCACTTCTTCCTCTCCTCTGCGACAATCTTGTTTGCTTCTTTCTTCTTTATCTTATAATCTTCCCTTGCCAGATCAGTTCTTTCCTGGAACCACACTCAGAAAGCCTTTTTCTTCCTTCCCACAGCTTCCTTTACTCTCTCATTCCACCATGGTGTCTCTTTACACCACTTTCTGTTGCATGTTTTTCCACATACTGCCACTGCAGCTTCGACCATTGTGTTTTTGAATTGCTTCCATTCCTCTTCCCCTGTTTTAGGATTGTCTGTTGGCATCCTTTCCCTTATTATCTTCTGGAATTCTTCCTTGACTTCCTTTCCCTTGAGTTTCCATACTTTGATTCTCCTTTCCTGGTACTCTGTCCTCTTGCTATCCTTAACAACTCCCAGGTTCATTACAAGTATTCTGTGGTCGCTATCTAAGGCCTCTGATGGTATTACCTTTATATCTCTGACACTTCTCTTCATTTCCCAGTCGTTCAGCATGTAATCTACCAAATATTTCTTTGTTAAATCACTGCTGTACCACGTTACCTTGTGGCTTTCTTTCTTCCGGAACCAGGAGTTGCCTACCACTAAACCGTTTCTCTTGCAAAAATCCAGCAACTTTCTCCCTTCTTCATTCCTGCTACCCCATCCTTCTGCTCCCAATACATTTTCATATCCTTGCCTTTCACTTCCTACATGTGCATTCAAATCTCCCATGACAATGATGCTCTGACCATTCAACTGCTGTTGTAGCTCCTCCTCAAAGTCTTCCTTCTCTTGAGCTGTACATCCAACTTGAGGGGCATATACCTGGGCTATCTCCAGGCTTCTTCCCTTTACAGTTACTATGATCTTCATGATCCTGTCACTTATTCCCTTTACCTCTTCCTTCATTCCATCTCTCACAACTACTCCTACTCCGCTGCTCCTTCCTTCACTGTTCCCACTCCAGTACAACCGGTTCCCTTTCCTCAGTTCTCTGCGACCTTCTCCTTTCCATCTTGTTTCTGCCAAGCCCAGTACATCCAGTTTTCTTCTCTCCATCACATCTACAATCTCCTCCACTTTTCCTGTCAGTGTCTGTATGTTTAATGTCCCAACTCGTAGTCCATTAGCATATCCGGGTCATCGTCGTTTGCATCCGTCCTTTCCGAGACCTGTTCCTGGTTTGAAAGCAAATATGATATCCACTACTGGCTTGATAGGCCTATTGTAGCTTTACCAGAGCCCCGTCAGCCGTCACTTTTCAGGGTTCCCATAGAGCCTTCACAGCTACCGTAGCGGTCCCGGGGCACACAAAGTCCCCACTGTACTTCACCCCTACAGGCAATCCGCTACTTCATGCCGTTGCCCGTCTCCCACCACGTGGAGGAGGGGTTGGATTTGTGGGAGACACTATTATAACTGTGCCTGTCATAAATCTTGAACAACAATTATGTACATTTACAGGGAAACACACATATCATTCAATAAGAAGCAAAGTAAAACATTTTCAAAATTCATGTTGTAATTAATTTTACCATGTTTTCAAAATTTGGTTTGTGCTTTGTGCTGAACTTAACCGTTTCCCTCATATCTCCCATTTTATAGGCATTTTAGGAATGTTCTTTTTTGAAAGTTGGTACCGTATTAAACCTACAGCGGCTTCGGTGGCGTAGTTGGTAGCATGTTGAATTGCTGTGCCCAAGATAGCGGGTTCAAAACCGGCCGAAGTCATCGGATTTTTAAGAGCGTTAAAATCCTTCAGTATGCCTTCCTTCGGAGGAGAAGTAAAGCCGGCGGTCCCATGTCATAGATTTATGGCATGAAAAAGATCCTTTCACAGAATAAACTTGTGTAAAACAAAATTGTTAGGTTAGATTTCGTCAGAACGCTCTATCAAAGTTCCAACGTTCACCACTAGGTACATTGATATCTGGTGGCGAAAGTTGGAACTACTTGAAATTGAACGGAACTTGTAGCTCACCCTAAGGATGTCCGCTGGAAGCAGCTACAGACTCAGGCGAGCCAAACATGTCCTCGGACACTCCCGGCACTAAAAGCCATACGATAAATAAATAAATAAATAAATAAGCTACAAAATGAATCACACTCAAACCTTTATGGCATCAATTAATCTTTCTATGACACGTTAAAAATATTTTTTGAATTTGCTCAGAATAAACAAGTAGTTCCGTGAAGAACTATACAGCCTATTTTCATATATCCCACTTATGTTAATTGCCTCTATCAACATACACAATTTCAGTTTGATTGCTGTAATAGATTCGTAGATATTGAGAACCGACTAAATATTTCGGATGGTCGCCATGTTGGATTTTATATATGTAGGTCCTAGAGTTATGTACTGTTACATGCAGATTATTGTGAACCTGTAGTATTCAAACTTCAATCGCATAGTTAGGACACAAGAAAAAAAAACAAGGAGAGTTTAAAATTTTTCACAGCTGCCATCTTGAGGTTATGGAAACAATTGAAATAAATTAGATGCCAGTGGATTAACATTCGTATAAGGATTTACTGTACCAAGTTTCACTGCACGCGGATGGTTAAATTGCGAGAAACGTCCATGTGAATATTTATAATTCGCGTCACCGCCATGTTGGTTTTGTGATCACCAGGTTATTTAAAGTCCTATAGATGAACTTAAGTTCATAGCCCCTATGAACATTAAAAAATCCAGTTTGATTGCTAAAATAGATTCGTAGATATTCAGTATCGTCTAAATATTTCGGATGGTCGCCATGTTGGATTGTTAAATGTATAGGCCATAGAGACATGTACCATTCAAGGAAAATTATTGCGTAGGTTCATTATTCAAACTTTCACTTCGATCGCATGACTACATCACAATAAATAAAATCATAATTTTAAAATTCGCACTGCCGCCATCTTGAGGTTATGTAAACAATTGAACTAAATTATATACCAGTGGATTACAATGTGTATAAATATTTCCTGTGCCAGGTTTCAGTGCGCTTGGAACATTAAATCGCGAGAAAGGTCTATTTAAATTTTTCAAATTCACTTGGCCGCCATGTTCGTTTTGTAGTTAAACGGTTTTTGAAAGTCTTATAGATGGACTTCCAGTAGTGCCCTTTATCTCCGTACAAAATTTCAGGGGTTTACCGCTAATAGTTTCAGAGATATAGAATGCCGGTGAAATATTTCGCACATCCGCCATCTTGTGATTATGTAAACAATTGAACGAAGTTAGATGTCGGTGTATTACAATGTATATAAACATATACTGTACCAAGTTTCATTGCGTTTGGTTGGTCAAATCGCGAGAAACGTCTATTTAAAAGTCGCAAATTCACTTGGCCGCCATGTTGGTTTTGTTGTTACCAGGTTTTCAAAAGTTACATAAGTGAACTTTTAGTAGTTCCCTCTATCACCATAGAAAATGTCAGGGTAATATCGGTAATAGTTTCGGAGATATTGAATGCTGGTGAAATATTTCGCACAGCCGCCATGTTGGATTGGTGAGTCGTAACGAAATTTGAAGGGCACGGTCGAGGTCGCCGGGAATAGTGCTATGAACTTTCCGAGTTTCATTGAAATCGCTCCAGCCGTTTAGATTTTATTAGGGGGACACACACACACGAATCACACACACACACACACACACACACGCGCGCACACACACACGGACAAAAGGTGATCTCATAAGCCTATTTTTTCAAAATTGAAAATAGGCTAAAAATAAATGATGTTTAATTCATTAATAATGTGACAATGTGTGAGATCCATTTTGTAGTTGAAGCATGACGAATAGAAGGACCTAGTGTGAGGACTCCGCCATTTTAGCACGGTAGTTTCTGGTCCCGCCGCTACAAGCACTGTAAGCGATTATGTCCAACACGTGCTGTGTTTCCGTCGAGCCGGGTCGTAGAAAGTGCGCAAGAAGTTACTGTGTGAGATATTTGTGTGAATTAAATTGAATTTTCTTTGCTTTCAGTTCTTAAATTCAGTTCATTGTGTCTTGTGTACATCAGCGTTTTGTGTTTTGTGTACTTCAAACATATTTCTTATGTGGTTTGGTTCATTTAATAGTTCAACATGCCTTATTGTTTTGTACCTGGCTGTAAGTCAGGGTATGGTCGAGTAGTTGACGATATACGATTTTTTTCACCACCGAAGGATACAAATCAATTTGAAAAATGGGCCAGAGCTATTCCACGAAAGGATACGAAGTTAACGCGTAGTAGGTAGAATTTGTCAAATTCATTTCTCTGATGATTTGATGGTAAAATCAGATAATTTTATAGTGAATGGTGAAGAAGTGGAAATCTCTCGTGTGTGGTGGAAGTTACGTCCTGGAGCAGTGCCTCATTTTCCCCCTAATTTACCGAAGTAGTGAGAATAAGTCCCGTAAAGCTCCCAACAGGAAAAAGAATCTCGACACCACCAGAAAAAGAAGAAAGAAGATTGAAGATGGGAGTGGAGCAACGAATGAGGCATTAAAAGGTCAGTCCAATGTTGATAAGAATTTGGGTCATTCTAGTGTACTTACTGATGCTGAAAAGACTATAATATTGCTCAAAAGGCGCCTAAAGAATGGTAACCGTAATTTAATTCGCGTTAGATCCCGCCTCAACTCAGCAAAATCGAGAATTAATTTGCTGGAGAAGCAGGTTCGAATTTCACAGGCATTTAATTACAAAGATAGCGATTACAGTGGCGGATTCAGGCCTTGCGATGCCCTGGGCGATATGATAAGGTGGGGCCCACAACAATAGAAAAATAATATCGAATAAAATGGAAAATAGTTTGGTAATAATAATAATAATAATAATAATAATAATAATAATAATAAAATAAAGAATAGTTACAATATTTTGAATACACTACAGTACATTATTTTAATAATATGAAAGAAACCTTTAAGTCCCCTTGAATAAGATTATGTAAACAATGAAATATTAAAATATTACTTTGCGACTTTTTTCCCGGCTGAAGACTTGTATTATTTCACTGAAATCTTAACTTGCTAAACGGTCTCGAGAGGTCATAGCTGCACTGAAGAAAGGAAGATGAATTATAAATTAGTTTGAAAAGTATACTTAATTAATTAATTAATTAATTAAATGTAGAAAAATCCATGGCGCGGGGCCCCTAGGACCGCGGAGCCCTGGGCGGTCGCCCTCCTCGCCCTCCCCTGGATCCGCCCCTGATAACGAACACCTTAGCAAGAAATGCCAGGAAAAATCTCCCAATGGAATGAGGTACAGCAATGAATTCATTTTAGAGTGTTCATTGTTGAGAATAAAATCACCGAAAGGATCCCGTCATTGTCGGCGACATAATCTCTTGCCTGTGCCTTCAGAAAGTCACTTGAGAAAACTTTGTAAAGGACTTAAGTGCCCTTATGGAGTTAATACGCATCGTATAAATGCTATTTAAGACTATTTTAAGGAAGAAAAGAATGATAATTCACGTTACGGTGTTGTAATTTTCGAAGAAGAGAAGCTAAGAGAAGAAATCGAGTTAAATAGCTTTTCTGATAAAGTAGATGGATTAGTTGATTTAGGTGGACACACACCTGACCTCCAGAAGAACGTACTTGCAAATCACGCTCTAGTGTTCAAGTTCGTACCTTTCGTGCATAATTGGGTGCAGCCAGTTGTTGTTTATGCAAGCAAAAATGCTACTCCAGGGGTTTTTCTCGCAAAAATTCTAATATAGTCTAGGTGATTTTGCAGTTAGAAGAGGCTGGGGCGGGGGTGGCTGGCTTTACTTGTGATGGTAGTCAATCAAATACAAAGGCCAGGAATTCGTTAGGAGTCAGTGGCAAGACAAGCTCTCTACAATCTCACATCCTTAATCCTGCAGATGTTATGAGAAAGATCTGGGCTTTCTCCGACTGTATACTCCAGGAATCTGTGCGTTCCGTAACATGCAATGAAGACCGTAGTTCTTATTTCCGTGAATTATATTTTCCATTGTGCCCTGCCGTGCTATTTTAATTGTAACCGCTAATTACTTTTTAAAAGAGTATTAGTTACAAAGTAATTCGTTTCCCTTAGCACCATCCCTAAGACCAGCTGACCCCGGCAGTGTGGAACTTGCCCACTCTAGCGCTGCCTGGCGAGGCGCGCTTGAACTTCAGGAGTCTCCTCACTTTCTCCTTCTATTCGTCATGGTTGAAGGTTTAACACCCACTTTAAAGAAAGTATGAAGTCCAAAAGTTCCTATACTCATGGGAGATATGAGGGAAACGGTGAAAGTCAGCATAAAGCAGGACACACATTTTGAAAACTAGATAAAAATTGTTACAATTTGAATTTTGAAAATTTAAATCTTTGCTCCTAATAGCAACATGAGTGTGTTTCCTTGGAAATGTATATAAGTTGTGTTCAAGATTTATGACAAGCATAGTCTGTTATACTATTAAAATCATTGTTTTAGCTCCTGAAGTTTATGAGGTCAAGAAAAGATCTCATCCTGGGAATTGTAACATATAAAAGACGAGGGTTTTAAAATGTGTGAGTAAAGTAGAGATCTATAGGTTCCCGGTCTTCCTTTGAGTTCTATTAACTTTCATGATGAATGATCAGAACATGGATGTCTTCTATCGGATGATGTTAAATTTTTCGGTAGGTGTTACCAAACCTACGTAATAGTTTGCGTATTATTTTCTTATTGCAATCATGCTGGTTTTATCTGTATCACACATTATCTTACAACTCTACGCCGTATTTCACTTGGAAGATTAACAGACTCTAATAGGGCTCTATTTAGGGACTGCACCTAAAGCTGTTCTTGAAAAAGTCGCTAAAAGAAACCGTTCTGCTCGAATGTTGTGTAGTGTATCAGGAACTGGATGAAAGCTGCCTCCACTTCAATCGACCTGAAAATGACAGGTGCTACCACGTTACTTCTACACTTGACATGTTCTCAAATCCCACGCTAATTGCTTACGTGAAGCTATAACCCGTCCGAGGTAACACTTCTTCCATGAGGAATGGAAACATCTCCTAAGCGAGAAGAAACATTTCATGGCTTGTGACAAATTGTAACCACCTTGAGAGGAATTCGTGGTGAGTTATAACGCCTTTTGATACGCAGAACTTGCATGTTTTCTGCACACTCATCACAAATCATTTCTCAAAATGGTCTGTTCTATTTGCAAAATTGTATGGCATAACTTACGAGTACGCGGCTAATAGAACAATACTTTCCAGTACTAACATCTTACGTTGAATGCGACATTAATGACCAGGGAACGGATTCATATGTGCTAATAATTACTGTAATATGTACATATACAGGGTTATTCACCTAAGATGTTACTCGCCAATATCTTCTGAACCGTTAAAGATATCAATATTCTGTTTTCACTTTTGGAAATGGTGCTAAGGGGCTCATACACTACCTTGTACTGTTTTTTCCTTTCTTTGTGAATAGCTGAGATATTGATACCAACTTCGTTTTTCTTAATGGAACTATACTAATTTTTGCATACAGGGCAAATGATTTCACTGGGACATATTGAACGGTGTTATTATTTCCCAAATCGGACGAGTACTTTTTGAGAAGTCGACGATATGAAAATTGGGCTAGGCCTCGCCTTCTTTCGGTGACGCGTTGTGTGAGAGCGAATGGCTAGTACATAGCTTGTTGGTGCGCTTAAATAGCGTCACAGGTGTAGTCTGTTTCAAAACAAAATGAATGTCCTGTAATCAGAATCGTAGTCATTATTATCCAAGTTTGGTATTTTGGGAAATGTAAATCAGTGATGAAAAGAAATAGAACCAGTAGTTCCGTGAAGAACTATACAGCCTATTTTCATATATCCTACTTATGTTAATTGCCTCTATCAACATACAAAATTTCAGTTTGATTGCTGCAATAGATTCGTAGATATTAGTACCGACTAAATATTTCGGATAGTCGCCATGTTGGATTTTATATATGTAGGTCCTAGAGTTATGTACTGTTACATGAAGATTATTGTGTGTACGTGTAGCATTCAAACTTCAATCGCATAATTAGGCACAAGAAGTAACAAGGAGATTTAAAAATTTCGCACAGCTGCCATCTTGTGGTTATGGAAACAATTGATATAAATTAGATGCCAGTGGATTAACATTCGTAAAAGGAATTACTGTACCAAGTTTCACTGCACTCGGATGGTTAAATTGCGAGAAACGTCCATGTGAATATTTAACTTCGCGTCGCCGCCATGTTGGATTTGTGAACACCAGGTTATTTAAAATCCTATAGGTGAACTTAAGTTCATAGCCCCTATGAACATAAAAAAATCAGTTTGATTGCTATAATAGATTCATAGATATTCAGAGTCATCTGAATATTTCGGAATGTCGCCATGTTGGATTGTTAAATGTATAGGCCATAGTCATGTACCATTAAAGGAAAATTATTGCGTAGGTTCATTATTCAAACTTTCACATCGATCGCACGATTACGACACAAGAAATAAAAACTTAATTTTTAAATTCGCACAGCCGCCATCTTGAGGTTATGTAAACAATTGAACTAAATTAGATACCAGTACATTACTAAGTGTATAAACATTTCCTGTACCAGATTTTATTGTGTTTGGAACATTAAATCGTGAGAAAGGTCTACTTAAAAGTTTCAAATTCGCTTGGCCGCCATGTTCGTTTTGTAGTTAACCGGTTTTTGAAAGTCTTATAGATGAACTTCCAGTAGTGCCCTTTACCTCCGTACAAAACTTCAGGGTGATACAGCTAATAGTTTCAGAGATATAGAATGCCGGTGAAATATTTCGCTCAACCGCCATCTTGTGGTTATGTAAACAATGGAACCAAGTTAGATGTCGGTGCATTACAATGTGTATAAACATATACTGTACCATGTTTTATTCCGTTTGGTTGGTTAAATCGCGAGAAACATCTATTTAAATGTCGCAAATTCGCGTGGCCGCCATGTTGGTTTTGTAGTTACCAGTTTTTCAAAAGTCACATAGGTGAACTTCCAGTAGTTCCTTTTATCAACGTAATAAATTCCAGGGTGATGTCGGTAATAGTTTCGGAGATATTGCATGCTGGTGGAATATTTCGCACAGCCGCCATTTTGGATTGGTGAGACGTAACAAAATTTGAAGGGCACGGTCGAGGTCGCCCGGAATAGTGCTATGAACTTACCGAGTTTCATTGAAATCGCTCAAGCCGTTTAGAATTCATTAGGGGGGGGGGCACACACACACCTCACACACACACACACACACACACACGGACAAAAGGTGATCTCATAAGCCTATTTTTTTTTTCAAAATTGAAAATAGGCTAAAATTGAAGTTTCATTTGTTGCCTAATAAATTCTTCCATCACTTAATGTTTGGAATAATGGGACGATTTAACAGATGGTTGCGTACATTTCTATTCATTTCCTATAACATGTAGAATAAATAGGGTAATTCAACTAAGATGTTACAAGGAAATAACATCTAAACCATTAAAGGATGGAAGGAAGGAAGATTGTAGTTGTAAGTGACCGTGAATCTTCTGATTATGAGCCACAGAACCTCCTTTTTACGTGGAATTCGAACCACAGGACATGGCATTTCACTTCGAAAATCTCACATGCATTGACCGGGAATTGAACCCAGTCCAGCTTGGTGAGAGGCCAACAGCTTGACCGCTTGATCGTGGCAGAGCCGGGAATCGAACCTCGGACCTCCGGGTTGGCAGCTAAGCACGCAACCACTACACCATGGAGGTGACCTCTCCAGACGTACGTGACTAAAACACTGGAAGGGGTACAGAGAATCGCTGTTGTTATTTCATTTCCGGAGCTTGGACATCGTGGTCTAGTAGCCCCATGTGCTTGGGGGTGTGTGTGTACTGTATTTGTGTTAGAAAGTATCTGATAACCTGTGTTATTTTGGTATCTGTAGTGGTGTACTGTATTCCTAATTTAGGTGAAGAATTGGGACGGAGGCGGCCGTTGTCTTCAGTAAGGAACCCTCCTGACATTTGCCTGGAGTAGCCGTGGGAAACCACGGAAACACTTCCAGGATAGCTGGATGGGTATCGAACCCATCTCTTCTCAGTTTGCCTAACGAGGTGGAGTATACCCCGTTCCAGTCCTCCAACCAGAACTAAATTGCTTATCAGAGCCGGGAATTGAACCCGGACCACCACAGCGACAGCTAAGAATCCAAGCCGCTACACGTGATTTAGAAAGTCGACGGGGTACGGAGAAGAGTGACGGTTTGTTGTTACATAATTTCATTTCCAGGGCTTTTATAGTGTGGTCGGGCAGCCCCGTTTGCTTGGATGTGTGTGGTGAGTTCGCCAGTCATACAATAACGTTGCACACCCAGGGTATGTTACGGTACATCACATTATGTGTACGATAGTTTACAGTACATGCCTTGTTTCCGTTCTGTGGTTGGAATCACACCCACGAACCTGCTTGCCCGACTGCACGCTGTCTGATGCGGCATGCATAACAGCGTATGTTGTTGTTGTTGTTGTTGTTGATATCTCAAAAAGTAACTGTCCGATTTTGAAAATACTTACATACTTAAACTTGTACGCAGTTGAACTTTTAGACCAGCCGTATGAATTTGTGCCGTTCCATTCAAAATATGGAGATAGTATCAACATCTCGGTTATTTCTTACCCCATTAGAACAAGTAGCGCATTATTTTCCATCCCCTGGATATCATTTACGCATATGAAAACAGAATACCGATATCTTTAATGGTTTAGACGTTATTTCCGTGTAACATCTTAGGTGAATTACCTTATTTATTCTACATGTTATAGGAAATGAATAGAAATGTACGCAACCATCTGTTAAATCGTCCCATTATTCCAAACATTAAGTGACGGAAGAATTTATTAGGCAACAAATGAAACTCCATTCTTCTATTCCTTTTCATCACTGATTTATATTTCCCAAAATTCAAAACTTCGTTAATAACGACTACGATTCTGATTACAGGACATTCATTTTGTTTTGAAACAGACTACACCTGTGACGTTATTAAATGCACCAACAAACTATGTACCAGCCATTCGCTCTCACACAACGCGTCACCGAAAGAAGGCGTGGCCTAGCCCAATTTTCATATCGTCGATTTCTCAAAAAGTATTCGTCCGATTTGGGAAATAATAATACCGTTGAATATGTCTCAGTGAAATCATTTACCCTGTATGCAAAAATTAGTATAGTTCCATTAAGAAAAACGAAGTTGGTACGAATATCTCAGCTATTCACAAAGAAAGGAAAAAACAGTATAAGGTAATCTATGAGCCCCTTAGCACCATTTCCAAAAGTGAAAACAGAATATTGATATCTTTAACGGTTTAGAAGTTATTGGCGAGTAACATCTTAGGTGAATAACCCTGTATATTTAGTTACTTGTATGGAAATATGGAATTACTAGCATTATCCGTCGCGGGTTCCCCCACGAATATTGCAGTTGTAAAGAGTACACTTAGCAACGTCTCAATCATGAATGCTATGTCTGATTTCTCGTATATTTTTAATAATAATGACAATAATTTAGTAAAGACCGTAAACAATCACACAATAAAGACACTATAGCTCAACAATGGCACATAAATATCAAAATCTCTCCTACGTCACGTTGCATCGCAAGTATAAAATTCGATTCAAAATCACAACACGGTTTCCGAAACGTAAACAGGAAATAATTGAGATACAGTATAGTAAACACACTGACTAAACACAAAATCCATTTACCTAAATTCCTCTGAAAAACAGTACACATCATAAAATTACAACAGTAAAAAACCTCTACGCCCACTTTTCCCCCCTTTCACTTCATAATACACACCACATCGAAAAACCCTTAGACACGTGTCTGCTTATTTTTTTAGCCTACTTTTCACATTTTTCTAAAATGAGGACAAAGTAGACTTACGAGATCGATCCGGAAAAATGTGTGTCTGTCTGTCTTGTCTGGCTGGCTGTGTGTGTGACCCCCCTATCAACTCCTAAACGGCTGAGCAATCGAAACCAAATTTAGTATGAGTAACGATGTATTCTGGAATGTCTCACGTCCATATTTGAAAATGATGTCAGTGCTACCAACTGCCAAAAAAACGCACTAGAAATTTGAGCTCCATGTTGGATATCTTGGAAGGTATGTATGGGAGCTATTCCAAGATTGGCACACATATAGATAATACTATTTCAGTTTAATTTCCAGGAGGCCATATATGACAGTGTTGCCAAAATAATTTTAAGCCTTCTGATAGGTCCAATTTTTAAATGCATATAACTTCTACACTATCAATTGGATTTCAACCAAATTTTGTATGTAATATGTGCACATAAACAGATATGACTGAGCGTACTCTTAACAGCCACCAGGGCTACCAACTGTTAATAATTGCTCACTTTCTACTTTTTTAAAATCCAAATACCAATATATCAGAAAGTATGCAAGCCGACAGCTTTTAAACTATTCACACGTATAGTACTGAACCCTTCAGTATCGCAGTGTTTATATGCAAGAATCTTGATCAAGGGGTCGCGCTCAGTTCATAGTGTGATGTTTACGTTCGCCAAACAACATGCTCTACTGAGGGAGGGGTCATAGGATTAAAACTATAATTAAGAAAGGAAGTGACAAGACGTAAAATAATAACATAATTTAATGACTATTTGTGCAAAAAAAAATTGAATATAGACAACAACAATAATAATATTCCTCCCTGAATCTTCCCATGACAGAAATAACTATCAACGTCGAGGAGTCAGACGGATCTCCCCCTCATAAAAATGTGGATCCAAGTTCCACTAACTTGCATTGGGATTTTATGTACGCGTAATGACTAACTACGAGGAATGAGTACCTGGATGACTGTTCGTTTACAGCGGGTAACAGCCACGATGCTTACGAACAATCATCTCGTAAATCAACGTTTACGGATATAGGACACAACACTAATAAAAACCCTTAAAATTAATGCTGACACACAATCTAAAATCTAATATTTACAGGAATCTCCCTCGAGACCCTCCTTCAGTGCGATGACGCATCTGACAAATGAGCTGCCAACACGGCCAATTGCTCAATACACAAACAAGGAAAAGACAGCATCGCACGTGACTGCACGGGTCACTAATACGGAACATAAACATGGAATGAAACCAACAACAACAAAAGCCTCATCGGCTGAGATTACCTTATATGAACAAAAATGCACGTTAAGCTAACGCTTCGGAGATTATAGTGATTCGTAGGCAACTCCCATTTATTTAAACAATTTTTATCATTGATCAGTTCTTATTCTGTATTTCAAGTATTATTACGGAGCCAACAAATACTCCACTAATGACCTCGATGCAATCTTTTCAGCCCGCCTTGTGAAAACAGCTTCCCCCCTTCCTCAACTCTTGTCATCGTTCAGTTCAAGTGTGTAAAAATAACTTGACCAATTGTCCCGTTATCTCGTAGAATCAACAGCAACAAATCTCAACCACATAAACATATGGTAAGACATTAATCGATATAGCCACATATGTCCTCGCAAGGTAACGATGTGGACTTGGCACCAATCTGACAGAAATCAGTCTATGCTGAAATTCCCGCTTGTAATGACCAATAAAATACACACACACACACTGCTGGGAATTACATAACACTTTTCACACAGGCCGGTTGAATCAGATGCTCACAATCTATTTAAGAATATTAAAACCTACGAGAGAGCTGACTGCTCTTCGCCACAACTCACATTGCTCCAACGGCAATAAACTCACTGAATCTGATCAATAATAAACATTACAAAGATTAATTTACCCTCCAATCTACTGTATGATTATATTAATTCAGTCCTACTTCTGAAACACAATATATCTCCGAGAGACGTTTCTTAACCGCATTGCGTAAACATATGCAAACACGGTTGTCCAGATAGCCACGTTAGTTAAAACAAACAAACAAGAACTTACGACTATGAAAAATTGTGCGAGCTGTTTCCATGCAAAAGGTGTGTCAGACCAAAACTAAATACACTACGTTAATCAACGCAAGCAAGATATTTACAAACAAAATATGTCCCATATACCATAAGTTAATTTGTCAGATAATAAGAATATTATTCAGTACTCATCCTCGGCCAGTCACCGTCAGCGAACATCTGCAGCCATCTCCCTACTTAACGCTGCTTAGCTCATCTCAAACATCTCGACGGAGTGTTGACAGTTCCAAACTTCTTCCAGGATAAGCGATGTCATCTCTCGTGCTGATGCAAAAAGTTATAGATTATTACACACTCGATATCTGTCTACTAAATTCACCGTTTTAGGTACTTATTTCCCCAGAACAGTCTGTTGGCGAATTGTCGATGATACTATCCCTACAAAATAGTACTGTGACTATCTATCACACTTAATTTATAACACATTTATATTAATAAAAATCTGTGTCCTCATGACACGCAAAGTACAAGTGCCTACGTCCTCAGACGCGCAAAAATGTAATAATAAACTGTGTCTCCCGACACACACAATGTAATAGTAACCTGTGTCTCCCGACACACACAATGTAATAATAATTCTTGGCTCTTCACGCCACTTATAAATGAACTGGCCCTAGGTATCGATAGGGGGGGGGGGGGGTAAATTATATAAAAATTTCTCAAAATAATAGTGGTACAGGAATGAAACAAATATCACTTAACTCGTAAAATTGCGCAGGTCAAGAATATGCCCATTAATTCTAGAATCGATCGTAGAGATGTTGTCTAGCCGATCTCCCGCGTTAATGCTAGCTATCGCGTGCCCAAGCTAGACTTGGCGCGTTCGTAAGCATTCATCTCCCATTGGTGCCACTTTTTCGTTAACTTCGCGGTTTTTATCAGACCTCGGCCTCGTA
This sequence comes from Meconema thalassinum, assembly GCA_946902985.2. NCBI lineage: Eukaryota > Metazoa > Arthropoda > Insecta > Orthoptera > Tettigoniidae > Meconema > Meconema thalassinum. The sequence continues at coordinate 1,763,786,014 of OX336388.2, forward strand.
GGAGTGTCCAGTAGTACCATCAGCCACTCACGTTACTGCATTATATTTTTTCTAGGCGCGAATAGTACAATGAACATACCATAAGCGTGTCTCACCACGCGTCCCTTCTAATTTGAGGTAGCCACCACCTGTCCTTCTGAAACATTGCTAGGCTCTTTCTTTTCACAATCCTTAAGTATTTAGCCTTTTGTCCAACTGCTGCAGGTATGTCCCCACTGTCTCCAACACATGCTTGAAGTTTCCTCATCTTCGTCTGGCTATTTCATGACGCTGGTGGAAATATTAATTAATTGTAGAAATAAAACATCGAATCATTTATCCATCAGAGGATAAAGGGTTTAGTACCTGACATTTTAGATTAATTTGGAGTAACTTATATACGACAGTTCTACCAACATGATTATAAGCTTGCTGATAGAACCGTTTTTTAAATACATGTCACTTCTATACTATCAGTTGGATTTCAACATAATTTCGTATGTGCTATGTGTAACATATCATATATGACTATAAGTATTGTTAAGAGCAATCAGGGCTGCCAACTGTTAATAAATGCTGTCTACATATTTTTACCCTAATATCAATATATCAGAAAGTATGCAAGCCAACAGCTCTATACTTTGCACACGTACAGTATAGCACCTGACATTCTAGATTAATTTGAAGAAATGAATATAAGTCAGTGCTGCCAACATGATTCTATGCTTGCTGATATGTCCAATTTTAAAATACATATAACTTCTATACTAACAAATGGATTTCATCCAAAATTGGCACAACAGGATATCATAATATTTCAAATTATTTCTAACCAGCACACGCATGACATTGTTGCCAACATGCTTTTACGCGTGCTGATAGATCCAATGTCTAAATGCATGTAACGTCCATTGGGCTTCAACCACATATTTTATTCTGTACCTTAAGAGATGGAACTAAGAATATATTCAGTGACCAGGGCTGCCAACTGTAGTGCTCTATTAGGCTACATTATACCAGGAATATTTCGAAATAATTCGACATTTCGATATTACCAACTTAATTTCGTCATTAATCTAGATAGGTTCATATACTATAGATTAATCATTGGCATGAAAAGTAGGCTCTTCAGTTCGTCACGGAACTTCTTGTTAGCCTACTTTTCACATTTTGCAAAAACTTAGGAAAAAGTAGACTTATGAGATCGGGCAAATGTGTGTCTGTCTGTTTGTCTTTCTGTCTGTCTGTCTGGCTGTGTGTGTGTCCCCCCCCCTATCAACTCCTAAACGGATGCAGCAATCGAAACAAAATTCGGTAGGAGTAAAGATCTATACTTGAATATCTCACGGCCATATTTGAAAATGATGTCAGTGCTACCAACTGCTTAAAAATCGGAATTGAAATTTGAGCTCCATGTTGGATATCTTGGAAGGTATGAATGGGAGCTATTTTAAAATTGGCACACGTATAGATAATAATATTGCAGTTTAATTTCCAGGAAGCTATACATGGCAGTGTTGCCAAAATAATTATAAGCCTGCTGATAGGTCCAAATTTTAAATGCATATAACTTCTACACTATCAATTGGATTTCAACCAAATTTCGTATGTGCTCTGTGTACCTAAACAGATATGACTGAGCGTATTCTTAAGAGCCACCAGGGCTGCCAACTGTTAATAAATGCTCTCAATTTATTTAATCCAAATACCCATATATCAGAAAGTATGCAAGCCGACAGCTTTAAACTATGCACACGTATAGTACCTGACATTCTATATTAATTTGGAGTAGCTTACATACGTCAGTGCTACCAACATGATTCTAAGCCTGCTGAGAGTTCCAACTTTAAATACATGTAACTTCTATACTATCATTTGGATTTCAACCAAATTTCGTGTGTACTATGTGTTCCATAACAGATATGACTATACCGATTCTTAAGAGTAACCAGGGCTGCCAACTGTAGTTCTCCATTAGGCTACATTATGCCAGGTATACAATTTTTCGAACTAATTAGAAATTTCGATATTACCAACTTAATTTCGTCATTATTATAGATAGATCCATATAGATTAATCATTGGCATGGATCATAAATTTTAAGAAAAGTAGGCTTTTTAATTCGTCACGGAACTTCTTGTTAAATCATTAGTTAATATGCCGAGTATAACATCCCCAAATGGAACCACTCGTGGGATATTGTTATTCAATGAAATGAAGTTTTAACCCCCTTAACACCCCTTTAGAACTTGGATATCCAAAAATCCTTCCTTAAGTAGACGTTTTCGACATACAACAAATATATCCCCAAAATGTCATATTTCTAACTTTAATAATTTTGGCTGGCCGATGATGAGTGAATAGCCAAAAATCCTTCCTTAGTAGACGTTTTTCTTTCAACATTTTATCCCTCCCCATGGGCTCCTTAAATTAGATTTATGAAAAAAAAAACGGTCAAACAACTATTTAGTTATTTTTAAACTGTTTTTTACCCTGAGTTTGATGAGTGAGTGAGTCAGTTAAGACATTTTCTTTCCTTTACTCCAAAATTACACCCTTCCGCATGGGCCCATTAAATTGGATTTATGAAAAGAAAGGTCATATATCTATTTACTTATATTTAAAGTGTTTTTCCCCGAGTTTGATGGTCAGTCAGCTAGGACATTATCTTTCCTTTTTCCAGAATTTCACCCCCCCCCCTCCCATGGGCCCCTTCATTTGGAATTATGAAAGAACGGTCGAACTCCTATTTACTTATTTTTTAAGCTGATTTATTTCGCTGAGTTTGAAACTCCTTGCCTATGTCGTTTAAGAGATGCACGCTCCGTTAAAAGTTCTTCAACCCCCACTTTTCACCCCTTTCACCTCATAATATACACCACATCGAAAAGCCCTTAGATACTTGTCTGCTTATTCCTTTAAACATTAGTGAATATGCCGAGTATCACATCCCCAAATTAAACTACTCGTGATATATTGTGATTCAATGAAATGCAGGTTTAACCCCGTTAACACCCCTTCAGAACCTGAATATCCAAACATCCTTCCTTAGTAGACGTTTTCGACATACAACAAACATATACCCAAAATGTCATGTTTCTAACTTGAATAGTTTTGGCTGGTCGATGATGAGTGAATATCCAAAAATACTTCCTTAGTGGACGTTTTTCTTCCAGAATTTCACCCCTCCCCATTGGCCCCTTTTATGAAAGAACGGCCAAACCTCTATTTACTTATTTTTAAGCTATCTTTCCCCCCGAGTTTGATGAGTTAGTGAGTCAGTAGGTTAGGGCATTTTCTTCCTGTTTCTCCAGAATTTGACCCCTCTCTATGGGCCCCTTAAATTGGATTTATGAAAAAACGGTCGAACTCCTATTCATTGTTTTTAAGCTGATTTTTAGCCTACTTTTCACATTTAGCAAAAATGAGGAAAAAGTAGTCTTATGAGATCGGGCAAATGTGTGTCTGTCTGTCTGTCTGTCTGTCTGTCTGTCCTTCTGTCTGTCTGTCTGGCTGTGTGTGTGTCCCCCCCTATCAACTCCTAAACGGCTGCAGCAATCAAAACCAAATTTAGTATGAGTAAAGATGTGCACCGGAATAGCTCACGTCCATATTTGAAAATGATGTCAGTGCTACCAACTGCTGAAAAAACGCACTAGAAATTTGAGCTCCATGTTGGATATCCTGCAAGGTATGCATAGGAGCTATTCCAAAATTGGCACACATGTAGATAATACTATTTCAGTTTAATTTCCAGGAGGCCAACCATGACAGTGTTGCCAAAATAATTTTAAGCCTTCTGATAGGTCCAATGTTTAAATGCATATAACTTCTACACTATCAACTGGATTTCAACCAAATTTTGTATGTACTATCTGTACATAAACAGATATGACTGAGCGTATTCTTAAGAGCCACCAGGGCTGCCAACTGTTAATAATTGCTCTCTCTATTTTTTATCCAAATACCAATATATCAGAATGTGTGCAAGCCGACAGCTTTAAGCTATGCACACGTATAGTACCTGACATGTTTGATTAATTTTGGAGTAACTTATATACGTCAGTTCTACCAACATGATTCTAAGCCTGCTGATAGGGCCAATTTTTAAATACATGTAACTTCTATACTATCAGTAGGATTTCATCCAAATTTCGCATGTGCTATGTGTAACATATCAGATATGACTATAATTATTCTTCAGTGCAATCAGGGCTGCCAACTGTTAATAAATGCTGTCTATATTTTTTACCCTAATATCTATATATCAGAAAGTATGGAAGCCAACAGCTCTATACTTTGCACACGTATAGCACCTGACATTCTAGATTAATTTGGAGTAATTAATACAAGGCAGTGCTGACAACATGATTCTATGCCTGCTGATATGTCCAATTTTAAAATACATGTAACTTCTATACTAACAAATGGATTTCATCCAAAATTGGCACAACAAGATATCATAATATTTCAGATTATTTCTGACCAGCACACGCATGGTATTGTTGGCAACATGCTTTTACGCGTGCTGATAGATCCAGAGTCTAACTGCAAGTAACGTCCATTGGACTTCAACCAAATTTTGTATTCTGTACCTTAAGAGATGGAACTAAGAATATATTCAGTCACCAGGGCTGCCAACTGTAGTGCTCTATTAGGCTACATTATACCAGGTATATTTTGAACTAATTAGATATTTCGATATTACCAACTTAATTTCGTCATTATTCTAGATAGGTTCATATTATGTAGAATAATCATTGGCATGAAAAGTAGGCTGTATATTTCTTAACGGAACTTCTTGTTTCTGCTGACTTTTGAACTTCTTGCCTATGTCGTTTAAGAGATACACGCTCCGTTAAGAATCCTCCAAGTCCCACTTTTCACCCCTTTCACCACATAATATACACCACATCGAAATACCCTTACACACGTGTCGGCTTATTTTTAATGATTAGTTTATATGCCGAGTATTATATCCCCAAATGTAAACACTCGTGAGATATTGTTATTCAATGAAATGCTGGTTTAAACCCCCTTAACACCCCTTTACAACCGGAATATCCAAACATCCATCCTTGGTGGACGTTTTCGACATTCAACGAACATATCTCCAAAATTTCATGTTTCTAACTTCATTAGTTTTGGCTGGGAGATGATAGTGAGTGAGACAGTCAGGACATTTTTTTCTTCCGAATTTCACTCCTCCCCATGGGCCCTTGAAAATGGATTCATGAAAGAATGGTTGAACACCTATTTACTTATTTTTAAGCTGTTTTTTCCCTGAGTTAGATGTTTGGGTGAGTGAGTGAGTCAGTCAGTTAGGACACTTTCTTTTTTTTTCACAGAATTTCACCCCACCCCATGGGCTCCTTAAATTGTATTTATGGAAAAACGGCCGAACACCTATTCACATATGTTTAAGCTGATTTTTTCCGCTGACTTTCAACCTTCTCGTCTATGTCGTTTAAGAGGTACACGTAACGTTAAGAATCCTTCAACCCGCACTTTTCGCCCCTTTAACCTCATACTATACACCAAACCAAAAACCCTTCGACACGTATCTGCTTAATTTTAATGATTAGTTTATATGCCGTGTATTACATCCCTAAATAAAACCACTCGTGAGATATTGTTATTCAATGAAATGCAGGTTTAACCCCCTTAATACCCCTTTAGAACCTGAATATCCGAAAATCCTTCCTTAGTGGGCGCGTTCGACTTACAGCGAACTTTCTAACTTTAATAGCTTTGGCTGGGCGATGATGAGTCGGTCAGTCAGTCATGGACGGCAGAATTTGGTACGAACTACTTGAAAATTGAAACGAATAACTCACGCTAATTCAGCCATCACAATTAACACCGGTTATCAGACATATTCTACACACACCCAAAGTATACGGGGCTACATGACCACGTTGTTGCAGCCCCTAAACTGAGGAACCAACCATAATACAAAATATAATTAAGTTAACATCCTAAATATGAATATACATAGAAATTCGTTCCCTGTTGTTGACTTAACTCCAACTGATTAATCCCCTGATAATGTTGTTGATTCCTCAGGGGCTTTGCAACATCTTGCGCAGGATGCCCCGTGTATTGGGTGTGTGTATAATCTGGAACTTGTGTCGCTGTGATGTATGTTCTAGTGAGTGTATTTGTAATTGAGGATGGATTTGGATGGAAAGTCGCCGTGGCCGTGGTGCCATTCCGGCAATTGCCTGGTGTAGAATTGGAGAAAAATGAGGGTGTGGTGGCGCAACGGTCAAGCTATTCGCCTCTCACCAAGGTGGACCAGGTTATATTCCCAGTCAATGCACGTGAAATTTTGGAAATGAAATGCCATGTTCTGTGGTTCGGATTCCACGTAAAAAGGAGGTCCCATGACTCATGATCATAATATTAACGGTCACGTAACAGTTCCTTCCTTTTAGAATTGGTAAACAACGGAAAACCACTTCCAGGGTGCATGAGGTAGGAAAATTAGTTACGGTATATTTTTCCTGTGTGTACGAGTAATATACTACTAATGTAATAAGTTTATTTTACGATCGTCACAAACTAATGTGGGCTTTGAAGTCCTCATTAATTTGATATTAGCCCTAATTTATATTTCCTCAGTTTAGGGGCTGCGACAACGCGGTCATATATTTGGTCGTATTCGTTAACTTTTGTGAAGCCAAAATACACAACATGTATTCTTCAGAGGATTAAATACCATAATATACGCTAATTATTACCATATGCATTGAATTATTAAATTATTGGTGGGAGGTACTGTACCCGATACCTAGTTTAGGCTATCGGCTACGCCAGCAGACATTAAGCCGTAGTTGAGGTTTTGAGAAGAGTTAGGAAAAGATAGCGCACCGATCGAGTCAAGAAGAATGTCAAGATGATGTAGGAGGTCTAGGATCAAGGAGGCACTGATATCTGTAAGAAGATGGAATTATGGATAGAGATGTGAAGCTTTATTAAGATATGTATGGAATATGGTAATTAAACATCTTAGAAGAGGATATATAACATGCATTATATGTGGAAATAATTTTAAAGAAGTTAGATAACCCTTAAGTTATTTTATAACGGAATAGCCGAGATGATATGGGTTCGATACTATGATCGTGACGCGAGAGCACAGTGGTGGGGGTGAACACCACGTGTCTGCGCCAGGCAGATAAGTGAGAAGACAGTGCCAGCACATTCAGTGGAGCTCTGTCAGTCGAGCAAGTAGGATCGAGCTCTGTAGCGCTAGCCAGACGCACGGTGAAGGTCGCGTAGCATACCGAAACTGTCACGGCAGAGTGTAGGCGACAGTTTCAGCATCGCCGAGCAGCGAACGCCAAGCAGGTCGTTGATCCAGGCGGACTTGCCGAGCAAGCAATTACAGACGGCCGGGATATGTTAGAACAGCACTGCAAGTAGTTGGAGACTTTATTACAAGCTACATTTCAACGCAGTTTAAACACAGCTTTTATGAATAACTTTATGACTATGCTTTTCCATAACGCATTCAAAGTTACTTTAACAATTTCAAGCAAGCGGAATGTTGTTAGCATATGCACTGATGAACATTAGATCGTGCATTAATGAAATTTATTTCTTATGCAGTTTCATGAATTACCAAATACAGACAACTACAGGGTGTTTCGTAAACTTGAACACTCTCAAGTAAAATTTTATTTTACGAAAGTGAGACTTAGCAGTTGTTGGAGATTGATCTTTCAATACTCAAACTGAACATTTAATGGGACAGTGGCGTAACTTAGAAGAGGAATAGGGGGTCCGCTGTTTCCATGAACATTTTCGAGAGGAGTTGGACAATATCCGCTATGGGTAATCCGAAGTTCAACATGTCAGAGTAGACGCAGATAGAGACAAGATGGCACCGCAGAGCGATGGATTCGATTCCTGACGAGAGGAGGTCCACCAGCTGATTCACTTGGGATTTCGAATACAATCGTCATTTCATGGATGGAATGATATTCACGCCGATCTTTCGAGAAATTCATTATGTAGGGAAAATCGACGATCTTGGAAATTTAATAACAGCTGATTTTGAAAGGTACTGTAAGAGTTATAACTACCTGATACGATTATTTTCATGAATACTGGGCACACATGTATATTTTTCTAATAGGAGTGATACGATTATTAAGACATGGTTTGACTTTATATACTTCGAATTTGCTAGAATATGGCGTGACCATATGATATGGCAGGCATCATTATATGAAATTCTCACCATTGGTTGGCTTTATTAAGCAGATGTTTGGTCTTTTAGACATTTTTCCAGCTAGGATATTTTTCATGAATAGTTTTTTTTGTGTAACGAGTATTTCGAACTCGTGATCTGCAATTGATTATCTAAAATTACTTCGTCAGTTCATTGCATACTAGCGAGTGTGTATTATTCATCAGTAGGGATTTTTTCCATTGGATTGTTTGGAGATATTAAGAAGTTATTCACTTTAGTGAATGAACATCGCTTTTATATGACAACTAGAAACTTGTTGATTCCTATCTGGTACATTCACTCATATAGTCTACGAGATGGAGTCTTTCGTATTTATACGATTGTATGGTGGTACTCATCTTACCCATCGTTCAGGGCAATATCATCCAAGTCGACGGGGCGAGGTCTTTCGTATTTATACGACTGTACGGTGGTTACACATCTTACTCGCCATTGAGGGACTCATTTTTATCATCCGAGTGTACACGAGATTGTAAGTGAATCAAACAAGGAACTACTAGTCATATATCAGTCGAGATTTTGTTAAACAAAGTAACGATAAATGTCAGCAGGATTGCATTTAGTAATTCTTGTTTGCCAATCCAATATTTTGTTGCTATACTCTTTTGAGAGTAATTTCAGTTTAACAGTTGTTACAGCTGATGCTTTGATGAGTTTTATAATTGTGTTTGATACCTTTGAGAAGGATTTAAAGTAATTGAATCTTGTAAGATTAATCATTAATGGTCAGATTTATTTTAAGGCAGATCAGTATTGCAGATTTTGATATGAGAGATTATAGCACATTGGTGTTTTTCTGCGATGTGAGTTATGAAAATTGTAAGAGAATTTATGCTATTTGAAAGCAGATTTTAAATTACTGAGGTAATATATTTTTCCAATTGTTTAAGAAGTTGTCTAGATGTGATCAGATTAATTACAGTTATTGGAGATTGTGTGCGTTGATAATTTGAAGCCAGTTATATATTTTTTGTAGATCATGCAACATGGTTAAGTGGAGTTTGTGGTAGGCATTTTGTGGAAGTTGCCATGTGATAGTAGCAATGTTGCTAATGTATTTTGAGGCAGACATGAGGTCGTCGTACCCAGTCTAGCGTAATTGTTGAGATTCATGCTGTATGTGCTGAATATTTATGGAGTTTTGTGGAATAATTGTTGTATTCAAATGTGATATTTGAAGTATTGAGGAAATGTAATGTCGTTGTGGATAGTTAGATCCAACGTGATGTCGTGGAGGCAATAATATTTTTTGGCTTGAAAATTAAATACGAGATATAACTCGGAAGTGATAAAACTGTAAGACAACGTTCTATAAACCATATTAAACAATTTGTTAGGAAATTAAACAAATAAATGAAGTTGATAATACAAGATTTTCTGAAAATAATAATTAATGAAATAATAATCTGAGATTTAAGCATATTAACGATCTGACCTAATGAAATAAAAATCAGAATGACTAGATGAAATAATAAAAATCTAAATAACCAGAAGATTGAAATTTAAATAAGTTGATAAATTAAATTTTGGAATAAATCAATGAATTAAATAAATAGATGAATTAAAGATTGGATAAATTAAACTGATTGAAATAAATTAATAGACGATTGTAATGATGATGAATAACTGAATTAGAAGGTGATAATTAATTAAAGAAGCTGATGATTAATGAATTTATATGGAATTAAATAAATTTGATTGAGATATAATTTGAGGAATTGCAACTTGAGTTGAGAATTTAAATGATGTAATGGTGATGAATTAAGGATTCTGACAGGAATATGTAGAATTTTGAAGTGAGAATTAATGTGAGAAATGTTTAATTTTGATGATGACGATAACGATGACCAATGAGCCATGAATTTTCTGTAATTCACAGATAAGTGATTATGAATAACAATGTAAATAGTGTAAATTAATTATTCAATGTTTAGGAGCATTTGACTAACATGTTCAACATTCAAATTATGCCATGCAAACCATAAATTACGTGATGTTTAATATATGTGATTATAATATGTGTATGTTTAGACAGATTAAGATTTTTTTTTTAATCCACATTGATGATGTTAAATTAAAGAGAAATTAGGTCTCAGGTTTCACAAATGTCAGTGACGAAAGACATAGTGCTACAGTGATCCTGAGAACCCAAGAGAACTTTAGAGATTTTTCTTGTTATGTGGATGAAATAATTTTGGATTAGAAAAGAGATGGTTCGATTTTTGGACAATGACAATTTAACTTTGGCATTCGACCATACTCTCAGGTAGGAGTTATATTTAAAATGTCTGTCTGACTATCAAAGTAAAATAAATTTGTTTTTATCTTAGTTGTGATCTGATGATGGTGTGATGTTCCTTTTTCTTTCCTTGTCTTGAGTAAGGCTTATCCGGAAAGGAAGTGGTTTGCTAGGAATTCAGTTGATGGCGCCCATTTATATTTGCATTATTTTTATTAAACTTAAGCCCGTAACGACCCTAGAGATACTTTGTCTCGTGATACCCACTGCTTTTTCGATAACTCAGCTGAATTTCCGACACATTCCTTATTTGACTAGAGGTTCATTTAACTCCGCTCTGTCCCGGAACTCCAGGAATGCGATGTTATAGCAGATGGGTCATCGCATCCCCAGGACGAACGGGTACAGTACATATCACCCACGACATATGGAGTGAAATACAATATCCTACATTAACCTAGTGGTAGAGCAATGGTGTACACTTTGGAGGATGTGGATTCCAAATATTTTACATATAAATGGTATCTACGTAGTAAAGTCATTAAGTTCTGAGACTTGACGCCTGGAAAATAGGCCACCACACGACCCTGTATGTAGCACACGCTGCCGAATTACCCAGCGTACACCTACACAGAACCACATCTGCCCAGAAAATAGTCGCCGTTGGTCATTATGCACTTATGCCAACGTTGGTATAGCTGCAGGAAGCACCGCTAAAAGCAGTTGGCAGGAAGGTCCCGCATGGCTTCTCTTGTGGCCGTCATGACCTCTTCGGACGACCAAAATCTGTGCCCATGTAGGAATGCTTACAGGGGAGGAAAGAGAAAAATATCGTATGGTGCGAGATCAGGTGAGTATGGAGGCTGGGGATAAACTGTCACCTGTTGTCTTGCAAGTTTCTCTTGGACAAGGACAGTGTGATGTGCAGGGGCGTTGTCATGTAGCAACAGTACATTCTTTGTACGCCAAAGCCCAGGTCACTTACGGGGCATTGCATCGCGTAAACGGCCAAGGATGTCCTTGTGGCAGGTTTTGTTTACCGTTGCATCGTCTGGTAGGTATTCCAGCATCACCTTGCCTTTTGACCAGTCTTGTCGTGTTTTTTTCTGCCGTGGTGATGATGGCGTTTTCCAGGTGGCTGATTGTCGTTTCAGTTGCGGATCGTAAAGGAAACACCCTGTTTCATCTCCCGTTATTTTCCGGTTGAGAAACATCGGATCATCGTCAGGTCTGACTGGCGCATTCAAATCACCATCTGCTGCCATTGCTTGCACTCAACTCTCTCTTGCAGGGACGAGAGAATAATTGACATGGTACCATATTACGGTGCCACCTATGCCCTTATAGTGCCCCACAATACCGTCATGCGGTCAGCCTCAGAACTTAGTGACAGTACCACGTATAATATGTACCCCCAGCCACGGTGGCCGAGAGCGCTAACATGCCAACTTTTAATCAAAGTCCCGTATGCGTTCAAATACCATTCGTCCGATTGCAATGAAACTTGGGTGAGATTTTTTGTACACTTACGTGAGGGTTTCTAACTTATTAAATCCATTTCGCAGGAGGTATCGCACGAGTAGATTCAACAAATGAGCGACGACGCGCGAAGCGTTTCAATAAGGTCCCGTATGCGTTCATATATCATTCATCCGATTGCAATGAAACTTGGGTGAGATGTTGTGTACACTTACGTGAGGGTTTCTAACTTATTAAATCCATTTCGCCGGAGGTTTCGCACGAGTAGATTCAACAAATGAGCGACAACGCGCGAAGCGTTTCAATAAGGTCCCGTATGCCTTCAAATACCATTCGTCCGATTACGATGAAACTTGGGTGAGATATTGTGTACACCCTACGGAAGGTTTCTGGCTTAATAAATCCACTTTACAATAGGTAGAGCACGAGTAGATCCTACAAATGTGTGACGGCACACGAATCATTTCAACAAAGTACCGTATGCGTCCATATACCATTATTCCGATTGCGATGAAACTTTGGTGAATTGTTGTGTACACTCCAGGAAATATTTCTGTCTTAGTAAATCCAGTTTTTAATAAGTAGCGCACGAGTAGATTCAACAAATGAGCGACGGTGCGCGAATCGTTTCCACAATGTCCCGTATGCGGTCATACATCATTCATCCGATTGCGATCAAACCTTGGTGAATCATCGAGTCCACGCCAGAGAAGGTTTCAGGCTTAGAAAATCTATTTTACATTAGGCAGCGCATGAGTAGATAACAACAAATGAGTGACGGCACGCGATTCGTTTAAAGAAAATCACTTATGCGTTCATATGTCATTCATCCGATTTCGATGAAACTTTGATGAGTTGTTGTGTACACGCCAGGGAAGATGTTCAACTTGGTAAATCCATTTTACAATATCGGTAGCGCACGAGTAGATGTAACAAATGAGTGACGACGCGCGAAGCGTTCCAACAAAATCCTGTATGCGTTCAAATACTATTCATCCATTGCGATGAAACTTTGATGAGTTGTTGTGTACACTTACGTGAAGCTTTCTAACTTAGTAAATCCATTTCACAGTTGGTAGAGCACGGGTAGATTCAACAAATGAGAACAGCGCACGAATCATTTAAACTAAATCCCGTATGCGTTAAATGCCATTTATCCGTTTGCGATGAAACTTTGGAGAGTTGTTGTGCACGCTCCAACGAATGTTTCTAAATTAGTTAATTCAATTCACGATAGTTTAGAGGCAGTTAACAGAAATTAGAAAAATATTGTGTATCCAAAAGCACTTCAAGAAACAAAGTTACAGCACTTTCTTTGATTGGCAGGACAACGTCTGCCGGGTCAGCTTGTTACAGTATATTAATCCTAGTCTTGGTCTTCATCGAATTAGTCTTATTACTTGATCATATTCTTATTACTCTGAAACACATTGGTCTTAGTCTTAATCGAATTGGCCTTAGTTTCTTTAATTATTATTATTATTATTAGACTTATTATTATTAGTGATAGTCTCCAAATAAAGGTTTGATGCACCTACAACTTTTTATTTTCCACCTTGTTGACGCTGCTCGTAGAAACGCTACACTTCAGTGTTGTGGTGACATAGAGATACAAAAAAAAATCATATTAAATTTACTTAGATTTATTGATCCATTATATGTTACCAACTGCAGATAGTCGAGGTGTGTATCGATTAAAAAATTAAGTTGTTCTGTTTAGAATGTCATTTCGCTACGAACCATTGGAGGAGCCAGCAGCAGAGAAGCTCAATGAGGATTCAAAGAGTAAGATCTTCCAAAAGAGCGCCTGGAGAGTGCACCCATCTGGTTGTGTGATGACCGAGCTATACCGGCAGTTAGAGCCACAGATCACCGGTCTACCTGTCAGGGAAGACGACGTCTGGATTCTGTCCTACCCCAAATGTGGTGAGTCCGACTAACTTATTAGCTGACTTTCGATTTTTGCAAAAATGAAAGTAGACTTATGAGATCTACACGGGGCCTGTGTGTGTGTGGGTGTGAGTGTACTCTGAATGTCTGTTCCCCCCCCCCCCTCTATAAATTCGAACACGGTGAAACCGAATTGAAGTAGAGGTAGAACTAGCAAAGGGCACCTCAGTGTCATGTTTTATATCGCCGCCATCTTGACGGAAACGTAATGGCGGCCACCCAAATGTCCAAAGCATAAATCAAATTACGACTAACCTATTCATCCGAACTCTACCAAATTTTGCAACAACATACCGTTTTGTAGGAAGCATCTTCTTACCAAACTACAAGGTCTCAACCCAATAGTTTGCAGATGGCGGCCATGTATGTGTGCAAATCGATTCCCCCTATCAATTCAAACACGGTGAATCCAAATTGAACGCAATTTAGTACGGAGGTAGCACTAGCAATGGACACCTCAGTGTCATGTTTTATATCGCCACTATCTTGACGAAAACGTAATGGTGGCCACCCAAATGTTAAAATCTTAAATCAAATTACGACCAACCTAATCATCTGATCTCTACCAAATTTTGCAACATTATACCTTTATGTATGCAAAATCTGTTAACCAAACTACAAGGCCATCAGCCCAATACTTTGCAGGTGGCAGCCATGTGTGTGTGCAAATCGATTCCCCATATCTATTCAAACACGGTGGAACCAAATTGAACAAAATTTGGTACAGAGGTAGCACTAGGAAAGGGCACCTCAGTGTCATGTCTTATATTGCCGCCATCTTGACGGAAACGTAATGGCGGCCATCCAAATTTTCAAAGCTTAAATCAAATTACGTCCAACCTATTCATCCGATCTGTACCAAATTTTGAAACAATCTAATATATAAAAGTGAAAGTCTGTATGTGGGTATGTGGGTATGTGGGTATGTGGGTCTGTTCCGTATACAAATCCACACCGTTCCACCAATCTCAACCAAATTTTGCATACACATAGTTTAGGACCCGGAAGGAACCGCTGGCTACATGAATTTTCGATAGTCTTTCTCATTCTTTTGATTTAGGCCCTTTTGGACTCAAGCACAGGCTAATCAAATCATAAAATATACTCATGAAGGAATGGCAAGGCAGATAGTTTCCATGGCAACATAGCTCAAGTCGAGACACGGCCGTCTGGATGCCAGTTGCGCTCTGCACTACTGGTATAGAAAATGAGCATCTTTACTTGAAATCCCGTTAGTTACTCACCTACTCACACAGCACTGTCAACCGAGTTTAGCATAACAAAGACTTGACACTATCTTCTACTATATATTTGTCAAATACCACTCACTCACTCTTTCATTCATCACGAAATCTCAGAAACCACCGAGCGGATTGGAATGAAATTGGGTATGCAGCTTCCCCAAGGACCGCAAATGCCCACTAAGAAAGGATTTTTGTATATTCAGGTTCTAAAGGGGTGTTAAGGGGGTAGACCTGCATTTCATTGACTAGCAATATCTCCCGATTGGTTTCATTGGGGGATGTGATACTCGGCACATAAACTCATCATTAAAAATAAGAAGACACGAGTCTCAGGGTTTTTCGATGTGGTGTATATTATGAGGTGAAAGGGGTGAAAAGTGGGGATTGAAATATTCCTAAATGAGCGTGTATCTCTTAAACGACAAAGGCGAGGGGTTTGAAACTCAGCGAAAAAAAATCAGCATAAAAAAAAGTAAATATGTGTTTGACCGTTTTTTATAAATCCAATTTAAGGGGCCCATGGGGAAGGGTGAAATTCTGGTGGGGAGGGGGGACAGGAAAGAAAGTGTCCTAACTGATTGACTGACTGACTCACTCATCAAACTCAGCGGGAAAAACTGCTTTAAAGTAAGTAAATAGCTGTTCGATAAGTTTTTTTTCATAAATCAAATTTAAGGGGTTCATGGGGAGGGGTGAAATTCTGAAAAAAGAAAATTGGAAGAAAATGTCCTGACTCACTCACTCACTCACTCACTCATCATCATCGCCCTGCCAAAATTATTGAAGTTAGAAACATGAAAGTTTGTGGATATGTTCATTGTATGTCAACACAGTCTACTAAGGGAGGATTTTCGGATATTCAGGTTCTAAAGGGGTCTTAAGGGGGTTAAACCTGCATTTCATTGAATACCAATATCTCTCGAATGGTTTCATTGGGGGATGTGATTCACGGCATATAAACTCATCATTAAAAAGTAAGAAGACACGTGTCTGATGGTTTTTCGATGTGGTGTATATTATGAGGTGAAAGGGGTGAAAAGTAGGGATTGAAAGATTCCTAACGGAGCGTGTATCTCTTAAACGACATAGGCGAGGAGTTTGAAACTCAGCGGAAAGAAATCAGCATACAAAATAAGTAAATATTTGTTTGACCGTTTTTTCATAAATCCAATTTAAGGAGCCCATGGGGAGGGGTGAAATTCAGGGGGGGGGGGGGGAACTGGAACGAAAGTGTCCTAACCGATTGACTGACTGACTCACTCATCAAACTCAGGGGGAAAAACTGCTTTAAAGTTAGTAAATAGCTGTTCGACAGTTTTTTTTGGATAAATCAAATTGAAGGGGTTCATCGGGAGGGGGTGAAATTCTGAAGAAAAACAAATGAATGAAAATGTCCTGACTCATTCACTCACTCATCATCGCCCAGCCAAAAATTTTGAAGTTGGAAACATGGCATTTTGGAGATATGTTCATTGTATGTCAAAACCGTACACTAAGGGAGGATTTTTGGATATTCAGGCTCTAAAGGGGTCTTAAGGGGGTTAAACCTGCATTTCATTGAATAACAATATCTCAAGAGTGGTTTCATTTGTGGATGTGATACTCGGCATATAAACTAATCATTAAAAATAAGCAGACAGGTGTCTAAGGGTTTTTCGATATGGTGTATTATTATGAGGTGCAAGGGGTGAAAAGTGGGGGTTGAAGGATTCCTAATGGAGCGTGAAGGCCTATCTCTTAAACGACATAGGTGAGAAATTTGAAACTCAGAGAAAGAAAATCAGCTAAATAAATAAGTAAATCAGTGTTCGACCGTTTTTTTCATAAATTAATTTAAGGGGCCAATGGGGTGGGGTGAAATTCTGGGGGAAATAAGGAGAGAAATTGTCCTAACTGACTGACTGACTCACTCACTCATCATACTCAGGGGAAAAAGACAGCTTAAAAAATAAGTTAATAGGTGTTCAAGAGTTTTTACATCAATCCAATTTAAGGGGCCCATGGGGAAGGGTGAAATTCTGGTAAAAATAATTGAAAGAAAATGTCCTGTCTGACTCACTCACTCATCACGCCCAGCGAAAACTACAGTATTAATGTTGGAAACATGAAATTTTGGGAATATGTTCGTTGTATGTCGAAAACGTCAACTAAGGAATGATTTTTGTTTATTCGGGATTTAAAGAGGTGTTAAGGGGGTAAAGGTGCATTTCATTGAATAACGATATCACACGATTTGTTTCTTTGGGGATGTGATATTCGGTATAGAAACTAATCATTAAAAATAATCAGACATATGTCTAAGGGTTTGTCGATGTGATGCATATTATGAGGTGAAAGGGGTGAAAATTGGGGGTTGAGGGATTCTTAACGGAGCGTGTATCTCTGAAACGACATAGGCGAACAAATTTAAATTCGGCGGGAAAAACAGCTTAAAATACAAGTAAATAGGTGTTCAACCGTTTTTTCATAAATCCAATTTCAGGAGCCCTTGGAGCGGGGAGAAATTCTGGGGGGGGGGGGGAAACAGGAAAGAAAGTGTCCTAAATGATTGACTCACTTAGTCACTCATCAAACTCAGGGGGAAAACAGCTTTAAATAAGTAAATAGGCGTTCGACCCTTTGTTTCATAAATCCAATTTAAGGGGTTCATGGGGAGGGGTGAAATTATGAAAAATAAATGAAAAAATGTCCTTACTCACTCACTCACTCATCATCGCCCAGCCAAAATTATTAAAATTAGAAACATGAAATGTTGGGGATATGTTCATTGTATGTCGAAAACGTCCACTAAGGAAAGAGTTTTGGATATTCAGGTTCTAAAGAGGAGTTAAGGGGGTAAACGTGCATTTCATTGAATAACAATATCTGACGAGTGGTTTCATTTGGGGATGTGATACTTGGCATATATACTAATCATTAAAAATAAGCTGACACCTGTCTAATGGTTTTTCCATGTAGTGTATGTTATGAGGTTAAAGGAATGAAAAGTGGGGGTTGAAAGATTCCTACCGGAGCGTGTATCTCTTAAAAGACATAGGCGAGGAGTTTGAAACTCGGAGGAAATCAATCAGCTTAAAAATAAATAAATAAATAAATAAATAAATAAATAAATAAATAAATAAATAAATAAATAAATAAATAAATAAATAAATAAATAAATAAATAAATAAATAAATAAATAAATAAATAAATAAATAAATAAATAAATAAATAAATAAATAAATAAATAAATAAATAAATAAATAAATAAATAAATAAATAAATAAATAAATAAATAAATAAATAAATAAATAGGTGTTCGACCGTTTTTTCATAAATGCAATTTAAGGGGCCTTTGGGGAGGGGTGAAATTTTGGAAGAAAAACGTCCACTAAGGAATGATTTTTGGATGTTCACTCTCATCGACCAACCAAAACTATTAAAGTTAGAAGAATTACATTTTGGGGATATGTTCGTTGTGTGTCGAAAACGTCTACTAAGGAGGGATTTTTGAATATTCAGGTTCTAAAGGGGTGTTAACGGGGTTAAAACTGCATTTCATTATATAACAATATGACACTCATTCGTTCATTCATTCATTTATTTGCAATGGAGGGTGTGGCCCCCGGAGGCAAATTGGATATACATAACAAATAAATAATTACACATAACAATTCAATAACAATTATACAACAATTAAACTGGAGTATTTACACAAATAGTCAGCCTTTTCTTAAACACACCTATATGTTTGGGAAAAGGCTCTAACACTGCGGCAGGTAGAGAGTTCCAGTTATCAATGGCACGGTTTACAAAATAATATTTACCATAATTTTTTCGCTGTGGTCGGCCCTTAACTTTGAAAGGATGATCGCTCCTACCCATGTAAGTAATGTAAGTAATGACGCGAGCGAAGCAAGGCTAAAAATGAGATGGTGTGTGTCTGTGTATTACTCAATCACGCAAGTACCACTGGTCCGATATACGTGAATTTTACATGGAAGTAGCTGATTTACCTGGTTAACATATAGGTTACTTTTGATTACAATACTTTGCACTATTTAAAGATGGCGACCATTTTAGTGACGTCACTACACCCTTTGGTTTCAAACTCATATTTCCATTTGAAATAAAAAGAGAACGCTAAGAAATAGCAAACTTTTGATGGCATATACGAGGTTTAAAATTACATTTTCTATCCGAAAGGTATCTCCAACGGTTAGCGAGTAAAATCTAAATTTGTGCTATAAAACACGGTCAACGCCGAACGTTGTAGTTGGACAAAATGTTTCATCCTTAATCTCCCTCTGCACAGCACCTCGCCTATCCCCTATTTTAACTGTCACCTTCACATTTTAATTTATTTATGACGCGTAGCGAAGCACGGGTACTTCAGCTAGTATGTATATATTTATATAGCGAGCGTCTTTGGACTAAACTACAAGGTCATCCGCCCAATAGCTTGCAGATAGCGGCCATGTGTGTGTGCAAATCGATTCCCCCTATCAATTCAAACACGATGAAACCGAATTGAACGACATTTGGTACAAAGGTACCACTAGCAAAGGGCACCTCAGTGTCATATTTTGTGTTGCCGCCAACTTGACTAAGACGTAATGGCGGCCACCCAAATGTTAAAAGCTTAAATCAAATTACGACCAACCTAATCATCTGATACTACCAAATTTTGCAACATCTTAGCTTCATGTAAGAAGAATCTTTGACCAAACTACAAGGTCATCAGACCAATACTTTGCAGGTGGCGGCCATGTATGTCTGCAAATAGATACCCCTATCTATTCAAACACCGTGAAACCGAATCGAACAAAATTTGGTACAGAGGTAGCACTAGCAAAGGACACCTCAGTGTCATGTTTTATATTGCCGCCCTCTTTACGGAAACGTAATGGCGGCCACCGAAGTGTTAAAAGCTTAAATTAAATTAAGACCAACCTAATAATCTGATCTCTACCAAATTTTGCAAAAGGATACCTTTATATAGGAAGCAGATGTTGACCAAACTACTAGATCATCAGCCCAAGAGTTTGCAGATGGCGGCCATGTATGTGTGCAAACCGATTCCCCCTATCAATTCAAACACGGTAAAACCAAATTGAACGAAATTTGGTACAGAGGTAGCACTACCAAAGGACGCCTCAGTGTCATGTCCTATATCGCCGCCGTCTTGACGGAAACGGAATGGCGGCCACCCAAATGTTAAAAGCTTAAATCAAATTTCGACCAACCTAATCATTTGATTTCTACCAAATTTTTCAGCAACATAACTTTTTGTGGGAAGCATCTTTTAACGGAACTACAAGGTCATCAGCCCAATAGTTTGCAGATAGCAACCATGTATGTGTGCAAATCGATTCCCCATATCAATTCAAACACGTTGAAACCGATTGAATGATTTTTTTTACAGAGGTAGCACTAGCATAGGGCACCTCATATTCATTTTTAGCCTATTTTCAATTTTGAAAAAAAAATAGGCTTATGAGATCACCTTTTGTCCGTGTGTGTGTGCGTGTGTGTGTGAGGTGTGTGTGTGTCCCTCCCTAATAAATTCTAAACGGCTGGAGCGATTTCAATGAAACTCAGTAAGTTCATAGCACTATTCCGGGCGACCCCGACCGTGCCCTTCCAATTTTGTTATGTCTCACCAATCCAACATGGCGGCTGTGCAAACTATTACACCAGCATTCAATATCTCCGAAATTATTACAGATGTCACCCTGGAATATTTTACGGCGATAAAGGAAACTACTAGAAGTTCACCTGTGTGACTCTTGAAATACTGGTAACTACAAAACCAACATGGCGGCCAAGCGAAGTTGCGACGTTTAAATAGACTTTTTCGCGATTTAACCAACCAAACGCAATAAAACTTGGTAAAGTATATGTTTATACACATTGTAATGCACCGACATCTAACTTCGTTCAATTGTTTACATAACCACAAGATGGCGGCTGTGAGAAATATTTCACCGGCATTCTATATCTCTGAAACTATTAGCGGTATCACCCTGAAATTTTGTACGGAGATAAAGGGCGCTACTGGAAGTTCATCTATAAGATTTTCGAAATCCGGTTAACTACAAAACGAACATGGCGGCCATGTGAATTTGATAATTTAAATAGACCTTTCTCGCGATTTAATGTTCCAAACGCAATGAAACTTTGTACAGGAAATGTTTATGCACATTGTAATGCACTGGTATCTAATTTATTTCAATTGTTTACATAACCTCAATATGGTGGCTGTGCAAATTTTTAAATTAAGTTTTTATTTCTTGTGTCGTAATTATGCGATCGAAGTGAAAGTTTGAATAATGAACCTACGGAATAATTTTCCTTTAATGGTACATGACTCTATGGCCTATACATATAACAATCCAACATGGCGACCATCCGAAATATTTAGACGGATCTCAATATCTACGAATCTATTACAGCAATCAAACTGAAATTTGTAATGTTATAGGGGCTATGAACATAAGTTCACCTATAGGACTTTCAATAACCTGGTGATCACAAATCCAACATGGCGGCGACGCGAAGAGTAAATATTCACATGGACGTTTCTCGCAATTTAACCATCCGAGTGCAGTGAAACTCGGTACTGTAAATCCTTATACGAATGTTAATCCACTGGCATTTAATTTATTTCAATTGTTTCCATAACCTCAATATGGTGGCTGTGCGAATTTTTAAATTAAGTTTTTATTTCTTGTGTCGTAATTATGCGATCGAAGTGAAAGTTTGAATAATGAACCTACGGAATAATTTTCCTTTAATGGTACATGACTCTATGGCCTATACATATAACAATCCAACATGGCGACCATCCGAAATATT
Source organism: Meconema thalassinum (assembly GCA_946902985.2). NCBI lineage: Eukaryota > Metazoa > Arthropoda > Insecta > Orthoptera > Tettigoniidae > Meconema > Meconema thalassinum. The sequence goes on from OX336388.2 coordinate 1,763,808,002, forward strand.
TAGACGGATCTCAATATCTACGAATCTATTACAGCAATCAAACTGAAATTTGTAATGTTATAGGGGCTATGAACATAAGTTCACCTATAGGACTTTCAATAACCTGGTGATCACAAATCCAACATGGCGGCGACGCGAAGAATAAATATTCACATGGACGTTTCTCGCAATTTAACCATCCGAGTGCAGTGAAACTCGGTACTGTAAATCCTTATACGAATGTTAATCCACTGGCATTTAATTTATTTCAATTGTTTCCATAACCACAAGATGGCAGCTGTGCGAAATTTTAAAATCTCTTTGTTACTTGTTGTGTCCTAATCATGCGATTGAAGTTTGAATGCTACACGTACACAATAATCTTCATGTAAAAGTACATAACTCTAGGACCTACATAATTATATAAAGTCCAACATGGCGACCATCCGAAATATTTAGTTGGTGGAAAAGGGTGTACCTAATGGATGTGGTACATCCTAAGGGATTTAGATAGAATGAGGTTTCGGGCACAAGAGGTGATAATGAAGGACAGTGCGGGAAAAGACCAAAATGTTAAAACTTAGATTTAAATGATATTTATTTAATATAAAGCGAATATATTGCAAGGAATGAATAGCTTCAAGGAAATTACTTTAAAATTGACAATAAAAATAGTAACAATTAAAAATTACTTGTTTCTCCAGGAAACGTAAATAGAGCTGTAACTAACTTTAAAGGATTAAATATAAAATTACTGAATAAAAGAAGCATAATAATTTAAATTCATCCCAGAGTAGATTAAAACAAAATACTCTTCTGACGGAAAGAATCCGGGCAGAGTGTAAGAAGTGAAAGGGTTACCACCTCTTCTAATGTATGATACAGGAAGTATCAGATCTCCTTAGCCATCTTCCGAAGGTAGGCCGGCTGCCGGAGGTCATCAGTAGCTGGCGGTAATTTAGTGCGCCCGCTCGGGCTTGTGCGAGGTCAGTCAGGCATACTCCAGGGTTCCGGATTCGGAACTAGAGTTGATGATGGTAGATTCTCCTTAAAAAAGCGACCAGCATAGAGAGGCTCTTGGTAATACCTCCCGCGGCTGGTGAAGTGATGTCCTTAGAATCAAGATTTGCAGAGTAGATCCGTGTTGAAGATTTTGGTTGAAGTGCAGGCTGATGAATTTAGACTGCCCGGCCAGGCAGCCAGGTCCAGAAGAGAGATTATGCCGGCGGAGAAGAGACTCCAGCAGCAAGAGGTACCCCGAGAGGGCAGTAACCCCAGCAGGTATGACGTGAGCAGGTGTGATCAGTTGAGAAGAGTGGACGAGAGTAGACACTGTAGGCCGGGAGACCTAAGGCTATATAGCGGTAGTGACGTCAGCGCGCCGAACCTTCTAGCATGAAGGTGTGGCGAGAGAGCAGCCAATCACAGCACAGCCCCATGCACATTGCGAGCGTTACCGCTGGAGAGAGCTCAGTACTCGTGAGAAAATGTGACGGTATGGTACGTCTAGAAAGACACTACAGAAAAAAGGTGAGTTGACATGAATATTACAGAAAAGCAATCAAATTGAAACACCAATATTAAACAAATCAGAACACCGCGTTCAGACTGCAATTCACGAAATTAAAAATAATGGGGCAGAAAAATTGAACGTGTGTTTCACACCGTAAGGGAAACATAGCCAACAAAAAACATTCGCAAAGCGAACAGTTGGTTCTCAATATCTACGAATCTATTACAGCAATCAAACTGAAATGTTGTATGTTGATAGTGGCAATTAATATGAGGAGGATATATGAAAATAGGCTGTATAGTTCTTCACGGAACTACTTGTTAATATCCGTATAGCACGTTGTATTTCAACAAGCTACTACAATAAACATTCAATTATACTCGTTGAAAAGGACAAAGATTTATAACAATACCCATGCATTTAGGAGAAAGTAGGCTATATGTTCTTTACTGAACATCTTGCCTTCTTACATGAGTTGTTTAGTTTCAAGCCCAGTCAAGTCCACTTGTAAATCTCTAAATGTTAAGCACTAAATCGACATTCGTTTTGTTTGTAAAGCCAATGGCTATCCTTGAAATATAGTGGTTCGATTTCCTGTATTGTTTGGGCATTATTAATATTCCCGTATTTTGAAATGCCAATCATGCAAGTGATCGGCTGGGGTACCATGGTCGCCAGCCCACGTTCCACTAGACGTGAGCCCCTGGGGGTTTTTTTTTAGCCTGCTTTTCACATTTTGTAAAACTGAGGAAAATGTAGACTTATGAGATCGATCCGTGAAAATGTGTGTCTGTCAGTCCTTCGGTATGTCTGTCTGTCCTTATGTATGTTTGTGTGTCCCTAACAGCTCCTTAATGGCTGCAGCTATCGAAACCAAGTTTGGCATGGGTGAAGACCGATACTTGAATATCTCATGGCCATATTTGAAAATGACGTCAGTGATACCAACTGGTAAATAATGGCAATTGAAATTTGAGCTCCATGTTAGATATCTCGGAAGATATGCATGGGAGCTATTCCAAAATTGGCACACAAATAGATAATAATACTTCTGTTTAATTTCCAGTGTTGCCAACATGTTTCTAAGCCTGCTGATTGGTCCACTTTTAAAAGCATGTTACTTTTACACTATCAATTGGATTTCAACCAAATTCCGTATGTACTATGGGTGCCATATCAGATATGACTATGCGTATTCATAAGAGCAATCAGGGCTGCCAACTGTCAAAGAATGCTCTCTCTATTTTTTTTATCGTAATACCAATATAACAGAAGGTGTGCAAGCCAACAGATCGAAACATTGCCCACGTATAGTGATTGACCTTGTGCATTAATTTAAAGTAACTAATATTCGTCAGTGCTGCCAACATGATTCTAAACCTGTTGATAGGTCCATTTTAAACATGCATTTCTTTTCTATACTAACAACTGATTAATGGAACGATGCGGTGTCCGTTCTTGTGTAGCTGCTATCGCTGACACTGTCTCTTAGGTAATTTCTTTCTGGTTTAGGACGTAACACCCATTACAATTCCATACAATCGTGACCAACTAAACAGCATAAATCTGGTATACTAAGGCTGTGAACTACTGAAATTTTAATCTCCTAAAACTAAATAATTATATATACAAAACACTAAGGTGCATGTTTCAAACAAGATGTTCAGTAAAGAACATATAGCCTACTTTCTCCTAAATGTATGAGTATAGTTATAACTCGTTGTTATTATCAAAGAGTATAATAGAACTATCCTTTGTTGAAGGCCATAGAAACGATTTACCTCTACCAAACGCCACAATCTAGATAAAAACTGCTACCATCATTGAAGAAAGAAAGATAAGAAGTATCTCAAGAATGTTATGGATCTGGAGACATAATCGACCGGACTGGCTGCGTGGCTCGGCGGTAAAGTTCTCGCTTGCTGGGCCCTAGGTTGCAGGTTCGTATCCTGGCGCAGTCAGCTGGCATTTGAGGGTGCACAAATGCGAGGGAGCCGTGTCAGTACATTTACTGGCACGTTAAAGATCCCCTTCGGGCCAAAATTCCGGCACCCCGGTGTCTCTAAAAGCAGCAGTAGTTAAAAGGGATGTAAAACCAATAACATTATTATTATTATTATTATTATTGTTTTAATGTGCTAAACGGTTCCAGGCTAGTGTTCAGAAGTAAAGGGGGAGTTTTAGTCGGTAGTCTGCTACTCAGCAGCAGGAGCCCGACACTCTGTGCGTAAATGCATTTCTTCCCCTAAAAAAAAATTAAAAAAAAATAAATATATATATATTATTATTATTATTATTATTACATATACGACCTGCCGTGGGCAACATCCAACTTTGAGTTGAGGCATGTCTTTACACGTCTGGTTGTGCAGGGCTTTCACAACCCTAATTGAAAAAAAGGAAGGAAGATTGTAGTTTTACGTGGCCGTGAATCTTGTGATTATGAGCCACGGGACCTCCTTTTTACGTGGAATCCGAACCACAGGACATGGCATTTCACTTCAAAAATCTCACATGCATTGACCGGGAATCGAAAACCCTAATTGAATTAACAAATCTTTCCATGACCCTACAGAGACGTGTGTATACAAACTATGTGGATATTTTCGATTGCTATTTGCCTGAAATAAAAGTAGTAATTAATACCTGAACTAACACCAACGGCTTGAACTCAGTTACTATGTGAAATCGTTTTGTTCTTTACTTCAAATAACATTTTCAAGTAACGCAAAATAGGCTGTTACAAACCCTTTAAAATAAAAAGTAAAAATGTATCGTAGTAACATCTTGTCATTCTTCAAATTCGATGCGCATAGAATGCCAATGGTATATTAATCAATGGAGCCCCACGTAGACTAGTCGTGACTTCTAGTGGTGAAATATCAAACAATATAATCCTAACAGAGCGAGTGCATTCTAGTGGCCAGAAGAAGAAACTTTTCAATAAAATCTGGAAGTTAATAAGTATGTCGGCGTGCAGTTACCTTTTTGGCAGCTAGATGTCTCGAGTAAATCTGCTGGCGAATTATGTTTTAATTAAATATATATATTACACCATAATATGCACAATATAACGCTTAATTTTAAAACATCTGAGTCATTACAAAACAATAAACATATAACATTTCAAGCAAAAAATCTAGCTCTGATCGGGGCTAACGCTCTACCACTGAGCTAATTGTGTCAACGGATATCGTTCTATATAAAATGACTTACATAGAACTTGTTAGCAAATAATGATTTATACTAAACGATTTCATCACTGGAGTATATTATTTATATATAAAGCATTTCATACAAAGTTTATTTATTTTGTATCAGTACGCTATATTGCATTCAATACTCAAAATAGTGAAATATAATTCAGGCACAAGATATCCGCTGCCATCTTGTCTTATTACTGAATCAGCTCAGCTTTTTAAAATCACGTCTTCACTATAGTATTACAAAATAAACTTTTAATTTCGAACGTGCCTCTTCCTTTAGAACAGTTAAAACGATTCTCGGCTCGATAATCGGAACTGGTGGGTCCCATGATATGGATTATAAAGTTTGCATAATTCGCATGGCCGCCATCCTGAAATGGTATAGCGGACGACCTTGTAGTTTGGTCACAAGACGCATCCTATACGAAGGTATGTTGTTACCAAATTTGGTAGAGATCGGATGATTTGGTTAGTCGTTATTTGATTTTACGTTTTGAACGTTTGAGTGGCCGCCATTCAGTTTTAGTAAAGATGGCGGCGATATAAAACATGACACTGAGGTGTCCTTTGCTAGTGCTACCTTTGTACCAAATTTTGTTCAATTCGCATTCACCGTGTTCGAATTGATAGGGGGGACAGACATTCAGAGTACACACACTCACACACACACAGACACACACACACACAGACTCACACACACACATACACACACACACACACAGAATCACACACACACATACACACACACAGACAGACACACTTTTTTCGCCCTGTGTTGATCTCATAAGTCTACTTTCATTTTTTGCAAAAATCGAAAGTAGGCTAAAAATCCACTCTTTTAAACGAGAGGAATTTCGAATGTGCGGTGTGTACCAAAATCCTCCAAATCGTCTCAAGAGTACAAGAACATTCTTGTAATCCTTGAAAAGTCAACGGGTGTATATATATTTATTTATAAAGTGCGTTTAAACAAATAAACGAGACGATAGCCTCTATCAGAGTTGTGGCATCTGAAGCCCGCGTAACAGTTAAGCCGTGTGGGTGGTCTGTACTCATGTCTGTAACTAATCAGCATTCAAAAGAAAGACAATTACCCGCAACAGTGACGAATTACACTCTGATTTCATAAATATCGACAACTCATGCGAGAACTGCACCACGTCGAGCCTCCTTAACAGTAAAGCCGGGCGGGCCATAACACATGCGAGATTTCTCGCACAGGCTTTCTAGTTAATTTTTAATTTTTTAGGCTGACGATGACCTACGTAAGGACGCTGGAAAAGGTTAAAGCGCGCTTTCTAATAACAACTATTGGAGTATCCAGGTACATTCGATCTCGATTAGTTTACGAACTTGCCGGAGAACCATTTCTACTCGAAACTTTGAGACTCCTTTCAGCCTACCATCTACGGATAGTTGGACGTGGCAAATGCATGGATAGGGAACGAAGAGGTCTCGGATTTTGCAAGACTTCTAATCAGCTGAGGCATTGATGAACAAATCATGGGCAGACATAGACCAGGAACTACAACATTTTGTGTCTTCGCTGGCAGTGCATGGTTATCATCACTGGGTGTGCAAAGTCTACTCCGTCCACGATCCAGATGACATTGCTAAATATTTCCCAAGTCAATCATAGAATTTTGTACGAGTTCAAAGTGAGCCACTTGTTATCACACTGCAACACATATTTACTCACAACTGATGCGTTATATTTATTTATTTATTATTATTATTAATTTTTAATATCTACAAAGATGCAAGGTTGGTAATCGCTAAGCCACAAAAGAGTCTCCCTCCATCAACTAATCGACGAATGTGCTGAGAATAGTTACAATATCTAGTCTCTTCTCTACAACAGTGAAGCGCGCACATTACACCTAGTATATAATATATTCGTGTTGTACGCTGATACGTCTGATTCAGTGCAAGTGAGGTTTATGTCCAGTACTGTAAATAGTAGCCAGTGTGCATTGTTAAAGATCTTCCAGGCAAAGAATCTTACCTCTCTAATGTTAAAACGGATCGATAACTGTAAGAGTTGACGTTCCTTGAGAACATCACTTCTTACATTTCTGTTGGAAGAGGAATATCTCTCCAAGATCTGAGATTATTTATGGTATCCACAAAAAAGCAATCGTCCTGAATCAGGTTTAGCTGTTAGCGTGGATGAATGGTTCTTATCTGCCGTACATCTTTCACGAAAGGAGACAGTGTTTTAAAGCTCTGTCTCTTCCCATTTTAGACGATACCTCGTTTGTTTCTCCTTTGAAACGCAATATGACTTTAAGCTGAATGCGAGGAAACCTTCATACAAAGTAATAGTAAGAGAGATAATGGAATAAGCAAACTGCTTTTTTTAATGATAGTCCTGTATGAATCGCAGCCAATGGCCATAAGCTGGGCATTTTTGATTGAACGCTCGAGGGCTCCCAACAAGTTCAATTTCAAGTAGTTCCAACTTAGGCTACCAGGTCCTACTGCCACTAACACTAGCGGCGATCGTTGGAACTTGATAGAGCGTTTCCTAACCAGCCAAATATAACCTACAAATTTTGCTACACACCACCAATTGCAGTGATAGGTTCATTTTCATCCCATAAATCTATGATATGGGCCCGCCACCTTTTCTTGCCCTCCGAAGGAAGGCATACTGAGGGATTATAACGCCCTTAAAAATCCCACGACTTCGGCCGGGTTTGAACCCGCCATATTGGGCTTAGCAGTTCAGCATGCTACAGACTACGCCATCAAGCCTCTTTCTCTTTCGTGTGTTAGTCAAGTCTCTTACCATGATTAAACAAAGGTTCGAATCCCGGCGTTGACATTGACCATCCTGAGTGTGGTTCTCCACACTTTCTCCAGGCAAATACCGGATGCATATAAGCATTCAGTGCATTGATACGGGGATCAGCATGAATTCAGTCACACCATAGGTTGTAAGTGGCTACTGCTTTCTGAAAATTTGTTCGTGAAATATGCGTGTGCTTAGAGAAGTCAAGCATTCATGGATTTCAGGGCCACCCTGCTTGCCACGGTGGGTGAGTGGTTATAGTGTCGGACTACCAACCCCAAGATTGCAGGTTCGCCCCTGGCCATGGTAAGTGATTTTTGAAGACGACAAAAATCACGATACTCATGTCATACGTTGTTGGCATGTTAAAGAACCCATTTGAATTCAGTAGGCCGTGTTCAATGGCAAAATTAATCTCGGGATTTTCCGCCAACACAAAGTTCCTCCATTCTCTACTTGAATGCGCTGTAGAGTCAAGGAGTTTAGATATCTAACCCCCTTGACTTACCAAATGGGATTCGCAGTGACTGTCGATTGTTTGCGGATGATTGTGTAATATATCGAAAGATACATGACTCACAAGACAATGCAGTGCTGCAAGAGGACCTGAACCTGGTCTATAAGTGGGCGATTGTAAATAAAATGAAACCTTAAGTGGTTTTCGAACTTCAGCGATATTTATGCAGATATACATTTTTATTAGAATAGAATTCACGAGTCCTCCAACATGAAACCTCGCTGTAATTTACAGGTATTGGCATGTGCAATAAATTGTTAGAGCTAACATTTGATTCATTGTAGAAACTAAGGCAAATATACACTAGTCTCGTGTGCTGTTCAGGAATAGTCATTCCTTGATAATTACTTCCAGGCCACCGGGTGAGTTAGCCGTGGTCGTTACGGCATGACTGCTGGCAGTCGCTCACATCCCGGAGGCGAGGAGGTTCGAATCCCCCCGCCGGCAACCTTGAAGATGTTCTTCTGTGGTTTCCCTTCTTCCTTCCAGGCAAATGCCGGGGTTGGTCCCTAACTATAGGCCACAGTCGCCACCTTCCAACTCCTCGTCCTTACTTTCCAACTTCCCTCCCCAACTGTACTTGTAGCTCACCCATCGGGTGTCCGTCTTGAAGAATCTACAACAATCATACAGCTCAGTAAGTTGGGCTGCCTTTAGTACTAGAAGCATCAGAAAGACAAAAGAGCAGACTAAATCCCTTATATGTTGGCATTTTAGCTGCTCTAGATGTGCAGCGGGTTAATCGGGGACATAGGTAAAATCTCCGTGGGACTGAAACCGCAGATCTAGGATTTAGAATGAATTTCTTGCCTACAGATCTATAGCAGTGAAATTGCCAACACATCAGTGGTTCAGCTCCCATTACTGTCCGCACTGTATCTGATAAATACTGGACAGCATATCGCCTTTGTCGATAGATAATGTTGATAGCGAGTGTTGCGTATTGAATCAGTGATATGAAAACTTACTGTTCCCAGTTCGTAAAATATAAACCTTCTCTTTTTTTTATTTATTTCTTACTAATCACGTCCGATCAGGAACCACACTGAGAATTTTTCTCGCCATAGGGAAATGATCGCACCATGCTTGGAAGATGATAATCCCAGGAACGGTGATTTTTTTTATTCCTATTTATTTATTGTCGCTTTAACTCGTAGAGTCATATCGCGACATACAGAATTTTGTACATAGCTATAACAATGTTGGATACAAACATTTACTTAAGGTGCTGTGTTACAAAAGTTGTTACAGAGGTTATATATCTTGGTACATATTCGTCAGTTTTAAAAAATTAATTATGTTTTTGAAATGGATGTGTTCATTTAAGATCTCACTTAGGCTTCTTCTCTGATGGAGGTTGCATAGAGTTCTTTGTTGATCGTACAAAGGGCATTTTAGTAGTATGTGGTTAACCGTTTTCCGTTCTTGACAGTTCTCGCATACCGGTGGAGATGTCTTGCAGAAGATGTGTGCGTGGGTCATTTTGGTATGACCTATTAGTATTCTGGTAATGAGGACTTGTTCTCGGCGTGGAAGGAGCGGGGTGTCGAATTTATTTGTAGAATCATTCCGGACGTCATGAAGCTTTGAGTGTGGGGACCGGATCCAGTCGGTTAACCATTGTTTGTGGATTTTTGGTTTAAGGGAAGAGGCCACATCATTGTAGGGGGTGAGAAAGTTTGGATCTTGAGGGGAGACGAGTTGCTTCTTTGGCTGCGATGTCTGCTTGTTCGTTGCCTTTTATCCCCTTGTGTGAGGGAATCCACACTGAGAATTTTTCTCGCCATAGGGAAATGATCGCACCATGCTTGGAAGACGATAATCCCAGGAACGGTGATATTCTTGTTCATTTAGTAGATAGCCTATGTAGGAAATTGCTATTTTATTGTGATGGCTATGGCAATGTGTGTGTCTTATTGACGTATGTGTTTTGAGTAGGTGGACCAAGACTTTAAAAGTACACAAGTGTCCAAAGGTTAAGCATAATCACTAATCGAGGCCATACCGCCTGATAGGAATATCAGACGGATTGCTGAACAAACGGACACTGAATCACACACCATATGTCACACAACTTGTCCAAAAAAACAGTGTCAGAAAGGTTCTGATAGCTAAGGTACGCCTTTGACAACAACTAACAAAACTTGGCAGTGTCTTCCACAGTACAATATGCCGTTATTAGGGTGTATGTTTACCCCTAAGGCCGGCCACATATGCTTCGAAGCGACGTGGCATGCTCTCTATCAAATGGGCCAAGAGCTCTTGTGGCAGTCGATCCCATTCCTCCGAAAGGGCAATGCTAAGGTCTTTGAGGGTCCTTGGTGGAGGCTGACGGGATGCAATTCGCCTTTCCAATGCATTCCAGGCATGTTCTATAGGCTTCAGAACTGCAGACTTCACTGGCCAGTCCATGCGATGACTGTCTTCCCCAGCCAGAAATTCATCCACTTGGGAAGCGCGGTGCGGTCGGGCATTATCGTCCATTAAGAGGAAGTCTGGACAAACTGCACCTCTGAAGAGCCGAATATGTGGTCTCATTACCTCATACCTGTATCTCTGAGCGTTCACAGTGTTCCTCGGATCACCCATAAAGATGTGCCTTCGCACTTTCCCTATTTTAAGAGACTACATTTTCTTGTGTTTATTTTATGGGTTGGTAGGTGCATATGTCGTGCGATTTGCGGTCTATTTCCTGTTGCCCTGCTTATTCGTAGCTTATGCTTAATCTTTGCACACTAGTGTATAATGCGAAAGCAATAAAGCAGTAAAGAAGTGCAGGTGCGCTTCATAAGATGGGAGGTGGTGCACAGTTCACTACTCCTGTAGGGGCCTGGGCACTGATAACAAGAGCCTGCTGATGAGACATCTTGATGTTCCTAGGCAAAACCTCACACAAGAGACGGCATAAACCTAGAAATATTGTTTAATTTCTTGGCCGTGAAAGCCAATACACCATCATAATGAATATTGTACTTCCGCTTAAGTCATGAATACTCGTACTATTTGGAATATTGAGACAATTGGTTGCAAAACGCACCCGACCTATTTAAGAATATAATTCACTTTGATTTGAACACCTTGTGGTGTAGCGGCTAGCATTATGGGCTGTCGCCACGGAGGTCCTGATTCAATCTCCATCTCTGCTAACACATTTAATTATGACCATGAGGGCTGGGATGGGGCTAACTCAGACAAAATTGAGCAGAGGTGGGTTTAGTTCCTGTCTCAAAAACACTGAACGTGGTTTTCCACTTTTACTCCAGGCAAATGTCGGGATGATTCCTAACTTAACGTCACGTCCGCCTCCTTCCTAATCCTCACCTGACTTACCAAAACACACACTAATACAGCTATTACAATAACACTGGTTTTCAGACATAATTCCACAGACATCCAAATACTCGGAGCTAAATGACTACGAAGTCCAAGCTCCTCAAATTAAACAACAACTTCACTTTGATTGGCATTTACCGTATTTCTATGAGTAAATTTCAATGAGAAACCAATAGTACATTTCGATTCTGTGTTTCAGAATAATATAATTACAAAACAAGAGTGAACTTTATTCCGAGTAGGATAAAACGGGTTTTGCATCATACCAACTCCGTGACTTCCTTTTCCAATAGTGTTAGATTTGTTCCACTCGGTTGCTGGATATTTTTGTGGGAGTGATTTTGAAAAATGGGATGGAAGTGGATCGGACGGAAGTAGATCGGACGGAAGTGAGTAAGACGCACTGCCAGCTGGATCGCATCCCTCCTGGCTGCTAAAGCAGTGGTAAGAGGAAACAATGAGCGTGCGGTGTCGGAGATTGGTACCATGACGCACTGTCGGCCGTGTTGAATGTATATCACATACGGATTACTTCACGGTTTGGAGGCACCATTACAGAAATTCTTACAATAAATCATCTTCATGTTGTCGTTCTTTGGTGTAAAAATATTCATTATATCATATTTGCTGAAAACAATTATGACTTATTGAGGGTCTGTTTTTCAATCTCTGGATAAAAGTGATGGGCATCCACTCCCTGAGTAACTTTTCTGAACACTTTCATAGTGAACGGTAAACGCTCATGCGAACTCTGGTGTCAACTGATTGAAACACAAACCACATATTCAAAGTCTTCGTATCAGTATTTAAATGATGATATGCTTTAATATGAAACATTCTAACTAGTCGGCAAAGCCGGTATTATGTTTCTGCACAACGGCTATTCAGATATTAACCCACATTGTGGCAATTCAGTGATCAATATAATATATATCGATGTTTTTATACGGGAACTGGGCTAGCCTTTCATGGACCACTACAGGAATTCCCTTTACTGTCAAGTAGGCGTAGTCATAACTAATTTAAAACTCAATTCCATGCAGGAACATTATCGAATAAAAACAAAATATTAATGGAGCATAAAAAATTACTTGCATATTATTACCGGCACGTGAAAATAAGTAAACGTCTTGTACTCTACATTTCTGTGGTTGTATGGCTGCGTGGATAGCATCTTGGTCTGCGAATCATGTGGTCTCAGGTTCGAACCCCAGTCCCGGCAATTATTTTTGCTACCAGATTATCGATTTAAACGATATATATCATAACATTATGCGTCATTAACAGAATATACATGAAATTACGAATTATCTAATTATAACTACAATAGTTTGCACCAAGCAGGAGTTGGGAAATTTGATTGTATTGAACATTATTTCTAGTAGTCTATAAATAGGCTAGAGACTATGGTTTCTTTCTTCCTCTTAATTTGCAATATAATATGTGATGTTTATTCAAACAAGTGTGACAGTAGCATATCTCTAATTCAATCTATACATTCTTCATAGTACCTGTATTGAAATGGAGCGTAAATTAACAATTTAAGAATGTCCAAGCTGCGTAGTATACGAGTAGGATAACATGTCAGATGACTTCACAACTATTTCATCTCAATTGCATAGTAGGGTAACATGTCAGATGTTACACATCATGTGCGACTATTGTAAGGCTCGTATCTTTTTTTTAAATTTATTTAGAGTTTGTCTATCATCACATCATGGAACAATAAACAAGTATACCAAGATACAGGATTACAATATTTACAATACACTATACAGAAATAGGTCATAATGACACTTTCAATGTCCGTAGATAGTCAACAAGTCGATCAGTCACCAACAGGAACTCAGAAGTGTCTCCAGGGAAGGCTGGCATTGGGCAAGATAGGATGATACGTTGAACTGTTTGTCTTTCGGCACCGCAATCACATTTTGGAGAACTTTGTCCCATTTATGAATCAAATCTGCACATCTTTCACAGTTAGTCCTTACTCTGTTTAAGGAAGACAACATTTAAATCCTGGTGGTTTGGTCGTAATACACGGCATGCTAAGCCGCTCTGGAGGAGCAGATGAATTCCACATTGCTTTCCAACGATCAAGCAAGTTAAAGTTGCTCTCATCGAGTGTTTGAGCAGTCTTCAACGGTGGATGACGAGAGCGAAGTCTGTTTTTGTGGATGGCAGGAAAGTCGGCATGCACGGGAAGATGAGGGTTGTTGCATATATTTTTCTTTTCCCTGAGAAGACTTTTCTCACGCTTCAAGGTTGAAGGCGAAATATGACTAAGAACAGGCAGCCAACATGTTTGGGTAATTCTGATCGTTCCCGTGATTGTGCGCGTGGTGTGATTAAGTTGAGCATCAACGAGTCTGAGATGAGCGCTGTTTTACCATGAACTTAAAACAAACCAGTACGACATTCAATTTGTACTCATATCATGGTAAAAGTTGAATTTTTAACCTACCAGAGACATACAAGGTATTAATGCGCATGATTACACGCGGGTTTAAACCTTACATTCGGCTGTGCTTGTAATGACTATCCGTGATTTTACATTTTGAACTCCAGGCAAATAGCCAAATAATACAACGGTGCTTTGTAATAGACCTTGACGTCCTCCTTAAAAATCCTTTTCAGTATCATTAATCTTCTTTCAATCCATCTCTGGTGATGAGATTGGTGCATGGATGAGACACAGGAATAATAAGGGACAGGAATAATTTATGAAATAAACACAATGCAGTGTAATTTTTTCTCTCCTACATTATAGAGTGTTTGGCCTAGGGCTGAGCTGATAATCGATTAATTTCAGTCTTCTGACAATCGATTAATCGAAGAATCAACATCGATTATTTGCGACAAATAAAGATTAATTGTTATAAATCAATTAATCGATTGGTCAATTAATCTATTAATCAGATGGTCGAATAATCGATTACTTGGTTTGTCAGTCAATTGATGTACTTCGCTCCTTTCACACGCTCTCACAGATATAAAACAGACATTTAATTAATTAAAATATATTACCTCTATAATATCCAAATGGATGTTACGGGATAGTTTGTCTGTCTGTCTGTCTGTCTGTCCTGTATGCGTTCATATACCATTCATCCGATTGCCATGAACTATAGTGAGTTGGTGTGATAACTTCTGAATCAGTAAATTCCATTTTACAATAGGTAGTGCACGAGTAGTATCAAAAAATGAGTGATGGTGCGCGAATCATTTCAGCAATGTTCCATCTGCTTTAATATAACATTCATCCGATTGCAATGAAATTTCAATGAATTGTTGTGCACACTCCCGGGAAGGGTTCTGAATTAGTAAATCAATTTTACAATTGAATACCCCACGGAAAGAACGGGGTAAGTCCATTTTTTCGAAAATGAGTTAATGGCGCATTCTGGTGGCCATCAATCGTCACTAGAGATCAGTTGAAATTAATTTCAAATAAAGCGAAATGTCACCGAGATACCGAGGTTTTTATTTTTAGTGGAAACGGAAACAACGTCCCATATCCTCTCACTTTGTTCATAATTCAACTTTAGTTGTTATTTGTTTTACATGCACTTCCTTTATAGGAAACTAGCTGAAGTACCCGTGCTTCGCTACGCGTCATAAAAAATTAAAATGTGAAGGTGACAGTTAAAACAGGGGATAGGCGAGGTGCTGCGCAGAGGGAGATTAAGGATGGAACATTTTGTCCAACTACACCGCTTGGCGTTGACCGTGTTTTATAGCACAAATTTAGGTTTTACTCGCTAACCGTTGGAGATACCTTTCGGATAGAAAATGTAATTTTAAACCTCGTATATGCCATCAAAATTTTGCTATTTCTTAGCGTTCACTTTTTATTTGAAATGGAAATATGAAAGTTTTGAAACCAAAGGGTGTAGTGACGTCACTACACGCCTTTAGAACCTGAATATCCAAAAATCCCTCCTTAGTAGAATTTTTCGACACACAACAAACATATCCCCTTCTTCTAACGTTAATAGTTTTGGTTGGTCGATGTGAGTGAACATCCAAAAATCCTCCTTTAGTGGACGCTTTTCTTCCAGAATTTCACCCCTCCCCATAGGCCCCTTACATTGGATTTATGAAAAAACGGTCGAACACCTACTTATTTTAATTATTTATTCATTTATTTATTTTTAAGCTGATTGAAACTCGGAGAAAATCAATCTCCTCGCCTATGTCGTTTAAGAGATACACGCTCCGTAAGGAATCTTTCTATCCCCACTTTTCATCCCTTTCACCTCATAATATGCACCACATCGAAAAACCATTAGACATGTGTCAGCTTATTTTTAATGATTAGTATATATGCCAAGTATCACATCCCCATATGAAACCACTCGTGAGATATTGTTATTCAGTGAAATGCACGTTTACCCCCTTAACAACTCTTTAGAACCTGAATATCCAATACTCTTTCCTTAGTGGACGTTTTCGACATACAACGAACATATCCCCAAAATTTCATGTTTCTAACTTCAATAATTTTGGCTGGGCGATGATGAGTGAGTGAGTCAGTCAGGACGTTTTCTTTCATTTATTTTTGAGAATTTCACCCCTCCCCATGAACCCCTTAAATTGGATTTATGAAAAAAAAAACGGTCGAAAACCTATTTACTTATTTAAAGCTGTTTTTCCCCCTGAGTTTGATGAGTGAGTAAGTGAGTCAATCAGTTAGGACACTTTCTTTCCTGTTTTCCCACCCCGCATTTCACCTTTCCCCATGGGCCCCTTAAATTGGATTTATGAAGAAATGGTCGAACACCTATTTACTTATTTTTTAAGCTGCTTTTTCCGCTGAATTTCAAACTTATCGCCTATGTTGAATAAGAGATACAGTACATGCTCCGTTGAGAATCCTTCAACCCCCAATTTTCTCCCCTTTCACCTCATAATATACACCATATCGATAAACCCTTAGACATATGTCTGCTTATTTTGAATGATTAGTTTATATGCCGAATATCACATCCCCAAATGTAACAACTCGTGAGATATTGTTATTCAACAAAATGCAAGTTTAACCCCCTTAACACCCCTCCAGAACATGAATATCCAAATATCCATCCTTAATGGACTTTTTCGATATACAACGAACATATCCCCAAAATTTCAAGTTTCTAACTCCAATAGGTTTGCTGGGGGATGATGAGTGAATATCCAAAAATCCTTCCTTAGTGGACTTCTTTCCACAGAATTTCACCCCTCCCCATGAGCCCCTTAAATTGGATTTATGAAAAAAAAACGATCGAACACCTATTTACTACTTTTTCAAGCTGATTTTTCTCCCTGAGATTCATACATTTTGCCTCTGTCTTTTAAGAGATACTTGCTCCGTTAAGAATCCTTCAACACTCAGTTTTCACACATACACTTCATAATATATACCACGTCGAAAAACCCTCAGACATGTGTCTTCTTATTCTTAATGATGAGTTTATATGCCAAGTATCCCATCCCAAAGGAAACCAATCGGGATATATTGTTATTCAATTAAATGCAAGTCTACCCCCTTAACACCCCTTTAGAACCCGAATATCCAAAATTCCTTCCTTAGTGGACGTTTTCGACATACAACGAACATAGCCCCAAAATGTCATGTTTCTAACTTCAATAATTTTGGCTGGGCGATGATGAGTGAGTGAGTCAGACAGGACATTTTCTTTCAATTATTTTTCAGAATTTCACCCCTCTCATGAACCCCTTAAATTGGATTTATGAAAAAAACGGTCGAACACCTATTTACCTATTTTTGAGCTGTTCTTCCCCCCTGAGTTTGATGAGTGAGTGAGTTAGGACACTTTCCTTCCTGTTTTTTCCCCCAGAATTTCACCCCTCTCCAAGGGCCCCTTAAATTGGATTTAGGAAAAAACGGTCGAACACCTATTTACTTATATTTTAAGCTGTTTTTTCCGCCGAATTCCAAACTTCTCGCCTATGTCGTTTAAGATATACACACTCCATTAAGAATCCCTCAACCCCCAATTTTCACCCCTTTCACCTCATAATATACACCACATCGATAAACCATTTGACATATGTCTGATTATTTTAATGATTAGTTTATATACCGAATATCACATCCCCAAAGAAACAGCTCATGAGATATCGTTATTCAATGAAATGCACGTTTATCTCCTTAACACCTCTTTAAAACCCGAATAAACAAAAATCATTCCTTAGTTGACGTTTTCGACATACAGCGAACATATTCCCAAAATTTCATCTTTCTAACTTTAATAGTTTTCGCTGGGCGTGATGAGTGAGTGAGTCAGACAGGACATATTCTTTCAATAATTTTTACCAGAATTTCACCCCTCCCCATGGGCCCCTTAAATTGGATTGATGAAAAAACGCTTGAACACCTATTAACTTATTTTTTAAGCTGTCTTTTTCCCCCTGAGTTTGATGAGTGAGTGAGTTAGTCAGTCAGTTAGGACACTATCTCTCCTTTTCCCCCCCAGAATTTCACCCCACCCCATTGGCCCCTTAAATTAATTTATGAAAATACGGTGGAACACCGATTTACTTGTTTTTTAAGCTGATTTGTTTTCGCTGAGTTTCAAATTTCTCGCCTATGTCGTTTAAGAGATAGGCCTACACACTTCGTTAGGAATCCTTCAACCCCCACTTTTCACCCCTTTCACCTCATAATAATACACCACATCGAAAAACCCTTAGACTCATGTCTGCTTATTTTTAATGATTAGTTTATATGCCGAGTATCACATCCACAAATGAAACCACTCGTGAGAAATTCAATGAAATGCAGGTTTAACCCCCTTAAGACCCCTTTAGAACCTGAATATTCAAAAATCCTCCCTTAGTGCATGGTTTTGACATACAACGAACATATCCCGAAAATGCCATGTTTCCAACTTCAATATATTTGGCTGGGCGATGATGAGTGTGTGAGTGAGTCAGGACATTTTCTTTTAATTTTTTCTTCTTCAGGATTTCACCCCTCCCGATGAACCCCTTCAATTTGATTTATCAAAAAAAACTGTCGAACACATATTTACTTATTTTTAAGCAGTTTTCCTCCTGAGTTTGAAGAGCGAGTGAGTCAATCGGTTAGGACTCTTTCTTTCCTGTTTTTTCCCCCCAGAATTTCATCTCTCCCCATGGGCCCCTTAAATTGGATTTTTGAAAAAAAAAACGGTCAAACACCTATTTACTTATTTTTTATGCTGATTTTTTTCCGCTCAGTTTCAAACTTCTCGCCTATGTCGTTTAAGAGATACAGGCTCCGTTAGGAATCTTTCAACCCACACTTTTCACCCCTTTCACCTCATAAATACACCACATCGAAAAACCCTCAGACATGTGTCTTCTTATTTTTAATGATGAGTTGTATCACATTCCCCAATGAAACCAATCGGGAGATATTGCGATTCAATGAAATGCAGGTCTACCCCCTTAACACCCCTTTAGAACCTGAATATCCAAAAATTCTTTCTTAGTGGGCGTTTGCGGCCCTTGAGGAAGCTGCATATCAAATTTCATTCCAATCCGTTGGGTGGTTTCTGAGAGTTCGTGTTGAATGTGTGAGTGAGAGAGTGAGTGAGTGTATTTGACAAATATATAGTAGATAGTGTCAAGTCTTTGTTATGCTAAACTCGGTTGACAGTGCTGTGTGAGCAGTTGAGTAACTAACTTGATTTCAAGTAAAGATCCTCATTTTCTATACCGGTAGTGCAGAGCGCAAGTGGCATCCAGTCGGCCGTGTCTCGACTTGAGCTATGTTGCCATGGAAACTATCTGCCTTGCCATTCCTTCGTGAGTATATTTTATGAATTTATTAGCCTTTGCTCGAGTGCAAAAGGGCCTAAATCGGAAGAATGAGAAAGACTATCGAAAATTCATGTAGCCAGCGGTTCTTTCTGGGTCCTAAACTATGTGTATTCAAAATTTGGTTGAGATTGGTGGAACGGTGTAGATTTGTATACGGAACCAACCCACCCACATACATACATACATACAGACTTTCACTTTTATATATAAGATACATTTGACAAAAGAACTATATTGTTTATCCTCATTTGGGGTGATTTTAGGTATTTCCTTTTAGTGTTTAAAGTTTAAATTCGCTCTCCTGAAAACTTTACAGAATGTGACTTACCCGTTCTTCCCGTGGAGTCTTCTATTGTTGGCGCACGTGTTGTATAAAAAAAATGAGTGATCACGCACAAATCGATTCAAGAGAGTACTGTGTGCGTTCATGCACCATTCAACCGATTGGGATTACATTTTGGTGAGTTGTTGTGCACACTCCCGGGATGGTTTCTAAATTACTAAATGCATTTTACAATAGGTGGGGCACGAATATTTTCATCAAAAAAGGGATGGCACCTGAATTGTTTCTACAAAATACCGCCTGCGTTCATATACCATTCATGCGATTGCGATGAAACTTGAATGAATGGTTTTGCGCACTCCCAAAATTGTTTCCCATTTCGATGAGTTATTTTGAGCACTCCCACAAATGTTTCTGAGACAGTAAATCCATTTTACAATTGGTGGCGAACGAGTCGTTTCAACAAATGAGTGTTGGCGCGCGGATCGTTTCAACAAATGAACTTTGTTGAGTTGTCGTGTCCTCCACACCCGCGAAAGTTTCTTTATAAGTAAATAATTTCACAATAGGTGGTGTGCGAATAGTTTCAACAAAAGAACTTCGGTCAGCTATTGTGCAAGCTCACGATGGTTTCTGAATTAGTAAATCCATTTTGCGATAATTGGCTCATAATACATGGGTGTATTGCATACAGTTTGTGTGTTTCGAAACGTTTTTAGTTTCCAGTGAGACTTGCGTTTGCAATGAGCAGCATCATAGCACTGGAGAAGTTCCTACGAGTGTGTGGACTAATTTTGGAAAATTCATGTTTCTCTCATGGACAGCTGTTTGTTGCCTATTTACGCGTCGGTTAGTCTTATGATTTATTCACGTACGCACCAAGATGGAAAACAAAAAACACAAAAAAATGATGGGCATCCAACACAAGCAGTTTCTTTCTTTGATTGCAATTGCATCGCATGCCGGGTACAGCTAGTATCATATATTTTTAGCCTATTTTCAATTTTGAAAAAATAGGCTTATGAGATCACCTTTTGTCCGTGTGTGTGTGCGTGTGTGTGTGTGTGTGTGTGTGTGTGTGTGTGAGGTGTGTGTGTGTGTCCCCCTAATAAAATCTAAACGGCTGGAGCGATTTCAATGAAACTCAGTAAGTTCATAGCACTATTCCCGGCGACCTCGACCGTGCCCTTCAAATTTTGTTACGTCTCACCAATCCAACATGGCGGCTGTGCGAAATATTTCACTAGCATTCAATATCTCCGAAACTATTACCGATATCGCCCTGAAATTGTGTGCGGTGATGAAGGGCACTACTAGAAGTTCACCTATGAGACTTTCAAAAACCTGTTGACTACAAAACCAACATGGCGGTCAAGCGAATTTGAAACTTTTAAATAGACATTTCTCGCGATTTAACTATCCAAACGTAATGAAACTTGGTACAGCAAATGTTTGTACACATTGTAATGCACTGGAGTCTAATTTAGTTCAATTGTTTACATAACCTCAAAATGGCGGCTGTGCGAAATATTTCACTGGCATTCTATATCTCCGAAACTATTACAGATATCAACATGCAATTTTGTACGGTGATAAAGGGTGCTGATACAAGTTTACCTATGTATATTTCATAAACCTGTAAAGTACAAAACGAACATGGCGACCAAGCGAATTTGAAATATTTTAATAGACTTTTCTCGTGATTTAACTCTCTGAGCGCAGTGAAATGTGGTACAGTAAATGATTTTGCAGATTGTAATGCACTGCCATCTAATTTAATTCAATTGTTTGCATAACTTCAAGATGGCGGCTGTGCGAAATTTTAAAATTAAGTTTTTATTCTTGTGTCGGAATCATGCGATCGAAGTGAAAGTTTGAATAATGAGCTACGCAATAATTGTCCTTGAATGGTACATAACTCTATGGCCTATACATATAACAATCCTAAATGGCGAGCTTCCGAAATATTTAGACGGTTCTCAATATCTAGGAATCTGTTGCAGCAATGAAACTGAAATTTTGTATGTTGATAGAGACAATTAACATGAGCAGGATATGAAAATAGGCTGTATAGTTCTTCACGGAACTACTTGTTAAATAATGTACCTTCTCTTTGAAAAGGGGGCGTGGTGGCGCAGCGGTCAAGCTGTATGCCTCTCACCAAGGTGGGCCGGGTTCGATTCCCGGTCAATGCATGTGAGATTTTCGATGTGAAATGCCATGTCCTGAGGTTCGGATTCCACGTAAAACGGAGGTCCCGTGGCTTATGATCGCGAGATTAACTGTCTCGTTAAACTACAAGCTTCCTTTTTTCTTTTTGAAAACTAAGCTAAAACAAAGTAAAACAAAATGTTCCTGGCCTAAATTATAAACCTTGAATAATAATTCCAAATCTTTGCTGATAACTTCTCATTTTCCTTTTTCGAAACCCTTCCCAGTTTGATAGATGTTTGTCCTTCCACTGTTACTGACACTTATTTGGTTATTGGTAGCATAGTCTGTCCGGCTCCATGGCTAATTGGTTAGCGTGCTAGGCTTTGGCACAAAGGGTCGCGGGTTCAATTCTTGGCCGGGCTATTAGGGATTTTAATCTCCTGGGGTTAATTCCCGTGTCCCGGGGACTGGGTGTATGTGACCACTTCATCCTCATTACGATACGCAGGTCGCCCATGGACGTCAACTAGAAAGACCTGCACTTGGCCTCTCAGGAAGCCATACGAAAAAAAAAGGAACATAGTCTAAACAAGGAAGGGCACTTTGTATATTTTTTTCAAAAATAACTTTGATAGATTTCTATACATCATTCCCAAATTAAGCGATGACCTTTAATTTAAACTTATTTTATTATCTCGTGTCTCGTAGTCAATTAATAGATTCTTCGGTTAGTCGATTAATCGATTTAGCGGGCAGTCGATTAATTGATTAATCGTTTTCAATTAATTTAAAATTTTACGATTTATCGATTATTAACTGAACATTGCTTATTGCCAGCTCTGGTTCGAAGTACTTTATAATTCATTCGGGAAACGGATAATTGTGTTTCAGCTAGGTTTATTCCATCTATATATATAAAACTCAATGTTGGTTTGTCTGTTTGTCTGTTATTTATACAAATGTACACCGTTTCACCGATCTGAACCAAAAATTGTACACTTACCCTTTGGAACCCAGAGGGTAACACTGTCCACTTTAAATTTCGGACAGACCACTCCATTCCCTGCATGTTGGCCCTTTGCACAAATGTACACCGTTCCACCGATCTAATAACTTGACGGACATATTGTCGCTAGGCGACAACGACTAACACTGTATCATGACAGTCAACGCCGCACCATCGATGGACAGGTTGTCACTAGGCAACAACGACTAACACTATATCATGACAGTCAACGCCGCACCATCGATGGACAGGTTGTCACTAGGCAACAACGACTAACACTATATCATGACAGTCAACGCCGCACCATCGATGGACAGGTTGTCACTAGGCAACAACGATTTCCTCTGTATCATGATAGTCTGGTGAAATGTGCTCAAGGACACGGGAAAACTAACCGATGTAATGTTATCCTGTCAGAGAAACAGTGGCAAACATTCCTACATTAACCTATCACCATTTTGCAGTTTTCATGTGTAGACAGTTGTTATTTTTATTTGCGGGGCTTAGACATCGTTGTCATGATGCCCCTTGTACATGGGTGTGTGTGTAGAATGTTTGTGATAACCTGCGTTATTATGATTGTTGCACTAGCATGTGTAAATTGGAGATAGGATATGGTATTTGAAGCCATTTCTCAGTGTTGCTCAAGGATTCATTGAACTGTAGTATTCTATATGCATTCGTATACCCTGCGGGTAACACTGTCTACTTTAAATTTCGGACAGACCACTCCATTCCCTACATTTAGGCCCTTTGTCTCAAATCTACACCGTTTCACCTATATCAATCAAAATTTGTATACCTACCCTTTGGGACCCTGAGAGTAACACTGCATACATGAAATTTCGGACTGATCACTCCATTCTCTGCATTTAGGCTCTTTGCCACAAATCTACACCGTTTCACCTATCTGAACCAAAATTTGTATAATTACCCTTTGGAACCATGCGAGTAACACTGTCTACATGGAATTTAGGACGAACCCCTCCATTCCATGCAGTTAGGTCCTTTGGCACAAATCTACACCGTTTTACCGATCTGAACCAAATTTTACATTCTTACACTTTGGAACCCTACGAGTAACACTGTCTACATGAAATTTCGGACAGACCACTCCATTCCCTGCATTTAGGCCCTTTGGCACAAATATACACCGTTTCACCGCTCTGAACCAAAATTTGTATACTTACCCTTTGGAACCCTGCGGGTAACACTGTCTACATGAAATTTCGGACAGATCACTCCATTCCCTGCATTTAAGTCCTTTGGCACAAATATACACCGTTTTACCGATCTGAACCAAAATTTAAATACTTCCCCCAATTGCAACCAGACGAGTAACACTGTATGCATGGATTTTCGGACAGACCACTCCATTCCCAGCATTTAGGCGATTTAGCACAAATCTAGACCGTTTTACCTAATTGCCCAAATCCTGCTGGTACCACTGTCCACTTTATAGTTTGGAAAACCCTCTTCATTCCCTGCATTTAGAAAACAGACAAAATGAACTTGAAAACCACGTTTTAGGCCCTAGAACATGTCCGTATTAGTGTACCTCTAAGAATATTTTAATAAGTCTATTGTTGGCTGGTAATTCAGGCTGCATCACGTCGCCACTACCAGTGTTCTGGTGCAGAATTTCGAAAATAGTTACACCTTGTGCTGCTTATGAATTGCAGTCACGAGGAATAATTAATGCAAAATGATTTCTTAGGACCCTTCAAACAGTTGTCATTATGAATATTATGCCTCTATATAAGTGCGATGGTATTTGTGCAGTACAATGAAGTTATCAGCTGCAATAAGCGATGGTGCTTTCAAATTTACTTTCATTTGTTCCGATCCTTATCCTTGAGCGCTATGTGGCGATAAATGACACTATTGCTGGCTGAGGAGCTTGGGACAGCCGAAGTCTTCCAAGT
This sequence comes from Meconema thalassinum, assembly GCA_946902985.2. Taxonomy (NCBI): domain Eukaryota; kingdom Metazoa; phylum Arthropoda; class Insecta; order Orthoptera; family Tettigoniidae; genus Meconema; species Meconema thalassinum. The sequence goes on from OX336388.2 coordinate 1,763,832,524, forward strand.
GCTCTGATTATTTTCCTACGGCGCTCTGCAACAAAAGGCGACACAATTGATCTCTACTTTTCTAACAGCCAATGAGATATAGGCCCTAGGCAGTGTCTCTTATTTCACTTACTCCTCTTTCTTATCATATTTTTCAATTCGTTTGTAAATTACATGTGTCAGTACTGTAGTTAGTTAATAGCCGTTTCCCTATTCATAATTATCATTATCATTACGGAAAGATGTCCTGAATGTTACGTCCTTTATACTGTACTACTTATCACCCTCACTACCACGACCGCCACAAAAAGTTATATTTTTTCTTTCTGTTAGTTTAAATATCATTTGCCAGTTCTGTAGTAGTATTGATTATCATCCATAAAACAAATGAATCCACCGGGCGAAGCCGGGCACTACTGCTAGTTTCAAATAATGTAAAATAAAGGTGTATGGGAGTATTTACTTCCCCTTCCTCCACGCTACCCGCGAGACGTGATGCAACACGCTGTTGCTAGGCTTAACGAGATAGCAGCAATGCTATCAATTATATCCATTCCCTCTTCTACACTGTGTGCTCCGGAGCTAGAGGCGTTACGCTGATTTATTAGAGAGCTCTTGTGATTTCCTTTGGCGGTGACATAAGTTGGTTCTACCAGTAGCACGCCGTCAATTAGCTTGACGGCTGCTTTGATCTACGAACACGTAATGCGAGACCTTGTACGGCGGTATTGTATAGTAAAACGACACACAGCCAATTATTTCAGGGAAATAAAACTTTATGGAAGAAATTCTGACACTTCAGATCTTATAGCAAGTATTTCTTTCTCTAGCTTGGTGAACGCCGCTTGAAGGTGATGGTTATACTAGGCATGGGCCCGAGATACCACCCAACATCGTACTTCCAAGCAGAGATAGAACACCGTAGCAAATATGGAATTCCAGAAACAGACATTCAATTCCGAATACCACTCAAATATACAGTTAACTTAAACAGGCTTAAACAGGTTCATCTAGAAGCACAAATTGCTCCACCCTACTGCTGCTCTTCAAAAGAAAAAAAAAGTACCACCACATAATGTAGGACTATGAGTGGTGGACCTCAGTCAGACATTAGTGCCCAAATGAGATCAAAACTCTGAGTGCATACGTATTTCCAAAAGAAAGGAGAATTGAATGCTTTTTATGACACCGTAGACTCTTTCACGCTCTTTCACCTCTGCGATGATGCAAAATGCCATGCAAAAGAGACAAGAGTTGAGGAGAAGATTGAAGAATAAACAAGATGTTCAGTAAATAACATATAGCCTACTTTCTCCTAATGGATGGGTATAATTGAATGTTGGTTGTAGGAGCTAGTTGAAATACAACGTGCTATACGGATATTATACGTTGATTGATTGAATCCTTACCTGTATTATATATACACACACTAATATAGCCATCACATTAACACAGGTTATCAGACAAAATTCAACACTCACCCAAGTACACGGGCCTAATGATCATGATGTCCATGCATCACAAATGAAACAACAACAGCTTCCTACTCAAATCCTTCCTCGTATAAAAGTACACACACTAGTAAGCCCACAGTGACACAAGTTATCAGAACCTTTCTAAACACACCCAAGTAAACGGGGCTACAAGACCATGATGCCGCAAAAACCCTATAGAATCAACAACAATAGACACTACCGCGGATCAAAGACGACGAATTTTAATCGCTGTAGTCGAGTGTTGAAATATGTGGTGTTATAAGTATATCTATATCTATACTAATATAATAAAGCTGAAGAGTTTGTGTGTTTGTGTGTTTAAACGCGCTAATCTCTGGAACTACCAGTCCGATTCGAAATATTCTTTTTTTATACGATAGCCTGATTCAAGAGGAATAGTTTAGGCTATGTAGCATTAGGCTACACCTCTCAGGTAACCTTCAAGATTGATTTTTGTTCAGTAAGTCGGTAGAACAAGTGCTCCCGAACAGCTCTATCCGCATGCGCTGGCGTTATGGTTAGTGATACGTACACCGTTTCACCTATCTGAACCAAAATGTGTATACTTACCCTTTGGAACACTGTCTACGTGAAATTTATGACAGATCAGCCCATTCCCTGCATTTAGGCCCTTTGGTTCAAATCTACACCTTTTCCCCGATCTGAAACAAAATTTGTATACTTACCCTTTGGAACCCTGCGAATAACTCTATTTACATGACATTTTGGACAGACCACTCCATTCCTTGCATTTAGGCCCTTTGGCACAAATCTACACCGTTTCACCGATCAGAATCAAAATTTGTATACTTACCCTTTGGAACCCTGCGAGTAACACAGTTTGCATGAAATTTCGGACAGACCACTCCATTCCCTGCATTTAGGCCCTTTGGCACAAATCTACACCGTTTCACCGATCTGAACCAAAATTTGTATACTTACCCTTTGGAAACCTGCGAGTAACACTGCCTACATGAAATTTATGACAGACCAGTCTATTCCCTGCTTTTAGGCCCTTTGGCACAAATCTACCCCCTTTCACCAATCTGAACCAAAAGTTGTATACTTACCCTTTGGAACCCTGCGAGTAACACTGTTCACATGAAATTTCGGACAGACCACTCCATTCCTTGTATTTAGGCCCTTTGTCACACATCTACACCGTTTCACCGATCTGAACGGCAATTTGTATACTTACCCTTTGGAACCCTGGGAGTAACACTGTCTGCATGAAATTTTGGACAGACCCGTCCATTCCCTGCATTTAGGCTCTTCATCACAAATCCACACCGTTTCTCTTAATTGCATAAAATTTTACATACACTTTGAAACCCTGTGAATAACACTGTTCACTTGATATTTTGGACAAAGCTCCCCATTCCCTACATTTAGAATAACAGACAAAATGAACATGAAAAAACCACGTATTAACGCCCTAGAACCATTCATGTCCGTAGTAGTGTAACTGTGAGAGTATTTGAATAAGTCTGTTGTTGGCGGGCAGTTCGGGCTGCATCTCGTCACCCCTACCTGTGTTCTGGTGCAGAATTGCGAAAATAGTTAAATCTTGCGCAGCTTATAAATTGCAGTCACGGGGAGTAATTAGTGCAAAAAGATTTCTTAGGCCCCTTAAAACAGTTATCATCATGAACATATTATGCCACTGTATAAGTGCGACGGTGTTGGTGCAGTACATCAGCTGCAATAAGCGTTGGTGCTTTCAAATTTACCTTCATTTATTCCGAAACTTATTGTTAAGCGCTTTGTGGCGATAAATGATACTATTGCTTCCTCAGTAGCTCGGGACAGCCGAAGTTTTCCAAAGTGTCTGATTATTTTCCTACGGCGCTATGCGACAAAAGACGATTCTATTGGTCTCTACATTTTTAACAGCCAATGGGATATAGGCCCTAGGCAGTGTCTTTTGTTTCACTTACTGCTCTTTCTATTTTTTTTGTAAATGTGTTTGTAAATTACATGTGTCAGTGCTGTAGTTAGTAAATAGCTGTTTCCCTATTCATAATTATCATTACGGGATATTGACCTGAATGATACGTCCATTATACTGTACTACTTATCACCACCACCACCACCACCACCACCACCACCACAAAAAGATATACTTTTAAAATATTGGTTTCTGTTAGTTTAAGTATCATGTGCCAGTTCTGTAGTAGTATTCATTATCATCCATAAAACAAATAAATCCACCGGGCGAAGCCGGGCACTACTGCTAGTTATATAATATTTTCGATTGCAAATACACACTATATCTGCTTAACATTATAATGTGTGAGTAGCTATAAATCAATAAATACCTAAAAAACGAAGTTAAAATATTTGTACCTGCTGGGATTTGATCCAAGAACCTCCAGACAATGAGTCCTGGTCGTTACCACTACGACACATATGCCGTATACTATTTCTTGGTTAACAACTGGTTTAGTACAACTCCATGATGATATGCCTTGCTATCAACGATTTCATTAGCGTTTTCTGCCGTTTCTATAAACCATTTGATACTAAATGTGTATTGTTTTCTTCAGTACATTCCTAAAAGGATATACACTTACGAAGTTACGGAAATATATGGATTTACGAGCAAATAGCGGCCAATTTGACCCAACGGGACGGTACGGACAAGCACGATACGGTATGGTCGGCCTGAAGCGTTAGTCACTACTGCGGTTACATATTCTATTTTAAAATGCTAATATCCTACCGGTAACCTCCTTAAGGATAGTTTAAACCTCCCTATGAACGATGAGCGTATTTGGTATGGCCAGGCCTTGTTGAATCGTAAGTCACGGTTAGGCTGTAATATTTGCATGATTCTTACATCCGCCATCCTGAAACTATTTGGCTAATGGCCTTGTAGTTGGGGCAAAAGACGCTTCCTACATTATGGTATATTATTGTAAAATTTGATAGAGATTGGATTATTAGGTTAGTCGTAATTTGATTTAAGCTCAGAACATTTAGTTGGGCGCCATTTCTTTTTTATTATGATGGTGGCAATATACAACATGACACTGAGTTTTCCCTTGCTCGTTCTACCTCGGAAGCAAAGGTGGTTCGCATTTGTTTCGTTGTGTTTGAATTGATAGGGTGGACTGATTTGCACACATACGCCACCGCCATTTTCAAATTATTGCGCTAATGACCTTGTAGATTGGTCAAATGACGCTTCCCCCATGAAGGTATGTTGTTACAAAATTGTTTAGAGATCATATGATTAAGCTCGTCGTAATTTGATTTAAGGTTTGAACATTTGGGTGGCCGCCATTACGTTTCCGTCAAGATGGCGGCGATATAAAACATGACACGGAGGTCCCTTTGATAGTGCTACCTCTGTACCAAATTTCGTTCAATTCGGTTTCACCGTGTTTAATTGAGTGGGGGGAGGGGGGGGGGCAGGCATACCAAAGCACACACACACACACTCACACACAGACAGACACACACATTTTTTGGCCCTGTGTAGTTCTCATAAGTCTACTTTCATTTTTTGCAAAAATCGAAAGTAGGCTAAAAATAGAACTCATACATGGTGCCCAAAACTAATACATGGTGTCCATGATTACCATATGACTCGTGAATGCACTGATCAGGAACTTAGAATTATGCAGCTGAGAAATAGGGACTTCACTTGCAAATACGACGTCCCCTATGGTAGCATGCGTATTTTGGATATACAAAATTTAACTATTACTTGTGTTCTATTGTTGATGATGTACTTTATGCCATAATTAATATTGAATGCTTATCAAAACTTTGCTTTAGCATATTTTAGCATATTTTTTTATTTAAAATAAATTATACATTTTCGCTTTCCAGGTATTTCAGTACCTGTAGGCCTACTGCGAAATTGATATACCCTGTGAAATTTTGAATAGTTCATCAACATTTTCATCTCAAAACCATCATGTAGGGTAAATAATAATAAATATAATATAAAACCGTAAGGTGTATGTTTCACAAAACCAGAGGGAGTTAGAAGGTGCACCGTGGGTTCAAATCTTCCAAGTCATCTCAATAGTACAGGAAAATCTGGCAATTCTTGAAATGAAAACCGAAACATATTTATTTGTTCATTAAGTGCGTTTAAACAGATGAGCAAGACGATAGCCTCTGCGGGAACTGACGAGGCTGCATAACAGTAAGGCCGGGCGGGTCGTTTAACATAGGCCTGTGCGAGATTTTTCGCACAGGCGAAGGGAAAAACATTACTTATAAATAAGACTTTGTTGTCTAACCACTAGCAGATACCAACAGGGAACGGTGGTTAAAATTCCCTTTCACACTGTTATAGTGTTCGAATGATGCACTTTGAATGGATTTTGATTCAGGCCTATATAATTTCTTCGGGCTATAGAACTGTGATAGTTTTCCCGTTGCATACCTGACCCCTGACGTACTAGTGATTACTGAAGTTTTCACATAATAATAACCCCTGGCACTACATCCCATGAATGGCCTAGGCCTACCAAGCGACCGCAACACAGCTGGGAAATTTTCACATTCACTAGCCTAAATTCAGCTGAGTATTCCTAACTGATCAAAGAAGAGTTAATATTTAAACTGTTTTTCCAGTTTTAGTTCCTTCACACTGTTAGTAAGTTCTGCAACTATTTCTATCTTCCACCTTATTCTTCCATCACCAGAATAATTTTATTCAAAACTGAATATCACACTTGATAGAACTAATTTTGTGATTAATGCCATCACATCGTAATCAATAGGAACTGGGATAATGGGCATGTTGTGCAATTTATCTTTCTACTGGAAGCATATTATTATGGCAAATCCTTGAGATGAATTTTAGGGTGTCCCAAAAGATGTTTTAATACTTTGGTGATGACGATAACGAGACTTACTTTCAGTAAGATGGGAGCTCCTCCCCACTACCATCATGATGTAAAGCTCACTTCGATGCAGCTTATTTAAACACATGGATTGGATGTAGAGGTCCCATTGCATACCCAGCGCATTCTCCAGTCTACATGCCGATGGCTTCCTTTTATGGGGATACCTCAAGACAGAGTTAATGGCACAAAACCAAGAACAATTCATGCAATGAAATCGGAAATTTAAAGGCTATGTCGGGAAATTCCAAATGAACTGTGTCGTGACGTTTGCAAATCCATTGATTCGCGTGATCAGCTTTGTGTGGACATAGACGGTCATCAGTATGAACATTTGCGAACGTGATTATTTAATTACGTTTCTATTCGGTAATTCACGCCCTTAAATTTGTCTCTTATGTTCATAAATAATGTTTATGTTCGACGATGTCGGAATGTAAGTATTATATGTCAGAAAACTGTATCATAATGAGGGTCATTATAGTACTATTCTTCATTATGAAACAGAGCTCATTCATTGACCAATTAGGTAAGGATAGCTTCGCGCATGCGCTCAAAATCCAACATGTCGGACATGAATTACATGATTTGAAAGTTCAAATTGGATATCGGATCAACCATTGTAGTTTCAATCCCAAACACAAAGACAAAATCAGCACGAACCTTTACGGTAACAAGAAAATACTATGACATATGAAAGAAATTTATGAATCTACGTCTAGAAGCTTGCAACACAGCATCCTTCTACATAAATTACCGACATAGAAAGTGCACCGTCCCATATGTTCGCGTAAATAAACTGGCGAATATGAGACAAGAAATAGCACTGTACCAACTCCAATTTCTACACAGCGCATTGCTTTCAAACGCCTTCGGTGACAATATTAGTGAATGCTAGTTCTGCACTAGACATCATGCGGGCTGTAACCAATAGCATTGCCAAGCAAAGTAAATGGTCTCTGCTTTCGGAATTCTTTGACCCACGCATGCGCTCTCTTCAGTCAGCAAACCACCCAGCGCGCTCTGTTCACTAACTGAAGTTACTGAATCCTACAGATATTTATGTTAAAACATATAATAAATTTATAATTATCTTCGAACATAAACAGTCGTATGCAACTCGCCTATAATGGTATTTAAGACACTCGTATGGAAATTATAAAACGAGCTATGCTCGTTTTATAAACTTACTCGTGTCATAATTATTTCCTTTATAGGCTCGTTGCATAATGTACTATTTTATAGTCATTCAAAGTGTTAGTATATTTTTGAGACATCCTGTATGTTAAGAGCTTGGGACGTAAACGTATAGGACAAACAAACACTCAGGGACTAGCTCACCTACTGAGTTCACTTGAGCTACCCCTACCGGATAAAAGGAGGCCCTTGACCTATATGAATGTGATGGCCTTTTGTAATTTGTGATTTGTAATATGTATGAAAAAGAATCAGTTCTCGTCTTCTAACTTAGAAGATACTTCAATTTAAGTTTCGAATCCAGGCTCAGTCACTTGACATTCAAGGTTGCGCAAATGTGAGGGCAGTAGATTTACTGGCACGTTAAAGATCACCTTCGGGGTAAAATTATGGCACAGTAGTTAAAAGGGACGTAAAACAAATAACATTATTATCCTTAAATTTAAATTAGAAGCTTATACATTTTAAATCCATTTATCACGCATACTGTACTTGAATTTCTTATCATTGAAAACTAAAAGCGAAATGAAAATAAAACAAAATCAGGAGTTTAATGGCAAGCAACAAAAATACAATTTACCATAATACTTCAGATCTAATTTATTTTCTCAATTCTAGGTTGTAAATCTGACGCTCATTTTTCTAGACGATAAAAATGACTTAAAACACCATGAAACAACATCTATTAGCTACAGATGAATACAGCACAAAAATGCTATAACCTCAATACCCGACAACTGAGCACTTCTTAATACACTAACAACCGACAACGGCGGCTATGCTTGCTAAAGCGCAGCGTTAGGTCATTCTTGGGCCAAGCTCTCTGCTGACTCGGTAGACGCGTGGGTTCAAGCCCCACCGTCGGTCTACATTGAAATGGTTTTCGTGGTTTACCCCATTTTCAACACCAGGCAAATGCTGAGACGGTACCATCTGACAGGCCACGGCCGCTTCCTTCCACATTCTTGCCGAGCTTCATTCATCTTCATCCTTTCCATCTCTAATCCCGGCGGGTGTCGACTAGAATGGCCTGCATTATGCCTCTCAGGAGGCCACACGACAAAAAAGAAAAAAAATACTCACAAAATATTAACGTAAGTTTTTATGTTCTAGGTACAACATGGACCCAAGAAATGGTATGGCTGATTGGAAACAACTGCAACTACGAAGAGGCAAAAGCTAAAACACTAAACGAGAGGGTCCCATTCCTTGAGTGAGTATTGAACCTTGCTGAAACAGACTCAAGAATTCATCTTGAGACGCCTGTTATTTTGAGAAGTACTGGAAATTCTTAGGCAATTATATTCCAAACTATCCGAAGGTCTAATTATTATCTTCCAGGAATTTTAAAAGTATTGTTCATTCTCCTTGCTTATGAGCAATGTATCCTGCAGTATCATTGAAAAACCCTATTTTAACATGAGTATCAAAGATTGCTTTTAGTCACACACACTTGTAGATCTATGTTTATTTAGAAAAAGCAAGGAGTTTCGTGAAGAACTGAACAGCCTATTTTCATATATTCTACTGGTTTGCCCATTCAAAACCATTCCTGCCTATTAAACAGGGTGGCGTAGTTGGCAGCATGTTGAACTTCTATGCCCAAGATCGCGGGATTTTCAAAGAGTAATAACAATCTTTCAGTATGCCTTCCTTCGATGGTGACGTAAAGCCATCAGGTCCATGTCATAGATTTATAGCATGTAAAAGTAAATTCCACTAACTACAATTGTGTGAAGCTAAATTTGTAGGTTTGATTTCACTAACGCTCTATTTAGTTCCAACGTTCTCCGCAGATGCCAGTTTCAGTGGTATCTAGTAGCCAAGTTTGCAGCTAGGTGTCGTTGACGATAACATTTGGTAGCAAAAGTAGGATCTACTTGAAATTGATCGTCTGAAATCCTTACATGAATTACACACTAATACAGCCATCACAATTAACACCGGTTTTCAGACAGATTCTGCACACACCCAAAGTACATGGGGCTATATGGCCGCGTTGTTGCAGCGTCTAAACCGAGGAACCAACCAATCTATTAAAAGGATTTCCCATGTTATGTGCTAAATTGCATTTGGTACACGACCTACAGTGCATTGTGATAATGTATAGAGCAACCACTTAAAACTACAAACTCAATATTGAAGCGTCGTAGTCATTTCAGACAACAAGCATCAAATATAATACTTTAAGAAACCAAAATGGATTTATATTGGTACTAGATCCTCCCTGTCTAAAATCAAATCCTTCATCATTACTCAAAAAATAATATGAGCACTTCCCATGTCATAGATTGATGGCATGTAAAAGATCCTTCCACAGACTAAACAAGTGTGAAGCTAAATTTCTAGGTTAGATTTCGTTGGAACGCTCTATCAAAGTTCCAACGTTCACCACTAGGTATCAGTGACATTTAGTAGCAAAAGTTAGAACTACTTGAAATTGAATGGACCTTGTAGCTCACGCTATGGGTGTCCGCTTGAAGCAGCCTCTTGTGAGCCGACACTCCCGGCACTAAAAGCCACACGATAAATACATAAACGTTGTTATCACAAAGGTCGATATTTCTCTACTTGCATCCCGTGTGGTACTAATGCACTGCAAGCATATCCTGTAAACGATTCTGAACACTATTATTTTCCCCTCGATGTGACTACAGACTAATACGAGGGAAGATTAATAGTGGTCAGTATCGTTTGAGGGATATTCTTACAGTGCAGCGGTACCATATGGATGCAAGTAGAGAAATATCAAACTTCTGACAACACGGGTTAATAATAATGTTATTGGTTTTACGTCCCTTTTAACTACACTGGCTTTTAGAGACGCCGGGGTGCCGGAATTTTGCCCCGAAGGGGATCTTTAACGTGCCAGTAAATCTACTGACACGGCTCCCTCGCATTTGCGCACCCTCAAATGCCAGCTGACTGCGCCAGGTTTCGAACCTGCAACCTTGGGCTCAGCAAGCGAGAACGTTACCCCTGAGCCACGCAGCCAGACCAACACACGGGTTAAAACTCAGAATTTCTTCTAGGTTTGTGTTGTGTCCTGTGCGGGGTTTCGCCTAGGATATTAAGCTGGCTCATCAGCGGGCTCTTGGTGTCCCAGTCCGGACCCCCACAGGAGTAACGAACTGCGCACTACCTCCCTTTTTATGAGCGCACATGCGCCTCTTTACTGCGAGAACTAAAAGCTCAAGCAGTCATAACCTCCCTATGAAGGCTTCCAAAGAGATGTATATTGGCTCTCACGACCAGTGAATTAATACTCAGCAATTCTTCTAGGTTTGTGCCATGTCTTGGGTGGGGTTAGTTGGGCTGCATAAAACAGTATTAGTAGTGGCAGATAATTCACCTGGTATATAACTTCAGAAGAAGTTCAATGGTAGGGGGTAATCAATACATTATTTGTAAACATTTTTTGAGTTAATGGACATATTTTATTAAGATATTATCTTACTAATATCGTCTGGTCTGTGATGGTTGATGCCCTGTGAGTGGATTGGCATAATTAGTATACGAGTTCGAAAATAATCCACTGAAATAAAATGCCAGGGAAATCTCTCTATATATATATATAAATGAAAGTTTGTCTGTTTTTTTTCTGAATTTCTACGGAAATTTGCGTTAATTACGCGTTTCAGACTGTTTTACGATGGATGCGCGCGAAAATAATTTTTTGTCTGTCTGTCTGTCTGTCTGTATGTATGTCTGTCTGTTTGTCTGTCTGTGGACAAGTATGTTCCCTTATAACTCGAGCACGGCTGGGTGGATCAACGTAAAATTTGGTACAGATATCCTTCAGAGTCACGACACAAATCATTGATGTAACTCTTCTCTGTACCTCTCATAAAAGGGGGCCTGCCCCCTTAAAATACTTGCTGAAATAGGCGTAGACGGGCGAGACAAAGCTCATTTTCAGCCCCTCAATGTGAGAAACGAAACTCGGAAACCACATTTTAAGGTCCTAAAACCTACAGTTTTCGAGATATTTCCAGAAAACTAATTTCATTTAATACAATAACGAAAGAATGCAAGCCGGTTACCATGACAACGGAATCTCACAGGTCCATCTATTGCTGTAAGACGCAATACCATTCCATTTATTACATTACTGAGATAGTTTGCAAAAGGCTATAAGGTTATAACGGAACCAAATTAAGCTGTAAAATTCATCAATGTCATATAATGCGCTTAAGGGGGTCAAGAGATACTCTAGATTTTTTTCACGCGATTTACACGTGCGGGTGTGGTGCGAAAGGTCTATTATATCCCTATCCCTATATTGTTTTATTATTATTATTATTATTATTATTATTATTATTATTATACTACGGCCTACAACGAGGTGACAAAGTTTAATTTCAGCCCCTTGGTGTCAGAAACAAAACTCGGTGCCCCTAAAGAGCAGTAAAGGGTCCACGAAAAGTACATTTTAAGGCTCTAAAACCAACAGTTTCTGAGATATTCCCAGAAGACTAATTTCATTTAATAAACTAATGAAGGATTGCAAGCCAGTAACCATGACAACAATATCTGAAAAGGTGACATCCAACTTTCCATCTATTTCTGCAAGAAGTAAACGCACACCATTTATTAAATTTCTGTGAATGATTACAAATGGCTATAAGGTTATTACGGAATCAACTAAAACTGTAAAATTCATCAATGCGCTTAAGGGGGTCAAGGGGTACCCTAGATTTTTGCACACGACTTAAATGTGCGTTATGTCATACAGAAGGTCTATTATATCTCCAAACAAAAAACATTATTTTCAAAAGTTCCTGAATTGAAATACGGTAGTATTTTAATTTATTTTGCTTTTAGGAATTTGGGCCATTGGAGTCTAAACAAGATGTTCAGTAAAGAACATATAGCCTACTTTCTCCTAAATGCATGGGTATTGTTATAACTCTTTGTCCTTTTCAAGGAGTATGATTGAATGTTGGTTGTAGTAGCTTGTTGAAATACAACGTGCTATAGGGATATTAAACATGAATATGAGGTGCCCTTTGCTAGTGCTACCTCTGTACCAAATTTCGCTCAATTCGGTTTCACCGTGTTTGAATTGATAGGGGGAATCGATTTGCACACATACTTGGCCACCATCTGCAAACTATTGGGCTGATGTTCTTGCAGTTTGGTCTGAATATGTTTCCCACATGAAGATATGGTGTTGCAAAATTTGGTAGAGACTAGATTATTAGGTTGGTCGTAATTACATTTTAGCTTTTAACATTTGGGTGGCCGCGATTACGTTTCCGTCAAGATAGCGGTGATATAAAACATGACACTGAGGTGCCCTTTGCTAGTGCTACCTCTGTACCAAATTTCGTTCCATTCGGTTTCACCGTGTTCGAATTGATAAGGGGAATCGATTTTCACACAAAGATGGCCGCCATCCTCAAAATATTAGGCTGATAACCTATTAGTTTGGTCGAAGGATGCTCCCTCCATAAAGGTATGTTGTTGCTAAATTTGCTAGAGATCGGATGATTAGGTTAATCGTAATTTGATTTAAGCTTTGAACATCTGTGTGGCCGCCATTACGTTTCCGTCAAGATGGCGGCGATATAAAACATGACACTGAGGTGCCCTTTGCTAGTGCTACCTCTGTACCAAATTTCGTTCATTCGGTTCCACCGTGTTCGAATTAATAGGGGGAATCAATTTTGACATAAAGATGGCCGCCATCCGCAAACTATTAGGCTAATGGCCTATTAGATTGGTCAAAGGATGCTCCCTCCATAAAGGTATGTTGTTGCAAAGTTTGGTAGAGATCGGATGGTTATGTTAGTCGTAATTTGATTTAAGCTTTAAACATTTGTGTGGCCGCCATTACGTTTCTGTCAATATGGCTGCGATATAAATCATGACACTGAGATGCCCTTTGCTAGTGCTATATCTGTACCAAATTTCGTTCCATTGGGTTTCACCGTGTTTGAATTAATAGGGGGAATCGATTTTGACACAAAGATGGCTGCCATCCGCAAACTATTAGGCGAATGACCTATTAGATTGGTCAAAGGATGCTCCCTCCATAAAGGTATCCAGTTGCAAAATTTGGTAGAGATCGGATGATTAGGTTAGTCGTAATTTGATTTAAGCTTTGAACATTCGTGTGGCCGCCATTACGTTTCAGTCAATATGGCGGCGATATAAAACATGACACTGAGGTGCCCTTTGCTAGTGCTACCTCTGTACCAAATTTCGTTCCATTCGGTTCCACCGTGTTCGAATTAATAGGGGGAATCAATTTTGACATAAAGATGGCCGTCATCCGCAAACTATTAGGCTAATAACCTATTAGATTGGTCAAAGGATGCTCCCTCCATAAAGGAATGTTGTTGCAAAGTTTGGTAGAGATCGGATGGTTATGTTAGTCGTAATTTAACTTAAGCTTTGAATATTTGTGTGGCCGCCATTTACGTTTCTGTCAATATGGCGGCGCTATAAAACATGACACTGAGATGCCCTTTGCTACTGCTACCTCTGTACCAAATTTCGTTCCATTCGGTTTCACCGTGTTTGAATTAATAGGGGGAATTGATTTTCACACAAAGATGGCCGCCGACCGCAAACTATTAGGCTTATGACCTAGTCATTTGGTCAAAGGATGCTTCCTCTATAAAGGTATGTTGTTGCAAAATTTGGTTGAGATCGGATGATTAGGTTAATCGTAATTTGATTTAAGCTTTCAAAATTTGTGTGGCCGCCATTACGTTTCCGTCAAGATGGTGGCGATATAAAACATGACACCGAGGTGCCTTTTGTTAGTACTACCTCTGTACCAAATTTCGTTCCATTCGGTTGCACCGTGTTCGAATTAATTGGGGGAATCGATTTTCACACAAAGATGGCCGCCATCCGCAAACTATTACGCTGATGGCCTATTGGTTTGGTCAAAGGATGCTCCCACCATAAAGGTATGTTGTTGCAAAATTTGGTAGAGATCGGATGATTAGGTTAGTCGTAATTTGATTTAAGCTTTGAACATTTGTGTGGCCGCCATTACGTTTCCGTCAAGATGGCGGCGATATAAAACATGACACTGAGGTGTCCTTTGCTAGTGCTACCTTTGTACCAAATTTCGTTCAATTCGCATTCACCGTGTTCGAATTGATAGGGGGGGACAGACATTCAGAGTCCACACACACACAGACACACACACACACACACACACATACACACACACACACATACACACACACACACATACACACACACACACAGACTCACACACACACATACACACACACAGACAGACACACTTTTTTCGCCCTGTGTTGATCTCATAAGTCTACTTTCATTTTTTGCAAAAATCGAAAGTAGGCTAAAAACCTGAATTTTCATGCACCAGAAGCCTTTATAATTTATTAAAGGGGTCTTCCTCTGGATGGGTACTTGACACAATAGTGAAGGTCAGTTTTATTTGACGTGTATTGCGTTTCGTCTACGAGGTTTTCAATTTCTTTTTCACGTCAGGAAGTACACGTTAGGTCAGGGTGGTCCAACCTTTAGTTACCCGAGGGCCAATCAAACTTAAGCATAGGAATGTGAGGGCCAGAGACATTCCAGAAAGAAAAGATATTTTACTAAAACATTTATTAAAATTTATTTTAAAAGAATTTTAGTATTACTAGTTTAATATACCACTTCATTTTATAGTCGAGAAATCAATATGATTGGCACTGCTTTTCTGATAAAAGTGTATCAATGTCCACCGTATGTTCAGTAAGGCATAAAACTCTGGCTCGATTCCAGTGAAGCACTTTCAATTCCATTTCTCGTTTTTGATTAAATTTGTTTGAGAGCAGAAAATGCACTTTCGCAACTATACGTACTGCCAAACAGCGATAACACTTGCGGAGAGAATTTAAGCGGTTTAGGAAAACGTTCTTTAGAAATCAGTTTCCAGAAATTTTCAGGGACATCACACTTTTTAGTCTGGTAGAATGGGTCTGCCTGAAGATCACAAATTTCCAATCGAAGGTCGCAGGGCACCTCACTCACTTTTTCGTTTTAGGGATTCAAAATCCTGGAATCGGTTCTGGAACTCTTTCTTGACATCTATTATTATTTCATGAAATACACTAAATTTATGTCATTTTTTCTTCTTTCAACTGCTGACAAGATGTGTAGTGTGCCATATTATTTGCCTTCAATGCAATTTGCATTACATCAAGTTTTTTGCGGAAGAGTAAACATAAGTCCATAAAGCTGGGAGATATTTTGTTTCCTGCCTTGTATTTTCAGGTTTAATGCATTTAGATTGGATGTTAAATCTGTCAGAAAAGCATAATTATTTAAAAACTGGATTTCTTCCAGTCTTTCTTGATACTCGTGCCCAATGGTTTCATTTTTGAGGAAAGCAAGAATTTCATTCCTCAACCCAAAAAACTGTTGCAAGCAATTTCCAGCACTTAGCCAACGCACTTCACAGTAAAATGAAATGTCACAATACTCAGCTTCCAAATCGTCCAGGAATGCAATAAATGCTGTGTCTACAGGCTTTATTGCCTCCCCGTATTAAGTTTACATTATTTACAACAGTTTTTATTGCCTCACTGAGCCTTATAATTATTCCACATATAGCCTCCTGGTGAATAATGCAGTGGAAAAACAAAAAATTCAAACCTTTTTTTTTCACAGTCCTACTAAACCAATATTAGGACCAACCATTGCTTTAGCTCCATCTGTTGCAATGCCAGAGCACTTCACAAAACCTCCATATTTAGAATCGACATCATCCAGTGCTTTGAATATGTCAATACCTTTTTTGCTGGTTTTAATGATCTTAATTCCAACAGTTATTCTTGAATTTCAAATTCTTCGTTTATTGTTCTGACAAAGATAAGGAGCCGCCCGATATCAGCTATATCTGTGCTCTCATCTAGAGCTAGAGAGTAAAATTCACATTTTTCCAAAATGTTCTTGAGAGAACCTGAAACTTCACCAGCCATATCATTAATTCTTCTACTAACTATCTGATGAGAAGGGAAAACTGTTTGAAATTTTTAGCCATCCTATTATCTCCAAATGAAGATGCTATTTTACAGCACAATGCCTAAAAGCCTTTTTTTTAGCTAGCTCTAAACGTACCAAATTATATGCCTTTAAACAGGCAGTGTTTGAAGTTTGCTGAAATATATTCTTCTGTCTTGTTAGCCTATTTTCAATTTTGAAAAAATAGGCTTATCAGATCACCTTTTGTCCGTGTGTGTGTGTGCGTGTGTGTGTGTGTGTGTGTGTGATTCGTGTGTGTGTGTCCCCCTAATAAAATCTAAACGGCAGGAGCGATTTCAATGAAACTCGGAAAGTTCATAGCACTATTCCCGGCGACCTCGACCGTGCCCTTCAAATTTTGTTACGACTCACCAATCCAACATGGCGGCTGTGCGAAATATTTCACCAGCATTCAATATCTCCGAAACTATTACCGATATTGCCCTGACATTTTCTATAGTGATAGAGGGAACTACTATAAGTTCACTTATGTGACTTTTAAAAACCTGGTAGCTACAAAACCAACATGGCGGCCAAGCGTATTTGCGACTTTTAAATAGACGTTTCTCGCGATTTGACCAACCAAACGCAATGAAACTTGGTACAGTATATGTTTATATACATTGTAATGCACCGACATCTAACTTCGTTCAATTGTTTACATAATCACAAGATGGCGGATGTGCGAAATATTTCACCGGCATTCTATATCTCTGAAACTATTAGCGGTATCTCCCTAAAATTGTGTACAGAGATAAAGGGCAGTACTGGAAGTCCATCTATAAGATTTTCAAAAACCGGTTAACTACAAAACGAACATGGCGGCCAAGCGAATTTGAACATTTTAAATAGACCTTTCTCGCGATTTAATGTTCCAAGCGCACTGAAACCTGGTACAGGAAATATTTTTACACATTGTAATCCACTGGTATCTAATTTAGTTCAATTGTTTACATAACCTCAAGATGGCGGCAGTGCGAATTTTAAAATTAAGTTTTTATTTCTTGTGATGTAGTCATGCGATCGAAGTGAAAGTTTGAATAATGAACCTACGCAATAATTTTCCTATAATGGTACATGACTCTATGGCCTATACATTTAACAATCCAACATGGCGACCATCCGAAATATTTAGACGATACTGAATATCTAAGAATCTATTTTAGCAATCAAACTAAATTTCATAATGTTCATAGGGGCTATGAACTTAAGTTCACCTATAGGTCTTTAAATAACCTGGTGATCAAAAATCCAACATGGCGGTGACGCGAATTATAAATATTCACATGGACGTTTCTCGCAATTTTTTTTTCTTGTGTCCTAATTATGCGATTGAAGTTTGAATACTACACGTTCACAATAATCTGCATGTAACAGTACATAACTCTAGGACCTACATATATAAAATCCAACATGGCGACCATCCGAAATACTTAGTCGGTTCTCAATATCTACGAATCTATTACAGCAATCAAACTGAAATTGTGTATGTTGATAGTGGCAATTAACATAAGTAGGATATATTAAAATAGGCTGTATAGTTCTTCACGGAACTACTTGTTAGTTTCAGCTTCAAATCATTAAACACACAAATTCTGGCACGTTCCTGGTATTGATCGTAATTTGATATATGAAAGCTGGTATAGTGTCTATTCACGTTATACTCCTTCCAAACACCAAAGGCTTGAGAACAGAAAACACACTGTGGTTTTCAATTTTGTTCAACAAAAAAGTAACTTTCCTGCCAGTTTGACTGATATAGTCGTTTCTCATCTTCAACACGCCGTTTATTAAGTCCCGACATATTGGGTACCACTCTCGCAACAACGATGACAATAAACTCTCGTCGTACTATATCTCTCGAACAACCTCTCTCGTCAAAAACAACCTCTTCGAACAGCCCTGCGCTCCCTTTTATAGGGAAATCTGCCGCAGCACACGAACGATCGCGAACTTATCGGCAGCTAACCAGTTGTCGCCTGGAGGCGGGACCGCTTCTCGTGCCGTACGTATTCGTTGAAAGACAATTATGATTACTGGCGTATTTTTCGGGATCTTTCCTTTCCCACCTGGCTCCTTCGTAACATTATTGAATGAAAGTGAAAATTAAAGTAGGCATGCCACGGATTATAACTCTCGAAGAGTGAAGGGCAGTAAGAAGGGCAAGGGCCAACAAAAATGAATAGGCGGGCCGCATGCGGCCCTCGGGCCGCGGGTTGGACCACACTGCGTTAGGTAAATTTAGTTTCAGAGTATATTTAACTAATCATTTTTCTTTGTCGACAAACAGATTCCAAATCTCTATCCATTGCAACAGTAGCTCAATTGATTACGTCTGGTTATTAATACCGAAGACCGTTCGAAGAATGGGTACTTCTGCTAGTATACCGTATAAATTCCGTAAATATCGGATTGGAGACTTGTTCTATGCATTCATATCCAGACATCTCTTCAATGCATGGTCTTAATGACCAGTGGGACGTAACATTATGCTACGAATTCCCCAAGGAATGTTGAATAGGAATAGTTTGCAAGCCAGCTTCACATTCCGTTCTACATTCTCAGTCAATAATGACAACCCACACCAATTAGAGCAGGCGCTCTCAATCGCTTTGTGACTATGAGCACCACCCTCAACACATATCAAGGGCTCGAGCACCATCAAGTAGAACACTCAGCAAGGCTCGATGATTGAGATGGAAATTTAGCTCATCGTATAAATGAAGGAGACTCGTGAAGACTGCGGGCTCGACATGTATGTACAGTAATGTGAAGTATCTGAACAGTGTATACAAAATTATCTCAGTACAGATGGTTCCTTGCTAAGGCCGAACCAGGCTGTAACATAAAATGTAGCCGGCATTCGCCGTGATAATGTTGTCAAACAATAAACGATAATAATAATAATTCAACAAACGTGTGCTTCTCTTTTGTTTTCCTTCTCCCTCATAAGTGCTGAAATAGCTTGGGATTCACTGCTCACCAGGAATGCTGCAACTGCTTGCACGACTCGTGCAGATCAGATACATTTACGTGTAGACAGTCCAGTCGAAAGAGAATCTTTCGTGTTACTCAAAAAACTGGGCTGTTCAATAATTTAAGGGGCAGATGACCTCGCTGTTCCGCCCCATAAAACAACAATAACTCCAATTATTAGGGAGTAGATTAAAATTACTGTTTTACGACATGATATAATTTATGACTTTCAAAACTTGTAATGGAATCAGTATTATTCCGGTTCGTGAAACAGGATTTGAACTGAAGAATGGATCTCACGAACACGTTTTGACTCGTATGGCAAGAGCACCAAATTTCATTTAAAGAGCAATGTGGTGCTCGAAAGCACAAAGTTGAGAACGAATGCATTAGAGTAATCAAATGGTACAAATGGTGTGGTTTTAACCTTCATCCTCATGAAAGAGCTATTTTTAGCCTACTTTCGATTTTTGCAAAAAATGAAAGTAGACTTATGAGATCAACTCAGGGAGAAAAATTGTGAGTTTGTGTACTCTGAATGTGGGGGAACACGGTGAAACCGAATTGAACGAAATTCGGTACAGAGGTAGCACTGGCAAAGGGCACCTCAGTGTCATGTTTCATATCGCCACCATCCTGACGGAAACGTAATGGCGGCCACCCAAATGTTAAAGGCTTAAATCAAATTACGACCAACTTAATCATCTGATCTCGACCAATTTTTTCAACAGTATACCTTTATGTATGAAGAAACGTCTGACCAAACTACAAAGCCATCAGCCCAATAATTTGAGGATGGCGGTCATGTTTGTGTGCAAATCGCTTCCCCCCATCTATTCAAACACGGTGAAACCGAATTGAACGAAATTTTGTATAGAGGTAGCACTAGTAAAGGGCACCTCAGTGTCTTGTTTTATATTGCCGCCATCTTGACCGAAACGTAATGGCTGCCACCCAAATGTTAAAAGCATAAATCACATTACGACCAACCTAAACATCTGATCTCTACCAAATTTTGCAACATTATACCTTTATGTACAAAGAATCTTTTGCCCGAACTACAAAGTCATCAGCACAATAATTTGAGGATGTCGGCCATGTTTGTGTGCAAATCGATTCCCCCTATCTATTCAAACACGGTGAAAACGGATTGAACGAAATTTGGTACAGAGGTAGCACTAGTAAAGGGCACATCAGTGTCATGTTTTATATCGTCGCCATCTTTATGGAAACGTAATGGCGGCCACCCAAATGTTAAAAGCTTAAATCAAATTACGACCAACTTAACCATCTGATCTCTACTAAATTTTGCATCAATATACCTTTATGTAATGAGCATCTTTTGACCAAACAACAAGGTCATCAGCCCAATAGTTTGCAGATAGCGGCCATGTATGTGTGCAAATTTATTCACCTAATCAACCCAAACACGGTGAAACCAGATTGAAAGAAATGTTGTACAGAGATAGCACTAGCAAAGGGCACCTAATATTCATGTTTAATATCCGTATAACACGTATTTCAACAAGCTACTACAACCAACATTCAATTATACTCCTTGAAAATGACAAAGAGTTATAACAATACCCATGCATTTAGGAGAAAGTAGGCTATATGTTCTTTACTGAACATCTTCTTAAAATAAACAGAAACGTATCTTGAATTTTATACACAGAAGACAACTATACCTAAAAATTAGGTAGTATTTTCTACTGAATATCCCATTAATCTGCTAATTCAGAAGACAAGTTTTTACTAATCTCTTTTAGTTACGTGTTTATCACGGCGGATACTGGAGCTGAAGGTGATACCATACAAAGAGTGAAGGACGACCCGTCACCAAGGTTCATAAAGACACATCTCCCCAAAGATTTGCTGCCGTCTGAGATATGGAGTAAAAAGCCAAAGGTAAATTATTCAGTATTCAATTTTATTACACAGACATGGAACAGTAATTTTGTCATCTGACTTCTATCATTCATTGTTTTTGATTCATACAGGGACTTGCGACATCGTAGATATAATCACCGTGTACTTGGGTGCATGTGGAATCTATTTGATAAGATAATAAGGTTGTGGTGTTGTACAACGACAGATTTTATTAATACAAAATATATAATAACAGTCTAAAATTAATAATCGTATTATATAATACGCTAATGTGTATGTTTCACAAAACACAAGTTCCTAAACCAGAGGGAGTTAGAAGGTATGAAATGTACCAAAATCTTCCAATTCGTCTCAATAGTACAAGAAAAATCTTGCATTTCTTGAAAAGTAAACGGAAATATATTTATTTGTTTATAAAGTGCTTTTAAACAAATAAACAAGACGATAACCCCTGGCAGAACCATGTTGCGTAAAACCCGCATAGAACTAGGGCCGGGTGGGTAGTCTATACACATGGGGCGCACACAGCCATTATACGAGAGTTCTCGCATGCGTCTGCTAGTAATAATAATAATAATAATAATAATATCGTAAAACTAATCTATTAGCAATGAAAGGCTACGCGTTACCTCTTACATGCATTGGGATTCATAGTTTTGCTTTTCAGTTGTTAAGGATATATTTTAGTAGACTGTGAACTGTTTGAAAAGCGAAGCACGCCGATAATATAGAAGCGCTCGCCAACTGGTCGTTGCCAGGCTCGTCTACCGACCAGATCTCAATAGTAGAGGGTATGGCAGAGATGCTAGACCAATTAAATCCCAAACAGTTAATTCGAATGGTCGCTGCTCACTGATTGCAACAAGGGTGGCAAGGGATGAGAGGGGTGGACGAAGACATTAGATATGCTCCGTGTACTGCCGATACCACTGTCTCACAATGTAGGCTAATTAGTGTGACACTTGCGGTTATTTCTCGTTCTAGTGTGTAGCTTTTGCTGTTTTGTTCTCGTGCATTTTCCTAATAACTTGTAAACCATTTAATCCCGAGGTCCATGTCATGATCTCTGAACTGCGACATTCGTGGCGATTGTGCTACTTAATGTATATCGCACACGTGTAGGATGCCGTCTTATCTGTTACAAGCAGTCATTTGCCATAACCACCAGCCACCTCCTTAGTGAAAATCGTGCAACGCCCACAACAAATACAGCCAGTCGCCACTGCCTGATAACCTGTTTCAATGTGCTGAGTGTACTAGTGTAAATAGGGGTAGAACTGGGTTTGTGTTAGTGTCTTCTACTATTTCCAAGACAGTCATCCTCTTCTAATGCAGCTGTAAGTTTTACGTAACCCAATCTGTAAAAATAATTGAAATACGCAATTCGTACCTTTAAATCACAAACTTTGTATGTCCGTCGCCTTGCGTGTCATCCTCTTTGCTCGCCATTTTGCGTCCTTACGTCACTCTTTAATCATAAATTACTTTACGTAAGCGCTTGGGCATCACTTGCCTTCGTAACTCGAGTCGCAAAAAGATCTTCGGTCTTTTCTCGCAACTCCTTAATTATAAGTTTATGAACATCGAAATGAATCGCCAACAACGTCCATAACCTGAAAAATACGTGTACCACGAATCCTTTTTCGGTTACAATTTCCCGCACACAGCTTTCACGCCATTACTTCAGATCATATAGGTCTAAAGTTGTGTGTAGTATACACCGTTCGCCATACACCTTGCAGGTCAAGAAATTCTATTTTCCTTGCCATCATTACACCTTGACATAAAGAGTTATTCCTCGTGGCGATAAATTGCAACACCACGTATCTGCCGTGAGTTCGAATTTCTGCCGCAATTCCGGACGAGTCTCCGATTGTAGAATCATGGTACAGCGAAAAAGCAATATTTTACAGACTAACACATTTATTGATAAATAAATTATTATTAGGCCTAGAATTGTCATTATTATTTGATATGGTTATGCCTGTTGAAGGAACCCGATTGAACCTATCTAGCCGATGTTGCTTTCTTGTCCTCCCATAATCTCGTCATCCTGTCGCTATGGCTCTTTCTACGCTCCTGCATCTAGGTTCTGTTGGATGTAATGTTTGGGTGGTCTCAAAATTGATGATTGTCAACTTGTTCCCTGAATTTAATCCAGTCAACTACCGTTTCACTTCAGATGGCTATTTCCTGAATATCCATTTCAACTTCAAGCAGCCGGTGTTTCTTAGCTTGCATTGAGAGAGTAGGATTTATAATTTTTTGAGTCAGGAAATGTCCATAATATTTCAACGTCTTTTGCTGAATGTGTCCGAGATTTTTTCCGCATACCGATAAAGCTCCTGGGATTTCCTTTTTATCCAAATTCTCTGAGTAAAAACTGGGCCAAAATATTTCCAGAAGATTTTTCTTTCTTGTTATTGTATAGCTTTTGTTAGTAATGTGATCAGTGTTTCAGAGGCGTAGAGTACCTGGGGTTTCATTACCGTGCTGTAATGTCGTAATTTTGCTCTGCGGAGGAAGGATTTCTTATTATACCTGCTCCATGTGATTCATTATTATTATCATTAATAATATTATTATTATACCTACATAAAATAAAAGTAGGTTAGCTCAGGAAAAGAAAGCATTTCTACAGAAAAGGAATCTGTTGAAATCGAATATAGATTTAGGTGTTAGGAAGTCATTTTTGAAGGCCTATGTCTGGAGCGTGGCACTCCATGGAAGTGAAACTTGGACTATTGGTGCAGCAGAAAAGAGGAGAATTGAAGCAATTAAAATGTGGTGTTACAGGAGAATGATGAAGATCAGATGGGTAGATAGGGTTACAAACGAAGAGGTATTAAGACTAGTGGGGGAGGAGAGATGTTTCTGGCGACTGCTAATAAAGACAAGAGATAGGTTGGTAGGACACTTACTAAGACACCCAGGAATAGCAAGCTTACAATGGAAGGAAGGGTCGAGGACAAGAACTCTAGGGGTAGACCAAGGTTAGAATATGTTAAACAGATTGCCTCGGACGTAGGGTGTGGTAGCTATGTAGAGATGAAACGATTAGCTCAGGACGGGGAAACATGAAGAGCTGCATAAAACCAGTCAAATGACTGCAGACTCAAACAACAACATCATTATGCCCGTTTAAGGAGTGCAATTGAATTCATCTATCTGAACTTGCTTTCTTGTCTTCCCAAAATTTCTTCATCTTCTCGCTATAGCTCTTTCTTATTATACATGTCTGACTTGAACGACAATCTTATTTAATGATCAAAAGTGCTTAATGTAACTCACAGCACACCAGTTCGGGGTAGAACAGGGTGTCTCTGCTGTACCGTCTTGGTATTTTCTTTGAGGGATTATGGTAAAACCAGGAGAGAACCACATTCGGGATGGCGCCTGTCAGCTCTGAGATACTAACGACCGACAGATTTCCGGGCTAGCTATAGCCTTCCATTGCAGTCGTGATGCGTAACATAATGCACATGGCTATGTAATGGGGACATAATTCTAGTAAGATGTGACGCCTGATTACCGAGAGGAAGACATAGCTCAATATATCTGATAGCTCAAGCAAAGAATGAGAACACTTTTGGTAACTGTATTGGACAGTTGTTAACAGCGGGTTTACACGAAAACGTTTTCAGCGGTTTCTTGGATTACAATTTATAGGTATAACTTATATTGCGAGGTTACTCTTCTTTTTCTTAAAAGGTTTGGGTATGGAGTCAAAAACTAAATAAGGAAGGAAGAAGAATCGAACTTATTTCTTGCCTGAGTGACTGTATCTGTACAGGTGCTTAGCAATGGAACGGGCTTGTGAGGACAGCCTACGACAGCCTTATGAAAGTTACCAAAACTCCCCTGGTACATAGGTATGAAAGACTATAACACATGCTGCTTACGTCATTTCAAGTTAGTGACTGACCTTGGATGCAATTACATGGACATTTCAGGTGTTTGAATACGATATCAAACAACCTTGGAAGATAAAATGAATATTCCCGGCATGTGTAGTTGTTTCATTCACACAAACCTTGAAGCAAATTTGTGCTGTTTATGGAGATATTCAGTGACGATTCTGGTACGTGAAATGTGGTTTAATCTATTTCGATAAGATGTCGCCATATACGGTAAGAACAACCTTGCACAGGCCGACGAGTAGATGCATACGAGGGGAAAACAAACGACTAAATTTTGAGCATTCAACGGATGACAACTCAATTCATGACTATCTTAACGGCAATACCCCTCACTTCTTTGGAGAGTACAGGCTCAATAGGGAACGAGAAAAGCGTTAAACTGTGCAGTATATCCGAAAACTTTAATTTGTAAACCTTCAGAACAATGGTAATACTTTATTGATAAAATGGGTCATACTGTAAGAAGTGAAGTAAATTCACTACGACGTTTTATACTAGTTATATTTTACTTTCGCTAGTGAGAAAGACCTTATACAGTAATAATTATACAGTACTAGTTGAAACCCGTCAATACATGACGGCCAATAAGAAAATATTTACTGAAGAATTTTATTATATACGTTCTTTGTACAATTATTTTTTGGCACTATTGAAACTTTAAGGGCGTCAAAAGATTGCACTCGAGACATTGCAACATACTGCTGGCCATGATTGAAAACTTGATGAGGCAAATTGAGACCAATACGTTCCAGAGTTCCCCCCTGAGCTTTATTGATTGTGATAAAGTATTACAAGCGAATCGGAAAATGTTGCCTCTTAAATGATTGTTTTATCCGGTGGTGTTAAATCAAGTCGAAGGATTAGACCTCTCTGCACTTATTTCCAAATCCAAGCATTTTCATGCATATTTCATATAATTAATATGGAATCAAGTCGAAGGGTTAGATCTCTCCGCCTAATTTTAACTGCACTTATTATTTCCAAATTCCAGCAATTTTCGTACATATTTCTTATAATTAATATGGTAGCATTTAGATGCCCTTAGGAAACTTCAGATTTCTAAGGAGCATATCTATTGGTCAATCGTTTGGAGTATGTGGAAGCAAATCACTTAATTCCAAGGAATTCAAGAATTCTGAGGAGTCTAATATATACAACTGGCCGCAGGAACCGTCGCTCATAATTTTGGAATATACATTAACGAAGAAATGCGATGATGTGCAATTCCATACATTTTAAAACAATATGGACCGTATGCATGTGGCACAGTGACATTGGCACCAAATGAAACCAAGGACATAGCATTTGTTCTACTGCCGATTATTCTCTCTTAAATTCCTTGAGATATAATTTCCAGTGAAAAATTGTTGCAGTCTGTCAAATATTTTATATTTAGTAAGATTAATTTTGCCATTACAACACCAAAGGTCATAGTAACCAAGCGCAGATTTCTCGCTACAGAAATACAGTGCAGAACAATGTTTACATTTGTTCGTCAAGGACCATACACTGTACGGCATAATATCTGGTATTGTTTCTGAAATGGCATTTTTATATTAGATTTTAAAAGTGGCTTCGTATTTTTCTACGATTTCCCACTTTTTGGTGGCTAATGTTCTTTTTCGTCAAATGGGTATATTTATTGCAGCATTTCTCTCCAAATTAACGTCATATTCAATAACACTATAGTGGCCTGCATCAACGCAGCCGCCAAATATTAAATGGCAAATAATACTTCCATTGCCAAAATCAATAGCGTGGTTAGACTCATTGTTATGTACTCTAAACAAATAATCAATAAACAATAATATTCACGTATACAATGAAGTTCAGATACTTTCATTCTCAAGTTTGTTGCTGATGAAAATGCGATGATACTGATCGCCAATAATAAAATCCGTATAATTATTCATGCCAGAAACAATTTTTGCAATTTGCTTGCAAACGCAGCTCAGGATAACGTCCTGCATTTTGGAATAAACAGTACGAAACTGCTCGAAATAAGCAATTTCCATCACCTGATGTAGGTACAATCCTTTGCATTTCCATGACAGTAAATTAAGCAAGGGAGCATACTTCGCCAAGTACTGGAATGAGCATAGACTCACTTCGACAGCCACCGTAATGGAGGGAGTTTAAGAGTTAGACTATATTTTCAGTGCTTGTCAAAAATCGTAATAACACAGGGAAGCCCAATCTGAAGGCTACATTCTGAGCTATCTCCCCGGAATCCAGGTTCGATCCTTGGTTTGCCAAGAAATTTACTTCTGGTCTGAGGGCTTGAACGGGGCGCACTCTTGAGGCAAAACTCAGGAGAGCAAGGTTAGATTCCTATCTCAACAATCTGGGATGTGGTTTTCCGTGGTTTGCCACGTCCACTGCAGGTAAATACCGGGATAGTTCGTAACTTAAAGCCTCGGTCGTCAATTCCCCATTCCCCACTTGAATTACAAATGCACACATCATTACAGCCATCACAATAACACAGGTTATCAGAGAAAATTTTACACACACACACCAAAGTAGACGGGGCTGAGTGACCACGATGTCTGAGTCCATCAAATGAATTATATTCGTCAATTTTCTCTCATGGCGAAAGTGATTGTGGCCATCTTTTATTTAATAATTTAAAAGTATATGGCAATCTAAATCGTGGAGAATTCCTTACTGTACGGGAATAATAAAAGTAAAATATGTTAAGACAATGAATTACCATTAGCCAGAAAGAATAATTAGGAAATAAAAATATGTGTAGGAGGTGGGTTTCGAACTGCTTCCATTGCGCGATGCATAAATTAAGATATTAGAACGCTACCGTCTGAGCTACCAAATCACTATTGAATTGGTGGAATATTAAGTTACTTAAACAACAAACGAACTCAAACGCCTGTTGAAGTTCTTCAATCCCCTCTTTTTAATTCTCAAAAACAAAGATCACACTTCGATACGGTGAATCCTTTATCCACCATTTCTCTAGAAATGTAATTCTGGTCTGAGGGCTGGAACGGGGTGCACTCTTGAGGCAAAACTAAGAAGGGAAAGGTTCGATTCCCATCTCAACAATCTGGGATTTGGTTTTCCGTAGTTTGCCACTTCCACTGCAGGTGTAATTCTGGTCTGAGGGCTGGAACGGGGCGCACTCTTGAGGCAAAACTAAGTAGTGCAAGGTTCGATTCCCATCTCAACAATCTGGGATGTGGTTTTCCGTGGTTTGCCACTTCCACTGCAGGTAAATACCGGGATAGTTCCTAACTTAAAGCCTCGGTCGCCAATTTCCCATTCCCCACTTTAATTACAAATGCACACATCAGTACAGCCATCACAATAACACAGGTTATCAGAGAAAATTTGACACATACACACACACACACCAAAGTAGACGGGGCTGAGTGACCACGATGTCTGAGTCCAACAAATGAATTATATTCGTCAATTGTCTCTCATGGCGAAAGCGATTGTGGCCATCTTTTATTTAATAATTTAAAAGTATATGGGAACGTAAATCGTGGTGAATTCCTTACTTTATGGGAATAATAAAAGTAAA
The DNA here is from genome assembly GCA_946902985.2 of Meconema thalassinum. Lineage (NCBI taxonomy): Eukaryota > Metazoa > Arthropoda > Insecta > Orthoptera > Tettigoniidae > Meconema > Meconema thalassinum. The sequence goes on from OX336388.2 coordinate 1,763,861,394, forward strand.
ATATGTTCAGACAATGTATTACCAATAGGCAGAAAGACTAATTGAGAAATAAAAATATGTGTCGGAGGTGGGTTTCGAACTGCTTCCATTGCGCGATGCATAAATTAAGACATTAGAACGCTACCGTCTGAGCTACCAAATCACTATTGGAATGGCGCAATAATAAGTTACTTAAACAACATTCACTCTCAACAGTCTGTATAAGTTCTTCTACATTTCCCGTTTTTTATAATATTCTATTCCTGTTTATATCGTGGAAACTTCATAATCAATATTCCCCTCCTTTATTATAATTCTTATAAATAACTATTACATTAAAACGCGGTGGACGTCCGCCATGTCTGTCATTAACCAAGGTGATTCTGCGCATGCGCTTGAGCCAATAATTTTGCAGTTTTGTTTATAAATTTAAACATATGTGGTAACATATTTGTTTATTTTAAAGACACTCTGCAAATCTACAGGCCTACAGCTTTCGACAGATTGCTCTACGAAGTGAATCGGTTCTACCGTTCCCTCAATCTCGCGGTAACAAAAATCAGCTTAGTGTTTTAAATATATAGATTGTTGTTTTGATGCTTTAATATCTCACGCCTGAATCAACGGCAACTCACTTGCCGTACCTGTACTGCGGGAGTGCATTACCGCAAGGCGTTATCAGCGGTTGTGAAATGAAGAAGCGAACATCGACTCCGTGGCTAATTGGTTAGCGTCGTAGTATTTAGCCCGAAGGGTCTCTGGTTCCATTCCTGGCCGGGCACTTTAATCTCATATAGTTGATTCCTATGACTCCGAGTCTGGGTGTTTGTGACGTCTTCATGAACGAAATACAGTAGATAACTCAAAGAGAAAAGTAAATGCAATTTAAGTAAAGTTTAAAAGGAAATGTATGTAACTGCTGGCTGCATACTGACCTATTGCCGGTTGGAGAAGCATGCAACTACAGTAATAAAGATATGTATATCTGTATAACTCCAATGTTCAGCTCTTGGACCCTAGTAAGTAATTTTGAAATTACTGCATCGTGCATGAATTGTGAAAGGAAATGATTGTGTAATGCGTAGGTGACGTCAAAATGATTCACTAACCTAAAAAGGATGGCCGAAACTGTAAAATAAACTGGGACTTCACCCCAAGGTTCTCTTCCTTGATACTCTATATCATTGTTGAATGGTGAAATGAAACCCTTAACTCTAAAGCAAATAGTCGATTTGTTTGTCACGTTAAAATCGTATCCCTGAGAATACCGATGTGCTATGTGTTATAGATTCCATATACTGTACTTGTATGTTGGATGTCATGGTACCCTGAAACAGTTGAATCGTATCAGTACAGTATTCCACCACTCTGAGTGTAATGAGTGAATTATTTCAGATGATCTACGTGTCTCGGGACCCCAAGGACGCTGCTATTTCCTACTATCATCATTATAAGCTGTGGAATGCGTACAGTGGGAGCATGGAGGACTTCTTTGAAGCTTTCCTTCGAGATTCATGTGAGTACTGTGCATTCATGTTGAATATTTTTTGGAGTTCTCCCCAAGGTTGTGGGATTGATTTCCATCGTTGTTGCTTAGCGTCTAAGAATGCTGAATAATATCAGTCTACAGATTGTTAAGAATAACTACACAGATTTTGAGAAGAATTACTCAACGTTGGTATAATTACCTGACGCAAAGAGTACTGAAAGTTTATTCCCAATTTAAAACATACCAGAGCAAACTCACCAAAAATATTATTCTCAGCCAAAAGTTTTTGAAGGACTAAGTATGCGAGAAACTTGTTGAATATTGCCCAGCTATTTTGTCTTAAATACAGTAGTATGCAGTATGGATTCAATAACGTACTTACCAGCCGCACTACAATTTGCAATACTTCGGTGTTGTATGCCAGATGAGTGTCCTCAAATTTTCCGACTTCAGCATTGTCTTCAACAAATCTTCTAACCACAAAATTGTTTGCTCGAGTTGTTTGTATCTTAGAGTAAAACGTATTACTCTTCCAAATGATCTCTTCGTAATTATTGATTCTATCTCGTTTTCAGTAAGAATTCTGCTGGCGTGTTGTCGGGAGAGATATTCATGAAACCGAGTTATATTAGCAAGTTTGAGAACACAGAAAGTTCTGTTATTAAAAGAGTGTGAATTTATAGCGTGTCTTAGGTCTGTTTTATTAATTCACTAGCAGTAGTTCCCGGCTTCGCCCGATAATAATAATAACCCCTGGCACTACAGCACATGAAGGGCCTAGGCCTACCAAGCGACCGCTGCCCAGCCATTTGGCCTGCAGTTATTTGGGTCACGAGTGGTCAGCCCGACGGGTCCCCTCGTCCTTATTCTTTGTTTCCGTGACCGGGGCGCTGCTTCACTGTCAGGCAGCTACTCACGAGGCTGAGTGCACCTCGTTCCAGCCCTCACGTCAGTTTCTAAAATCCCTAACGGAGTCGGGAATCGAACCTGGGGCCTCCGGGTGAGAAGCAGCCACGCTACCCCAACACCACGGGGCCGGCAGCTTCGCCCTATAGATTTGTTTATTAGTTTTATGGATAAGAATGAATGCTACTACTGAAGTGACACATCACACTTAAAAACTAACAGAAACGAGTAAGTTAAAAATATAACTTTTTGTGCTGTTGATAAGTAATTATAATTAACGTTTTCTCCTAATGATAATGATGATAATGAACAAGGAACCAACTATTTTCTAACTACAGTAGTGACATTTTTGTTTACTACTAATTGAAAAAATATATTAGAAAGAGGAGTAAGTGAAATAAAGGACGCTACCTAGGGCCTATATCTCATTGGCTGTTAGAAAAGTAGAGTCCAATAGTGTCGTATTTTACCGCATATCGCCGTAGAAAAATAATAAATCAGAGCACTTTGGAAAACTTCGGCTGTCCGTGCTCCTGGGGGAGCAACAGTGTCAATTTTTGCCACATAGCGCTGTAGGACAATGATCGGAGTACATCAAAGACATTTTTAAAGCACGAACACTTATTGCATCTGATATCCTCAATGTAATGCACCAACACCATAGAACTTATACAGAGGCCTAATATTTTCATGATGATAACTATTTTAAGGGGCCTAAGAAATTTTGTCATTAATTACTACCCATGACTACAATTTGTAAGCAGCGCAAGATGCAGCTATTTTCGTAATTTTGCACCGGAACACGCCCCTACGGGCAGCGTGATTCAGCACGCATTGCAACAAAAAACTGTTTTTCGGTCCCATTTGCCTGTTAGTTAAACAAACCTACACCGTTTCAGCAAACGAGGCGAATGTTACGTCCAGCATTTTAATTCTTGCATTGCAAGGCTAAATTTGAGCGTTATTTATACAAAGCTGCACCATTTCACCGAAATAATCCAAATATTAAGTCACGAGTTGTGTTTTATGCATTGCAAAGCATAAAATGTGACTACAGTAGATCGGCCCTTCGACAAATTCGATATTTCATCCAAACTGAAGGAAATGGAAAGGTTTGTCCTTAATTCCAAATAGACTGTTATCTGCTGGGTTTCGGAAGGTAAGTACGTAAAATTTGGTTCAGTTTGGTGAAAAGGTGTAAATTTGTGCCAAAGGACCTAATTGCAGGGGATGGAGAGGTCTGTCTGAAATTTTAAGTGGACAGTGTTATCCGCAGGGTACCAAAGGGTATGTATATTAAATTTGGTTCTGATCGGTGAAACGGTGTAGATTGGCGCCAAAGGGCTTAAATGCAGGGAATGGAGAGGGCTGTCCGAAATTTCAAGTATACACTGTTACTCGTAGGGTTCCAAAAAACAATTTAGGTTCTGATCTGTGAAATGGTCCAGATTTGTGCCAAAGGGCCTAAATGCAGGGAATGGAGAGGTCTGTCTGAAATTCCAAGTGGACAGTGTTACTTGCAGGGATTCAAAGGGTAAGTATATAAAATTTGATTCTGATTGGTGAAACGGTGTAGTTTCAAGCTTAAGGGCGTACATGCAGGGAATGGAGAGGTCTGTCAGAAAGTCCAAGTAGACAGTGTTACTTGCAGGGATTCAAAGGGTAAGTATATAAAATTTGTTTCTGATTGGTGAAACGGTGTAGTATTGTGCTTAAGGGCGTACATGCAGGAAATGGAGAGGTCTGTCTGAAATTACAAGTGGACAGTGTTACTTCCTGGGATTCAAAGAGCAAGTGTATACAATTTGTTTCTGTTCATCGGTGAAACAGTGTAGATTTTTATCAAAGGGCCTAAATGCAGGGAATGGAGAGGACTGTCCAAAATTCCGATTTGACATTGTTACTCGGAGGGTTCCACGGGGGATGTATATAAAATTTGGTTCTGGTCGGTAAAACGATGAAGATTTGTGCCAAAAGGCCTAAATGCAGGGAATGGAGAGATCAGTACGACATTTCAAGTTGACAGTGTTACCCGCAGGGTTCCAAAGGATAGGTACCAAATATTTGGTTCAGATCGGTGAAACGTTGTAGATCTGTAAAAATAACAGACAAAGAGACAAACCAATATTGATCTTCAAGATACAGTATACTGTGGATAATCATGGCAATCTTATATCTTTGTGGAATTCACTTGGTAATCATGATCTTCTATTCTTGCAGTGGTATTCAGTCCGTTTTGGGACCATGTGCTGGATTTTTGGAAGATAACAAATGAGCCTAACGTTCTCTTCAACACGTTTGAAGAAATGAAGCAGGTAAGTTCTTCACACGTGAGGAATAAGCATTACATCCAAACTAAAACAGCCACTATGGTCGATTAAGATTGTATTTTTAGCCTACTTTTCACATTTTGCAACAAGTAGTTCCGCGAAGAACTATACAGCCTATTTTCATATATCCTGCTCATGTTAATTGCCTCAATCAACATACAAAATGTCAGTTTAATTGCTGTAACAGATTCGTAGATATTGAGAACCGTCTAAATATTTCAGATAGTCACCAGGTTGTATTTTTAATTTTGTACTATTTCATTAAGATTACTGTGTACGTGTGGTATTCAAACTTCAATCGCATGATTAGAACACAAGAAATAAAAACGAGATTTTAAAATTACGCCCAGTAGCCACCTTGTGATTATGCAAACAATTGAAATAAATTAATTGCCAGTGGATCAACATTTGTATAAGCATTTAAAGTGCAACGTTTCACGGAACTCGGATTGTTAATTCGCGAGAAACGTCCATTTAAATATTTCAACTTCGCGTCGCCGCCATGTTGGATTTGTGCTCACCAGGTTACTGAAAGTCCTATAGGTGAACATATGTTCATAGTCTCTATGAACATAAAAAAATCAGTTTGGTTGCTGTAAAAGATTCATAGATATTGAGAACCGTCGAAATATTTTGGAAGCTCGCCATTTTGGATTGTTATATGTAAAGGCCATAGAGTTACGTACCATTCAAGGACAATTATTGCCTAGTTTCATTATTCAAACTTTCAGTTCGATCGCATGATTACGACACAACAAATAAAAACTTGATTTTAAAATTTCGCACAGCCGCCATCTTGAGGTTATGTAAACAATTGGATTAAATTAGATGGCAGTGCATGCCAATCTGCAAAATCATTTACTGTACCACATTTCACTGCGCTCCGAGTGATAAATCACGAGAAAAGTCTATTAAAATATTTCAATTTCGCTTGGTCGCCATGATCGTTTTGTACTTTACAGGTTAAGAAATATACATAGGTAAACTTGTATCAGTACCCTTTATCACCGTACAAAATTGCAGGGTGATATCTGTAATAGTTTCGGAGATATAGAATGTCAGTGAAATATTTGGCACAGCCGCCATTTTGAGGTTATGTAAACAATTGAACTAAATTAGACTCCAGTGCATTACAATGTGTATAGACTTTTGCTGTACCAAGTTTCATTACGTTTGGAGAGTTAAATCGCAAGAAAAGTCTATTTAAAAGTCTCAACTTCGCTTGACCGCCATGTTGGTTTTGTAGTCACCAGGTTTTTGAAAGTCTCATAGGTGAACTTCTAGTAGTGCCCTTTATCATCGTACACAATTTCAGGGCGATATCGGTAATAGTTTCGGAGATATTAAATGCTAGTGAAATATTTCGCACAGCCGCCATGTTGGATTTGTGAGACGTAACAAAATTTGAAGGGAATGGTCGAGGTCGCCGGGAATATTGCTATGAACTTACCAAGTTTCATTGAAATCGCTACAGCCGTTTAGATTTTATTAGGGGGACACACACACACACCTCTCTCTCTCTCTCTCACACACACACACACACACACACACGGACAAAAGGTGATCTCATAAGCCTATTTTTTCCAAATTGAAAATAGGCTAAAAATGAGGAAATAGTAGACTTATGAGATCGATCCGGGCAAATGTGTGTCTGTCTGTCTGGCTGGCTGGGTGGCTGTGTGTGTGTGTGTGTGTCCCCTATCAACTCCTAAACGGCTGCAGCAAACAAAAGAAAATTTGGTAGGAGTGAAGATCTATACCTGAATATCTCAATGCCGGATTTGAAAATGATGTATGTCAGTGCTACCAACTGTTAGAAATGGCAATTGAAATTTGAGCTTCATGTTGGATATCTTGGAAGGTACGAATGGGAGCTATTTCAAAATTGGCACACATATAGATAATAAAATTTTAGTTTAATTTCCAGGAGGCCATACATGGCAGTGTTGCCAAAATGATTCTAAGCCTGCTGAAAGGTCCAATTTTTAATAATAATAATCATTTATTGCAGCAAATAGCCATGCCGAGATACAACACTAATACTAATAACATATCTTATCCATCAAAGTGTCTATATACAAAGTGTCCAACTGGTTCTGTTTGCTATGTAGTTATTCGCAGCAGAAGCGTGTTTGCGATACTTTCCTCTGGGCGCAAGTAATGGCGTGATATCTGTCACAAGCACTACCACACAGAGAGCAGGTGCATTAGGGGCCTGGGTCATGAAATCCTCTTGCTGTGCATATCTTAAAATGAAAACCGTGGACTGCAAATCTGGTCATCGTATGCCGTAGTTCAAAGTTGGCATTCATCCAGTCCGTCGACATAAGAGCTTCTGTGGAATAGAAATCAGGCCATATGTCATTACGCTTGAGGTTTAGTTCTTCGATCAGTCTCTGGTATTGCACTGTTGATGGTAGAGAGTTCTCCAAACGCAGGTCTTCTATGAAGAAAGTCTCCCTTGCTAGTACGTACGTTAGACGAGATGGCGTGTATTTTGATAAGTGCAGAATTTTCTTTAGAAAAGTAGACTTAACTCTTTCTATCTCTCGAAGGTTACTTTGTGTCAAATGATCCCAAGTTATTTGAATGCCGTATGTCACTATTGGAGTTATTTTCGTTCTGAATAAATTCATTGCGGTTTGTAAAGATAGATTTCCCAGTTGCATTATGTCTTGCATTGCTTTTATGGCGGATGTTGTTCTATCCCTGACATGTCGCGTGAATACGTTCCCTTGCATTTGCATTACTACTCCTAGGTATTTGAAATGATTTACATTGACTAGGGGTTCTCCATGTAGTAGTATATGCTCATCTGCGGATAGTTTCCCGCCTTTACGGAATGCCAGCATTACTGTCTTGGTGCAGTTTATCGTCATATCGTTTTGTTGAGCCCATGTGGTAAGTTTATCAATGGACGATTGCAAGGTTTCCTTTGATGTCGATGCCACAACCATATCATCCGCGTAGATGTAAATTTTCGCTCCCTCAAGGTAAATAGCCTCAATGACATCAGCTGTAGCGATGTTAAATAGTAACGGGCTCAAAGGGTCACCCGGAAGTACACCATTTGTTTGTTCTATTCGTTCTGATTGAACTATACTGTCGTCTATTTGTAGGCTGTTTTTGTGGAGAATGTCCCTTATTATCCCAAAAAGGTAATGTTCTTTTCCGATCATATTTTCAAGTTTCCTGGGCAAAGTGTTTCTACTCACTAGATCAAACGCCTTGGTGTAGTCGACGAATACTGCATATAGCTTTCCTCTTTTTTTGTCTTAGCGCGTCTTCTACATTCGTTAAAAGACAGTTAACGGCTTGTAGTGTATTCCTTCCTTTCCGGAAGCCAAACTATTCTTCAGGTATCTTGTTGTCAACTAAATCAGTCTTCTAGTAAGTATTTTCGTAAAGATCTTAAAGATTGTGTTTTCCAAAGCGATACCACGATAGGAATTCGGGTCTCATGTATTACCTTTTCCTTTATATAGCATCTTCAAAGTCGAGGTTCTCCAGTTTGACGGTATGTGACCTCGAAGTAAACATTCGTTCATGAGCTCTGCCCATAGCCCTTTTAACAGCGGTGCTGTCATCTTCAGGTGCTCGTAGTGAATAGTATCTGGACCACATGCTTTCTTTTCTGCGCAGTTGTTTATCTCAATTAGGACATCTTGTGCCGTGATCGGCACTGGTAGTTGAGAAGGGTTGCTAACCTGAATAGGTCTGGTGTCCCGCGCATGTAGGGTTGCGGTAAGATGCCGAATCCACGTTGTCATAGGGATGTCCTTTGGGAATTTGGGTCTTCTGGGATTTAGGGCTGAGAAAGGGTTTGTTTCAGCATCCTGTATTAGTTGAGCTTCCTTCAATTGTTGACACCTTTCCTTTGCTCTTTTAACTACCTCCTTATAATATCTTCTTTTCTCGACATACTCTTGTAGTGCTGTATATGTACTTGCCCTTTTTATCTTCTGTAATGCTGCTAGCGTCTCCTTCCTCCGTTGGTAACATTCGGTAGTGAACCATGGTTTTGCTCTTCTTGTATTTTGACGTATCTTAGGAGTTGCGTCCTTGATATTATTCTCGATCAGTGTTAGCGCGGCGTCTATCTTTCCAGATTTGATTATGTTCGTGATTCCTTCCATGTCTATAGTGCTCAATTTTTTTCATGTCTATTTTCCGCGAAATAAGGGTTCTGGAGCTTTTTTGAATGTTTATATTGATGTTAACTGAGAGGGTGGTTGCTAATGGGAGGTATTTTCTTGCTACAACATCGGATAGTACTTCTTCATGCAATGTTTCTATGTCGTTGCTTATGAATAAGAGATCTATCGTGCTTGTGCCATTGAAAGCTATGTATGTCTTCTCATCACTTTTGTTCGTTAAGGAAAATCCCTCTTCTTCTAAGTATTCAAGTAACGCATTTGTTTTCCTGCATGGGACATCAATGCGGCAGTTGAAGTCTCCGGCTAACATTATCGGATTTGTGGTAGGTACTATCGACATTGCTGTTCCTAATTCGTCTATAATGTCTACTTCTGTTAGGTCTGGTTGGAAGTATGCGCACAATATTGATAGCCTGTTCGTTAGTACCAGCATCACATTGTCAGTTTCAAACGGTTTTGTGAATGGTGATAGAGACGGTTTCAGTAGGCAAGAAATGCCGCCTTTAGGCCTGCCTTTGTCTCCCTTTGCGTACCTGTGGAGGCAGTAAAAATTATGCGTTTCCCAATGTATTGTGAGGTAAGTTTCATTAAGAATCACAATGTCGTAACGTTGTAGTAGGTTGTTCGGGGCAAGGTCTAGCGCACTTGTATTTCCCTCAATATTCCATAGTAATGTCTGTAACCTGATTGAATTAGTCTTATCTCTCAGTTCGCTAATAACTTACTTGGATTAATATAGTTTAATTGACTTGAATTTGTATCCAAAAGTCATTGGGTGGGCTCACTTGTACTTGTAGTTATGAGTCCTGGACGTTGTCTTGGAAAGCGGTAGAGTCGTACTATCACATTTCGCGGCCAGAACAATGGGTACTTAGTTTTTTCCAGATCATAGAAGTTGAAACTCACTTTAAAAGCCATGTTTCGCCCCCAAATATCGATCTCTTCACATGTTATATTTTCTACGATACCTCCCTCTTGGAGATGTGCTTTAATGTTTTCTGCTTTGGTCTCTTCATCAAGTCTTCCTACATATAACCAAGCTTTGCACGGTGCTGCCTTCAGCCTGGTATTCTCCTTTGTTCCTATTAGTTGTTGACTCCCTCCTTTGACCACCTCCGTCCATTGACCATTTGGTGATCGATCGGCTGGTTCTTCACAAGGAACTTGAGAACATAAGATTGTTCTTCCTTCCTTCCTTCCTTCCTTCCTTCTTACGTTGATCTGTCATAATTACGTTATCTACATCGTTTCCCTCATATGCTATAACGTCGCATGACTGAATTGGCGGTTTAGGAGCCCGTGACTTTACTGTTTGTGGTTCAGTATGGTTGATTATGTTAGGGGTCAATGCTGATTTAATTCCCGTCTTTATAGCTTCTTGGATGCCTTCCATCATCGATTCTATAATGGCCTTCATTTGCGTTAATACATTTGTCGTTACTCTTTCTTCTATGTCGGCCATGCAAAGGAGTTTTGGTTTACACTCAGAGCATAACCACGTGAGCTTGCAAGTTTTCCGTCTCATTACGTCAAATTCACCCTTTGTCTGCCCGCAACATTCTAAGTTGGCATTTATGGCATTTTTCACATTCTATGGCGTCTTCCTTATTATTTACTCTCATATTGCAACTGCTACATTGAACTAAGTCGGTTATTTGCTCATTGACCATTATGAGTTACCAAACTGACGCGGGATACGTTAGAAATTAGTACCTAATGATACTGTCGGTTGTTACTGTCAACAATAATTCGCGGGATACGGGAGAATATTTTCTCTCTCGTTGGTCTCGAATATTACGGAACTTAGTAAATATGGCTGAAGATTTTCTGTGTTTAGTTTGATACTAACCTTATGTTATTACAATGTATTATTATACGAAATCTACACGCTGATGGTACATACAATTCCGCAATCTTATAGCAGAGTATTAGTTACACTTTAAATTGTTTTGTATTCTCTGTTATTCGAGTTAGACACGATTATTATGCACATTACCACGTCATACGTCATTCACTTTTCACTTGTTTTTATGGTCCAATTTTTAAATGTTTATACCTTCCACACTATCAATTGCAATTCAGCCAAATTTCGTATGTGCTATGGGTACCATAACAGATATGACTATGCGTATTCTTAAGAGCAACCAGAGCTGCCAACTGTTAATAAATGCTGTCTCTATTTTTGTTACCCTAATATCAATATATGAGAAAGTATGCAAGCCAATAGCTCTAAACTTTGCACACGTATAGTACCTGGCATTCTAGATTAATTTGGAGTAACTGATATACGTCAGTGATGCCAACTTGATATAAGCCTGCAAGGTCTAATTTAAAAATGCATGCAACTTCTATACTAACTAATGGATTTAATTCAAAATTGGCACAACAATAGATCATATTATTTCAGATTATTTCTGACCAATACATGCATGCCATTGTTCCCAACATGATTTTACATGTGCTGTTAGATCCAATGTTTAACTGCATATAACGTCCATACTATTCATTGGGCTTCAACCGAAATTTGTATTCTATACCCTAAGAGATGGAACTAAGAATATATTCAGTAACCAGTGCTGCCAACTGTAGTGCTCTATTAGGCTACATTATGCCAGTTATACAGTATTTCGAACTAATTAGAAATGTCGATATTACCAACTTAATGTTGTCATTATTCTAGTTAGACGCATAGAGATTAATCATTGTCATGAATCTTAATTTTTAAGAAAGGTAGGCTCTTTAGTTCGTCACGGAACTTCTTGTTTAAACTATCATGTACAACTATGGCTGAATATGGTTAAAATGTTCCAACATTCATAGTTCACTTTGTTTAATTGATGCTGTATTGTTCAATCCTTCATGGTCGATTGCATTATAACTCTTGAGTGTGTTTTGTATTCATTTGTTGTTATGTATGGGAACACATCCATTGTTAACTAAAATCGAGTAATGCTGTGTTGTTCAAACTCTCATTGTTGACATTGGTTGATTGATGCTGTGTGTTCAAACTTTCGTGCTCGACTACGATCGATTTTGGCTGTATTGCTCAAAATTGGCGTAGTCAACAATTGTTGATTAAGGGTGTGTTGTTCAAACTACCACGATCGACTGAGGCTGTGTTGTTCAAGCTGCAATCTTGCAATGTATGATGATGTTAAAAATCTCTCTCTTGGCTATTAGGTTAGTAACACTGTACGTTAAATTAGGAGTACTATAATGTTATTGCAGTCATATATTTTTAACTCTATGTTTCAATTTCAAATATACCGGTATGTTTGTACCATACAATCATAGTCTTCTTCTTTCTATATAAAATTGAATGTATCTTGATAGATTGTTTGTCCTGTTTGCGTTCAAATACTATTCATCCGATTGTGGTGAAACATTATTGAGTTGTTGATCACACTCCCGAAAAAGTTTCTAAAATATTAAATCCATTTTATAATAGGTGACACATAGTTTCAACAATCGAGTATTGGCATGCGAATCGTTTCAACAAATGAATATTGGCTAGTTGTCATAAGCATGTCTGCAACATTTTCTGAATTAATAAATTCATTTCACAATATGAGGTGCGTAAGTCGTTTCAACAAATGAGTGTTGGCACGCTAATCGTTTCAACAAATGAACATTGGTGAGTTGTCGTGTGCACGGCATCGAAGGTTTCTGAATTAGAAAAGGAAGTCTACAATAGATGTCACGCGAGTCGTTTCAACAAAAATTCTATGGTCAACTGTTGTGCTCGCCCACGAAGGTTTCTGAATTTTTGAAACCATTTTACAAAGCTGGCTCATGAGTCGTTTAATCAATTGAGTGTAATTCACACAGTTTAGCAGCAGCTTACGGTAAAAACACAAAATAATGTGAATCCCAAAGAACATCAATAAACAATATTACAACACAATCACTTTCTCTATTTGATTGGCTTTGAAACGCATGATGGGTGCAGATAGCATCATATAGTCTGTTTCTGTGCGCTTTTCAGGAATTCTCAAATCTAAACAGTGAAGAAGAGTTACTTAGGAATGGAAATTTGACATATGACCCCATTACAAGAGATGCACTTGGCAGTGTATCCGACCATCGGTATTGCTAACAATGAAATAAACGCTTTTCCACGAAGATAAAGTAAATAATACCAGTTATGGTGCTGCTAAACGAAGGTATAAGAGGTGTTCAAATGAAATGGTACGAATCGTCGTAAAACCAAAAACCGGTTGATATTTGAATATGCCGCTTTGGGATAACGTAGGCCGACATCTAGGAGATGTAGTGTGTGGCATGGTACTGCGCATGCGTCGGCGCACACACACATGACGCAGAAGAGAAGCTGACTGTTGCACGTTCCGTCCCGTCCAGTTGAAGAAGCAGCAGTGATGGCGTTCACATTGCACAATTCAACAAGTGAGAAGCAGAGATGTGTCATCAGATTTCTGTCTGCAGAAGGCCTGGACTGCTCATGAAGGGAGTGATTCTGCTCCATGATAACGCTCGCCCACACGTCTCTAACGTCACACAAGGTGTATTGGCCACGTTCAAGTGGGAGCAACTTGAGAAACTGCCTTAAATCCGGACTTGTTACTCTGTGACTTTCATCTCTTTCGTCCGTTAAAATACATCTCAAGGGAAAACTTTTCCAATCGGACGACGAACTAAAGGAGACCATACAGGATTGGCTTCTATCACTACCACAAGACTTCTGGGAACAAGGAATCATGCAACTAGTTAAGCAATAGGACACCTGTGCACAGGCCTGTTGTGATTACGTTTGAATAACGAATAAATTATATACACAGTATCGTTTCGTACCTTTTCATTCGAACATCCCTCATATATCATCTTAGATATGTTGTATTCGTCCTTTACACTTCTTAGTGTAGCGGCTAGCGTTCATGGCTATCGCCTCAGAGGTCTGAGTTCAAATCCTAACTCTGCCAATAAATTAATTCAAGTCTGAGGGATGAGACGTGGTGCAGTCAGCATCGTGAGGTAAAACTGGGAAGGGATGGGCTCAATTACCACTACTGCCATCCTGATTGTGGTTTCCATGGTAATCCACTCCTACTCTTTGTGAATGCCGGGATAGTTCCTGACATACAGCAACAGCCTGTTCCTTGCAAATCCTCATCTGAATTACAAATGCATGTAAAACATGATGTAAAAATGAAGCAATTATTTATTTCATACACTCTCGCCAGGTATTAGAGTAATTTCTATTTTATCTCTCTTTAGTTCCCAGAACAGATCTTTAACAGACCTAATCATTCGTAGAAATAAGCTATTGTACGACGCGTGAAATACAGCGCAGCACATTCAGTGAAAGGAAAGGTTAGTCGGAATGGAATCAGGATGGAATAGAAGCAGTAGCAAGGTATGCATATACAGTGTGGTCCACCAGCCCCTTATTTTTTTTTGGAGGAAGGCAACCCAACTAACGCGTATATCATAGTCGTCCTAAAAACATTAGTACTTGCTCCTTTACGGCCTAGTACAACTTTACGGTTGAGTCCATGCTTGCGAATATAGTCTAAATCATTGGCAGCAGTGTTATTTCAATGCCATCAACTATAACGAATGTGTAAATCGACACATACGAACAACACTGCCTTACGAAGGACATGAAGTGTCTATGAGGACTACAAATAGACTCAATACGTGACAGAATCCCACCACGGCTCACGGTAGCAAAGATGGTTGAATTGTGCTTGTCTGCTGTAACGTCGGCCATGCTGCAATGTAGCAGGTTCGATCCCAAGGCAATTACGTTTTTTTCCCGCTTAATGCCGTTTACAGTAGCTGCACCACGGACACATATCTACCTGTTCCATTTTTTTAATTTAGTCAATTTACCCTCTAGGTTGGTGGTTCCCACGGACTCAGCGAGGGTACTCACCACTACCGCCTCTATGGGCAGTGTCCTGGAGCTTGGAACATCTGGTCGGGATGGATACAACTGGGGTGGTGTGATCAGCACTTCGCCCAAGCGGCCTCACCTGCAAAGCGAACAGGGGCCTCGTGAGGGATGGGAAGGGATGGAAGATTGGGATGGATAGGCTAGGAACAGGGAAGGAGGCGGCCGTGGCCTTACAGTAGGTACTGTCCCCGTAAATCCGGATAGTAGGCTGTCAGATATCCGCCCCCTCAATCGGATTGCCAATAATCAAACGCACCGGCACAGCTACATCAATGAAAATGGCACTGACAGATACTACCGAGATTAGAGCACAGCAGTTAACAAGAAATTATTGTGGAACACACCAAAATATACGGGGGTTCATACTTACCTTTACTTACCTCTTCAAATTAATCTCGGGTATGGGTTGCCAAATGGATCACTTAAAGTATGCCCACACAATAACCTCCACCATGATATTTAAAATGAACCAAGACGGAAAAAAGAAACTTTAAACTGTACAATAATTTATTTCACATAAAGGGAATGACTTTAACAAAAACTCAACAAAATTCACGTGGCAATCAGAAGCCATTGTCAATATAATCATGTCCTCCTGTAGGACTTGTAGACGTTACATACAATATTTTATCTTTCACTTGCTTATAAAGAACGTAATAATAGTAATACACTTAGAATGGATGCGGGAATTGGAACGAGACATGTAGCAATTGTTTTCCTCTTTCATAAACATCACACTTTATTTATAACTGCAAGCCTGTTATATAATCGACCTTGGCCTCTAACATACAGTTGTCAGTCCAGCTGCGATCCACCCTACATTATGTCGCATGCCCACGTCGTCAAATGGACCCACCTGTCCAGTCAGCCTTAGCATATGCTCGTAACCTCGGAGCCTAGCTCCTTTTTCAAACGCTTTAAATGTCCTCAACTCAACTCAAATGTTATCATGCAAATCTTTTAAATGCGTCATTCACATATTACTGGATTACTCTAATAATCCCAAGACTTGTTTAATTACATAATCCACTTCTATAATTAGCGTTCTTTAGAGTATATTAACAAAACTCTTAATGTTTATAACAAAAACTCCTTAATTGTTTATAACAATTATAAATTGTTTATAATATTGTCAAACGACAATTGAAAAATCTATACACGCCTCTCTTAATCCCTTTCATTTCACATTATTGTTAAAGATATTTACACAATTATTTACAATATTAATATTATTTATTTTTGGAATACATTAAACCACAGGTTTATCATGTTGATAATTACTCAAATCAGGTTAATATAATCGACCAATGAAGGTTAGTTATATTTATGCTTATATTCAGGTTTAATAAGTTTTAATAATTATTATTATTATTTGTGACGGTAACCTCCATTCAAAATCGTTATCTCAAATTATTTAACACTCTTGTTAATTTTAACAGTAATTTCACATGATTAATTTTCAAAGGACCTGGACAATAAACTCAGCGGAAAAATACTTCGCTCAAATGCACAAATTGCATAAAATAGGCCCAGAATTCATCATATATTTCCATATATATGGCATAAAAAACTTCCACAATCCATACACAAAACCTCCACTTATAATCTCATCAACTTCATTAATATTACTGTGGGAATCTCCTTCACTCATTCAAGGGCATTATTCATCAGCGACTTTTACATGTCCACTGAACTAACGATTATACATCCATAGTTCCACTTTAAAAATTCTTATATTCATTAATTGTTTCAAAACTGTTATTTATTTAACCTTCGTGGGTTTCATTCATGAATCGATATGAAGTAAAAATTTGCCAATCACAAATAAATTTAATAGCAAATACGATTATACACGCCTCTCTGGTCTATCAAAATTGATATTAATATCTCCCAAGTAACGTAGTATAAAAATACTATCTTCAATCAAAGTTCATCTAAACTGCATAAATAATCGAATAGAATACAATTAGACTTTGGAATGCAAACATTATTGTTCCAATCTAGAATTGAGAAAAATTCCTATCAAAAGTTCATTACTATAGTGTATTCAATAAATCGTAATCAAAGTTCATAGTTCATAAAATTGTCTATAATGCAATGGTAATTCAGAACTGACGATAAACGTCTATGTTGCAATCATGTTCATAAAACGACTAGTATTTCCAAGATCGTCGATACAGAAATAGATTTTAACGCTCTAAAATCTTTTAATTATTCTTCTTTCTTGATGATGACAGAAAATTGGTCAAAGTAATTTACTGAAGAGAATTACTTTAATAAAATGACACGCTGTCTGAATTCAAATCTGCCATAGAAAATCGTTAACTTTACAGTCAAATCGTGACTACAAAAATATGCAAATTATTGAAAGAATATCTATTATCAGTCTCAACTGATCCAAAATTATTTAAATCTGCCACTGACATAACAATGTCTTAATAAATCGTAGAAAAAGCATAACTCATCGAAGTGTACTGAGTACAGAATTATCAAGCAAGAATATGGGGCAAAATATAGGACAGAAAATATGAGAAAAATTGTTGCTCAGACATCGCTAAATGACTCAAATAAAACAAGAAACGTTCACGACTACCTTATCTGTTGATTGAAGTTCTAGAGGAAAATCTTCCAAAGAAGACTGGTGATGGTTCCATTTCACCAAAAAGATGTGCTCCGTCCTCGAACCTGGAACCAGCGCCCTCGGAGAATAGAACTGCTTCCTCCTCCGGAAATTGCACTGCTCCGTGTATACGATAGACATCCTTCTGGCAAAACTCTTCTTTGTGAGCCGGGTCCACCCTGGCCTCTCTTGATAGTTCCCTGAAGTTCTGGTAGACATTCGCCATGAAGTTTATTGCAGTTATTTCCGCAGAAATATTCATATTTGTGGAGTATGAAGACGTTTCCACTGCCATTTGATATAATTCAACGTTGGACAACGATGCATGAGTGTAGTTGGATGCTCACTACATGCTCGCTTTTGTAGAAAGACGACTAGCGAAGTTCCATGCTGCTACTTCACTCCATTGATATATGTCCCAATTGCATTAAAGTCCTTAGCCTTCCATCTCCATTTCCGTTATAATAGTTGAAAGAACTGCGATATTATATTTTTCCATGTTAGAATGCAGCGTTGTATCACCAAAAGCAATATGTGGTAGCACGGTTGCAATACCAGTGTCAGCCGTAGCGTAGAATGTGATATTTAAAAGTGCTTCTCAGGTGGCGAGAAAATCACCTTTGTCTGCCGACTTAAAATGCCAATATCTTCTAAATTATAATCTTGAAAATGTTCAACCTTTCTACACACTTTAATATAGTACTGCAAAATAGAAGTAGCTTAAAGGCATTAGTCAACTCTTGATATATTATCTTGTAGACTTGAAAATGTGTGCGTTTCAACTTCGCCTAGTTTCAAACACCGTAAAATGGAACTGCGGCGCGCTCGAAGCTCGTTCGATGCGGTTGGCTTTACCACACGCTAAAGACGACTTGTTTCACTGTATCACTCGAAAACGACTATGCGACATCAGAAATATATATGCGGTATCAGACACATGAGCTATAAGCTATATATGCGATATGAGCTATCTACATGAGCTATGAGATATGAGAGCTATATACTGTACATGAGCTATGAGAGCTCCTCTTCGCTGTGCAAGACCTTTTATCAACTTCTTAAGGGGCGTATCCATCCCTTCCATAGCTTGTTTCTCCGTCATTGCTAGAAGTTCTAACTTTGGCAATACTTGACGGATTTTCAAATTTCAAAAACTCAAAAATAATTTCTTCAAAATTCCAAATCAATGCCATATCTGAAAAGAGATTTCCACAATTCTGCATGCCAAAAGTAATTAAATAAGGTAGTTTCAGTAATCTCCGTCTCCCTCCAAACTATCGTTCATTGGTTCGAGTCTCTCCTCCAATCGCGTAACTTCTTCCTCAGCTCAATTCCATGTTTCCCTGCGACTGCGTCGTAAATCTCAGATCTTTCTCGAACAAAATCATGACGTCACCAAGAATCTCAGCTCAAGCAGCCTACTTGCGTGAAGTCTGCGTCATCCGTGCTTACGTCATGAATATCCACGTCACAACTATGACAGCCATAACTTTCTTCATATTTTCCAATACAGCCACCGTGGTCTCAATATAATTCAATTTACGGGGGCATTCTCCCTTCACCACGTTTTAAAAACAGTTGAAAATTGTTTTTAAACTATGTGTTATAAATATCTCAATTCACTTGAACACGAAATTGAATTATCATTGGCTTGCTCTTATATGATATTTCTTCTATGTTCCTTAATCATAAGTCTCTTCTACTCTGGTTTCTGTGTGGCTAATGTATTCTCTCCTCTCTACTTTCTCTTCTGTCCCGTATTTCTGTTTTCCAAGTTCTGCTGACTTGTAGAAGGACCAGGATCGATCACTACATCCTGTATTTTCTTTTGGTTTTCAGCTTCCTTCTCTCGTAATCCCTTTAGCTACTGCTGACTTTCTTTCTCTCTCTCTTGATATTTGTCGGGTGTCATAACCTGACCTTGAGAATTCTGATTTCTATTCTGGTAATTTCTATTGTAGTTTTTATTGTAGCCCTGGTTATTGTAGTATCTACCTCTTCCATTATTGTAGTTTCCTCTATTATTATTAAGCCTCTTCTTTGCTGATATGGACGGTAACCTTGCGATCTGTGGTTGCGAAAGTAATGGTTCCTGTGAGGACCTACATTTTCAGTTTTCTCTTCATTGGGCTTGTCAGTTTGCTGAACTTGATCCATATAGACTGTATTGATGTCTTCGAATTCGTGCCTCTGACCTTTTTGTACCACATTTGGCATTGGACTCGTGTAGTCAAGCCTTCTTAATAATTCGTCCATACTGGTCAAATCCCTGATGTTTGACGATATGATGAGTCTTCTCACCTCCACAGGCAGCATACGAGAAATCGCTTCTATCAACTGCTCTGTTGACAATGGGGGTTGCAAAAATCTCAAGCGTGATAACTGGCTCGTGAAGAAATCAACGTACCGTGTTGGAAGAGTACCTGAATACTTCCTTGAGTATACCTCAGCTCTTAATGAATTCTGCTCTTCGATGGACCAGAATCGTTTTATCAGTGCCTCTGCAAATTCGTCAAAATAACTGAAGGTGTAGCGAAATGCACTGAACCATTCAAGGGGTCCTCCAGCTAGAAATCTCTCCACTATCCTCATCTCTCTTTCTCTGGGAATGTGAGCTTCAATGAAATAGTCTTTCAGGTTCCTGATATATTCTATCGGTGTTAGACTATCAGTATTGCTAAATTTTTGAGGTTTGTCCTCGAAGTTCCGGATGACTGTCACATTTTTCGGATATGAATCCATGTAATTCTTCCCACTATCACGATATCTCCATTCAGGTTCAATATTCCTATCCTCTTCTTCTTCCCGGAATCTGGATATACGTTCCTCCGGACTAATATCTCTCTCTTCTGTAGCGAGGTTACATCGTCTGACGTAATTCCTATCATCTTCACCATTCAATCCTTCTGGATCCTTATCCGTGATTTCCGTGATGACTTTCCTGATTAACTCTTCTTTATAGGTTTCCATCATGCTGGCTTCTCCTAGTTTCAAAGTCTGAAGTTTGCTCGTGGTTTCATTAACATCAGAGACAACCTTATGAATTTGTTCCTCTAACGCGGATTTTAATGCTTGCACGTCCTGACCTATTTGGGTTCTATCCTCTACCTGTTTTTCGGATAGTGAATCCATCCTTATACTCAAGTCCTTCCTAATTTGCACTACTTCATTATTTATCTCTACTTGTGTACTGGCAAGTTTTCTTTCAATTCGTTCCTGAATCTGAGTTACATGTTCCCCACTTGACCTGTTCCATTCATCTTTCCACACCGTTACATTTGCAGTTAACATTTCCGCAATATCTACTTCAATATCTTCTTTAAGTAAACGATTATGATCTAATACTTGGGTTCTCATGACCTCTACATCATACTTTAATCCTGCTAAAGAAGCTGTTGTCCTAACAGACTCGTCAACTAACCTAGTTGTTAATGCACTAATGTTACGAGTACAAAGTGTTTTTGAAGTTTCAATTACTTCTCTTACTTTATTAACATCAGTTTGAACTTTAGCAATGTCTACAAAAACAGTGTTAACATCTACTTGTATCTTAGTTATATCGCTTTGCATCTCATTTACATCTGAATGAATGTTATTAATGTCTACTTGAACATTTGACTCATCGGTTTGAACATTTTGAATCTCTCTTTGAACCTCTTCTACTTTATCTTGTACTGTAGCAACATCATTCCTAACAACAATTACTTCAGCTCTAGCACATGAAATATCACCCCGGACATTAGCAACATCAAGATTCAACATAGTAAGATCTTTCTGTACCTTAGAAACATCAGTCTTAACATCAGAAACATCTTTATGAATGTCACTTACAGCATTCTCGATTCCCTGGGTACTGATCTGTAAACGCGACATATCATTTTCTAAGTTTGCAGAACTGGTCTGAAGAACTTTCATATTCTCCTCCATTCTACTAGTATTCCTAGCTTCCATTTCCCTCACACTTTCATCCATGCTAGCTTTCAAATTAGCAGACATATTACTAGCATTCTCCTCCATTCTAATAGACATATTAGCAGACAAATTACTAGAATTCTCCTCCATCATCTGCTTCATTCTGTTGGACATCTCCTCCAACATCATTTTCAGACTCTCATCTGCCATTTCAATATTATTTCAAGAATAAACTGCTTTAGGGACATACATCAAACAGAGCAAAATAACAACATCTGAGCAACATCTTTCACCATATATAAATTTGAGCAATTTTCTGTCTTAAATCTAACTTATAATTACCTTTTAATTAACCTTCGTAGACACCTCATGTTGAAATAAACTCAAGCACATGTTCAAATTTCTTTGATTCATTTTAAAATATCCTAACACAAATAATTTACATTTACAATCCAAATAATTTAATTTTATCTTTAATATGACTAAACATGTCATAAGCCGGTCAAATAAAATAAGACTCCAGATCATAGGCGATTTTTCTAAGTTTCCAGCCTATTTAACCTCTCTCAAGTTGTATAAGATCTGATCTTTTCTGAGTGTAATTTTCCTAATACAACACAACATTTAATCCCTACATAATCACACTCTCAAATTCTACAAATGGCCAAGACATCTAACAAAGAATCAACCTCTTTATTTGAGTCTTCACAATCCCATTGACATCGATAACTTGGTAATCCAATGTTATTCGAACACTCCACAAAATTGCGGTGCCAATTCTACTGCAATAACTTGGTAATCCAATGTTTTGCTGATCGAACGTGTCAATTCTACTGGCGTTCAACCTGGTAATCCAGTTTTGTTGAACGTGCCAATCGAGCCAATCGAGCTGATCGTGCCCCACGTTGGGCGCCAATCCTACTGTCCCCGTAAATCCGGATAGTAGGCTGTCAGATATCCGCCCCCTCAATCGGATTGCCAATAATCAAACGCACCGGCACAGCTACATCAATGAAAATGGCACTGACAGATACTACCGAGATTAGAGCACAGCAGTTAACAAGAAATTATTGTGGAACACACCAAAATATACGGGGGTTCATACTTACCTTTACTTACCTCTTCAAATTAATCTCGGATATGGGTTGCCAAATGGATCACTTAAAGTATGCCCACACAATAACCTCCACCATGATATTTAAAATGAACCAAGACGGAAAAAAGAAACTTTAAACTGTACAATAATTTATTTCACATAAAGGGAATGACTTTAACAAAAACTCAACAAAATTCACGTGGCAATCAGAAGCCATTGTCAATATAATCATGTCCTCCTGTAGGACTTGTAGACGTTACATACAATATTTTATCTTTCACTTGCTTATAAAGAACGTAATAATAGTAATACACTTAGAATGGATGCGGGAATTGGAACGAGACATGTAGCAATTGTTTTCCTCTTTCATAAACATCACACTTTATTTATAACTGCAAGCCTGTTATATAATCGACCTTGGCCTCTAACATACAGTTGTCAGGCCAGCTGCGATCCACCCTACATTATGTCGCATGCCCACGTCGTCAAATGGACCCACCTGTCCAGTCAGCCTTAGCATATGCTCGTAACCTCGGAGCCTAGCTCCTTTTTCAAACGCTTTAAATGTCCTCAACTCAACTCAAATGTTATCACGCAAATCTTTTAAATGCGTCATTCACATATTACTGGATTACTCTAATAATCCCAAGACTTGTTTAATTACATAATCCACTTCTATAATTAGCGTTCTTTAGAGTATATTAACAAAACTCTTAATGTTTATAACAAAAACTCCTTAATTGTTTATAACAATTATAAATTGTTTATAATATTGTCAAACGACAATTGAAAAATCTATACACGCCTCTCTTAATCCCTTTCATTTCACATTATTGTTAAAGATATTTACACAATTATTTACAATATTAATATTATTTATTTTTGGAATACATTAAACCACAGGTTTATCCGGTTGATAATTACTCAAATCAGGTTAATATAATCGACCAATGAAGGTTAGTTATATTTATGCTTATATTCAGGTTTAATAAGTTTTAATAATTATTAT
Organism: Meconema thalassinum; assembly: GCA_946902985.2. NCBI lineage: Eukaryota > Metazoa > Arthropoda > Insecta > Orthoptera > Tettigoniidae > Meconema > Meconema thalassinum. The sequence goes on from OX336388.2 coordinate 1,763,884,806, forward strand.
TATTATTTGTGACGGTAACCTCCATTCAAAATCGTTATCTCAAATTATTTAACACTCTTGTTAATTTTAACAGTAATTTCACATGATTAATTTTCAAAGGACCTGGACAATAAACTTAGCGGAAAAATACTTCGCTCAAATGCACAAATTGCATAAAATAGGCCCAGAATTCATCATATATTTCCATATATATGGCATAAAAAACTTCCACAATCCATACACAAAACCTCCACTTATAATCTCATCAACTTCATTAATATTACTGTGGGAATCTCCTTCACTCATTCAAGGGCATTATTCATCAGCGACTTTTACATGTCCACTGAACTAACGATTATACATCCATAGTTCCACTTTAAAAATTCTTATATTCATTAATTGTTTCAAAACTGTTATTTATTTAACCTTCGTGGGTTTCATTCATGAATCGATATGAAGTAAAAATTTGCCAATCACAAATAAATTTAATAGCAAATACGATTATACACGCCTCTCTGGTCTATCAAAATTGAGATTAATATCTCCTAAGTAACGTAGTATAAAAATACTATCTTCAATCAAAGTTCATCTAAACTGCATAAATAATCGAATAGAATACAATTAGACTTTGGAATGCAAACATTATTGTTCCAATCTAGAATTGAGAAAAATTCCTATCAAAAGTTCATTACTATAGTGTATTCAATAAATCGTAATCAAAGTTCATAGTTCATAAAATTGTCTATAATGCAATGGTAATTCAGAACTGACGATTAACGTCTATGTTGCAATCATGTTCATAAAACGACTAGTATTTCCAAGATCGTCGATACAGAAATAGATTTTAACGCTCTAAAAACTTTTAATTATTCTTCTTTCTTGATGATGACAGAAAATTGGTCAAAGTAATTTACTGAAGAGAATTACTTTAATAAAATGACACGCTGTCTGAATTCAAATCTGCCATAGAAAATCGTTAACTTTACAGTCAAATCGTGACTACAAAAATATGCAAATTATTGAAAGAATATCTATTATCAGTCTCAACTGATCCAAAATTATTTAAATCTGCCACTGACATAACAATGTCTTAATAAATCGTAGAAAAAGCATAACTCATCGAAGTGTACTGAGTACAGAATTATCAAGCAAGAATATGGGGCAAAATATAGGACAGAAAATATGAGAAAAATTGTTGCTCAGACATCGCTAAATGACTCAAATAAAACAAGAAACGTTCACGACTACCTTATCTGTTGATTGAAGTTCTAGAGGAAAATCTTCCAAAGAAGACTGGTGATGGTTCCATTTCACCAAAAAGATGTGCTCCGTCCTCGAACCTGGAACCAGCGCCCTCGGAGAATAGAACTGCTTCCTCCTCCGGAAATTGCACTGCTCCGTGTATACGATAGACATCCTTCTGGCAAAACTCTTCTTTGTGAGCCGGGTCCACCCTGGCCTCTCTTGATAGTTCCCTGAAGTTCTGGTAGACATTCGCCATGAAGTTTATTGCAGTTATTTCCGCAGAAATATTCATATTTGTGGAGTATGAATACGTTTCCACTGCCATTTGATATAATTCAGCGTTGGACAACGATGCATGAGTGTAGTTGGATGTTCACTACATGCTCGCTTTTGTAGAAAGACGACTAGCGAAGTTCCATGCTGCTACTTCACTCCATTGATATATGTCCCAATTGCATTAAAATCCTTAGCCTTCCATCTCCATTTCCGTTATAATACTTGAAAGAACTGCGATATTATATTGTTCCATGTTAGAATGCAGCGTTGTATCACCAAAAGCAATATGTAGTATCACGGTTGCAATACCAGTGTCAGCCGTAGCGTAGAATGTGATATTTAAAAGTGCTTCTCAGGTGGCGAGAAAATCACTTTTGTCTGCCGACTTAAAATGCCAATATCTTCTAAATTATATTCTTGAAAATGTTCAACCTTTCTACACACATTAATATAGTACTGCACAATAGAAGTAGCTTAAAGGCATTAGTCAACCCTTGATATATTATCTTGTAGACTTGAAAATGTGTGCGTTTCAACTTCGCCTAGTTTCAAACACCGTAAAATGGAACTGCGGCGCGCTCGAAGCTCATTCGATGCGGTTGGCTTTACCACACGCTAAAGACGACTTGTTTCACTGTATCACTCGAAAACGACTATGCGACATCAGAAATATATATGCGGTATCAGACACATGAGCTATAAGCTATATATGCGATATGAGCTATCTACATGAGCTATGAGATATGAGAGCTATATACTGTACATGAGCTATGAGAGCTCCTCTTCGCTGTGCAAGACCTTTTATCAACTTCTTAAGGGGCGTATCCATCCCTTCCATAGCTTGTTTCTCCGTCATTGCTAGAAGTTCTAACTTTGGCAATACTTGACGGATTTTCAAATTTCAAAAACTCAAAAATAATTTCTTCAAAATTCCAAATCAATGCCATATCTGAAAAGAGATTTCCACAATTCTGCATGCCAAAAGTAATTAAATAAGGTAGTTTCAGTAATCTCCGTCTCCCTCCAAACTATCGTTCATTGGTTCGAGTCTCTCCTCCAATCGCGTAACTTCTTCCTCAGCTCAATTCCATGTTTCCCTGCGACTGCGTCGTAAATCTCAGATCTTTCTCGAACAAAATCATGACGTCACCAAGAATCTCAGCTCAAGCAGCCTACTTGCGTGAAGTCTGCGTCATCCGTGCTTACGTCATGAATATCCACGTCACAACTATGACAGCCATAACTTTCTTCATATTTTCCAATACAGCCACCGTGGTCTCAATATAATTCAATTTACGGGGGCAGTACCATCCCGGCATTTGCCCGAAGACGAAGTGGGAAACCACGGAAAACCACCTCGAGGATGGCTGAGGTGGGAATCGAACCCCCTCTACTCATTTGGACCACCCGAGGCTGAGTAGACCCCGTTCCAGTCCTCATACCACTTTTCAAATTTCGTGGCAGAGCCGGGAATCGAACCCAGGACCTCCGGGGCGGCAGCTAACCATGCTGACCGCTACGCTACGGAGGCGACACCTGTTCCAATAAATGAATTTTTATTTGGTCCTGAAAAGGACCGTTTTTATTCGATGCTATGTAGGCAGGTAGACAAGGACATATTGGTCTGTAGGAAGAAAAGGAAGAAAGCTTGTAGTTTAGCGTGACCGTTAATCTCGCGATCATAAGCCACGGGATCTCCATTTTACGTCAATTCGAACCACTGGACATGACGTTCGTGAGAGGCGAGGAACTTGACCGCTGCGCCACCACACCCCACTGTAGGAATAAAGCAAGGTACTCTGCATATTCAGTGTAGCAAGTGTTCGAAATGTTGACCACCTCGGTTGATGCAGATTTCAGCATCAGAGCTCAAGAAACAGTTGTTTGACAAATTAGATAAGGATATCATCGCACCTGCACTGAGTTCCAAGGCCTTGTATTTTAAATGTCACTGCCTGGCCTAGTGTCGTAGTGGGGTGTCGAGGAGGCCATGGTCGAATACAAGGCATTCTCTCCGTCACATGCGCTCTGTTCAGTACATAAAACTGGCGAAATCTCGACAGATATTTATGAATACTTATGTTCGAACATAAAATAGTTATAATAACTATTGTCGAACATAAACATTCGTATGCACTATTATGTTCGACCATGCCGAAATATAAATATGATATGCTAGAAAACTGCATCTTAAAGAGGCTCATTATAGTTCAAGTTTCATTATGATAGAGGTTCTCCAAAATCTGAGCTCAAGATTTTCATTGCGATACAGCTGTTTGACCAATCAGGTAAGGATCGCATCGCACATGCACTGACTTCCAAGGCCTCCTATTTTAAATTTTACTACCTGGGAAGTGTCATGGTGGCGTATTCGAGGAGGCCATGAAAGAATATAAGCGTCCAGTGCGCACTGTTCAGTAAACGAAACTCGACAGTTATTTATGAATATTTAATTTTCTGCTGAATTAACTCTCAGGTAGGATTATTTTTGTGCAAACAAAATGACGTGTGTTGGCTTGCTTGTGGAATTGATTATCAAATCTTTATCATCGACTCGAGGCCAACCTAAATCCTCTAGGAAGTGGCTTCCCGTGGCGTCCCACTTCTCACTTTCTATCACTGTGATGTATTCTGCATCACCTGTGGTGTAAGCAACCGTGGCTGAAAGGGTAACGCGTTGGACTGCGGTTTGAAGGGTTCGATAGTTAGTAGAGGGGTAAGATTTATAATTTGTTTTCGGTACGTTTTATCGTCTGTGTCGACAACTTTACCAATGTCTTACGACAGAAATGATACAAGAGGTCACAGTTAATTATTGAGGATGGGGCACTAGTAAAATAGCGAGCAGATGCATTTTCAGGTTGGATTCCATGAACGTTACGTAGTGTTTGAATTCGGTATTACACGAAACATCTTAATATGTACACGTCAAATAGAGTGTTCTTCTTCTTGCTAGAATGTAATGACAAAATATATTTTTTTAGTCGGTTTACCCTCCAGGGTTGGCTTTTTCCTCGGACTCACTGATGGATCGCACCTTTACCGCCTCCAGGGCAGAGTCCTGGAGCTTGAAACATAGATCGGGGGATACAACTTGGAAGGTGGGACGAGCACCTCGACCAGGCGGTCTCACCTGCAAAGCGAACAGGGGCCTTCTGAGGGATGGGGAGATTGGGAGGGATAGACAAGGAGGAGGGAAGGAGGCAGCCGTGGCCTTACGTTAGGTAGCATCCCAGCATTCGCCTGGAGACGAAGTGGGGAACCACGGAAAACCACTTCGAGGATGGCTGAAGGGGAAATCGAACCCTCGATGTTCATTTGGATCACCCGTGGCTGAGTAGACCCCGAACAAAATAATACCACGGGAAATTTTAAGGAATACGTATACTTCGATGCTAGCACTGGCGATCAGAATCTTGCTTCATTAGAAGGGCTAGAACATCGCGGTCTTTTAGCCCCGTGTACATGGGTGTGTGTAGAATTCCTCTGATAACCTGTCTATAGCGGTATCTGTTTAATGTATGTATTAGCAATTAAGGTGAGGATGGGGAAGGAGGCGGCCGGGACCTTAAGTTATAATAATGTTATTGGTTTTACGTCCTTTTAACTACTCTGGCTTTTAGAGACGCCGAGGTGCCGGAATTATGCCCCGAAAGGGATCTTTAACGTGCCAGTAAATCTACTGACACGGCTCCCTCGCATTTGTGCACCCTCAAATGCCAGCTGACTGCGCCAGGGGGTCTTAAGTTAGAAACCGTCCCGGCAATAGACTGGAGCAGAAGTGGGAAACCACAGAGAACCACTTCCAGGGTGGCTGAGGGGGAAATCGAACCCACCTCTTCTCAGGTAGTGAAATTTAAAATAGGAGGCCTTGGAAGTCAGTGCATGTGCGATGCGATCCTTACCTCAGGCCAGTATTGAATTTCTTGGCAGAACTGGGAATCGAACCTGGACTTCCGGAGTGACACGTCGATATGTTATGTTAATATCCATGACAGTTTTTTAATTTTCTGCCATTACAGGTCACGTGGCAGAAGCTATCAATTCGATCGTATTCTCTTTATAAATCAGCAAAATTCAACCTACTCTTCACAAAAATACAAAATGTAGTTACAGCCCTACTAAAATGGAGCGTGGGCCTTCATTAAAAAAATATGCCTACCACTGGATTCGATGCACTATTCAACCCATTCTCGCCCGCCGTCTACGAACGTGCTTTAACCGAATCAGCTACCAATGCATGGTAGATAGGGCGCGCTGCACTTGCAGTTGTTACTGCAGTCGTCCCACCTCAAACGTTTAAGTCCATGTCAAAGTCTTCAATCACAGTTTATGGTGTTGAATTAACTTTCTACTATTACAGATCACGTGGCGTAAGCTATTAATTCGATCGTATAACGTGTATGTGTGTTATTTCAAGGAGCAATAAGTCATATGTTAGTAGAATGGGCCATAGTATTTGGCGGGGAAAAGTTTAAGGTCGGTTTTTCTTTGCTAGGCCCATGACCCAATTACATTGCTGTCACACAGTCAGAGAGCAAAGCAATATCGACCATCGGGAGAAATACAGTGTTAGTTGGGTTTCTTAAAACTAAATAATAAGGTGCGGGTGGACCACATTGTATACAGTGTGGTCCGCCAGCCCCCTTTTTTTTTTTTTTGGAGGAAGGCAACCCAACTAACGCGTATATCACAGTCATCCTAAAACCATTAGTACCTGTTCCTTTACGTCCATTGTACAACTTTACCGTTGAGTTCATCCTCGCGAATATAGTAGAAATTAATAGTGGCAGTTATCTTTCAATGACCTCAAATACACACATCAAAAAAAGTTTTGCATCACCTCGGTTCCCAGATCTCCGGCATATAGACGTTGACTGTGTATATTGTATCAAAGATACAGTCCCTTTGACTGTTCATAGATGTCACTAAAACTGCTCAAAGATGTAAACAACCATGCATGAGCAGGGCCTATTAGACGGAGGGGGTACGACAGCCGATCAGTTCCAGTCATTCCACCAGGACGAAGGTACGCTGCTCATGTTGTCTGTAGTTCTACCATGCCTAGAAGGTCAATACCGCAGTTCGATCGCGTCCGCATTGTTACTTTGTGTCAAGAAGGGCTCTCAACAAGGGAAGTTTCCAGGCGTCTCAGAGTGAACCAAAGCGATGTTGTTCGGACATGGAGGAGGTACAGAGATACAGGAACTGTCGATGACAGGCCTCGCTCAGGCCGCCCAAGGGCTACTACTGTAGTGGATGACCGCTACTTACGGATTGCCGCTCGGAGGAACCCTGACAGCAATGCCACCATGTTGAATAATGCGTTTCGTTCAGCCACAGGACGTCGTGTTTCAACTCAAACTGTGCGCAATAGGCTGCATGATGCGCAACTTCACTCCCGACGTCCATGGCGAGGTCCAGCTTTGCAACCCCGACACCATGCAGCGCGGTACAGATGGGCCCAACAACATGCTGAATGGACCCCACAGAATTGGCATCACGTTCTCTTCACCGATGAGTGTCGCATATGCCTTCAACCAGACAATCGTCGGAGACGTGTTTGGAGGCACCCTGGTCAGGCTGAACGTCTTAGACACACTGTCCAGCGAGTGCAGCAAGGTGGTGGTTCCCTGATGTTTTGGGGTGGCATTATGTGGGGCCGACGTACGCCACTGGTGGTCATGGAAGGCTCCGAAACGGCTTTACGATACCTGAATGACATCCTCCGACCCATAGTGCACCCATATCGGCAGAATATTGGAGAGGCATTTGTCTTCATGGACGACAATTCTCGACCTCATCGTGCACATCTTGTGAATGCGTTCCTTCAAGATAACGACATCGCTCGACTACAGTGGCCAGCATGTTCGCCAGACATGAACCCTATCGAACATGCCTGGGATATGTTGAAAAGGGCTGTTTATGGACGTCTTGACCCACCAACCACTCTGAGAGATTTACGCCGAATTGCCGTTGAGGAGTGGGACAATTTGGACCAACAGTGTCTTGATGAACTTGTGGATAGTATGCCACGACGAATACAGGCATGCATCAATGCAAGAGGACGTGCTACTGGGTATTAGAGGTAGTGGTGTGTACTGCAATCTGGACCACAAATGCTGAAAGTCTAGCTGTATGATGGTACAACATGCAATGTGTGGGTCTCATGAGCAATAAAACGAGCTGAAATGTTGTTTGTGTTGATCTCTATTCCCTTTGTATTTAAAGGTTCCGGAACTCTTGGAACCGAGGTGATGCAAAACTTTTTTTGATGTGTGTATAATGCATGATTGAAACGATTAGAGCTCCGAATAACACATGCTTACGTTTTGACAGGAAGTGTCTACGAATAGATTCAATGCGTGCCAGCAATATACCATGGTTCTCGGTAGCTATGGTGGCTAAATCAAGAGTAGCGTCAACGAAGTCACATTGTAGCAGCTTCGAATCTTGAACTAGTACTTTTTTTTTGCTTAATGTCGTTTATTGTGGATGTATTATGGACGCATATCTATCTGTTCCAACGAGTGATTTTTTATTTGGTCCTCAAAAGGACCGTACTTATCCGATGGTACGCAGCCAGATTGGACGACGACATAATGATCTGTAGAACGAAAGCAAAATATCCTGTATATTCAAGGTAGCAAGTGTTCGAAATTTTGACCACCTTTGTTTAAAGGAAAACTCCGACTCACTCAGACGACCCACATAACAAATAAATAAATACATCAGACCGAAACCCTAATTTCTTTCAACGGCGTCTGTGCGAAAAGCGCTTGCTATACACTTGCAGTAATAGTTAGTTAGTTAGTTAGTGAGGTTTTAAGGGGCGGAACTACGAGGTCATCTGCCCCAAACCTACAGTAAATACAGATAATTATGACATTATTGGTTTTACGTCCCTTTTAACTGCTCTGGCTTTTAGATACGCCGGGGTGCTGGAATTTTGCTCGGAAGGGGATCTTCAACGTGCCAGTAAATCTACTGACACGGCTCCCTCGCATTTGCGCACCCTCAAATGCCAGCTGACTGCGCCAGGATACGAACCTGCAACCTTAGGCACAGCAAGCGAGAACGTTACCGCTGAGCCTCGCAGCAAGCCAGTAATTACAGAACGTGTCATATTATTATAAATATTGAACTATTAAAATTCTAATTATCACGAATAGAGTCGCCTCCGTTGCGTAGTAGTCAGCGTGATTAGCTGCCACCCCGGACGTCCTGGGTTCGATTCCCGGCTTTGCCATGAAATTTGAAAAGTGGTATGAGGACTTGGACGGGGTCTACTCAGTCTCGGGTGGTCCAAATAAATAGAGGGGGTTCGATTCCCACCTCAGCCATCCTCAAAGTGGATGTACGTGGTTTCCCACTTCGCCTTCGGGGAAATGCCGGGATGTTACCTACCGTACGGCCACGGCCGCCTCATTACCTCTTCATTGCCTATCCCTCCCTATCCTCCCCACCTTTCCCATCCCTCAAGATGTCCATGTTCGCTTTGCAGGTGAGGCCACCTGGGCGAGGTGCTGATCCCACCTCCCCAGTTGTATCCCCAAACGAGATGTTTCAAGCTCCAGGTCACTGCCCGTAGAGGCGGTAATGATGGGATCCCTCGCTGAGTCCGTGGGAAAACCTACTAAATCGACTAAAAAAATATTAATTATAACGAATAGTATCCATCCATGGTTTAGAACAGTTTTTTTTTTAATTTTATTTAGTCAATTTACCCTCTAAGTTGGTGGTTCCCACGGACTCAGCGAGGGAACTCACCACTACCGCCTCGATGGGCAGTGTCCTGGAGCTTGGGACATCTGGTCGGGAGGGATACAACTGGGGAGGTGTGATCAGCACTTCGCCCAGGCGGCCTCATCTGCAAAGCGAACAGGGGCGTCGTGAGGGATGGTAAGGGATGGAAGATTGGGATGGATAGGCTAGAAAGTGGGAAGGAGGTGGCCGTGGCCTTACAGTAGGTACCATCCCGGCAATTGCCCGAAGACGAAGTGGGAAACCACGGAAAGCCACTTCGAGGATGGCTGAGGTGGGAATCGAACCCCTCTACTCATTTGGGACACCCTAGGCTGAGTAAACCCCGTTCCAGTCCTCATACCACTTTTCAAATTTCGTGGCAGAGCCGGGAATCGAACCCAGGACCTCCGGGGCGGCCGCTAACCATGCTGACCGCTACGCTACGGAGACAACATGGTTTAGAACAATATTTAGGGAAAATAACCATTTAAATGAGACAAGAAAATAACTTTCCCTATCGTCTTCGTAGTTAATGTGAACAAAACCAAGTTGAAATCTTGCTGTACGAGGTAGGGAGGGTATAATAAAATAGTTAAAAAGAATTTAAAAAATCTGCCGTTGGATGGTCTTGAACCCGGGATCTTCGAAGGAGCGAGCGGGCGCAATAACACTTGCACACATTTCCAACACACTCTGGAGGTTTTTGTTGCGCTTCTTATTAACGCGTTTGGTAAAATATTCAATTATTACAGTTAGATCTTAAATATTGATTGGAATGCATTCGTTCAGTACCTGGCAGGTTTTCTAATTTACTTAAAGCAATTTTCGCGACCGCTTTGCGTTAATAAGGCGAAACAACAGCAACTAATGCCCTCAAACGACAGCCCTTCGGTTTTATTTCATACAACTTAGCGTCCAAAATGCTAGCGTGTGATACACTTCGGTCATACAAGCAGCTGTACTGACGAAGAGAACAGAATTATACAGGATTTTGTACCAGCGATCACACTAGCTTCCTTGCCAGCGAGTGTCGTGTGATACGGGCCTAAAGATATGCTAAGACTTTTTGTTAAAATTTAATAACAAAACAAGATGTTCGGTAAAGAACGTATAGCCTAATTTCTCCTAAATACATGGGCATGGTTATAAACCTTTGTCCTTTTCAAGGAGTATAATTGAATGTTGGTTGTAGTAGCTTCTTGAAATACAACATGCTTTACGGTTATTATACATGAATATGATGTGCCCTTTGCTAGTGCTACCTCTGTAAAAAAAATCATTCAATTCGGTTTCACCGTGTTTGAATTGATAGGGGGAATCGATTTGCACACAAACATGGCCGCTATCTGCATATTATTGGTCTGATGACCTTGTAGTGTGTCAACAGATTCTCTATTAATAAAGGTATGTCGTTGCAAAAGTTGGTTGGTAGGGATCAGATTATTAGGTTGGTCATAATTTGATTCAAGCTCTTAACAATAGGATGGCCGCCATTACGTTTTCGTCAATATGGCGGCGATATAAAACATGACACTGCAGTGCCCTTTACTAGTGCTACCTCTGTACCAAATTTCGTTCATTTCGGTTGCACCGTGTTTAATTGATAGGGGGAATCAATTTGCATACATACATGACCGCCATCTGCAAACTAATGGGCTGATGACCTTGTAGTTCAGTCAAACGATGCTCGCCATACAAGTATACGTTGTTGCAAAATTTGGTAGAGATAGGATGATTAAGTTAGTCGTAATTTGATTTAAGCATTGAACATTTGGGTGGCCACCATTACGTTTCCCTCAAGATGGTGGCGATATAAAACATGACACTGAGGTGTTCTGCGCTAGTGCTACCTCTGTACCAAATGTCGTTCAATTCGGTTTCACCGTGTTTGAATTGATAGGGGGAATCGATTTGCATACATACTTGGCCGCCATATGCAAACTGTTGGGCTGATGATCTTTTAGTTTGGTCAAAATATGCTTCCTACATAAGGGTATGTTGTTGCAAGATTTGGTAGAGATCAGATTGTTAGGTTGGTCGTAATTTGATTCAAGCTCTTAACAATAGGATGGCCGCCATTACGTTTTCGTCAAGATGGCAGCGATATAAAACATTACACTGAGGTGCCCTTTGCTAGTTCTACCTCTGTACCAAATTTCGTTCAATTCAGTTTCACCGTGTTCGAATCGATAGGGGGGGGGGGGGGAGGGGCAGACATTCAGAGTACACACACTCACACAACGTCACACACACACAGACAGACACACGATTTTTTGCTAATAATACAATGGGAATTTCTACGGAATACGTATACTTCGATGCAAACACTGGCGATCAGAATATCCTTCGATATTCGTCAAGATGGCTGCGATATAAAACATGACACTGAGGTGCCCTTTGCTAGTTCTACCTCTGTACCAAATTTCGTTCAATTCAGTTTCACCGTGTTCGAATCGATAGGGGGGGGGGGGAGGGGCAGACATTCAGAGTACACACACTCACACAACGTCACACACACACAGACAGACACACGATTTTTTGCTAATAATACAATGGGAATTTCTACGGAATACGTATACTTCGATGCAAACACTGGCGATCAGAATATCCTTCGATATGGTGTTGTTTTGTTTCATTTGAGGGCCTAGAACATTTAGCCATGTTTACTTGGGTGTGTGTGTGTGTGTAGAATTTGTCTGATAACCTGAGTTATTGCGGGCTTGTAATGATGTGTGTATTTGCAATTAAGGATTGGGAAGGAGGCGGCCGTGGCCTTGAGATAGAATCCGTCCCGGAATTTGGAAACCACGGAAAACCATTTCCAGGGTGGCTGAGGTGGGAATCGAACCCACTTCTTCTCATATTTGCTCCACGAGGCTATGTGTACCCAATTTCAGCCCTCAGACAAGTATTACATTTCTCGGCAGAGCTGGGAATCGAACCCGGACTTCCGGAGCAACACTTCGAGATGTTATGTTTATATTCATGCCAGTTTTTAAATTTTCTGCCATAACAGGTCACGTGGCATAACGTACCAATTCGATCGTGTTCTCTTTATAAATCATTAAAATTCAACGAACTCTTCACAAAAATTCGTCGTAAGGCAATAAATGTGACAATGTAGTTACATCCCGACTAAAATGGAATGTGGGCTTTCGTTCAAAAAAGTATGCCTACTACTGGATTCGAAGCAGCATTCTACCCGCTCGCGTCCATCAAGTACGGTCAGGCTTTAAACCTCGCAGCCACCAAGACATGGTATATATCGCACGCTAAACGTGCTTTAGTTACTGTAGCCGTCCCACCTCAAACGTTTAAGTCCATCTCAAAGTCTTCAATCACGGTTTGTGGTGTTGATTTAACTTTCTACTATTACAGATCACATGGCGTAAGCTATTAATTCGATCGTATTACGTGTATGTGTGTTATTTCAAGGAGCAGATAGTCATATGTTATTAGAATGGGCCGTAGTATTTGGCGGGGAAAAGTTTAAGGTCGGTTTTTCTTTGCTAGACCCATGACCCAATTACATTGCTGTCACACAGTCAGAGCGCAGAGCAATATCGACCATCGGGAGAAATGCTATGTTAGTTGGGTTTCATAAAACTAAATAATAAGGGGCGGGTGAACCACACTGTATATTAAACTATTTTCTGTTGAACTTCTGTGCCTCTAGAGGATTTCATTGTAATTCCTTGTAACATATTACATCAGTTGCCAGATGGGATGGGATGGGATGGGATGGGATGTATGGGAGGTGCAGAATGCCAGTGTTACCTTTCTTGATATGGGCGAAGACGCACCCTACTAGCTGAAGTAAGGTGTGTTTCTTTCAGTTTTGGGAGCTATCAAAGTTATAGAGACTAACGATTCGTGATAAGTATGGATGCTGGTTGGTTGGTTCCTTAGTTCAGGGGCTGCCACAACGCGGTCATGTAGCCCAGTGTACATTGTGTGTGTGTAGAATCTGTCTGATAACCGGTGTTAATTGGCATGGCTGTATTAGTGTGTGCTAACTGTTTTAATTCAAGTAAGGACTGCAGACAATAATTACAAATAGTTGCTACATTTGCTACCAAATGCTACAGTCCAAAACACACAGCTTTCGGACTTGGCTACTAGATGGCAACGCAGTCAACACCTGGCGGCGAACGTTGGAACTAATAGAGCGTTATCAATTCTAACCTACGAATTTTGGATTCACACAAGTGTAGTTAATAGAAGGTTCTTTTTCATGCCATAAATCTATGACATGGGACCACCGGCTTTACATTCCCTCCGAAGGAAGGCTTACTGAGGGATTTCTAACGCTCTTGACAATCCGACGACTTCGGCCGGGGTTGAACCCTCGATCTTGGGCATAGAAGCTCAGCATGCTACCAACTATGCCAGCGAAGCCACCGTTGGATGCTGATAGTGGCATACGTTATGTGCAGGGCGCCATGCAGCCATTCGGTCCCTCCGAACCAAACTGTGAATGACTGGTAATACCTCTAATACCCCCTTGACGTGTGCACCGCGCAGGAAATGACCCTGTTTACAAACCTATACTCTCATTGTCTTGAACGAGAATGCCCACTGCTCCTGTGACGAAATTTGTCTCAGTGAAAGTCCTGGAGGAACCCCCCTATTCAGCAGACTTGGATCTCTGTGACTTTGATGCCTTACCCTAGCTACAGAAGCCACCCCGAGGAAACTTTTCCATTCACGAGACGCTAGACTTCAAGTAGTACAGCACTCCTTTAAAGCAGAATTGCTGCTGCTATCCTGCATATTTCACATATCTGGCAAGGGGCGTAACATGCGAGATTACAATAAATACCTGTACAGATTTTTTGGTTCTACAACATGATATATAAGTACATACGCGTAGTTTCCACCAGGCCTAATGTCTTTCTTTCTTTCTTTCTTTCTTTCTTTCTTTCTTTCCTTCGCACGTGAATGTTATTGAAATACGGAATTATCAAGCTACTGCTGATGAAAAACATCATTCTGTGTAATCACGCTGGTAACATGTTGGTTAGTATCGTTTCGCATCATTAAATAAGTTCTTATGGGATGATATGTATAGGTTTTCATTGTTGCGGTTCATGTTTCAAGAGCGATTAAAGCGGAAAAACAACAACAGCATTAGCCTCGACCGAAGCCACTTCTAACCGAGTGCAGGGGGTAATATTGAATTGTTTCTCGAAGTGCGAGCTAGTAGCTGGACATTACAGAGGTAGCCTAATTATTAACAAAGAGCTGTATAGAATCAAATTCTTCACTGCAGATTAAGATACGTCAGATTTCAATGGAATATTTCATTTGAGGCAGAGTCTCCGCTGTGTGCTGTCTGTCCTTTCGCAAGATGTAGTTCGCAGTGGAAGTGTGTACCAATTAGTCTAGCGCTGGGCCCATTAAACCGGACTAAGGTTATGAAGGTATCAGAGGCGATGGATTGAACGTACAGTCACTGCCATGTGAATGCAAGTTCTATTCGAATGCGCTATTCATTATGTGCCTAGCTTAGCTTAGCCTAAAGAAATAAAGACTAAATAAGGTGCACATACTCCACACATAGGCAACGAAGAGGTAATGTATTGACCAAAGAGATAACATCAAGGAATGACGAGGAAGCATTACATGCTATGAATGAGGTTAAGTGGACGACAAACATGTGATATTAGGTAAAATAACGGGTGAAAGGACCGAAACGTAAATGTCATGATCGATAGGGAGTAACGATTAAGGGGGGTGGGGGGACATTTGGGAAAGTATACTCGTAAAGGGTAAAATTACATTGTGAAAAATAAAGATTAAAAGGGCTAGACAAAGAGTCGGGAAAGGTGAGTCTACTGCCAAAGAAGCGAACGGTAGCTCAAATAGTCCTCAAGGAGATGAGGGAGTGCGAGGGGAACGGAGTATTAATAAAAGCGCGCGTAGATATGACGTAAAAGAATAAACACAAAAAGGGGCAAGTAACCGATATTAAAAATAAATACGAGAAAGATATCGCAACACAAAATAAAAGATATCCATCAAAATAAGTTACGTCAGAAAGGGATTAGGCCATACTCATGGACTTGCATAAGAAAACGCAATCCTAAGATAAGAGGCAAACAAAAGATAAAGAGGTATGGCATAGGTCTTACTGTTGAACACACGCTACTCAGTAAACCAAACCAAATACCTACACAAAAGATACGACGAAATGGGGACAAAGATTAACGGGAACGAAACAGATACTCCACGGACATACTAGAATAGGCGAAACGCCCTAGTTTTCCATACAATGAGCAAAGACAAAAATACGGAACCTACCTTGATGGTATGAACATTAATCCGGCATCACGGAATTACATTAAATGAACTAGATCCGCACCTCTACGCGCACCTTTATAAAAACACAAACAAATGGGTCAAAACGGAATAAAAAGTCAAGGCATCTCGAAAACGAGAGCGGGTGCACACCAAAAGGTCCTACCAGGGAGATAAAAAACCGAAGACTGCCTAGAGAGTAACAAGGGGTTGTCACAGGAGACGGAAAAAGAAGATAAAAAGGTAAGAGGTGTCACTAATCACGATTCGGCATAGCAAGAAATCACTCTAACCAACCTTGATCAGCAATTATAGAAATGTCCACTGATCTGCTCGGCTATTCTGGCCAGAAATAACCAAGAAGAAAAGATAACAATTCCGATAATTGACACGCCGAAGAAAAGAGAAAAAAGGGAAGACTACAGGTGGAAAAGAAAAACGGTTCAGATTCCCACGCACTCCCCCAATTTTTTTTTTGTTGCGTCCACCAAAATAGACGAACAGAAATTTTAATCAAACATAAGGAAGGGAGAAGGGATTAAAAAAGGGTACATAACGAAAATGTGATGGGAGGGAGCCTAGAAGTAGGGGGGGGGGAAGACGCGGAGGACTCAAAAGAGTGTACTTCAATGAAGATAAATATAAGAATCAAGGTACGAAAATTTCATAATAAGAACGTAACTTAAACCAGATAAATAAAATAGTAAAATAAAAATAAAAACCCTAGCTTCCTTGCCAAATATTATACAAAAGTTACAAAGATACAGAGTTACAAAATGTAATAAATATAAGTATATCAAAAGCTGTCTTCCATAATCTCCCAAGGTAGGATGTCAGAGAGCAGATATCGATAATTTACTTTACTATGAAGCCAAAAACAGTTTGCTACGGCAAGAAATTATCACCAGGATGATAACTTTCACGAACGTTTTACTAGATCCTCAAAACAGTTTGTTTTTATCCAGTTTTCACAACAACCTCCAGCCATCTTTTTGTCTTGACATATGAAAAACAAAAAAAAAACGATAAGTACCATATTGTCAACTTACACATACAGGTGGACGTATTTGTGGGCTAAGCGGTCCTCTTATGTCATTTTGGGGAATTAAACTAGGTGTAGTTACATGTAGAGCGATACATTCGAATAGCGACCAAGCTCTGCCTACCATTTTGTGCCGTCTGGCCTTTCGCAAGATGTAGTTTGCAGTGAAAGTGTGTACCAATTAGTCTAGCGCTGGGCCCATTAAACCGGACTAAGGTTATGAAGGTATCAGAGGCGATGGATTGAACGTACAGTCACTGCCATGTGAATGCAAGTTCTATTCGAATGCGCTATTCATTATGGGCCTAGCTTAGCTTAGCCTAAAGAAATAAAGACTAAATAAGGTACACATACTCAACACGTAGGCAAAGAAGAGGTAATGTATTGTCCAAAGAGATAACATCAAGGAAAGATGAGGAAGCATTACATGCTATGAATGAGGTTAAGTGGACGACAAACATGTGATATTAGGTAAAATAACGGGTGAAAGGACCGAAACGTAAATGTCATGATCGATAGGGAGTAACGATAAAGGGGGGGGGGGGGACACATTTGGGAAAGTATACTCGTAAAGAGTAAAATTACATTGTGAAAAATAAAGATTAAAAGGGCTAGACAAACAGTCGGGAAAGGTGAGTCTACTGCCAAAGAAGCGAACGGTAGCTCAAATAGTCCTCAAGGAGATGAGGGAGTGCGAGGGGAACGGAGTATTAATAAAAGCGCGCGTAGATATGACGTAAAAGAATAAACACAAAAAGGGGCAAGTAACCGATATTAAAAATAAATACGAGAAAGGTATCGCAACACAAAATAAAAGATATCCATCAAAATAAGTTACGTCAGAAAGGGATTAGGCCATACTCATGGACTTGCATAAGGAAACGCAATCCTAAGATAAGAGGCAAACAAAAGATAAGAGGTATGGCATAGGTCTTACTGTTGAACACACGCTACTCAGTAAACCGAACCAAATACCTACACAAAAGATACGACGAAATGGGGACAAAGATTAACGGGAACGAAACAGATACTCCATGGACATACTAGAATAGGCGAAACGCCCTAGTATTCCATACAATGAGCAAAGATAAAAATACGTAACCTACCTTGATGGTATGATCATTAATCCAGCATCACGGAATTACATTAAATGAACTAGATTCGCACCTCTACGCGCACCTTTATAAAAACACAAACGAATGGGTCAAAACCGAATAAAAATGCAAGGCATCTTGAAAACGAGAGCCGGTGCACACCAAAAGGTCCTACCAGGGAGATAAAAAACAGAAGACTGCCTAGGGAGTAACAAGGGGTTGTCACAGGAGACGGAAAAAGAAGATAAAAAGGTAAGAGGTGTCACTAATCACGATTCGGCATAGCAAGAAATCACTATAACGAACCTTGATCAGCAATTATAGAAATGTCCACTGATCTGCTCGGCTATTCTGGCCAGTAAGAACCAAGAAGAAAAGAGAACAATTCCGATAATTGACACGCCGAAGAAAAGAGAAAAAAGGGAAGACTACAGGTGGAAAAGAAAAACGGTTCAGCTGCAGGACCTTTTATGTGGCAATTTGTCATGTATTCACCAAATGTGATACAAGAGATCCTTTTCCAACCAACATCGTTTGCATTTACGCAACTTTTACGCATGTAACTTTAAACCACTGTTATCTGATTTTCTATTAGACAATAGGCATCAAAATACAGATTTTAATGAAAGCAAGACTTCTGGTCTCGGAACTTACCCTGTCTTAAAACCAAATTTGTCGCCGTTTCTTGTTTTGTTAGTATAATAGTACTGTATGGCATACGATTACCGTAAATAGAAGGAATTATTTCGCAGAAAATCATCGCCTGGAAACAATTAATTTAATTAAATTTCCAGCCATGTTAGCACAAGTAGCGGCCAAAATTGATATGGTTAGGAAACCACATAAACATATTCTCTGCATCACGATACAGGGTATCTATACATTGTTGAAGATTCGATGAATCAAGTAAAATAATTTTTTTTGTTCTATTCAGCTTTACCATAATAATTTGGCCAACTGTGTACCTCCTTTTCTTCAGGGGTGTTCCCCTTTGTAAAATGAATGTACATGAATTCTTGTAAATGATACACACACTTGTGAATAAAACATTAATGAAGCAAATGTACATGTATCTACCCTCATTGAAGTCATCATCAGCATAGGTTTAACGTAGTAACTATCATAAAACAAACATTAAACTCCTTAACATTAATCTGATCTATAATCCAGTTTCTTGAGTGAAATAATCTATATAAATATATATGTGGATATCCTTACAAAATCAAATAATTCACGACGGGAAAATTAATTATAATTGAGATGTAACTTTCATTGACATAAATTTCAAAAGCGTAAGAAAACATTCAAATGAAGACGTCAGTTCAGTAAAGAACATGCTATCCTTTGACATGTTAACTGACGATAAGTCAATACTGGTTACATTTTTCAGTTTACTAGCGATTAACTCTTGCTGTTCTAATGGATGAGGTTATGTCAAGAATACAGCTGAATGTATCAAAATGAGGTGCCCATAAGGTAATAGATGATTTGCATTCGTCGGGATGTCGGTAGAATTGATACATCTTATGGATTTAGGTTAAAGGAACTCACTAAACAACATCTAAACTTAATAATGAGCGTCGTTCACCACTTGTAACATGTTGGCATTAAGAGATAATTTGGATTTGGTTAATAACATTTTGGGAATGCTATAAGGCATCTAATATCGGATCATTATTCAATATTTCCAGTAATATCAATGTGGAACAGGAATGTATATCTTACTTATTACCAACGCAACTTCTTAAATATAATATATACAATATATATTCATCTTTCACATTGCTATTATTAGACATATTGATTAACGATCCGATGATTGACGCTTGAAAAGAATTCCCTATGAACTACTGGTTGTTTTAAGTTAAAATATGTTAAAAATGTGTTACTACTGGCAAACACTTACAGTGGACTATGTATTGAAGATAGATATATGCTGTCACGGACTTTTTTGTTGAAATATTTATCGAAATGTAATGCTTTTCAGTCGGTCAACACGAATGTACCCAATTGTAATGGGTGGTTCCCTAATACAGAAAAATACACATGAGATAAATAAATTCACTTGGATGACCAGTTTCAATCGTCAAGCGATCATCATCAGATCCTTTACACTCAGGCCGTTAAATCTATGTCTACAAGTACTGTAAGTGGGTGATGGCATTTACAATATATACTCTTATTTAGTTACAGTCAAGATTTGTTGGTTATATGTGACTTTTTGTTAAGATATTGTTAGTGGTTATTGACCTTCAAGTTTGCTTGTTAAGTGTGATATGTGTGGTCGTTAGTGAATGGTGAGGTTGCAGTGGACTGTGAACTTCCAAAGGGACGGCGCCTACTCGTCCACATTTATGGTGTATGCAGGACTTGATCAGAAATTGAAGTGACGGAAGTGGGAGCTCCAGATGGCCAAACGCTAAGAAAAAAAACCGCATTAAAAAAAATGGCGCGAGTTGGGCGAGGCACGAGCGAAGTATGCTAGCGTAGTTTCCAGGCAGCGGTTGCCGCAGCGGAAAGTGTACAGAACAGTCTTCAGAGGGTCATGGGGTCGAGTGTCTAAGCGGAAGCATTTTTGTTTTGTTTATATTTTAATTTGTACGTTACTTTCACTGATAGTAAACCGAAAAATGCTCAATATGTTGTATGTATTAATATTTGCATAAAAACCGTGAAACGTAAAGGCAAAGGAAAATTTGGGATGAAAAATACAATTCGAGGAAGGGTTTGCAAGTAAGGCGTACACAAGAACGTCGTATATAAACATTTATGATCTTACAGCTGGAGTGATATTGTAAAAACAGGCGAAGCAGTAATATTGTCGGCATCTTGCACACGCTATAAACGCCGTGCTATTAGAATTATATGTTTGTTTTAAAATTGCTATAGAAAACAAAAACACACGTGGCTCATGCCTCGCCCGACACGTGCCAGAAATGGTATTAAAAAAAAGCTTGCCAATCTGGAGCTCCCAATTCCGTCACTATCATTTCTGGCCAAACCCTGTGTATACAATACATATGGAGAAAATCGGTGTTGACAAGTAGGCGTGGTCCCCTTGTCAACTGATTGAGCGATTTGTGGTCTGTTGTCGTGTAGCTGGTACCAACCACTGAACTGAACTGTACGGTTTATGCTGATCACCACTATTGATAAAGAGTTGATATATCTTTGACAGTTTAGCCAGAGTAGCGTAATATCCCGTGTCGTTTATAAATATTTGCGAATTAGCGCGCGAGTGTGTGACTCAGTAAGCTAGCTAATAAGCGAGCCTTTCCCCTAATCAGGTGGCAAAACCAGGCAAGACATTAACTCGAAAGCATTCGAGCACAGTACATGTAGGCGGCTTCGGTGGCGTAGTTGGTAGCATGCTGAGCTTCTATGCCCGAGATCGCGGGTTCAAACCCGGACAAAGTCTTCGGATTTTTAAGAACGTTAAAAATCCCTCAGTATGCCTTCCTTCGGAGGGGAAGTAAAGCCGACGGTCCCATGGCATAGATTAATGGCATGTAAAAGAATCTTCCACGAATTACACTTGTGTGAAGCTAAATTATGGGTTAGATTGGACTAACGCTCTTATGTTCCAACGTTCGTCGCCAGGAACCGACTGCGGGGGCATCTAGTGACCAAATTCAGAACTAGTTGTCGTTGACGGTGGCGTTTGGTAAAAATGAATGTCTGCAGTCCTTACTTGAATTTAAAAAACAGATAACTCACACTAATACAGCCATCACAATTAACGCCGGTTATCAGACAGATTCTACACACACCCAGAGTACGCAGGGTTACATGACCGCGTTGTCGCAGCCCCTAAACCGAGGAACTAACCAACCACAGTACATGTATTAATAATGTTATTGGTTTTGCGTCTTCGGATAATCGCCATGTTGGATTGTTCTACTGTATGTGTTGGCCATAGAGTTATGTACTATTGGTACTACGACTTTGAGAAACTCCGCGCCGAGGTATTAGAATTTTGCCTCAAGTGGTCCTATAACGTGCCAGTAAATCTACTGACATGGCTCCCTCGAATTTGCACACCCTCAAATGCCAGCTGACTGCGCCAGGATTCGATCCTGCACACAGTACATGTGTTGCCTCTGTAAGTGATTTAAGAATATGCCATATCGAGAAAGAAACCAAGTAGAATGTGAAAGTAAATTGGACTCTAAATAAACAAGTAGTTCCGTGAAGAACTAAATAGCTTAATTTCATATATCCCACTTGACTTTTCTATTAAAAGTCTCGTGCCCATTACATGATTTTCCGAGGAACATCTATATAAATGTTTAAATTTTGCATCGCCACCATTTTGGATTTGTGTTCATGAGGCGATTGAAAAACCCATAGGTGAACTTATGTTAATAGCATCTATCAACATGAAAAAATTCAGTTTGATTGCTGTAATAGATTCGCAGATATTGAGAAAAGTCGATATATTTCGGATGATCACCATGTTGGATTGTTCTATGTGTAGGCCATTGAGTTGTGTACTATTAGATGAAGAATATTACATAAATTTATTATTCAACGTTCACTTCAATCGCATGATTAGGAAACAAAAATGAGAAAGTAATTTTAAACGTTTGCACAGCCGCCATCATGTTGTAAAAAAAAAGGAATTGAATCAGATGCTAGTAGATTAAATCTTGTATAAATATTTATCCTAGTGCCCTTGTTTGATTAAATCTCGATATAATGGCATGTAACTTCTCTTGGCCGCCATGTTGGTTTTGTACTTAACAGGATTTTAAAGAATATATAGGTGAACTTGTAGTAGTACCTTTTATTAACGTCCAAAATTTTAGGGTGATATCTGTAATTGCTTCGGAGATATAGGCCGGTGAAATATTTCGCACAGCCGCGATCTTGGATTGGTGGGACGTATTAAAATTTGCAACATTATGCCTTTATGTATAAATAATTTTTAGACCAAACTACAAGGTCATCAGCCCAATAATTTTCGGATTGCGACCATGTATGTGTGTAAATCAATTCCCCCTATCTTTTCAAATACGGTGAAAACGAATTGAACGAAATTTGGTACAAAGGTAGCACTAGCAAATGGCACCTCACTGTCATGTTTTATATCACCGCCATCTTGACGGAAACGTAATGGTGGCCACCCAAATGTAAAAAGCATAAATCAAATTACGACCAACGTAATCATCTGATCTCTACCAAATTTTGCAACAAAATAAGTTACCTATTTGTGGGAAGCATCTTTTGACTGAACTACAAGGTCATCAGCCCAATAGTATGCAGATAGCGGCCGTGTATGTGTGCAAATGGATTCCCCATATCAATTCAAACACGGTGACACCGAATTGAATGACTTTTTTTTACAGAGGTAGCACTATCAAAGGGCACCTCATATTCATGTTTATAATTGAACTAAATTAGATGCCAGTGCATTACAATGTATATAAACATTTACTGTGCCATTTTTCACTGCGCTCAAATGGTTAAATCGCCAGAAAAGTCTATTAAAATGTTTCAACTTTGCTTGGCTGGCATGTTCGATTTGCAGGTTTTTGAAAGTTAAAGAGATAAACTTGTAGTAGTACCCTTTATCACCGTACATAATTCCTAGGTGATATCGGTAATAGTTTCGGAGATATAGAATGCTGGTTATATATTTCGCACAGCCGCTATCTTGAGATTATGTAAACAATTGAACTGAATAAGATGCCAATGCATTGCAATTTGCTTAAACATTCGCTGTACCAAGTTTCATTGCGTTTGGATGGTTAAATCGCGAGATGAGTCTATTTAAAAGTTTCAACTTCGCTTGGCCGCCATGTTCGTTTTGTAGTTAACAGGTTTTTGAATGTCCCATACGCGAACTTCCAGTAGTGCACTTTATCACCCTACAAAATTTCAGGGTGATATCAATAATAATTTCGGAAATATGGAATGCCAGTTAATTATTTCGCACAGCCACCATGTTGGATTAGTGAGACGTAATAAAATTTGAAGGGCATGGTCGGGATCAGCTATTATGGTGCTATGACCTTACCGAGTTTCATTGAAATCGCTCCAGCCGTTATTAGGGGGGGGGGGGGGGAAAGCACACCCATACATACACAAACACACACACACATACGCACACACGGACAATAGGCGATCCCGTAAACCTATTTTTTTTTATAAAATAAAAATAGGCTAAAATGCAATAAAATATTCTGATGGTAATAATAATAATTATAATATTAAAATTATTTTACGTCCCTTTTAACTTCTCTGGCTTTTAGAGACGCCTCATACTGCAGAAGTGACTTTAAAAAGCTGAGCCGTCTCGGTTAGAAGACAAAATGGCAGCTGATCTCTCGTTCTGACCTATATTTCACTAATTCGAATATGTTGCATGCAGTATAGCCTACTGATAGAAATAATATAAACTCTGTATGAAATTAATTATAATGAATAAATACTCCAGTTAAGAAATCGTTTAGTCGAATTCATGATTTGCTATGTCGTTGTAAGTAAATAGATTGATAACATGTGAGCTGGGATTAGGGCATAACCCAGCTCTATTTGGGTACATTCGTGATGACCGACTGTAAAGCACCAAACTTTTGTTATCCTGAACATCTTGTTTCATAAATGAAAATTGGCTAAGAAGGGTTCATTCCGTAAACTGCTACCGTGCGAAGCCGGAGCGAGTACCTAATTGTTAATAATATTATGAATTGAACGTCCCTGTTTACTCCTGTGGCCGAAAGCATGTATTTTCAACGTAGTCTACTACATTTCAGGATGTGGCATGAGCAGCATTCAAGAAATAATGAATCGGAACAGAAGTACTTCCGCTGTCTGTATTGACGTCATGGTCGCCGTGTGTTTATCCCTATCTGAACTCTATCATTACAAAGTTAGTGCGGAGACCGCCGTATTTTAGTCTATAAGATGGGTGATTCTATCATCAGAATAATAATGTTTTGAATATTCCCGAAGGAAATATGATGTAATTTCCATTTGAGCGGATGGTATTGGTAGGTGTGTCTGTATTAACTGACGAGCCTAACGGCACACTGGGGCGAAACGCTGGCACTGTTTGAGCTAAGTGAACCATTTTTATCATTTAATGATTAATCATCAGACTCTGCTTGTTTTATTTTAACCTCCCATATATGTTCGACATTTAAATTGTTTGAAGAGTCTGTAGAGTGCAAGTGCAAACATTTGAGCAGGCTTGTCTCGTGTGACTGGCTTCAAATATTGGTTAACTGTAATATTTGTACTATTTCTGCCTCCTCCTCCATTGTTCTATTTTACATGAGGTCGGTAATAACGAGGGATGAGATTCTACATGGCTAGTGAATTTTAGGGTCTGATGCTCTTCGACCACCAACTTTGTAACATGAGTTAATAAGATACAAAATGAATGACACAGAAGGGGAGAGTAAGTGATGGAAATAAAGAGCCATTATACAATATAAAAAGTGTTACCTTCTGTGGCCACAGGGTAGATACTGAGACCCCGGATCCAGAAGTCCTTGGTTTGATTCCCGGCTCTGTCAAGAAATTTAATTCTCCTCTCAGAGTTGGAACAGTGTGCACTCAGATTCGTGAAGAAAAACTGAGAAGATATGGGTTCAAATCTCACATCAGCTGTCCTAGAAATGATGTATTGTGGTTTCACTTCTACTACAGGCTAATATCGGGATGGTCCCTAATTTAACTCCACGGCAGCCTCCTTCCAAATCCTAGCCTCAATATTACAAATACAGACAATACTCTAGCCATCACAATGACACAGGTTATCCGACAGATTTCACACTGTAGTATAGGGAGCTTCATGACTATGTAATGTAGATCGGAATTATAAGTGTGTAGGAATGCATACACATACGAGGGATGATCAGAACTAAGATTACAAGGTCGATATTCCTGGAGTTTAGTCTGTTATAGAGAAATTAGTAGTGTGGGGCGATTCGAATACATACGGTTGGTAACTGTGCAGAGTTTCAACCTCCTGACACCTACAGCGCTAGTTGTACGTAAACAACTAATGGTGACTCGTTTGGGAAACTGGTCTCTCGAAGAGATCCGCTCAGTTATTCGATTTCTGTGGGCAAAATTTACTGCCATAACCTATAACAGGTGATAGAAATTGCTGATTTAGAGCAGTTTCGTATTGTTTATATCAAAATAAAGAACGTCATTCTGAGCTGCGTTTTCAAGCATTTGTAAAAAAATTCGCTGGCAGTAACAATTATAAGGATTTTTGGTAGATTTCTTTAGAAAGCTAACTATTGCAATGGGTACCATGTTTCGACTTCCGGAAAATTTTGACATATCTTCGCGTTTCACATCCCCTGGACCACAAAACCACAGTCAGTTCGAAAGTTTATATAGGCTATAATTTATGTATATATATATATATATATACATAGGCCTATATTAATCACTTTCTTGTGGACACGATAAATACCGCAATTTTGCAATCACTTTGAAATTTTTACATAATATGTATCCCTATAAAATCTCGGTCGAGTTCGTTAATGGGTACAATTGGTCGACGGGGGTGAAAATGGGAGGCTTTTTTCGAAAAAGTGAAATATCGCTATAAATATTTGAAATATCGAATCCATTCAAAGTTCATACTATGTGTCGGATAAGGCTCAACAATTTATGTTTGAAAAGGTTTTTGATAGCACCAACCATTGACAAAGGGGGTGGGAAAAAGTGGGTTTTTCGGGAAACATTAATCATATATCTCTCAATAGGCACAATATCAAAACCGTACAAAATGGACAATATTCCCCTAATAATTACCTAAAACTTTTGTCTGAAAGAATTTTTGATATGACCCACCATTACGCCAAGAGATGAGAAAAAAAATTATTTCGGAATTATAAGAAAATGCCAAGAGCCATCAGAGGTTGCCATGACAACACTACTAAATTGATCTGGGATGAGCCATCAGACGTTGCCATGACAACGCACTTGCACGAGATCACATTCAGTTTTCTATCTGACTAAGTGTGAAGCGGCTTCGGTGACTTAACTGGTAGCATGCTGAACTTCTATGCCCAAGGTCGCGGGTTCAAAGCCGGCCGAAGTCGTCGGATTTTCTAAAAATCCCTCAGTATGCTTCCCTTTGCAGGGGAAGTTCCAACGTTCGTTGCGAGTTGTTGGTTGCGGTGGCATCTAGTAGACAAGTTCACAGCTATGTGTCGTTGACGGTAGTATTTGTTAGCAACATTAGGAACTACTGCTTGAAATTGACCGTCTGCAGTCCTTACCTCAATTACAGACTAATACAGCCATCACAATTCACACCGTATATCAGACAGAGTCTACACTCACCCCAAGTACACGGAGTTATATGACCGCGTTTTCGCAGCCACTAAACTGAGGTACCAACCAAAATCTCTGCGGGAGATAACATTTTGCGTGAACAAGTAACAGACCGTTAGATAGTTACACATCAGTGTCGAAACCTTGCATAAGGACAGTGTGACCACAAGTATAAAAATGGACCCCAAATGACAAGAATGTTACCGTCCCCTTAAGACAATAAAATGTTTAATATATGCATAAAATGACGAAAAACAAAGTTAATTAAGCTCCGATTATGAAATACTTTCTCGCAATAAATGAGGTCTGATCCTTCTACGAAAACCTGCATATTCTGCCTATTTTCGCCTATCCCCAGGCTTGCCCGGTGAAATCTACCTCCGCCTTCCGGCGTGCCGAGAGGACTTTTTATTATAGGCGATCAGTCTCCTCGCTTTCTCCTCAGCAACCAACTTGAGTATGAAAGTCACTGGACGGTGAATACACAGGTCATGTAGAACTTCATTGTATGAGATAATTGTTTAATGATTATGTGTTTAGAGTAATGAGTCTAACTACGCTGTTGATTTCAGCAATGGAAGTATTAGTTGCCATTTAATATTTAGCGGCTCCGTTGATGCAGGACAATATAGTGTTATCGAATAATACGAAGCCACTTTTAAAATCCAATATGAAAAGACCATTTCAGAAAAAATCCAGATATTATTTAGTACAGTGTGAAGTCCTTGACGATCAAATGTAAACATTGTTCTACATTTGTATTTCTCTTGCGTAAAATCTACCGGTACGTGTGGTTACCTTCGCCTTTACTCTTGTGATGGTACAATTGATCTGCTGGAATATAAAATATTTGACAGGCTGCAACCATATAATGATATTAATTTAAAAGCCATTGAACTTATATCCAGTAGTTCAAACACATACATCAGCGTTAACAGATTAGATACTGAAGACGAAAGCCAGCTACTTCATTTCCCTACTGTAGAATTCTTCAATTCCTTGGAATTAAGGGATTCGCCTCCACATACTCCGAACGTTTGAGCCATTGGCATGCTCCTTAGGAATCTGTTCGTTTCCCAAAGATTCCTATATGAAAACATATTAATTGTAAGATATTGTAAGAAATTGCTTGGATTCGGATATAATACAGTATGTGCAGTATTATTAAGCAGAGAGCTCAAATCCTACGACTTGATTTATCACCTTCCGATAAAACTCTTAAATGTAGAGTACATTTCCTTTTAATCGGCAACAATTTCCTTTTCACTCGGCATGCTTTATCACAATCAATAAAGCTCAAGGAGAAACTCATGAACGTATTGGTCTATTTACCTCATCAAGTTTTCAGTAATGACCAGCATTATGTTGCAATGTTTAGAGTGCTATCTTTTGACGCCCTTAAAGTTGCAATATTGCCAAAAAGTAATCGTACAAAGAATGCAACTTATATAAGAAGCTTCTTCAGTAAATATTTTTGCCATTGTCCGTCATCGTTTGGCGGGTTTCAACTAGCACAACTTTAAAACAGATGGAGATACATGTAAATAAAATTTGGCATTTTATATTGATTGTCTCTCGAGTTATCTACAACAGAGTTAAGCCAGATCTATAAATGCAAGTAAATTCACACTTATTTTGATGGATATCAATTGAACCACGCTCTGCCCTCCTGATCAATATGAGGTGTGGAGAGCAAGGCCGCACTCTTTATTTGTCTTGTGTTATGGAAGAAAATAACGATTTGTTTCAATGTCCATCGACGTATTTTACATAGTGATCCCGCTGATGCAAGAAACACGTGCAGTGTTCATATTTACTGTATAATTTTCTGAATCAAAGATGACACCCCCAAGAGATGAGGGATCCTTCTAAGTCAGACTTCAGTTATTGGTCCTTACGACAGAGAAACAATATGTATGTATGTTTGCCTGTCTGTCGCTTACGAAGAAAAAAATCTCCTACCGGAGCATTATCAGTTTTAGAATTCATTCAGTTTGTTTTAATTCCCTAATGTGACTTTCGAAAGCTTCTAGCTTTCATATTTTATTCACTGTTTCTCAAGAAGATAGATTATCCAACGTGTCAGCCTCATTTCTTCGCCTTCCTTTTAGCTGTATAAAATCAGACTTGAGAAAATAATTCATGATAACTTTCTTTCTTCGGCCTTTTCCAATTAATTGAGGTCGCCGGAGTCAACCAGGCTCATTTAGGTTTTGGCCGAGGATTTAAGGCCGGAAGCCCTTCCTGACGCCACGTGATTTTTCAGGTGAAAATTCCAGCCCACTCTCACCGGAATTCGGACCCCGGCCGTTCGCGTGAAAGACGAGTAGCTAAACCACTGCGCCCATACGCTGAAAGCTGATGAAAGTCAATAAATGTAAAACGCATATGGAAGAAATCAGAAACCCCCCTTTGACATCGTATTGGCAGGTGAAAATCCGAACGAAGTGCGAGACTGGCGCTACTTCATAGCAAATTAAACAGTAATTGACGAAGTATTGAGGATATACAGTAAGTTGTCGCTGGCATGAAGAGCTTCTGTACAGGATGTAAATCTGTTGGCATCAAATGGATTTAGGTGTTAGAAAGTCATTTTTGCAAGCTTTTGTCTGGAGCGTGAAACTTGGACTGTTGGCGCAGCAGAAAAGAAGTGAATGGAAGCATTTGGTGTTAGAGAAGAACGATAAAAATTAAAAGGGTAGATAGAGTAACAAATGGAGAGGTATTTCGACGGGTGAGGGAAGGAGACATGTTTCTGGCGATTGCCAATCAAGAGAAGGGTAGGTCAGTAGATGACATACTTAGGCAACTAGGAATAGCAAACTAAGTTATTGAATGATGGGTCGAGATCAAGAACTCTAGGGATACACCATATGTTAAACAGATTGCCTCGGATGTAGGGTGTATTAATTATGTAGAAATGAAACGATTAGTTGACAAGAAAAAGGCATGGGGAGATAGATGAAATCAGTTCAAAGAATAAGACTCAAACGCACACACATTTGAAATTTAAAAAATTATACCGCTTGGACATTTGAAATGAAATACAATAAAGGAAAGGTATTGTTTATTTTTGAGAGTCCACTTTTTTCCCCCTACAAATTAGGGATTGTGCTAATGCACAGCTATTTGTTGACAGGATCTTCCTGCCGTGATCCGGCGCACGGCTCGCTTCATGGGAAAGGAGCTGACGGACGAGCAGGTGGATGAGCTTGCGGTACACCTGAGCTTCAGTAACATGAGGAACAACCCCGCTGTCAACAAGGAGGACGGGGCCGTGCCAGTGCGCGCCATCAATGGCGTGTCTTCAGACCTCAAGTTCATGCGCGAGGGGTCAGCAGGCGGCTGGAAGAAAGTCATATCACCCGAGCTCGCCGCCAGATTCGACAAGTGGACAGAAGAGAAGTTGCAAGGAACGGGTTATAGGATTGGAGTCTCTTCAGAATAAGGCAGTTACTTCCTCTGTTTTATCACCAGAGTTATACAGTAAAAGAATTTTAAGTAAAGTAAATATTATGTAACTTGTAGCTTACTAGTCGTCCCCCATTATCCCTAAGTTTAAAATGTAATATATAATTGTTGTTATACAGTGTTATCAATACATACAGTATAGCTTTGTAATGTGCAAGTGTTTGAAATAATACAGGATATATTTTTCATGTTTATGTATTATATGCTTTAAATTTTATTGACTTCTTGGCTGTCGCTCCGGATTTCTGGATTTGATTCTCGGAACAGGCAAAAAAATACGTGGGTGGAGTCATACGTCATGGGAACACGGAAAATCAACGATATGCATTTGGAAATATAGGGCATGTCCGTATGCATAGTGCTTAAAGATAAATTCTGACGTCAGGAGATGCTCGTAGGTAAGTGACAGAACACAGGCCATTGGTAAACATTGTTTAATTATAGTATAGACAGCAAATACACAAGACTACGTACAAAGGACAGGTCTCCACTGGTTACAGACCATCGAAATAATCACCCAAGGTGTTTACTGTGCGTTTCCAGCGGTGGGGCAGGCGCTGAATACCATTCGCTGCATGTGCATCGCTAACGTGTAACACCTTCCTTCGAAATGCTGTTACGATGTCTTCTTTCTTAGCAAACCGTCGTCCACATAGTAGCTTCTTGAATTTGGGGATTAGATCATAGTCACATCGGCTCAGATCAGGCGAATAAGGTGGATGTAGAAGAATCTCCCTTCCCCACCATTGTAAGCGACGCTGAACGATGGCTGCTGTGTGAGCTGTCGCGTTATCGTCTACGATTATGCCGTCGTCCAAACGATCAGGACGTTTGGTTCGCACTGCACGTTGCAATTTGTACAACAAAAAGGAATTGTAATACACTTCATTGACAGTGCGTCCCTCGCGCACTGCATGACACACAAGAACACCTTGAACATCGTATGCCAGGATGACCATAATCTTGTTGGACGACTAATTTTGTCGATTCTTGTATCTTCGTGGTGACCCCTGACGACGCCATTCACTTGACTGTCTCTTCAGTTCAGGTTCATAAGCACGTGCCCATGTTTCATCGACTGCAATAATGTGATTCAACATGGCTTGTCCTTCCTGCTCAAACCTCTTCAGATTGATGCGACATGTTTCGTAACGAGTCCACTTCTGTACCTCCGTTAAGTGATGTGGCACCCACTTTGATCAAATTTTACGTATCTGCAGGTCCTTGTGTAAAATGCGCCGTATTGTTGCCGCTGGTATTGCTGTATATTCTTGCAATTCCGCTATAGTCCAGCTCCTGTCCTCCTGTAAACACTGATCGATCACCATTATCCGCATATCTTTGTCCATGGACACTGGACGTACTGGGCGAGGCAAATCGGCAGTTGATACTCTATCCCGTTTGAACGTATCCACCCACCTCGCCACTGCTCTATAGGGCATGGCATGCACACCTAATGCTTCCCGCAGCTCTACATGGCATTGGCATGCATTTCTGCCGCGGAGAACTGCGATTTTAATATACGATCGTTGCTCCTGCTTGTTGACTTCCATTGTGTGACGCTCTCACTCACACACTGAACTTAGGGACATGCTCAGACCCACACTGTTGCCTACATACACCATCTAGTGGCATCCTACGCAATTACATACCGTACGTTTCCAAATGCATATCGTAGATTTTCCGTGTTGTCTCCAGTTTGCGAGAAAAAACAATGTTGCCATGACTTATGACTCGACCTCCGTTTAATTCTGGTTTGAGGACTGGGATGGGGTACACTCAGCCTCGTGAGGCGAAACTGAAAGAGGTGAGGTCGATTCTCACCTCAGCTCTCATTGCAACTGGTTTTCCGTGGTTTCCAACTTCTAGCCTAGGCAAATGCCGAGAATGTTACAAACTAGAGGCCAAGGTCGCTTCCTTCCCAATCCTTATCAGAATTACAAATATACACACCAATATAGCTAACACAGTGACACAGGCTATAAAGAAAGTTGTGAAAAGCACGAAGGACATGTATTATCGAAAGGGAAGTTTATTGTTGTGCATCATGAAATATATTTAGCATTCAATGTGTTTTTATCTAGTAGGATCACTGAATCTTATGTATGTTTGAGAATACATATAGATGGGTATATTTATATTATTGCTATACCGTGCCTTATCGTAGAAATGATATGAAAGAAATATATTGGAATGTAAGCGGAATGTTAACGCTATACCAAAGAATTGTTCACTAGTTTGAGAAAATAATGTTACCACAGCGAAGTAAAGTTTTGTATAGTATGTCTATGAAGTTTTTGAAACAAGTACGTATGTTATTGAAGTAAAATATTACAGTGAAGATTATTCCAAGAATCACGAGTCATTATTTGTTTATTATGGAGATAGTCTAGCATTGTGTTTCAACATTTATCGAATGTATTAATGGATTTACGATATTATGTGTGGAATCTGTCTGATTGTGTCATTGTGATGGCTGTACTAGCATTTGTATTTTGTAACTGAGGCTAGAATTTGAGTAGGCAGCGGCCACGGCCTTTCCCAACATTTGCCTGTGGTAGAAGGGGGAAACCACGGAAAATCACTGCTAGGATGATAACAATCAGTTCTGCCGCAGAGAGAATTGCGTTCCAGCCCTCTGACCGGCAGAGCCAGGAATCGGACCCGAAGCTCCGCAGTGACAGCCAAGAATGCTAGTCACTTCTCCTTAAAGTGGAAACATAATCTGAACCTTAACAAGTAGTTCCGTGAAGAATTCTACAGCCTATTTTCATATATCCTACTTATGTTGATTGCCTCTATCTACATACAAAATTTCAGTTTGATTGCTGTAATAGATTCGTAGATATTGAGAACCAACTAAATATTTCGGATGGCCGCCATGTTGGATTTTATATATGTACGTCCTAGAGTTATGTACTGTTACATGAAGATTATTGTTTACGTGTAGCATTCAAACTTCAATCGCATGATTCGGACACAAGAAGTAACACGGAGATTTTAAAATTTCGCACAGCTGCCATCTTGTGGTTATGGAAACACTTGAAATAAATTAGATGCCAGTGGATTAACATTCGTATAAGGATATACTGTTTCAAGTTTCACTGCACTCAGATGGTTAAATTGCGAGAAACGTCCATGTGAATATTTATACATCGCGTCGCCACCATGTTGGATTTGTGATCACCAGGTTCTTTAAAGTCCTATAGGTGAACTTAAGTTCATAGCCCCTATGAACACAAAAAAAATCAGTTTGATTGCTATAATAGATTCGTAGATATTCAGAGCCGTATAAATATTTCGGATGTTCGCCATGTTGGATTGTTAAATGTATAGGCCATAGAGTCGCGTACCATTAAAGGAAAATTATTGCGTAGGTTCATTATTCAAACTTTCACATCGATCGCATGATTACGACAAAAGAAATAAAAACTTAATTTTAAAATTTGCAAAGCTGCCATCTTGAGGTTATGTAAACAATTGAACTAACTTGGATACCAGTGTATCACAATGTGTATAAACATCTCATGTACCAGATTTCATTGCGGTTAGAACATTAAATCGCGAGAAAGGTCTATTTAAAATTTTCAAATTCGCTTGGCCGCCATGTTCGTTTTGTAGTTAACCGGTTTTTGAAAGTCTTATAGATGAACTTCCACTAGTGCCCTTTATCTCCGTACAAAATTTCAGCGTGATACCGCTAATAGTTTCGGAAATATTGAATGCTGGTGAAATATTTCGCACAGCCGCCATGTTGGATTGGTGAGACGTAACAAAATTTGAAGGGCACGGTCGGGGTCATCCGGAATAGTGCTATGATCTTACCGAGTTTCATTGAAATCGCACAACCGTTTAGAAGTTATTAAGGGGGGTGGGGGCACACACACACACACTCACACAGTCCTCACACACACACACACACACACACACACACGCACAAACACACACGGACAAAAGGTGATCTCATAAGCCTATTTTTTCAAAATTGAAAATAGGTTAATAATTACTTTGAAGGGAATATATATCCACTTATTGCTAGGGGTTCTTTACTACACCAAGAGAACAGAATGAACAACATGATGGTTTACGATATCCTACAATCTCACCGTCAATTTGGAAAAATTGTGCGTCATATCCCTGGGATTAGGTTGCCGACCTACGTTTGTCAGTCATGTCACATTTAGCCGTGAGTTACGGGAAATCTGACAGCTTATATGGCTCTGATTTATCTCCTGCATGTCATGCCACCATATTGTGTCTTCAATTCCTCCTGAGAGCCTGTGTGCGTGACTTGGCACAAGCACGCAGTGTGCTGTCTCCCCAAGATGTCTCACCACTCCTGGGGACATTTCTCCTTCAAAAAGTGCAAAAAATGCACAGTAACTTACGTAGGTGTATTCTTTATGATCATATAACATTCCACGTGTGGCAGTAAAATAATTAACTGTAACATTTCAAAGTAGGCTAGAAACATAAACACAAACACTAACATTTGAACGTGAACGTAAGCATAAGCATAAAAAATATACATATACATTACTAAACCTAACATAGACATAGACAGACATTACTAAACATAAATATGAACATAAACATTTGAACGTGAACATAAACATAAACATTTGAACGTAAATGTAGGCATACACATTTGAACGTGAACATAAGCATAAACATAAACAGAAACAGAAACATAAACATTTAAACAGGAACGTAATCATAAACATTTGAGCATATACAAAAGCAATTCAACATGAACATAAACATAAATATAAACAATTGAACATGAACATAAACATTTTAACGTGAATGTTAGCATAAATATAAACATAAACAATTGAACATGAACGTAAACATATGAACGTGAAAGTAAGCATAAACATAAACAATTGGACAAGACGTAAAAATAACATAAACATATGAACGTCAACGTCAGTATAAACATAAGCAATTGAACATGAATATAAACATCAACATTTGGACGTGAATGTAGGCATAGGCATAAACATTTGACCGTGAATGTAAGCATGAACATAAACATGTGAACAAAAACCTAAACATTTGAACCGGAATGTAAGCATGAACATAAACATTTCAACGTGAACGTAAACATCAATATAAACATTTGAACGTGAACGTAAAATAAACATAAACATAAACTGACAACGATAATTTTAAGTTTTTTGCTATCCCGCGCCATAGCTGTGTCGTTAAAACGCTTATCACGACAGTGATTGGGAAATGCAGCAAATCTGGAGATTGGAGCTTCGAATCCCAGCACTGACAGTGGCTATCCCTGGTGTTGTTTTCTCCGGGGTTTTCTACACTCCCTTGAGGCAAAAATTCCTGGATATCTCATTATTTCAAGTTCCGGGGCACCAACCCATTTGAGACCAAACATTTACATACAGGTACTACAGTCTCCACAGAATCACACGTTATCATTCACATAGAATCACAAAACTAGTAGCAATTTGGGCAATCGAACTGCTTTACATCGGGGGGATGTTCATGAAATGGACTGAAAATGTCAATTTTCAATTTATTTTTTATCTATTAAGAGAACTCATTGACAAAAGTTTCCAAAGTTTCAGTGATAAAATCGGATCCGAAGTGCCTGAAAAATAAATAAAAGTGTGGCGTGACCTTCCTGCCACGCCCAATTTTTGAAGTAATTCTTAGACACTAGCACGGTCAACAACGATTCCGTGGATTACATTCAAGCAAAATTGCGCAGGATACATCTAAGAAGCCGTGATATACAGTATATGGTTTTTACAGATCACCTGCGACCCTGTGTCGTTTCTTAGAAACCATAACAATCAATCAGCTGCTTGTTTTATAAAGAAACCATACTTGTTTTGCCTTGTGCTACTGACGGCGATTTACGAAAGTATTTCATTTGTTCATCATTCAATAATGCCACAGCCACGTAGAGTGTACAGAAAAATGGATAAGCAGCGTTTGCAGAACCTGCTGAATGCAAGAAGACGCACTCTTCAAGTGCATTATGGCAAGGCTATCAGACAGAACCTATCCAGTGTAAGTGACATGAAAAGTGCTGTATGGGTTACATTTTTCCACGTTATGTCAACAGATTAACATCCCACCTGTGCCACATTAGCTGGTGCTCAGCGGGCTCAGCGGGATAATGCCCCCTATATTCACAAGGAGAGGCTCCCAAATTGTATCCTGGATGTTGTCAAGCCCACTTACAGGTTTCTGGCCGATACTGACCTTCTCAAAAAGTGTGTTAATGGCAAAACGCAGAATCCAAATGAGTCTCTCAATTCACTCATATGGAAACTGATGCCCTAAGACCACTTTCTCATCTGCTACAGTTGTCAGAATTACAACTTATGATGCATTTAGGGAGGATGAATGTATTAGAGAGAATGGCCTTCTAGATCGGAGGTTTCACTCAAGTCTTCTTGAGAAAAATAGATTTACAACGCCTCTTTGCGGCTGAAAAGTCAGTTGAAGACCTCATAAAGGAAAGAAGGCAGAACATTAGAATCCTTGAAGGGAAAGAAGACCCTGGGTACAGTTCTGAGGCCTTCTAACTGCGTAACATATTATAAAAAGTTATGTTCAACTTAAAATTGCTTTTCCTGAAAATTATATTTTTAAATGTTTATGTACCTTTTTCTCAGAATCTAAGAAGGCTAGAATTGTGAAATGTTGTACTTTAATTTCTATAAGCAAAATGAATATTGCCACGAGAAAAATCTGTGTTTTAGCTGAGATGTAGGGTATAGTCTTTGCGATTTTGCATTAATTTTATATTATTCTTGCAGAAATAAAATGTAACAATTATTAAAATTCATATATTTGATATATTCAAAAAAACTCATGTGAGAAGCTTACTACACGCTAAGAGAGTAAGCACAGAAAATTTTGACAAAATATGTTGAATGGTTTTTGACAAAAATGTACGTATATGATCTTTTGAAAATAATAATTAAAATGCCATGAAAAAAACAAAGTTACATATACGATCCCAGAAAATTACAGTAAATGCGCTAATTTAATGTAAAGCACAGTACAAAATGTTATTGTCGTATCTTCAAATTTGGGGATTTGGTGCATCTTTTTATTGTGTGTGTATTTCATGAACGTCCCCCCTTACAACGCAAGGAATTTATCCAAACGATTGACCTACGTCTTTATCTACCACTAATTTTGGATTTCTCCACAATCACTCCACGCAAATGCGGGGATGGTATTCCATTTCAAGTCCCAGCAGACAGCTTCAATTAGCACAGATATCAGGAAAATTCCACACACCTTGACGTGAAAGTTATGCGACTTAAATTCTGTTTTCTAATATACTATTTGTTTACATGACTTGCAGAAATTTGAGCAGTAAAATTGCTTTTCAACGCAGTGAACATAGTCCATGGGATTTACATATGGTTTTATGTACGGTTCGTTATAAAACACCTGTTCGGAAACTGCATCAGTTCCGCAACCTTCAGCCCATTCCCCTCGCCACCCATTCAGTCAAGCTTGCCCTCACCAGCAAAGTTGACGCGAGACGAAATACAGATTGCAATAGTACGGTACTCCTTTGTTACGTTTTTAGTGAAATGATTGCGATCAATGAGGAACTGCTGATTGAAGTTGAAAAAGCACATCCTATTCTTTAGGATATGGGTGATAAAAGAAATTATCACGATCTGACAAGGACAAGGAATGTATGGGAGATGGTCGTAAACAGTTTGTTATTTACTTTACTTAATTTGTTATTGCTTATTTTGGGGTCTGCGAAATCGCGGTCATACAGCCCGTTGAATTGTTGGATGTTGGTGGCATTTGTGTGATAACCTGTGTTATTGTGATGGCTGTACTAGTGTGTGTATTCGTAAATTGGGGATAGCATTGGGAAGGAGGCAGTCGTGGCCCTGTGTTAGTGACCATCCCAGCGTTTTCCTGTAATAGAAGTGGGGGAATAACACAGAAAACCTTTTCGAGGATGGCTGAGATGGGAATCGAACCCTCATGAGTTTTGCCTCACGAGGCTGAATGAACCCCGTTGCAGCCCTCATAACGGGAATCGAACCCGGACCCCCGACAGGCAAGAATACTGGTCGCTACACCACGAGGTGGTCGACTTTACTTTAATTACTTTCATAAAAGGTCAAATACAAGTTTCTAAGGTTGCATACTATTGTGATAAATAGTAATAATAATGATAAATAAATATTACGGATGACAACAGCTTTTATTAACTTAGAGAAACAACTTATGAACACATTTATCCTATTCTCAATTTACAAATAGACGCTTTAGTACAGCCATCACTTTAACACACGTTATCACACAAACACACACACAATGGTGTATTCCTTGGAATACCCGTTCAGTCAGAGTTAGCTCTTGCTGCTCTTTGCCTTTTTCCTTAGCCTTCTTTATTTAATTTCCCTCCTTGCAGACACCAACAGCGACTTTCTGTGTTCTATTTGCTCCGTACACGTGCTTTTGTTGTTTTAAAGTCTGTTCTAGATGTGTAACTTCTATGAAATCTACCTAGCAGCATCTTGTGGCTACCCGCTGAAGTTCTTCAAACTCCTCTAGTCAAGAGAATTTACACACCAGTCCACCAGGCGTCGTCTTCGTCGTCAGCTAACATCTCCTTGAAGACACTGCTCCATGAAGAATAATAATTTTATGTACAGAGATTTTATTGTTTCAACGTTTCCCATTCTGATATATTTTCTTTTGTTCCTTTCCCCTTCCTCTTGCCCACCTAGCTAACTCGTGTGCTTGCCTGTTCGCTCTCACTTCTTATCGAGTCGTCAACGTGTGAGTTCGGCCTTTCTCAGAGGCTACCTCCTCTCAACCGAGGTACAATTTTAAATCGCCGCCATGTTGTGGTATTGGATGTAAGCTAATGGCTACCAGGAGCCATCAACCTTCAGCTGCTATGAAAAAGCTAAGTACAAATCTTCAATGATTTTAAACACATTTTAATGGTTTTAATCTAAGCTAAATGCTTTTATTCGAAATTTATAGACAGTGTGGGGAATTACGCACTATTGTGCAATAACCGACTTCGTCAGGTTTTCTATGTCATGTTTTAGCTAACCAAGCTTGCTTGAAAACATGAAATTTATTACTTCTTGTACGAAATAAAGGGATAACTTCCCCACACCGTGGGATTTTTGCTGATACTCATAGCTGTTTATAAACTTAGCTTTATCCACCGTGGGATTCTTACCGCTCCATTTAACTGTCTACAGTTCGGAAATTTTCCATTTAAATACATTTCAAACTGCAAAGAACTATGCTCAATACAGTCAAATTGCTGGAACTTCAAGTTAAATAGAACCAATAACTTGAACTCACAAACTTTCCAACGCAATAAACTTATTCAAGTTCAAATTAAACTAAGTGTTTCTCCATAAACTGCAATAACTTTTCGCTTGTTCCATGAACTTTCTGTGCTGCAATAGTGAAATTTTCCAATCTACCAACTGACTTTAGTGCAAAACAGTGTCCGTTTAATTATCTACCGCGCCGCGTTTGACTGAGAGCAATAAAACTGGCCAGAACATTGAATTGCTATCTCCTTTTCCCCAAATACCTTATACTAACAAAATTAATTTAAAATTTAAATTGAAATCAAATTTCTACGAGGCTTCGCTTAGAATTAAGCGCCCTCCCAACTTTGTTCCATTTTCCATTTATTCACTCTGCGAAAATATATGTGGCTAGACCACATTTTAATATGTATTGTTTTTCACTTCTAAAACTAGGGAGTTCTACCTTTTCTAATTATAAAAGAGTTAACTAATTGTTTAATCCAGGCTTCACAAAAAGTGACCTGCCCCATTTGAATTTATCATATAGTCAATTCTGCGAAAATAAAAGAAGTTGTAGAAACTTATCATTAACCTCTTTCTTCCTATCCTGCTCGCTCAGGAATTTATAGCCTTTTCGCTTGCCATAAGGGCATTCTACTCCTTTGGTGTTATACCTAACTCATTTAAGAAAATGTTACATTAAATTGAAATCTTATAATTAACCCAAAGCGTTCAAAACCTTTTATTTATAAGCTTGTTAAACAACCCTTGTAAGTAGTTTATACAAATAGGGGTCTCAGACTTCCAAGTTGTTAATCTCGTACTTTAGCTTAAAATAGCTAACTTGTTACTTTAGACACAAAATACGATTCTAATAATTGTTAAATCAATTCTTCATTGTTCTTCGCTTTATCTCTCTTGCTAGAATCACGGTTAGGCAGGACCTTCTCTTCCCTGACTCTTCTCCCAAAATTATTGCATATTTCAAAATAGAAAATGCAATCTCTAAATCAATAAAAACTTTACCTCTTATTGCGTTTAAAACAAAGCTTCAAATAACAACATTTGCAAAGTTTCTCTTAGCTGTTACAGCTAATTCTAGTAAACCATTGAGGCAAATACAGCTCGCTCCGCCAGTTTCCAATTTGTAGAGACTTCTTCTCTAAACTAGTGTTTTACTCTTCAAAATTTCAGTTTTGTTTAAGTTACACCTGAGGGTTTCCTCCGTTCTAAGCTTTTAGTCGGCACCCCGCTGGGTAAAAGCTTAGCCTGCTTTGAGTGCAACAATTGGTATTCTCAAAAGATTTTCACAAATAACAGTAAAAAGTATTGTCAAAATAATAGAGTTGCTTTATCTCTTCCCACTCGGGGGACATTCGGCTGACCTGACAGAGATCCAACAGCGCCCAGAAATAAAAATTAACACAATAAATTCAAATCCTTATAGCATTTTAAAATGCGTAGTAAAGTTAACTCTTTTGAAGGGAAACTACAAAACTCCACTACCTTACCGATATCTTTGCTTTCTAGCACCCGGTCAATGCATGTGAGATTTTCGAAGTGAAATGCCATGTCCTGTGGTTCGGATTCCACGTAAAAAGGAGGTCCCGTGGCTCATGATCTCAAGATTAACGGTCACGTTAAACTACAAGCTTCCTTTTTGGCTTTCTAGCATACTACCTATCCACATAATACCAGAATACGGCTTGGGAGGGAAAGAGCACTTTATGGTCACTTGCGGGTGTCCTCAGCTCACGCTGCATTTCCCGTTGTGATAGTTCAGGTCCCCAAACCTTTTAGGTATTTAAAAGGCTTTGTGCAGTGGAACCTTTCGCTAAATCCTTATTTTTAGTGTTTTTTTGGATTCTCTTCCTTTCTACCTAAAATTGTTTCCACTCCTAAACACCCCTCCTTTTTAGCCTACTTTCAATTTTTGCAAAAAATGAAAGTAGACTTATGAGATCAACACAGGGCGAAAAAAGTGTGTCTGTCTGTGTGTATGTGTGTGTGTGAGTCTGTGTGTGTGTATGTGTGTGTGTGAGTCTGTGTGTGTGTGTGTGAGTGTGTGTACTCTGAATGTCTGTCCCTCCCTATCAATTCGAACACGGTGAATGCGAATTGAACGAAATTTGGTACAAAGGTAGCACTAGCAATGGACACCTCA
Source organism: Meconema thalassinum (assembly GCA_946902985.2). Taxonomy (NCBI): domain Eukaryota; kingdom Metazoa; phylum Arthropoda; class Insecta; order Orthoptera; family Tettigoniidae; genus Meconema; species Meconema thalassinum. The sequence continues at coordinate 1,763,926,731 of OX336388.2, forward strand.
GTGTCATGTTTTATATCGCCGCCATCTTTACTAAAACTGAATGGCGGCCACTCAAACGTTCAAAACGTAAAATCAAATAACGACTAACCAAATCATCCAATCTCTACCAAATTTGGTAACAACATACCTTCGTATAGGATGCGTCTTGTGACCAAACTACAAGGTCGTCCGCCATACCATTTCAGGATGGCGGCCGTGCGAATTATGCAAACTTTATAATCCATATCATGGGACCCACCAGTTCCGATTATCGAGCCGAGAATCGTTTTAACTGTTCTAAAGGAAGAGGCACGTACGAAATTAAAAGTTTATTTTGTAATACTATAGTGCAGACGTGATTTTAAAAAGCTCAGCTGATTCATTAATAAGACAAGATGGCAGCGGATATCTTGTGCCTGACTTATATTTCACTAATTTGAGTATTGAATGCAATATAGCGTACTGATAAAAAATAAATAAACTTTGTATGAAATGCTTTATATATAAATAATATACTCCAGTGATGAAATCGTTTAGTATAAATCATTATTTGCTAACAAGTTCTATGTAAGTCATTTAAAAAATAGAACGATATTCGTTGACACAATTAGCTCAGTGGTAGAGCGATAGCCTGTCGCTCAGATTCCTATGGTTCAAACCCGATCAGAGCTAGTTTTTTTGCTTGAAATGTTATATGTTTATTGTTTTGTAATGACCCAGATGTTTTAAAATTAAGCGTTATATTGTGCAAATTATGGTGTAAAATATATATTTAATTAAAACATAATTCGCCAGCAGATTTACTCGAGACATCTAGCTGCCAAAAAGGTAACTTCCAGATTTTATTGAAAAGTTTCTTCTTCTGGCCGCTAGAATGCACTCGCTCTGTTAGGATTATATTGTTCGATATTTCACCACTAGATGTCCCGACTAGTCTACGTGGGGATCCATTGATTACTATACCATTATCATTCTATGCGCATCGAATTTGAAGAATGACAAGTTGATACTACGATACATTTTAACTTTTTATTTTAAAGGGTTTGTAACAGCCTATTTTGCGTTACTTGAAAATGTTATTAAGCGTTATATTTTCCACATTATGGTGTAAAATATATATTTAATTAAAACATAATTCGCCAGCAGATTTACTCGAGACATCTAGCTGCCAAAAAGGTAACTTCCAGATTTTATTGAAAAGTTTCTTATTCTGGCCGCTAGAATGCACTCGCTCTGTTAGGATTATATTATCGAAAATATCCACATAGTTTGTATACACACGTCTCTGTAGGGTCATGGCAAGATTTGTTAATTCAATTAGGGTTGTGAAAGCCATGCACAACCAGACGTGTAAAGACATGCCTCAACTCAAAGTTGGATGTTGCCCACGGCAGGTCGTAATAATAATAATAATAATGTTATTGGTTTTACATCCCTTTTAACTACTGCTGCTTTTAGAGACACCGGGGTGCCGGAATTTTGGCCCGAAGGGGATCTTTAACGTGCCAGTAAATGTACTGACACGGCTCCCTCGCATTTGTGCACCCTCAAATGCCAGCTGACTGCGCCAGGATACGAACCTGCAACCTAGGGCCCAGCAAGCGAGAACGTTACCGCTGAGCCACGCCGCCAGTCCGGTCGATTATGTCTCCAGATCCATAACATTCTTGATATACTTCTTATCTTTCTTTCTTCAATGATGGTAGCAGTTTTTATCTAGGTCGTGGCGTTTGGTAGAGGTAAATCGTTTCTAAGGTCATCGACAAAGAATAGTTCTATTATACTCTTTGATAATAACAACGAGTTATAACTATACTCATACATTTAGGAGAAAGTAGGCTATATGTTCTTTACTGAACATCTTGTTTTCTCTCATCATCTTCCCTTAGGTAGTGTTAATATTCAGTAATAACCTACCACCCAAATACACGCGGCTATATGTTCACGATGTCGCTGCCATAAAATAAGCAACAGCAACATAACAAAAAGTAATAAACATATATTTCGACTTCATTTATGGGAATCTAACGACTTGAGCTATGATGTATGCCTGAGATATTAATTAGAAAGTCCGGAAAGAGAAGGTAATATTCACCACACTGTTCTCTTCTTAAATTTGTCATGATTCCCAAATATTATTTATTTTTTCTCGGCTACTGCATATGCTAAAGCAATAGCTTTAATTTCCCTCTCATCATCGGAAGAATATGAACTCAATATTACTATTCACACAGTGGTGTTCCAAGACTGGATTGATGGAAACTGAGGCAATGTGCGGCTGGCGAACTGATGCGAACGGATACGAGTGAAACGGAACCGAAGCAAAATGAACGGAACGGAGGCAGTGTGCTCCCTGCTCTTAAAGCACAACAACAATGCTCTTTAAGTGTGAGACTTCTCACACGGGTCCACTAGTTTTATTATGAGGATGACATTTCCTTTCTGAATGTGATAATTTCCGCCCTCATAAAAAACTCACATAAAAATTGTAATGGCATTAATAAGGTATTATCAATTAATATGATAAAATTGGTCCGGTCAACTCAAACATAAAATGCCAGCGTTTCGCCCCAGTGTGCCGTTGGGCTCGTCAGTTGGTACAGACACACCTCATCAAGACGCATGGCGAGCACATACTGAGAAGACCATCACAAGACACAAAATACAAGCAGTATTGACGTCACGAGTGATGCCAATGTGCTACGGAAGTCAAGCTCCCTTTCATACAAACAAAAACCTTACCTTGGCAATCCAAATAGGTAGCACATTGACATCACTCGTGACGTCAATACTACTTGTATTTTGTGTCTTGTGATGGCCTTCTCTGTATGTGCTAGCCATGCGTCTTGGTGAGGTGTGTATGTACCAACTGACGAGCCCAACGGCACACTGGGACGAAACGCAGGCATTTTATGTTTGATCTGACCGGACCAATTCTATCATATTAATTGATAATTTATCTGATCAAACGGAAATAACATCATATTCACATTCGGGAATATTCATAACCTATTAATAAGGTATTCAAACACTCATTGGTGTCATCGTTGTAGGTGTCATAGTCTTGGGAAGTCTGTCCAATGGTGATCCTTGCTACATGTAACCAAGCAGTGTTAAAAGACATTTCAACATCATGCATAGACAATTCGTATCGGAAGGAATATCGATGATCGAAGATCGCTCGTGGACGTCATAGAGGAATATTTTAAAATCAATGATTCATTCAAAGGACCCAGAGAAAGTTACCCGTTAGTAAACGCCAACTTTAAAGATGTACCAGTCCCATTGAGAATCAAGAAATGTCTTCAACTGCACAGCTAGAGGTGCCAATAAAATGAAACAAGAAAATTGAAGAAGAAAAGGAAAGTTCCTCCACTACACTGAAGAACATGGAATCATGGATATCTTTGTCAGATCTAAATGATGTATACCTGTTAACCTTTCTAGCAAGGTTATATTACAGGCGAACACGTGTTTACACCACTCACATTTTGCACGAGGATAGGTCTGTATACCAGTTTCTCTATAACCTTCTTAGGTTAATTATTTTTGCATTAAAGTTGCGGGACAAGTATAAATCTATCACAAGAAAAGAGCAGCTAGGGCACGATACTGAGTAAAGAACGATGAAGAGAGATGTATAAAATGTACTCTCGAGTCATCAAATGATAAAGAAATCGACTTAACACGGCGTCGACATGTGTTCTATTCCTTGTCGTTGAAATGGCTGGGTTATTATTCATCTCAAGATTAAATGTATAGCGCACAAACGAGAGGAACGTATTGCTTGGGGCACCTTCAGAGCGATATTTAGATCACCTCCGAGAATGATAGGAATTGTGTCGTTTGCATTCTTTTGCTCGCTTGGTAGAGGCTGGAATGAGACGCGGGTAGCATCTGCGCGCGCTCGTTTAGAAGCAAGACAAAAATGTGATATTTAAAAGAAAACAGAAGGAGTTCTACTAATCCCCGGCCAACTCGAAACGCCATTGGATCTTACTTCAGCGCAGGCAACCACAAATTGTTATACTTCTCAATATCCATTAATTGTACATGTGGATGATCGGTTAGTAAAGGCAGTGCAATTCATGGATTCATTGATCTGTGGACTAGACTTTACTTTACAGTCCTCTGCGTTTTAGGCTGATATCCCGCTGCCACAGTGAGAAATAATCTCACTGGGAACTGCGGAACATATGATACAGTCATTCCATTGTAAAGTGCTTATTGCATGCTTGGATTCCACGAGGAAGGGTAAAGTAATCAGTCGGAAAAGGAGAATGTGTGTGTGTGTTTAAAATCTAGCTCTTCGCCTTATGAAACCAGGAATTTCAACTGCCTCTACTGTACTGATTAAATTTTAGAATGCACTCTCAGCAGAAGTACACTTCGGGTAGAGTTGCAACTGTTCCGCTTTGCTGATTGAGTTGTTTAGCCGCCATTTCTCTGGATCAATGGAGTGCAGGTTATACTTCTGTAAGGCAGAATGCGATTTAGAATAATATGCCGTATAATGCATGACTCAGACTTTTATGGAACAGGTGAATTATGTATTTGCTTAATAGGTACTGTTACACCTGGTGGTAACAATATATATTTACGTACGGTATATCTCAATTTATCTCCATAATGTCACTGTGTTCTCTGAATACAACATTTATTTTCTTCTTAAAAACTTACAAACAGTTAGGAAAAGGTTCTAAGACTTCTTCAGGTAATGTATTCCATGTTTGAATACCCCTGCTTGTTAAATAATACTTAGCTAAATTTGTTTTCTGAATGTTGGGCCAAATTTTGTATTCGTGATCTCGCCTACCCATATAATCAGGCTCATGCATTCTGTTTCACAATTCATTCCTGGCCGGCTCCCCTGTGTATGCTTTGTACATCTCCTGGAGTCTTATTTTATGTCTTCTGATGTGTAGGGATTCAAATCCCAATGACTTTAACATATCAGAGACACTGTCAGTTTGGGAGAATTTGCCAAGTATGAATCTTGCGGCTTTCCTTTGCACCATCTCCAATTTGTTCGTTAGCGTTTATTGGTAGGGCTCCCACATACTCGTGGAGTATTCCAAAATTGTTCTCACCTGACATTTGTAAGCCAATTCTTTGGCCTGAAATCCGCTACCCTTCATGTTTCTCATACAGAAGTATAACGACTTTTGCGCCTTATTAGCAACGCTCTCAACGTGCTCACACCAGTGCAACATTCTATTTATGGCAATCCAGAGTTAGCTGCATGTCTCCACTCGTGGAATAATTTTGTTTCATGATTTATAATCAAATGTCTCTTTTGTGCTGTTAGTGAATGACAGGTATTTACTAATTTCTGCAGATATTCTCATGTTATTTCGGACAACCCAGCATTATATACTTTCCATGTCATGTTGGAGGAAGGCAGTGTCAACTTGATTTTTGACTTTTCTATATACATGGGTTGGTTTTTTAGTTTTGGCACCTTAGTTATAACTGGATTAATAACTCACTTAGATGGTTCCAAGTTTCACAGGCCCTCGATGTAGTCCCCACCGTTGCGTACAACGTGTTCCCAGCGATGCGGAAGTCGTTGGATCCCGTTGGCACTGCCCAATCTATTGATGGTACGAAGAGATCGCTCGGCAGCCTGCTTAACGTCTTCAATGGTACGGAAGCGCTCCCCGCGCATTGTCATCTTCATCTTTGTGATGAGATCATAGTCGCAGGGACTGATGTCGGGAGAATATGGGGGGTGATAGAGGACCTCCCAGCCCCAGCGATCCAACAATGCCGACACAATGCCTGCTGTGTGTGCCCTAGCATTGCCATGCAGAACGATGGGCGGTGTAACCATGTGGTGGCGCCGTTTCCTTCTCAGAGCTCCTCGGAGATGGTCTTGCAGAAACGAACAATAGTAAGCCGCATTAACGGTTTGCCCTCGGAGAACAGTATGGTGAATGATCACACCATCCCAATCATAGGCAAGAATCAACATTACCTTCACATTGGTGGGGGTTGGTCGAACTGTTTGTTTCCGTGGTGATCCGTGGTGCCGCCTTCGTTAGATTGGCGTTTTAACAGTGGCTCATAAGATCTGGCCCACGTCTCGTCAATGGTTATGATAAGGCCTTTCCTTCGCGCTCATAGCGCTGCAAGTGCATACGACAAGCGTCATATCGCAGCCATTTGTGCATGTCGGTTAAGTCATGCGGAACCCATTTGGACGCAATCTTCCTCATTTTCAGTAAGTACTTCAGGATGTGGAGGACAGTTGAATGCGCCAGTCCGGTATTGACGAATCGTTACGTTCCGATCCACCTCTACTAACGCGGACACAATCTGTACAGTGTCATCACTTACTGGTGTGTGACCAGATCGAGGCATGTGCTCCACATTTTCGCGCTCATCTCGAAAGGCTGCAACCGATCTTGCTACCGTTCTGAACGGTAACGCAGCTGCATCGCACGCTTCCTGCAATCCTCGGTGACACTGTTTAGCACTGCGACCCCTAGCAAACAGAATTTTTATCCACGTTCTCTGCTCCTGCTTGGAAAACATTGCGACTGTCTTTCGCGAGCGCTGGTCTCACACTACGCATCTAACAGGCGCGACTGCGCACGAGCGGTGGTGAGGACGGGGGAGGTCATGTGCTCTGAGGGAGAGGATGCAGGGCAGCAACCGTCGGTAAAAGTGGCAGTGCCCAACATTGTTGCAACTTGGCACTGAAGCATTGGTGCCAAACCTAAAATACCTACCCATGTATTATAGAGTCGTCAGCGAATAGTCTGACGTCCGATTTAACATATTCTGCCAGGTCGTTTATATATGGAAGAAACATCAAAGGCCAAACTACACTTCCTTGTGGAATTCCAGAAGTGACTTTTGTCTCTTTCGAAAATACTTCCCCCACATTGACGTTTTGGGTTCTGTTATGGAGAAAGTCCTGGATCCAGAGTACCAATCTTTTATCAAGATCCAAATTTGCAAGCTTAGCAGGAGGTCGTGAGGAACCATGCCAAAAGCCTTAGCTAAGTCAATGATTACACTGTCCACTTGGCCTCCTGTGCCCATGCCTTCTGCTATATCTTGGCAAAGCTGATTGTTTACAGTCCACTGTCTCTTTCTCTCCAGCACCCTCTTTATTCTCTTGGCTTCTATTATTTTTCCCTATTTAATAGTGCAGCATAATACGCAGGTTGTTCCCCATTGGTTGGATTGACGTCCAGTTAATTGAAATGTTATCTCCTAGAATTAATTCCTCTAGCTTAGGGAATGGCCCTATCAGAATGTCTTCCTCATCATGACACGCAGGTCAACCATATACCTGCACTAATCTCCCCAGTAGGTAACACAATATTTAATTTCATTTCATTTGATGGACACTAATTTTATGGAGGCTTGTGTCAATTAAATACGCTTGGAAGTTCTCCTTTCCAACAATTAATCAAATCAAGCCTTGAAGACAGTTTGTTTTGTTTTGTGTTTCCTATCTAAATTGTATCTGTAAGTTGCTTTTCAGTCGGTCAACCCCCTCTCATTTTGGGGGTCAATGTTAACAATGAATATAGACAGAAATAATAATAATAATTTCTGTTTTCCCTTTCCTCTTCTAGAATGTGGGTGTGTGGTTGGTTTTAGTTGTAAGTCGGAGTTAGTTTGTTTATTAGATATAGTTCATTTTTCCATTAAACTGTGGTGTGTGTGTCTGGTGGCAGTTGCATTGTTTATTAGATATACTGTAGCTCATTAGACTGTGATGTGTAAGGGTGCATGTGAGTGTGCCTGGTGACAGACTGTTTTAGTGGTAGTATTTTGTTGTTGGTGGAACTTGAGTATTTTTTCGTTAGTAGAATTTTGGTATTTAATTGTTAGTAGAAGGTTAGTATTTTTGTTAGTAGAATTGCTCTATTACTTATTCTGACAGGGAGTAGCAGCCTGTCAGAATAAATCAATTCTTTACTTGTCTTATAGACAGTTAAGATATTGATAATTTAAGCCAACTTATGGCTACACTGCGTTCTGCTGCACGGCTGAAAGCAACGGGAAACTACTGCCGTAATGCTCTTCCCGAGGATATGCACCTCTCTATGCATAATTACATGTGATGATGGCCTCCTCCCTTATACAATTACAATCCGGAGGTAAACTAGTCCCCCGTTCAGATCTCCGGGTGGGGACTACTCGAGAGGGGGTTAACATCACAGAAGTGACTAAGAGGAAATCTGACATTCTACGGATCGGAGCGTGGAATGTTAGAAGTCTGCTGGGAAGTGGAAGGTTAGAAAACTTAGAAAGAGAAATGGATAGGTTGAGGTTGGATTTGGTTTGGATTAGTGAAATGCGCTGGCAGGAAGAAAAGGACTTTTGGTCAGGAGACTATAGGGTCATTAGCACTAATACAAACAATGTGCAAGCAGGAGTAGGTCTCATATTGAGTAGGAAAATTGAACATTGGATGGATTATTATGAGCAATATAGTGAACGGATTATTGTAGCAAAAATCAATACAAAACCTACGTGCACCACAGTGGTACATGTCTATATGCCTACCAGTCAAGCTGATGATGAAGATGTTGAAAAGGTCTACGAAGAAATAGATGAAATTCTGAGGTATATCAAGGGTGATGAAAATGTTATAGTAATGGGATATTGGAATGCTGTGGTAGGAAAAGGAAGAGAAGGGAAGATAGTAGGAGATTTCGGATTTGGTGAAAGGAATGATCGAGGAAGCAGGCTGATGGAATTCTGCACCGAGCATGAGTTGGTCATAGCTAACACCGTATTCAATTCTCAAAATTCAAGAATATACACATTGATGACACCAGAAGATACAGGGCGCTACCAAATCGACTTCATTATGGTCAAGCAGAGGTTTCGAAACCAGATTTTGGATTGTAAAATATATCCCGGTGCTGAAATATACTCGGTCCACAATCTGGTTGTTATGAAATGCAGATTAAAGTTGATGAAACTGAAGAAAAGTCAAAAGCCAAAAAGGTGAACAATAGACAGACTGAAAGTGAAGGATGTAAACGAAAGATTCAAGAAGAGTATAACGGAAGGACTAATAAAAAACCCTAAACAAACTTCAATTGCAGACGAATGGGCACTTTTTAAGAATGAAATAACAAAATCCGCAGAAGAAAACATTAGTAGGAAAGAAAGAATAGGTAGAAAACCGTGGATCACTCAGAATATACTAGAATTGATGGATGAAAGGCGGAGACACAAAAATGTAAGAGATGAAAAGGGGAAAGCAGAATACAGACGTCTGAGAAATGGCGTTAACAAGGAGTGCAAGGAAGTGAAAGAAGAATGGTTGAAAGAGAAATGTGCAGGTATAGAAAATTGTCTGAAATTAGGAAAAGTAGACACAGCTTAAGGAAGGACTAAAAATACTTTTGGAGAAAAGATGTGCTGTAATATTAAGGTCACAAATGGAAAGCCTCTAACAGATGGGGAAGAAAAGGTTGAGAGATGGAAAGCTTACATAGAGTGTTTGTCTAAGGGAAAGGAGATTGAGTATCATGTAATTAAAAGGGAGGAGGAAATTAATGAGGCTGCAAAAGGAGATTTAATACTGAGATCAGAATTTTACAGAGCATTGGAAGACTTAAGCAGGAACGAAGTACCAGGCATAGATGATATACCGATTGAGATGCTACGCTGCTTAGAAGATGAAGGTCTGATCGGGTTATTTCACTTGGTGTGTAGGATTTATGAGACAGGTGAGGTACCCTCTGATTTCAAGAAGAATGTTATCATCCCTATTCCTAAGAAAGAAGGAGCTGACAGATGTGAGGATTACCGTACAATCAGCTTGATTACTCTTGCTTCAAAGATCCTGTCTAGAAAAATTTACAAGAGGATGGAAAGCCAAAATGATAGAAACGGAGTTGGGTGAAGACCAGTTTGGTTTCAGGAGAAATGTAGGAACAAGGGAAGCTGTAATGAGTCTTAGGATAATTTGGGAAGGTGGAATAAGGAAAGATAAGAGAACGTTCATGGCATTTGTAGACTTAGAAAAGGCTTTTGATAACGTTGATTGGACTAAATTGTTTGATATTTTGAAAACGATTGGAATAAAGTGCAGGGATAGGAGCGTGATCTGCAATCCATACAGAAACCAGACAGCAGTCATTCGAGCTGAAGGACATGAGAGAGAAGCTGATATTCAGAAATGTGTAAGGCAATGCTGCAACTTATCACTCACTTTTCAATCTTTACATTGAACAAGCCCCTCAGCCTAGGGCATACAGGGAGCTTGGGCTGTAACTGTGTGCATCTGGGAAACTCTTGGCTGACACGTCCACGTCGTGGGGGGGGGGGGGGGCAACACTGAATTACAGTGGCTGAGTGCAGTCAGGGACAGAGATGGGGCGATATAAGCTAGTAGGTCTCGAACACCAGAGACAAGTGGATGAGATTGTCCACATGGGAGAAGGGAGAAAACCCTGTAAAAATCTAGTAAGTCCAGGGACTATGAGGAGGCAGCTAGTAGGAGCTAGTAGGTCTCGAACACCAGAGACAAGTGGATGAGATTGTCCACATGGGAGAAGGGAGAAAACCCTGTAAAAATCTAGTAAGTCCAGGGACTATGAGGAGGCAGCCCCTCCACTGGACTAAGGCGCAGAGGGCCAACAACTCACTAGCCCGAAAATCCAAAGTTAAAAGAAATCAAAAGGAGAAAACCGGCCTGACTAAATCGTTGACGACTATGCGAGGAAAAAGGATAATGAGAATAGGAACATGGAACGTAAGAGGTATACAGGGGAAAGAAATAGAGCTAGCAACTGAACTCCAGAAATCACAAGTAGAGGTTTTAGCTATTACAGAAACCAAGAAGAAAGGACGAGGATGTGAACAAATAATGGATCAGAAAAGTGGTAAAAGATTTCTGTTTTTCTACTCCGGAGTGGCACAGAGTGAAAGAGTAAGCGCCGGAGGCGGAATACTGGTGCCGGAAGGATATAGGCAATGGCAATACACTAGTGAGAGGATCATACAACTGACGATGGAGACTCTCAGGATATGACCTTTATTGCGGCTTATGGACCCAATGAGGATAACACTAAGGAAGTGAAGGAGGTCTTCTATGAAGAACTGCAGAAGACCATAGATGATGCAAAAGGAAGAGTGTTCTTACTGGGTGACCTTAACGGCCGAGTTGGCAACGGAGTAGAAGGGTGGGAAGAGGTGATGGGAAGACATGGGGAAGAGACACAAAATGAAAATGGAAGGAGGATTTTAGACCTATGCAACAGCAATGAGATGGTTGCCTCCAATACCATGTTTCAACACAAGAGGATTCATATGTATACCAGAGAAGAGCCAAACCGACAAGAGAAGTCTATAATAGACTATGTGCTTGTAGAGAAGGAGATGATGAGGAATGTGATGGATGCCAGGGTACACAGGGGGTTCGAGATTGGTAGCGATCACTATCTGCTGGTTATGAAGATGGCAGTTACATCGAAGCCGAAACAACAGCAAGGGAGGAAAAAACCTAAGAAGAAGATAAAGGGGTATAGACTCAAGGAGGAGGAAGATGTGAGAGCAGCATACCAGGAGAAGATATCTGATAGACTACAGGGGATAGGAACAGAGGATTTGGACTTGGAAGAGTCATGGGGCTTGTTTAAGCAAACAATTCTGAGGGCGGCAGAAGAAACCTGTGGAGTGTCAAAGGCTGGAGTACAACAGAAGAGGACGGCATGGTGGACTGAGGAGGTGCAAGCAGAGGTGAAGAAGAAGAAACAGCTTTGGCAGAAGTATCTTACAACTAGGTTACAGGGGGATTATGATCTCTATAAAAACCAGAGGCAACAAACAAAAAATGCAGTTAAAGAAGCAAGAAAAACGACATGGGACAATTTTGGTAAAGAGATGCAAGATAATTATAATACAAATCAAAAACTCTTCCATAATGTTATGAAGAATATGAGAATGGGGAAGGAATGCCCACTCAAATTTATAAAAGACAAGCATGGAAACCTACTAAGAACAGAAAAGGATATAATGGAAAGATGGAAGGAACATTTTAAGGAACTCTTGGTAGCGGAAGGGCAAGAAACAGACCAAGAAGAACAGGAATTAAGAAGAGAGACTTATCAAGGAATAGAGATTACAATGGAGGAGGTCAAGAAGGCACTGAAGAAAATGAATCTGGGTAAAGCAGCCGGGCATGATCAGATCACCCCGGAGATGCTGAGGTATATGGGTCAGGAGGGAGAGAGACTACTTTTAAAAGTATTGAACATTGCCTGGAGGACAAAGAGCATCCCCGAAAATTGGGAAGTCAGCATTATCATCCCCATTTTAGCCTATTTTCAATTTTGAAAAAAAAAATAGGCTTATGATATCACCTTTTGTCCGTGTGTGTGTGTGTGCGTGTGTGAGTGTGTGTGTGTGAGGTGTGTGTGTGTGTGTCCCTAATAAATTCTAAACCGCTGGAGCGATTTCAATGAAACTCGGCAAGTTTATAGCACTATTCCGGGCGACCCCGACCGTGCCCTTCAAATTTTGTTATGGCTCACGAATCCAACATGGCGTCTGTGCGAAATATTTCACCAGCATTCAATATCTCCGAAACTATTTCCGATATCACCCAGGCATTTTTTACGGTGATAAAGGGAACTACTGCAAGTTCACCTATGTGACTTTTGAAAAACTGGTAACTACAAAACCAACATGGCGGCCACGCGAATGTGCGACTTTTAAATAGACGTTTCTCGCGATTTAACCAACCAAACGCAATAAAACTTGGTACAGTATATGTTTATACACATTGCAATGCAGCGTTATCTAACTTCGTTCAATTGTTTACATAAGATGGCGGATGTGCGAAATATTTCACCGACATTCTATATCTCCGAAACTATTAGCGGTATCCCCTAAAATTTTGTACGGAGATAAAGAACAATACTGGAAGTTCAACTATAAGACTTTCAAAAAACGGTTAACTACAAAACGATTAAGGCGGCCAAGTGAATTTGAACATTTTAAATATACCTTTCTCGCGATTTAATGTTCCAAACGCAATGAAATTTGGTACAGGAAATGTTTATACACATTGTAATGAGTAGGGGGGTAGTGATGGTTCTGCCCCACTTGACACTCCTGTGCCCAACAAACCAACATGGCCGCCGCGCGAAATTGAAATAATTAATATCTCTCAAACGCATGGTCGGATGTTGACAAATGAGGTGTCGTTGAACTCGAGCTGACGTCCTTTTTCCTATCGACCATGTATTATATTTTTCAAAAATTCGTTGAATTTTTTTTGTTTTGCAAAGTTGGTGATAGTTTGAAAACCAAACATGGTAAAACGTTGTGCCATAGCTCAAACGAATGGACTTTATGACCTTTATTTTTTGTAATAAAACTTTTTTATTTTTTATATTTTTTTGAAAACACTCGAATTTTGAAAATTCTATATTTTGGAAACTAGGAACTCTACAAAAACGTTTATTTGACATAAATGAAAGGTACGTATGCCCTCTACCCCCAAAATAAATTTCAAGTCTCTAGAGAAAAAATTTGTGTTTTGTAAGTAATGTGATGTGGGGGGAGCTGCTTACAAAAGCAAGTTGTGAGCCCCTGCGACCTTGGAATGGAAGGAGTCATGCTAGGAAGGCGTGCTTGGATTCGTTTTTTTCTTCTCGTCATGCTCTTTACGGAAATGTAGATGTCGAAAAGGTGAAATGCTGGAAACACGGTTTTTTGGGGGGGAAACGTGATTTTAAACTTTTTGCTATATCTCGCGAACCAATCATGCTAGAGGCATGTACGACGGGTCCAAGGACTCGGGGTGATGTCTTCTTTGCTATGGACCACTCATTGTAATTTTAAAAAATTTGGGAAACTCGATTTTGGGGTAAAAACGTGTTTTTTGTGATTTTTGCCGATATCTCACGAACCAATAACGCTAGAGACGTGTACGAGGTGTCCTAGGACTCGGGCTAACGCCCCCTTTCAAATGTGGTAGATATTTTTTTCCACAAAATAATTCACAAAGGGCCTAACGCCATACATGTTGAAAAAAGAAATCTTTACCGTTACCTGTTTATAATGTTTATGAAGCGTGGTGGTTGAGAGAGACGATACGGCTGGGTGTGTGTGCGTTTCAACGAACCTGTCGCTGACCACGGTGGCTATGCTTAATAGAACAATCGCTATTTCGGTGGGTCGGTGTATGACAGAGCGAGGGTTCGTTTTCTGATATTTTACCTTTGACGTGTAAACGGTGATGAGAACTTGGTTCTATGTTGGTCGAAGCGAGTACAGAAAACACACTTGCCGAGGAGCAGGAGGTGAATGTCAATTGAGCTTATTGGAAGGCATTGATCTGATTTGACAACAGATGACGCTTGAAGGTGAAATAATCTGACCATGTGATACCACATGTAGGCTAAACCAGTGACATTCTGTCTTGCTTCGTACGTGACAAAATGCAAGTTCATGTGAAATTTGATCTGCCACAGGTGTTCACTTTGGGTGTTAGCTGTCCACGTGCGCGATAACTGTTAACAAGTCACATGCTGTTTTGCTTCGTACGTGACAAAATGCAAGTTGACGTGAAATTTGATCTGGCACAGGTGTTTGCCTGGGACGTTAGCTGTCACGTGCCTGATAAGAGAATGTTCAAAGCGTGGGAATCGCTGAATCAGTAAAAAGTATGATGCAACTTGTGGGAATGATGTCACAACCAATAGATAGGCAAGAGCTGCAAACACCAGTGGTGTGAGGTGAAGGGAGGGAAAGGGGGAGGGATAATGTATGAGAGAACACAGGTGGAAAGAGAAAGAAATATGTGGAGCTGAGGACTGTACACATAGAGCTATAGGTGGTGTACAACATGTGTGAATAAATAAATTAAAAATTGCACAGGTTCACACAACATAGACTGTATTATTGCCATGGCCAAGCACTCACATTAAGATCATTTACAAAATCATAAAATGAAAAATAAAACATCTTGTTTTGGAAATATCGTTTTTCAACATACACAAAATAAATATATAAAAAATTTGTAAACAACAAAATGGAAAATC
The DNA here is from genome assembly GCA_946902985.2 of Meconema thalassinum. Taxonomy (NCBI): domain Eukaryota; kingdom Metazoa; phylum Arthropoda; class Insecta; order Orthoptera; family Tettigoniidae; genus Meconema; species Meconema thalassinum. The sequence goes on from OX336388.2 coordinate 1,763,941,742, forward strand.
CATGGTCAAGCACTCACATTAATATTATTTACAAAATCATAAAATGAAAAATAGAAAATCTTGTTTTGGAAATATCGATTTTTTTCAACATACACAAAATAAATATATAAAACATTTGTAAACAGCAAAATTGAAAATCCATGTTTCCATATAGACAAAATTTTAAAAACCTTAAACGGACATTTAAGAAAATATATGCAAATGGGAAATTGACAAATGTGTAAATATGAAAATGGAAAAATCCAAGTTTCCATATCATGAAATTGAAAAACATCAAACTGTCATTTAAAAAATGCAAATGGAAAATTGACAAATTGCAATGTGTGAAATGTGAAATTGTACAAATGGCTATCATTATTTAAAAAAAGAAAAGAACATAGTGCTCTATCGTTGAGGTGTGAATCAAACCCTCTCTACTTATTTGGACCACCCGAGACTGAGTAGACTAGTTTTAGTTATCATACCACTTTTAAAAGTTTGTGTTAAATCTAGGAATTGAACCCAAGAGCTTGTAGGGGAGATCCAAGGTTATAATATGTTAAACAGATAGCCTTGAATGTAGTGTGTGGTAGCTATATAGAAATGAGACGTTTCGCTCGGGGCAGGGAGGCATAGAGATCTGCATCAAACCAGTCAAAAGACTGACGACTCAAACAACAACATGTAGAGCTCACAAAAATAATGTTGTGTAACGGTAAATGTTAGTCAACGAACAGTAATGCATTACTAAAACCCATGACACGATACCTAAAAGCTTTTCTAAAATTATTTTAAAATGCCTTTAACCCTATATTAAACACCCAGTTCACAAGACTCATAACTGCAATGTTATGGTCAAACAAAACAAAATCTATATTTCAAAACAAACAAGTGGTTTAGTCAATGTATACTGGAAAATGTTTCATAAACACTCAAGTCCACAAAAATAATTAAATTAGTAACTGTCAGGTTGACCGAGTGGTTATGGTGTTTGACTTAAGTTCACATTTTCTGTACAAGAAAGCAAGGGTTCGAATCCCTTACCTGATATAACTATTGCCTCAACGTGGCTTGACCACACTGTATTATTGTGTACCCGGTACACAAACCATAAATAGAGTGTATTGTTTAAGGTCACTCTCTTTGCGAACATAGTCAGAGAATGTTGATGGTTAACAATTGCATTAATAGTGGGACATAGGGATAGCAATTAAGAAAAACAGACAATACCCATACACTATTTTTATTTATTTAATGTAAGTACTTGTACAATAGTTATATACAAACTACAACTCTCTTTTGTCTATTACTATCTAGTCCTTTTCGATCCACTTGCATATCAAGGGCAGATGACTTTGTAGTTCATCCCCTTCAAACAACAACACGACTTTTTGCATAGTCTGTGATGTTGATGACTCTTGATGCGTGGAAGATGGATACAACATAACTTTTACAACAGGGGTTAAACGTTGCTCAACAAACAATGCACTATTTTGAGTAGCAACATCTTTCTCTTGTACTAACTTTTTAGCATTCTGATGATTTTTTGTCAATACCATCATTGTTTTGCCTGGAGCACTACATTGATGATCACTCACACTTAAAACCACACTATTTCTACTTTTCATATTGCCTCGACATGTTGTTGACCTCTGTTTCGAGCATTGCCAGAATATTATTCCTTTTACATTTTGTCGTCTATAGTTATAAGAGTAGCCTTTATAGAGTACACGTTGTTTACCTCGGTTAGTTGGAGTAAGGTCCATAGTAGTAACTAACCTGTTAGTATGATTTGCACGCTACAAAGGTTATCTCGGTTCTGGTAATAGAATTATTTAGCGTTGGCTTTTATATTTAATATGTACAGTTTAAAGTGATAGAAAAGTGGTAGAAACGTGGTAGCAAAGTGGTAGACAATTGGTAACATAGTGGTAGAAAAGTGGTAGCAAAGTGTTAGAAAAGTGGTAGAAAAGTGGCAGAAAAGTGGTAGCAAAGTGGTAGAAAAGTGGTAGAAAACTGGCAGAAAAGTAGTAGAAAAGTGGTAGCAAAGTGGTAGAAAAGTGGTAGCAAACTAGAAAAGTGGTAGCAAAGTGGTAGAAAATATTACATGTATTGTTAAGAAATAGTTTAAGCGGTTACATGGATTCATTACACTATAATTTTAGCATCACGAAGCTCATTTTCTATATCCAAAAGTTCTTCCTCATATTTAGTATGACCAGCCTGTTTACAGGTATGCAAGTACTGAAGCCGCTGGATTAGCTTACTGGGATTGTTCCAGTAAACAAATTTAACAAATGATTTTTTTGGGTGTAAACCATTATCATCATCATCATCATCATCATTATCATCATAATCATCATCATCATCATCATGGTTATCATCATCAATATAATTATCATCAATATAATCATCATCACTATTACTATCTAATCCTTTTTGTTCATCTTGCAATGCAAAAACCTTTGGCATAGTTTGTGTTGTCTATGATAGTGTTAGAGGTTTCTTAGACGTTAACGACTGTCCTAACATGTCTTTTTCAGGAGATAATAAATGCTCTTTAACAAACAAAGCACTATCTTGAGCCACACTATTTTTTTCTTGGTCTTGCTTTTTTACCTTGGTTAGAGTATTTTGTCCATTTAAATGAGTATTATTTTGAGATTTACAATGATGATCGATTGAAATAAGTATGTTGGAGCCTTTTGTCTTAATCATTCCTCGACACTTTTTAGATCGTTGTTTCGAACAGCACCAAATAACAGTTCCATTTTTATTGGTTCGTGTCACAATATATGAATATCCTTTATAGTATGCGTAAGGCTTACCATACCTAGTCACTGATACTTCCATGTCAACTGTCAAGCATAGACTAAGCTCTAGTGAAGTCAACTTGGTAATAAGAATACTAGTTTAATGTGAGAGCAAATATGGATCCAAAGAGTTCAGGTAAAAGTGGAAGCAAATAAGCAAATATTAGAACCAAGAGTGGGGTTAAAAGTGGTCGCAAAGTGGTAGACCCATTACACAATAATTTCAGCATGACGAAGCTCTTGTTCAATTTCTTTGATTTCCCAATCGTGACCGATATGCCCAGCTTGTCGTAAAGCATGCAATTGTCGAAGCCGTTGAATTAGCTTACTGGGTTTGTTCCAGTATACAAATTTAACAAATGGATTTTTAGGTGTAAACAAAGCACTACCATTATCATGATCATTATCATCATCATCATTATCATCATCATAATCACCATTATCATCATGACCATCATCACTGTTACTATATAGTCCTTTTTGATCCTCTTGCAATACCATTTTATTTATAGTCTGAGTTGATTTTGATAGTGTTGAAGTTTCCTTGGACGTTGACAATTGTCCTAACATGACGTTTTGAGGACATGATAAGTCCTTTTGAACAAACACTGCACTATCTTTAGCCGCAATATCGTTTTCTTGAACTTGCTTTTTAGCATTTTGATAATTGTTTGTAAACAGTAAGCGTGGTTCGTTTCGAGCACTACATTGATGAACACTCACACTTAAAACCTTTCCATTTTTACTTTTCAGATTGCCTCGACATTTTGTTGACCTCTCTTTTGAGCATCGCCAGAATATTATTCCATTCACATTCTGGCGATTATAGTTATAGGAGTAGCCTTGATAGAGTGCACGTAGCCTACCTCTGTTGGTTGTAATAAGTTCCATAGTAGTAACTGACCTGTCAGTACGATGTTCACACTACAAAGATTACAATTGTTTTGCTGATGGAGTGACCTACCATAAGCTTATATATTGGCTTATGTGTTGGCTTTTTGTGTTGGCTTTTTGTGTTGGCTTTTCGTGTTGGCTTTTGTGTTGGCTTTTCGTGTTGGCTTTTTGTGTTGGCTTTTCATGTTGGCATTTCGTGTTGGCTTTTGTGTTGGCTTTTCGTGTTGGCTTTTTGTGTTGGCTTTTCATGTTGGCATTTCGTGTTGGCTTTTGTGTTGGCTTTTCGTGTTGGCTTTTTGTGTTGGCTTTTCGTGTTGGCTTTTTTGTATTGGCCTTTCATGTTGGCTTTTTGTATTGGCTTTTCGTGTTGGCTTTTTGTGTGGGCTTTTTGTGTTGGCTTTAGTATTGGCTTTTGTATTGGCTTATTTGACAAGTTATTTGTGTCAATGTATTTAGTGGATTTTTTTGTTGGTGTTGGAAAGTAGTTGAATGAGAGGGAATATTTAAAGACTTAACCTCAGCTCACTAACCTAACCTAACCTAACTTTACCTAACCTAACCTAACCTTTCAACTCTCAGATGTTAATTAAATTCTGTGCATAGTCGAGTTGGAACCCAAGACCTCAGGGGTAAAAAAACAATTATTTTTGACGGCTTATTTTGGTAACTTATTTTAATGGCTAACCTAACTTTACCTAACCTAACCTAACCTCAGCTCACTTTGGATATTACTAGTAAGTGTTCATATCCTCTGCTAGGTAGCATGCTAGTAGTACAGGTAGTGCTCATATTTACCGCTAGGTAGCGGAAACATACTTTGCATGTTGCATGTGACACTTGTGAAGTTTAACCACATGCAAGACGTGCTTGTATAAGTTCTCTATTTAAACTCAATATACAATTAACCACTAAATGTTCAGAACTAACATGTATAGCCATGTTTAGGGTATATAGGAGACCCTTAGCAAGAAAGGCTGTCTAACCCACGAGTGTACAGCCTTGTCATACGCAGTAAGCACCTGTTGGCAGAAAACAACAACAACAACAATTTGAGAAAGCCAACAACATATCCATTAAGGTATTTAAAGGAAACAGTTTTTTGTTGGCTTTCTCAAATTGTTGTTGTTGTTGTTTTCTGCCAACAGGTGCTTACTGCGTATGACAAGGCTGTACACTCGTGGGTTAGACAGCCTTTCTTGCTAAGGGTCTCCTATATACCCTAAACATGGCTATACATGTTAGTTCTGAACATTTAGTGGTTAATTGTATATTGAGTTTAAATAGAGAACTTATACAAGCACGTCTTGCATGTGGTTAAACTTCACAAGTGTCACATGCAACATGCAAAGTATGTTTCCGCTACCTAGCGGTAAATATGAGCACTACCTGTACTACTAGCATGCTACCTAGCAGAGGATATGAACACTTACTAGTAATATCCAAAGTGAGCTGAGGTTAGGTTAGGTTAGGTAAAGTTAGGTTAGCCATTAAAATAAGTTACCAAAATAAGCCGTCAAAAATAATTGTTTTTTTTACCCCTGAGGTCTTGGGTTCCAACTCGACTATGCACAGAATTTAATTAACATCTGAGAGTTGAAAGGTTAGGTTAGGTTAGGTAAAGTTAGGTTAGGTTAGGTTAGTGAGCTGAGGTTAAGTCTTTAAATATTCCCTCTCATTCAACTACTTTCCAACACCAACAAAAAATCCACTAAATACATTGACACAAATAACTTGTCAAATAAGCCAATACAAAAGCCAATACTAAAGCCAACACAAAAAGCCCACACAAAAAGCCAACACGAAAAGCCAATACAAAAAGCCAACATGAAAGGCCAATACAAAAAAAGCCAACACGAAAAGCCAACACGAAAAGCCAACACAAAAAGCCAACACGAAAAGCCAACACAAAAGCCAACACGAAATGCCAACATGAAAAGCCAAAACAAAAAGCCAACACGAAAAGCCAACACAAAAGCCAACACGAAATGCCAACATGAAAAGCCAACACAAAAGCCAACACAAAAGCCAACACGAAAAGCCAACACAAAAAGCCAACACAAAAAGCCAATATATAAGCTTATGGTAGGTCACTCCATCAGCAAAACAATTGTAATCTTTGTAGTGTGAACATCGACTGACAGGTCAGTTACTACTATGGAACTTATTACAACCAACAGAGGTAGGCTACGTGCACTCTATCAAGGCTACTCCTATAACTATAATCGCCAGAATGTGAATGGAATAATATTCTGGCGATGCTCAAAAGAGAGGTCAACAAAATGTCGAGGCAATCTGAAAAGTAAAAATGGAAAGGTTTTAAGTGTGAGTGTTCATCAATGTAGTGCTCGAAACGAACCACGCTTACTGTTTACAAACAATTATCAAAATGCTAAAAAGCAAGTTCAAGAAAACGATATTGCGGCTAAAGATAGTGCAGTGTTTGTTCAAAAGGACTTATCATGTCCTCAAAACGTCATGTTAGGACAATTGTCAACGTCCAAGGAAACTTCAACACTATCAAAATCAACTCAGACTATAAATAAAATGGTATTGCAAGAGGATCAAAAAGGACTATATAGTAACAGTGATGATGGTCATGATGATAATGGTGATTATGATGATGATAATGATGATGATGATAATGATCATGATAATGGTAGTGCTTTGTTTACACCTAAAAATCCATTTGTTAAATTTGTATACTGGAACAAACCCAGTAAGCTAATTCAACGGCTTCGACAATTGCATGCTTTACGACAAGCTGGGCATATCGGTCACGATTGGGAAATCAAAGAAATTGAACAAGAGCTTCGTCATGCTGAAATTATTGTGTAATGGGTCTACCACTTTGCGACCACTTTTAACCCCACTCTTGGTTCTAATATTTGCTTATTTGCTTCCACTTTTACCTGAACTCTTTGGATCCATATTTGCTCTCACATTAAACTAGTATTCTTATTACCAAGTTGACTTCACTAGAGCTTAGTCTATGCTTGACAGTTGACATGGAAGTATCAGTGACTAGGTATGGTAAGCCTTACGCATACTATAAAGGATATTCATATATTGTGAAACGAACCAATAAAAATGGAACTGTTATTTGGTGCTGTTCGAAACAACGATCTAAAAAGTGTCGAGGAATGATTAAGACAAAAGGCTCCAACATACTTATTTCAATCGATCATCATTGTAAATCTCAAAATAATACTCATTTAAATGGACAAAATACTCTAACCAAGGTAAAAAAGCAAGACCAAGAAAAAAGTAGTGTGGCTCAAGATAGTGCTTTGTTTGTTAATGAGCATTTATTATCTCCTGAAAAAGACATGTTAGGACAGTCGTTAACGTCTAAGAAACCTCTAACACTATCATAGACAACACAAACTATGCCAAAGGTTTTTGCATTGCAAGATGAACAAAAAGGATTAGATAGTAATAGTGATGATGATTATATTGATGATAATTATATTGATGATGATAACCATGATGATGATGATGATGATGATGATAATGGTTTACACCCAAAAAAATCATTTGTTAAATTTGTTTACTGGAACAATCCCAGTAAGCTAATCCAGCGGCTTCAGTACTTGCATACCTGTAAACAGGCTGGTCATACTAAATATGAGGAAGAACTTTTGGATATAGAAAATGAGCTTCGTGATGCTAAAATTATAGTGTAATGAATCCATGTAACCGCTTAAACTATTTCTTAACAATACATGTAATATTTTCTACCACTTTGCTACCACTTTTCTAGTTTGCTGCCACTTTTCTACCACTTTGCTACCACTTTTCTACTACTTTTCTGCCAGTTTTCTACCACTTTTCTACCACTTTGCTACCTCTTTTATACTACTTTTCTGCCACTTTTCTACCACTTTTCTACCACTTTTCTACCACTTTTCTACCACTTTGCTACCACTTTTCTACCATTATGTTACCAATTGTCTACCACTTTGCTACCACGTTTCTACCACTTTTCTATCACTTTAAACTGTACATATTAAATATAAAAGCCAACGCTAAATAATTCTATTACCAGAACCGAGATAACCTTTGTAGCGTGCAAATCATACTAACAGGTTAGTTACTACTATGGAACTTACTCCAACTAACCGAGGTAAACAACGTGTACTCTAAAAAGGCTACTCTTATAACTATAGACGACAAAATGTAAAAGGAATAATATTCTGGCAATGCTCGAAACAGAGGTCAACAACATGTCGAGGCAATATGAAAAGTAGAAATAGTGTGGTTTTAAGTGTGAGTGATCATCAATGTAGTGCTCCAGGCAAAACACTGATGGTATTGACAAAAAATCATCAGAATGCTAAAAAGTTAGTACAAGAGAAAGATGTTGCTACTCAAAATATTGCATTGTTTGTTGAGCAACGTTTAACCCCTGTTGTAAAAGTTATGTTGTATCCATCTTCCACGCATCAAGAGTCATCAACATCACAGACTATGCAAAAAGTAGTGTTGTTGTTTGAAGGGGATGAACTACAAAGTCATCTGCCCTTGATATGCAAGTGGATCGAAAAGGACTAGATAGTAATAGACAAAAGAGAGTTGTAGTTTGTATATAACTATTGTACAAGTACTTACATTAAATAAATAAAAATAGTGTATGGGTATTGTCTGTTTTTCTTAATTGCTATCCCTATGTCCCACTATTAATGCAATTGTTAACCATCAACATTCTCTGACTATGTTCGCAAAGAGAGTGACCTTAAACAATACACTCTATTTATGGTTTGTGTACCGAGTACACAATAATACAGTGTGGTCAAGCCATGTTGAGGCAATAGTTATATCAGGTAAGGGATTCGAACCCTTGCTTTCTTGTACAGAAAATGTGAACTTAAGTCAAACACCATAACCACTCGGTCAACCTGACAGTTACTAATTTAATTATTTTTGTGGACTTGAGTGTTTATGAAACATTTCCAGTATACATTGACTAAACCACTTGTTTGTTTTGAAATATAGATTTTGTTTTGTTTGACCATAACATTGCAGTTATGAGTCTTGTGAACTGGGTGTTTAATATAGGGTTAAAGGCATTTTAAAATAATTTTAGAAAAGCTCTTAGGTATCGTGTCATGGGTTTTAGTAATGCATTACTGTTCGTTGACTAACATTTACCGTTACACAACATTATTTTGGTGAGCTCTACATGTTGTTGTTTGAGTCGTCAGTCTTTTGACTGGTTTGATGCAGATCTCTATGCCTCCCTGCCCCGAGCGAAACGTCTCATTTCTATATAGCTACCACACACTACATTCAAGGCTATCTGTTTAACATATTATAACCTTGGATCTCCCCTACAAGCTCTTGGGTTCAATTCCTAGATTTAACACAAACTTTTAAAAGTGGTATGATAACTAAAACTAGTCTACTCAGTCTCGGGTGGTCCAAATAAGTAGAGAGGGTTTGATTCACACCTCAACCATAGAGCACTATGTTCTTTTCTTTTTTTAAATAATGATAGCCATTTGTTCAATTTCACATTTCACACATTGCAATTTGTCAATTTTCCATTTGCATTTTTTGAAATGACAGTTTGATGTTTTTCAATTTCATGATATGGAAACATGGATTTCTCCATTTTCATATTTACACATTTGTCAATTTCCCATTTGCATATATTTTCTTAAATGTCCGTTTAAGGTTTTTAAAATTTTGTCTATATGGAAACATGGATTTTCCATTTTGCTGTTTACAAATTTTTTATATATTTATTTTGTGTATGTTGAAAAAAATCGATATTTCAAAAACAAGATTTTCTATTTTTCATTTTATGATTTTGTAAATAATATTAATGTGAGTGCTTGACCATGGATTTTCCATTTTGTTGTTTACAAATTTTTTATATATTTATTTTGTGTATGTTGAAAAACGATATTTCCAAAACAAGATTTTTTATTTTTCATTTTATGATTTTGTAAATGATCTTAATGTGAGTGCTTGGCCATGGCAATAATACAGTCTATGTTGTGTGAACCTGTGCAATTTTTAATTTATTTATTCACACATGTTGTACACCACCTATAGCTCTATGTGTACAGTCCTCAGCTCCACATATTTCTTTCTCTTTCCACCTGTGTTCTCTCATACATTATCCCTCCCCCTTTCCCTCCCTTCACCTCACACCACTGGTGTTTGCAGCTCTTGCCTATCTATTGGTTGTGACATCATTCCCACAAGTTGCATCATACTTTTTACTGATTCAGCGATTCCCACGCTTTGAACATTCTCTTATCAGGCACGTGACAGCTAACGTCCCAGGCAAACACCTGTGCCAGATCAAATTTCACGTCAACTTGCATTTTGTCACGTACGAAGCAAAACAGCATGTGACTTGTTAACAGTTATCGCGCACGTGGACAGCTAACACCCAAAGTGAACACCTGTGGCAGATCAAATTTCACATGAACTTGCATTTTGTCACGTACGAGGCAAGACAGAATGTCACTGGTTTAGCCTACATGAGGTATCACATGGTCAGATTATTTCACCTTCAAGCGTCATCTGTTGTCAAATCAGATCAATGCCTTCCAATAAGCTCAATTGACATTCACCTCCTGCTCCTCGGCAAGTTTGTTTTCTGTACTCGCTTCGACCAACATAGAATCAAGTTCTCATCACCGTTTACACGTCAAAGGTAAAATGTGTGAAAAAACGCACCCTCGCTCTGTCATAAACCGACCCGTCGAAATATCAATTAATCTATAGAACACAGCCACCGTGGTCAGCGACAGGTTCGTTGAAACACACACACACCCAGCCGTATTGTCTCTCTCAACCACCACGTTTTATAAACATTATAAACAGGTAACGGTAATGAATTTTTTTCAACATGTACGGCGTTAGGCCCTTTGTGAATTTTTTTTTTGGAAAAAAATATCTATCACATTTGAAAGGGGGCGTTAGCCCGAGTCCTAGGACACCTCGTACACGTCTCTAGCGTTATTGGTTCGTGAGATATCGGCAAAAATCACAGAAAACACGTGTTTACCCCAAAATCGCGTTTCCCAAATTTTTTTAAAATTACAATGAGTGGTCCATAGCAAAGAGGACATCACCCCGAGTCCTTGGACCCGTCGTACATGCCTCTAGCATGATTGGTTCGCGAGATATAGCAAAACGTTCAAAATCATGGTTTTCCCCCCCAAAAAACCGTGTTTCCAGCATTTCACCTTTTCGACATCTACATTTCCGTAAAGAGCATGACGAGACGAAAAAAAAACGAATCCAAGCACGCCTTCCTAGCATGACTCCTTCCATTCCAAGGTCGCAGGGGCTCACAACTTGCTTTTGTAAGCAGCTCCCCCCCTCATCCCACTACTTACAAAACACAATTTTTTTTCTCTAGAGACTTGAAATTTATTTTGGGGGTAGAGGGCATAGGTACCTTTCATTTATGCCAAATAAACCTTTTTGTAGAGTTCCTAGTTTCCAAAATATAGAATTTTCAAAATTCGAGTATTTTCAAAAAAATATAAAAAATAAAAAAGTTTTATTACAAAAAATAAAGGTCATAAAGACCATTCGTTTGAGCTATGGCACAACGTTTTACCATGTTTGGTTTTCAAACTATCACCAACTTTGCAAAACAAAAAAAATTCAACGAATTTTTGAAAAATATAATACATGGTCGATAGGAAAAAGGACGTCAGCTCGAGTTCAAAGAGACCTCATTTGTCAACATCCGACCAAGCGTTTGAGGGATATTAATTATTTTAAATTCGGGCGGCGGCCATGTTGGTTTGTTGGGCACAGGAGTGTCAAGTTGGGCAGAACCATCACTACCCCCCTACTGTAATGCAGTGGTATCTAATTTAGTTCAATTGTTTACATAACCTCAAGATGGCGGCTGTGCGAATTCTAAAATTAAGTTTTTATATCTTGTGTCTTAATCATGCGATCGAAGTGAAAGTTTGAATAATGAACCTACGCAATAATTTTCCTTTAATGGTACATGACTCTATGGCCTATATATTTAACAATCCAACATAGCGACCATCCGAAATATTTAGACGGCTTTGAATCTCTACGAATCTATTATAGCAATCAAACTGAATTTTTTACGTTCATAGGGGCTATGAACTTAAGCTCACCTATAGGACGTTAAATAACCTGGTGATCACAAATCCAACATGGCGGCGACGCGAATTATAAATATTCACATGGGCGTTTCTCGCAATTTAACCATCCGAGTGCAGTGAAACTTGGTACACTAAATCCTTATACGAATGTTAATCCACTGGCATCTAATTTATTTCAATTGTTTCCATAACCACCAGATGGCAGCTGTGCGAAATTTTAAAATCTCCTTGTTACGTCTTGTATCCTAATCATGCGATTGAAGTTTGAATGCTACACGTACACAATAATCTTCATGTAACAGTACATAACTCTAGGACCTACATATGTAAAATCCCACATGGCGACCACCCGAAATAGTTAGTCGGTTCTCAATATCTACGAATCTATTACAGCAATCAAACTGAAATTTTGTATGCTGAAAGTGGCAGTTGACATAAGTAGGATATACGAAAATAGGCTGTATAGTTCTTCACGGAACTACTGTTTTTTTAGTTCAGTATTATGAAGGATATAAACAATATGGCAGCTATCTAGGATATCGAAACACAGTCCACAAATTGATTATTGTTGTTGTTGTTGTTTTAAGGGACCTAACATCTAGGTTATCGGCCAACCACAAATTGATGAAACCATTCCAACAAGAAAGTAGCCATCGAGAAGACAATATGCACTCGCACTGGGAAATACTTAATAATTCATGAATTCACTCGATGATCCCTAAAAAAACAGCATAAATACCATTATAAAACAAATATGAAGCTCCGGATCGCAATCTAGGTCTTATTATGGCCACCTGACTAATGACATTGGTATTTATTTGATAGGCCTGTGTTATTGTGGTGTCTGTATTAGCGTGTGTATTTGTAATTGAAGTGATGATTGTGATTGCAGCGACCGTGACCGTGTCCTTTCTGCTTTCCTGAAAGAAAAAAAAAAAAAAAAAATGGTGTTTATTCAAACAAAACGCCCTTTATCGGGCTCACATTTCCTAATCCATTATAGATGGTGATCAGAACCTATTACACGCGTTAGAAGGTGCTCCTCAAATTATACTTGAACCATCAGACCAAAGATTCTGACACTTCAATAACACTGTCTTACATACACCAAACCTCTAAATGAGGTTTACTTATTTTTCTAGCCTATTTTCAATTTTGAAAAAATAGGCTCATGAGATCACCTTTTGTCCGTGTGTGTGTGTGTGTGTGAGGTGTGTGTGCGTGTGTCCCCCCCCCCCTAATAAATTCTAAACGGCTGGAGCGATTTCAATGAAACTCGGTAAGTTCATAGCAATATTCCGGGTGACCCTGACCGTGCCATTCAAATTTTGTTACGTCTCACCAATCCAACATGGCGGCTGTGCGAAATATTTCACCAGCATTCAATATCTCCGAAACTATTACCGATATCACCCCAGCATTTTTTACGGTGATAAAGGGAACTGCTAGAAGTTCACCTATGTGACTCTTGAAAAACTGGTAACTACAAAACCAACATGGCGGCCAAGCGAATTTGCGACCTTTAAATAGACGTTTCTCGCGATTTAACCAACCAAACGCAATAAAATTTGTTACAATATATGTTTATACACTTTGTAATGCACCGACATCTAACTTCGTTCAATTGTTTACATAACCACAAGATGGCGGCTGTGCGAAATATTTCACCGGCATTCTATACCTCTGATACTATTAGCGGTATCACCCTGAAATTTTGTACGGAGATAAAGGCCACTGCTGGAAGTTCACCTATAAGATTTTCAAAAACCAGTTAACTACGAAACGAACATGGCGGCCAAGCGAATTTGAAAGTTTAAATAGACCTTTCTCGCGATTTAATGATCCTAACGCAATGAAACTTGGTACAGCAAATGTTTATACACATTTTAATGCACTGGTATCTAATTTAGTTCAATTGTTTACATAACCTCAAGATGGCGGCTGTGCGAATACCAAAAAAAAGGTTTTTATTTCTTGTGTCGTAATTATGCGATCGAAGTGGAAGTTTGAATAATGAACCTACGCAATAATTTTCCTTTAATGGTACATGGCTCTATGGCCTATATATTTAACAATCCAACATGGCGACCATCCGAAATATTTAGACGGCTATGAATGTCTACGAATCTATTAAAGCAATCAAACTGAATATTTTTATATTCATAGGGGCTATGAGCATAAGTTTATCTATAGGACTTTCAATAACCTGGTGATCACAAATCCTACATGGCGGCGACGCGAACTATAAATATTCACATGGACGTTTCTCGCAATGTAACCATCCGAGTGCAGTGAAACTGGGTACAGTAAATCCCTATATGAATGTTAATCTACTAGCATCTCATTTATTTCAATTGTTTCCATAAACACAAGATGGCAGCTGTGCGAAATTTTAAAATCTAGTTTTTACTTCTTGTGTCCTAATCATGCGATTGAAGTTTGAATGCTACACGTACACAATAATCTTCATGTAACAGTACATAAATCTAGGACCTACATAATTAAAGTCCAACATGGTGACCATCCGAAATGTTTAGTCGGTTCTCAATATCTACGAATCTATTACAGCAATCAAACTGAAATTTTGTATGTTGATAGTGGCTATTAACATAAGTAGGATATATGAAAATAGGCTGTATAGTTCTTCACGGAACTACTTGTTAAGAAAGGAGATAATCGGGAATGCGGGAATCATCGAGGGATCTCACTGCTAAACGTACCAGGAAAGATTTATGCATGAGTGTTGGAAGACCGACTTCGGACAATTGTAGAACCCCAGTTTGATGAAGCACAGTGTGGATTTAGGCCAGAGGAGTACACAGGATTTGATTTTCAGTGCAAGACAGATAAGTGACAAGATGCTGGAAAAGGGACAGGAGGTCCACATGGCCTTCATTGACCTGGAGAAGGCTTTCGACAGTGTCCCGCGGTACATGATCTGGGAAGCTTTGCGACAGAAGGGAGTGGAGGACAGCCTGTTGGTAGCACTGAAGAGCATGTACAAGAAGTGTAGAAACTATATCAGAACATCAAATGCAGAGTCAGAGGAGTTCCACACGACATCGGGAGTGAGACAGGGATTCATTTTAAGTCCACTCCTGTTTATAACTCTTATGGACTCGGTCATTAAAAACTGTAATGTGAGAGTGAAGAAGTTCCATTTTGGCTATAGGAACATGCGGCCAGTGTTTGTTACACATTTCGTTTTTGCAGATGACATCCTGCTGATGGGAGACACCCAAGAACATCTACAACATAACATTAACGTATGGGATGAAGAATTATCCAATAGTGGGATGAAAATCAATACTGCTAAGACACAGACAATGCTAGTGTCACGAGAAGAAACTGTGCAGCAGGTGAATATAAGAGGAACCAACCTGGAACAGACTGAAAGCTTCAAATATTTGTGAGCAACACTACAGAGAGATGGAAAAATTGAGGGTGAAATCAATAGCACAGGCTACCAGTAGATTGTTCAATTCAATAAAGTCAAGTTTCCTTAACAACACAGAAGTTTCGAAGAACACAAAGCTGGCAATATTTCGGGCTGTCTATACACCAGTACTTATGTACAGCAGTGAGACCTGGTACCTCACAGACAAGTACCGCAGCAAAGTGCAGGCAATGGAAATGAGGTATTTGAGGAAAGTGGAAGGCAAGACGAGACGTGACAGGATCCGGAATCAGACCATGAGAATGGGTTTAGGAGTTGCACCACTTCAAGAAAAGGTCGAAGAGAATCAGATGAGGTGGTACGGCCACATCCAACATATGCCGGAATCACGAATTGCCAGGATAGTATGTGAAACACAAGTGCAGGGTAATAGAACAAGAGGGAGACCAAGGACTACGTGGGAGGAAAATGTCAGGTGGGCAGTCGAGGAGAGGGGAATAGAATGGAGGAAAGCAAAACAGCTGAGCAGAGACTGGAAGGCTTGGCGCTCCTTTTGTAAAACCTCGACACCGATGGGTAGAAGAGGATCCGACTAAGTAAGTACATTGAACAAACAATAAAGGAAATTGTAGAAAAATTTAAAGTGCGAGTGAAGATTCAAGGAGAAATATTTTTAATTCTGAGATTTGCCAATGACATAGTCATCTTGGCCGACACGCCTGAGGATTTTAATGAGTTTTTGAATGGTATGGACTCCGTCTTGAGGAAAGAATTCATGATGAAAATTAATAAATTTAAAACAAAAATATTGGAATGCAACCGAAATAAATCAGAATCCTCCATGGACATCAAATTGGCAGGTGATATAGTAGGGGGGTAGTGATGGTTCTGCCCCACTTGACACTCCTGTGCCCAACAAACCAACATGGCCGCCGCGCGAAATTGAAATAATTAATATCTCTCAAACGCATGGTCGGATGTTGACAAATGAGGTGTCGTTGAACTCGAGCTGACGTCCTTTTTCCTATCGACCATGTATTATATTTTTCAAAAATTCTTTGAATTTTTTTGTTTTGCAAAGTTGGTGATAGTTTGAAAACCAAACATGGTAAAACGTTGTGCCATAGCTCAAACGAATGGTCTTTATGACCTTTATTTTGTGTAATAAAACTTTTTATTTTTTTATATTTTTTTGAAAACACTCGAATTTTGAAAATTCTATAGTTTGGAAACTAGGAACTCTACAAAAACGTTTATTTGACATAAATGAAAGGTACCTATGCCCTCTACCCCCAAAATAAATTTCAAGTCTCTAGAGAAAAAAATTGTGTTTTGTAAGTAGTGGGATGAGGGGGGAGCTGCTTACAAAAGGAAGTTGTGAGCCCCTGCGACCTTGGAATGGAAGGAGTCATGCTAGGAAGGCGTGCTTGGATTCGTTTTTTTCGTCTCGTCATGCTCTTTACGGAAATGTAGATGTCGAAAAGGTGAAATGCTGGAAACACGGTTTTTTTTTTGGGGGGGGGGGGGGAAACCATGATTTTGAACGTTTTGCTCTATCTCGCGAACCAATCATGCTAGAGGTGTGTTCGACAGGTCCAAGTACTCGGAGTGATGTCCTCTTTGCTATGGACCACTCATTGTAATTTTAAAAATTTGGGAAACTCGATTTTGGGGTAAACACGTGTTTTTTGTGATTTTTGCCGATATCTCACGAACCAATAACGCTAGAGACGTGTACGAGGTGTCCTAGGACTCGGGCTAACGCCCCCTTTCAAATGTGGTAGATATTTTTTTCCCACAAAATAATTCACAAAGGGCCTAACGCCATACATGTTGAAAAAAGAAATCTTTACCGTTACCTGTTTATAATGTTTATGAAGCGTGGTGGTTGAGAAAGACGATACGGCTGGGTGTGTGTGCGTTTCAACGAACCTGTCGCTGACCACGGTGGCTATGCTTAATAGAACAATCGCTATTTCGGTGGGTCGGTGTATGACAGAGCGAGGGTTCGTTTTCTGATATTTTACCTTTGACGTGTAAACGGTGATGAGAACTTGGTTCTATGTTGGTCGAAGCGAGTACAGAAAACACACATGCCGAGGAGCAGGAGGTGAATGTAATTTGAGCTTATTGGAAGGCGTTGATCTGACTTGACAACAGGTGCAATGGAAAAAATGACAATGACGCTTCAAGGTGAAATAATCTGACCATTGTGGTGGCAGGGGAGAGCGAAATGCACGTGAACACATGTGAAACCACATGCACGCTAAACAAGTTACATCCTGTCTTTCTTCGTACGTGACAAAATGCAAGTTCATGTGAAATTTGATCTACCTCAGGTGTTCACCTGGGGCGTTAGCTGTCCACGTGAGCGATAACTGTTAACAAGTTACATCCTGTTTTGCTTCGTATGTGACAAAATGCAAGTTCATGTGAAATTTGATCTACCACAGGTGTTCACCTTGGACGTTAGCTGTCCACGTGCCTGATAACAGAATGTTCAAAGCGTGGGAATCGCTGAATCAGTAAAAAGTATGATGCAACTTGTCGGAATGATGTCACAACCAATAGATAGGCAAGAGCTGCGAACAGCAGGGGTGGGAGGTGAAGGGAGGGAAAGGGGGAGGGGTAATGTAAGAGAGAACACAGGTGGAAAGAGAAAGAAATATGTGGAGCTGAGGACTGTACACATAGAGCTATAGGTGGTGTACAACATGTGTGAATAAATAAATTAAAAATTGCACAGGTTCACACAACATGTAATTTATTGATCCAAGAATTAAACGTAGAGTTAAACCCTAACCATTTGACGTAGAGTTTATTTCCTTTTTGTTTCAACACTTTTTCGACAAGGTAATGCTGAGGAAATGCTGTTTTCTGAAGTACATGGAGATAAAATCTACCTTTTATGGGTTGATGGTTGAGGTCTTGGAGTAAATAGGTGACTGGACTGTCCAAGTTGACTCGACGAATTCGAAATAGTTCAGTCCCCCACTGAGGCGTGTAGCCCTTATTGAAGGCAGACTTAAATTTGCTCACACGAACAAAATCCCCAATTTTCAGTCGGTGACGTTTAGGATCGGCTGTTTTATGGGGTTAAACAGTTTATCCAATCGCTGAATATTTTTAGTTACGAGACGTGGCTTGGTCCCAATCGTTTTAAGTTTGGTGTCATTGTAACGTGACACTAGTTCAGGTAACATGTCCAACCAGCGAAAACTGCCCTGAGCGGTAAACGCTTTCCACATATGGGTTTTCAATGTCCGGTTGAACCGCTCGACCACACTGGCTTTGAGGTTGCTGTACGTGGTGTAATGGTGAATATCCTTAGATTTGAGAAAACTGGAGAAATCCTTGTTGAAAAATTCTTTCCCCTGGTCAGTTTGTAGCAGCTGAGGTTGACGTTGGGAGTGTTGAATAATATGTTGAAAGGCCTTGGTAACTAGTGGACCAGACTTGCGACGCACAGGTTCAACAAAGGCCATTTTGGAATAGACATCAATGACGGTCAACATATAGGGTACACCGTCGTTAACGCCAGCATAGGGTATCATTTCAACCAAGTCAGCCTGCCAAAGTTCATCCACACCTCGTGAAATCACCTTGAGTCGTGGATAATGACGCCTAGCTGGGCGATGCAACTCGTGAGCAATACCCATTTTAATGGGTGAGGGCTTAAACAATAATTTTGGCATTTCGAAGTTCTTGTTCAATTTCTTGAATTTCCCAATCGTGACCGGTGTGGCCAGCTTGACGTGAGGCATGCAACAACTGTAGCCGCTGGACGAGCTTATTGGGATTGTGCCAGTAGGTAACATCCACAAGGGGTTTTAATGGTTTAAATGTCACTCCCGAAGCGGACGCTTTAGGACGAGTACTTTGACTGGTGGGAAACATTTTTGCAATGATGGTTTTATATTTTTGAGATATATTGGCATTCACTTGTTGAGCGGGATCATACTGTCTTTTGTGGGCATGGGTATCCAATAAAATGAATTTATGTTTGTCAAGATCCTCTGACGTATAATCATGGGAAGAGGGGGTCCGAGAAAGAGCAGCTTTAACAGTCCTGGCGTTAATTTATAGTTGATGTTTTTAATGACAGCTTTAGTACGAGCAAATTTAATGGATGAATCGCCAATTTTAAAACTATCATCCTCATAGCGAACACCATACGTGGTATCTGTGTTTCCAATAAATAGATCGGTGAAATAGGGTTCCAATGTTGATCCATAATATTTTATTAAAATGGTTTTCAGTTGAGCTTTATGTTGAGGGGTGGCCAAGAGTTGTGAAAACGGAGACGCCCTGGAAGGGCAAGGTGTTTCGACCATGGCCAAGGATTTCTTTTTTCTCAAAAACTCTGCAAGGGGTGCGGCCTTTTTTGAGGCGTAAACACTTGTTCCTCCTCATCCTCAACTTCACTAACACTAGTCAAATCTTCCTGTTCCTCTTCCTCTTCCTCAGGGTCCTCGTGCAGCGTCTGCGTTGCTTGTGAAACGGTGGGTCGCGTTTCAGATGGCTTGAAAGAGGGTTTCAACATGGCTTTTAGTGGAGGTGCTAAATGTTGCCGAATAAACAAAGCATGATTTGCACGTGATTGTTTCAATTGACGAAACTTTTGGCGAATAGTATTTTTTGCTCTAATAATATGCTTTTTCAATTGACTCTCTGCTAACGCCATGGTGGCTTGACAAATGACTTGATGGGGAATGAGACAGGGCCTTAAATAGCAATAAAATGATCAAACCCTAAGCGATACCGTCCTTGGTTGAGTTCACTTTGTTTGTCAATTACTAAACAGGCATGACGTTGAGTGTTCCAGCACTTGGCACACAATTCTGTAAATATTTGAAAGGTCATATCCGGATTCACATGTTCATTATAAATGTGACGACTGTTCCTCTCGTCCTGGCGAAATAAACCAATTACATTGGCATTGTCACGAATCAACTGTTTGGACATATTTGAATACGTTTGTCCAAGATAGAAGCAATCGATATGTTTGTGGCGACCCATGCTGAAATAGCTTTGAATGATGCCTTGACGTTCAGTGGATACATCATCGAAAATCATGAAAGAATCAGACTTTACCTCATCCGGTGAAATCACATTTTCTTGCATGGAAAATGTAAAATAACCCATATTCTCTTTTTGTAATCCAGACATGACTTGATCCAGAAACACGTAGAGGGGTTGGTAGAGAGATTTTGCAAAAATATAAATATTTTGAAAACGCAGACCATTGGGCGCTGTGATGAGCGTTAGCAAAAGATTTGTCTTTCCACAGCCGGAAGGCCCCACAATGATGCAGCGAATGGAAGATGGAAACAGTGAACCATGGCGTTGTTCACGTGATGTGGGACAGAGTTGGGAAACCATGTCCCCCACGGGGAATTTTTCTTGCTGCTTAATAATCTTCATTTCAACTAAGGCTTAGACAGGCTAGCAGGCTGTCTATATACAGGAAACCGAGCCTTGTCATAGAAACAGTAGACTGGTACTACAGGTTGACGATGGATGTCTTTGGACGTGCGTTGATGGCCAAAGCTAGGCCTGTCCCCATACATGATCCTAAACAAGAAACAGATCCTGCTAATAAACACTATGTGGATACGTCAGTAGTGCCACGCACAAAACAGGGAGATTATGACTTTAAGGGAAAGCGGTTAACCCATGTAAAACATCCTCAAGTCTCTACAGACGTTACTACGAAAAAGTATGTGGATAACAAAGTGTATGAGTTTAATGACAAAGTGCCTCAGCTTACGGTGAATGGCTATAGCGCTAATCATCATCGGATTATTCACGTGGAAGACCCGCAAGACGAAGACGATGTCTTTACCAAGCGTTCCGTGACCCATGAAATGAAAAGGCTTTATAAATTTATCCCATGTGTATTTTTAG
Organism: Meconema thalassinum; assembly: GCA_946902985.2. Classification (NCBI taxonomy): domain Eukaryota; kingdom Metazoa; phylum Arthropoda; class Insecta; order Orthoptera; family Tettigoniidae; genus Meconema; species Meconema thalassinum. The sequence goes on from OX336388.2 coordinate 1,763,962,843, forward strand.
TGTATCTGACAAATGAAAAACCTGTGAATGACAGAAACCATTTACCGCTAGTCCATGATCAGTACTTGACCTCTGTGCTTGCTTCGGGTTTAAGCCACTATCGATTACACTATAATGGAACCATTCACATCAAATATGCCATACCTGATGAGAACCATTTACAAATAAAGATAAATGGTCATAGGATGTTGATCCATAACCATGAAATGGTCAATGCAGGTGACGAATTATCCCTTCATCTCATGTTGACATGGGATGAAAAGCAAGCGGGAAAAACCATAAACGATTTCCCACTTTATGTGGAATTGGAATATACAGCCATGAAATAACCATCTGATGTTAGTTGTGATTTAAACTTTCTTGTGAAAGGTTGTGGGTCATTATCATCATGGTGAAACAAAGGTATGTAGTGAGAAAGACTAAAAAATGGACTTTTTCCTTGGCAAAGCCTGGGCTTACAACATTCGTGGACAAGCCCTTGCGAAAGAAAAAAAGAAAAAATAATGTATTGACCATAAGGAATGCCCTTCGAGCAGCACAGAGACATGTTATTCCAAAACGTCGGCGACAGAGTTCAAACCAAGGGCGAGTGATTCCCGTCCCCAAACGAGCGGGATTTTTACCTGCATTATTTGCCGGTCTAGCTGCTCTGGGCTCACTTTTGGGCGGTGCCAGTGCAGTGGCGAAAACCATTAAAGCCGCGCAGCAGGGCAAGCAACAACTCAAAGAAAGTCAGCGACACAATGAAACGATGGAAGCGATTGCCATGGGGGCTAGAAAAGCCAGCCTTTTATCAACAAGGATTTGGGATTTCACCATTTCGAAATATTAAAAAAAAAAAAAATAATAACCTCAGCCATAGCGAGACATGCCCTGACGCATCAACAAGTGGAAAGCTATGCTAAACAACTAAAGCTTTCTCATTTTCGAGGTGTGATTATGCGAAACCAATTACCCCCACGACCCTGGAAACAGGAATGTGCTGTTGTCAATTTGGATGATCACCGAGGACCAGGAACACATTATGTAGCTTATGTCAAAGAGGGATCCACTGTATGGTACTTTGACAGTTTTGGGAATTTGCCCCCGCCCATGGAACTAGTGACCTATTTTGGAAACAGGATCAAGATATATTATAATGTGAAACGTGAGCAAACGTTTAACAGCCAACAGTGTGGACGTTTGTGTTTATTTTTTTTATATAAGACGCAGCATAAGCAAAAACGCCACCAGTATGTCGGCAGAAAGTAAAACGTTTACAGTGCATGGACGTGGACCAGAGGTCAGCCTAGACTTTTACCCGCCTATCGAATTGTGTGAAAAACCCTATGGTTTTGGACTTGTTTCTCTTGAAACGTACAATCGAATATACAACATACGTGAAAATGTGAACAACAAGTTTTACTATGATGATTCTGTGCTCACCCTGAACTCTGGTGGATACACGATCGATGACATTTATGAACACATTTATGTGGTGTTGATCAATCAGTATGGTTTAAAGTCATTTCTCGATGGAACGCACAAGTTTGAACTTGTAGGCAATACTAACACTCATCGCTGCAGTATTTTCTCTACCTTCAACATTGACTTTAAAACACACCCCGATTCCATTGGCCCATTACTAGGATTTAAACCACGTGTGTTGGAGCCCAACAAAAAACATGAATCGGACCATGAAGTGAAATTCATTGAGGACCATCATGTGTCGGTGACGTGTAATATTATTAGCCAAGTGTACACCAATCAAGAACCATCGCATTCGCTTTATGACTTTATTGTGACATCACCCAATGGGTATATTATTCGTGAAAACCCTCCAGTGGTGCTTTTTCATGCTGTGGCTGTCGATAGTATTAGTAATATAACATTAAGACTGATCAATAGAGATCAACAACTCATTGATCTAGATTCTACCACACCAGTGACTTACAAGTTGGTGCTAAAGCCACTATGAAATTTGTGTATAAAGCAACAACACCGTCTAGGAATGGTGTTAGTTGTTTGCCACGTGAATACACGTTAACATCTCAGAACAAGCAGATTTTACAGCATTTGGGTTACCACATTAACCCCCGCGATGAATTCTTTTCTAGAGGTAGCGAACCACTTCGAGGAGCAACCAGGAGTGGTAAGAATTGATCTGCATTCCTATCAAGCTCAAACACCTGGACTCAATAACAATGATGAAATTCAATTTGTTATCAACAACCAAGATATTTACACCCTACCGCATGAAAGTGTTATTCAGATTGAAGGTCGGCTCACCAAAGCCGATGTCTCTACACCCACCACATCCAAGTTGGCCAACCATGGTTTGGCCTTTCTGTTTTCTGAAGTGCGGTATGTCATAAACGATATCGTGGTGGATAGCACTCGAAATGTGGGCATTTCCAGTGTCATGAAACTATACCCCTCTTATAGTGAGGAAGAAGGTAAAACACTTTGCATGGCAGGTAGGTGTCCTGACTCGACCAATGACTGGATGGTACACACTGATGGAACCTTTACTGGATATTTACCTCTTAAACTGATTCTAGGCTTTGCTGATGATCACCAACGCATTGTGGTTAACGCAAGGCAAGTGCTTTACCTAGTGAGAGACAGGAGTGATAATAATGCACTCAAGGGAGCCGACAATGCCCCCATCGATTCAAAAATTCAACTACAACGCTTGCTATGGAAAGTGCCTCATGTGACCCTTAACGATAGCAAAAAACTGGACATACTCAAGATGGTAAAGAGAGATATACCTCTACCCATGGAATTTAGAATCTGGGCACTCCATGAGTATCCGCTATTGCCCACTACCAACACACACAGTTGGTCTGTAAAAACAGCTCGCTATACAGAGAGACCTCTTTACCTGATCGTGGGTTTTCAAACGAATCGCAAGTATCAACAAACCAAAGATGCCACGCAATTTGATCACCTGCAATTGAGAAATGCACGTCTTTTCCTCAACGGAGCTGTGTTTCCCTATGAAGGACTGGATTTAGATTTTTCAAGAAATAAATTTGGTCCCCTGTACGACTTGTTTTCTAAATTTCGATGGTCGTATTATCAAAAAGAGAACGGCCCCATGCTACTACCCCAAGCGTTTAAGGCAAGAGCGCCACTGATTGTCTTTGACTGTTCATACCTGGAAGAGTCTGTCAAGCCATCCAATATCGACATTCGACTAGATTTTGAAACGCATGACAATGTACCAGCCAATACGACGGCCTACTGTTTGATTATTCATCACAAACAAGTCAACTATTATCCACTGTCCAACCAAGTGACGAGTGTATAAATAACAGGTCATCCCACGTCAAGCCGCTCAGTCATGTCTTGCTTTAAAGCCTCAAGAGACGTTACATCCAAGAATTTAAACTCTGAGGAACAACGTTTCAAAACTTTTGCCACGTGGCCCGTGCCTTTCATAAACCCTCAAGCCTTGGCGGCCGCTGGATTCTACTATTTAAAAACAAGAGATGAAGTGAAATGTGCCTTTTGTCCCATCATCATAGACCAATGGCAGGTGGGCGATGAACCCATGCAGGAACATCAGCGCTGGTCACCCACCTGCCCCTACCTGTGTAGAATGAAAGTGGGAAATATACCCTGTCATTCAAGCTATCCCTCACTTGTGTCTCTGGGTGATGAAAAAAAAACAAGTTACGATACGTGTGGACCGTATGGTATCCATGGTGCTTCGGTGAACAGCTCACCATCAAAAACGCCTAGTTTAGAGACATTGGGACATCATCGGTGTTATGGACGTTACAAACACAAGAGACTATATTGTTGTATCAGTTGCTATCGTCCTTATCCAAAAATGAGAAAAGCCTGTAAGACGTGTTATGATAATAAAATGATGTAATTCTTAAATTCTTATTTTTTGCATGTCCCCCAGTCCTACCCTAACCTTCTTTTTTGAAACTAGCATGGCAGGTAAGTCCATGTCATGATCACACCTGATCGTCCGTCAGTCGTCAGTTGAACTTGGTCCAGGCAAGCGTAAACATGTTGCGCACACTCATTGTGGATTGCCAAGGGTTTAAAATTGGTGACAACAAATTTATATTTAAACAAGTGGCAATGCTCGATTGTACCACGTTTTGGATATCGCAAGCTACGCATTTGCTATTTAAACCACCCCATGCTTTTGATTTGATGTGTGAAAAAGACCGTAAACAAACCCAGTGGATTGAAAATCATAGGCAACTAGACTGGAATCAGGGAACCATTTCCTATAAATATTTGGACGTGGTCATGAAAGCACACTTGTCCTCGGCCAATGTGGTATTTGTGAAAGGTAATGAAAAACGTGAATGGTTGCAACCATTTTTGGCGTCTTACTGCCAATGTATCGACCTCATGGAGTTGGGCTGCCCCTCCCTGCAAACGCTCATGGATACTTGTTCCTGTGGCAACATTGCCCATACAGCCCTATAACATGCGTGGCATCTCTTTCATTGGTTAACCACTCATGCCTGCTGGGAGTTGTTGAACAAAATTATAACTCATGATTTACCTGTGAATGACGCCAGTGAGATTTCTACAAGCGACGTGTAAACATCTACAGCACGTGATACCATGGAGAAAGGCAATGCTACGGACAAAGCCATCGGCAAGTTCTTTGTGTGTAAAAAGAAACTAGACAGTTTTACCAAAGAGGAACTCTTGGCGCTGCCCAAGTCATTCATTTATTATGTGGCCGCCAACGCGGTCAAAGAAATCTGGCAACATGTACCAAAATCATGGACTCAAGACCCTGTGTTGAGTGAATTGCAACCCTGTACGGATTACGATCACCATAAGCAAGTGGCCATGGCAAAAATACCTTCTATGCGTCAGTGTGCGACTTGCCAGCTAGTGAAACTGTATCACGGTCATAAAAGTCCGTGTAATGATTTTGTTGAATCATTCCACGGGTGTCATGGCGAGAAAAAGCAACAACAACAACAACAAACACAAACATCGTCCACAGAGGAGGAGGAAGACCAAACCTTTTTACCATCGATGGAAAAGGATATGCCAGACCTGTACTGGCAATGGCGTCATTGACAAAGTGATTCAATACCTACCTTTCGAAATCCATCTTCCAGGTTATCGTTTTTGCGGCCCTGGAACTCGTCTCGAAAAACGTTTACAACGTGGTGATGTACCCATTAATCTTTTGGATCAAGCATGCAAGGAACATGACCTTTCTTATCGCCATAGTCATCCTGGTTTAAGACATGTGGCAGATAAATTGTTATTAAAGAAAGCTAAACAACGTTTCACATCCAGTGATGCCTCAGTGGGTGAAAGGATGGCAGCCCTGATTGTCATGAGTGCTATGAAAGGAAAGTTGATGATGCATGGACATAAACATTGAGGAGTGAGGAATTGGGATGTGTTTGTATTCAATTTTTTTTTGACAATTCACTATGACTATGAAATAAAAACAAAGGTTTACCAGAGCACAATGATTTCTTATTTTTAATTTTAAGAAATCGTGATGTTGATGGCTGATTTTTTCATTTTATACATTTCACACATGATGAATTCCACACACTGTCATTTGCCAATTTGCAATTTACAGTTTTTAAAAATGTTCGTTTCAAGTTTTGCGTTTTTGATGATATGGATTTTTCCAGTTTTTTGATGACACATTTTAAACAATGTCCGTTTGAAGTTTTTGAATTTTCAAATCTCACATATGGCCATTTCCAGTTTTTTTAAATGTCCGTTTTAAGTTTTGCGTTTTTGATGATATGGAAACATGGATTTTCCTTTTTGCTGTTTTCACATTTTTCCATTTAGTGTATGTCGAAAGTTGAGATTTGACAATGATGTTGAAGCAAGTGCTTGACCATGGCGATACTGCAATGTGTTAATGCGTGTTTGGAGAAACGTCGAGGTCTACGACTACTGCAGGTAAGACTGTTTTTACAAAAATAATGTCTTTTGACTGCCACATTTCAATGGAAAAAAAAAACTAATGACAAAACAAAATGAGTATAAAAGTGACCATTTAACCCCCTCCTCACCCACCCTACCTCACCGTGTTTGCTCTGGTCAACCATACACACCAGTTTTCTCTCTCCATTCATACATTCACACCTGTCTTTGGGAACAAACACAACCACTTTATTTATTCCCAAAAGCACATTCTCGACATGCACACTCATCCCAAAAAAACTTTTTTTAGTTTACCATTTTACAATTTCAAAAAAAAAGAAAAAAAAGCTACTAGAAATCTTACTTATTTCATATTTACAAAAAAAACTCAACTTTGTACAGCGTTAAAGGAATCACACTATTTACCAATCAAAAAATTTAAAAAATAAGTTTGCATAGAACTTTTCAAAGAGCAAATGGTCCAAGTGGTTTGCCACTATTTACAAAATCTACTATTTACAATGACAGAAACCAATATTTACAAAATACTAAATCTACAAGTTACATAAAGCTATGTCCCATAAACGATTATACAGTGAAATCACACCTCCTCCTCCTTGCGATCATAACCCCACGGCAGGCTAGTGAGCAGGTCATCAGCCCACACACGCTTGTTATCTATGGAGGCGAGGGTGCGTTTTCTCTGTTCCACAAGATACACATGATGGTTGCTGGATTGTATCCTGCACTGTGTATGAGACGTAGCTTTGCCCGTGCGTAAAACCGCTAGATAGTCATCAACACGTAGCGATTTACCACTGCCCTACCTACACCTTTTGCTCTTTTGGCTTCCTTACAGTCGAGTGTGCGGTAAGCATACATTTTTGAAGCCAAACCTACGAATTCCGTCATAATGGAATCACCGCATTCATCTTTTAAAACGCCCATTACCTTCTTGTTTTTTTATGGGCAGCTGAAACACGTTGTCAGTGCTATAGCAAGAGGTGTCGAACCAGTCACTATGTTGCCTCATGACGTCATAGGGGTTGCAGTGGCGAATGTGGTAAATGAATGAGTCCGTGTCCATATACAAAAGAGAGACGTCCTCAAAATGGCGTTTGGCAAACTCATAGTGGAATCGATACATGACCGATTTAGAAAAGTCTAAAATGATTTGACCCAAGTAAATGGGCTTATCCATGGTCACGCTGGTCTTACTCATTTCAATAGTAGCCAAATCCTCATCGATAATTTTGATCGATTTGAAATTTGGCTTGGCAATGTACCGCCGGGCACCCCACCGCCCCTCCCAGACATTCACCAATTTAATGTCACGGTATTTGCGGACATTCTCCATGGACCTGCCATAGATGCAGTTGTTCATTAATTTAAAAAAATTAATTTCAAACTGCTGTGTTGCCATTTGTCGGTGCTCTGTGTTGAGTCGCATGTATGGCTCAAGCCATGCTTTTTGAGCAAAAGAAATACCCCTGTGGATTTTCTTCAACACCAAGCCTTGGGCGAGGCATTGCACCAACATTTGGATATGTAGCACATACCGATTTTTGTTGTAAAGTGTGCCCATGAGTTTTTCAATTTTCACTTTACTGTCAGGGGGAACCATTTGCTCAAGACAGAATGGGAAATCGGCATGTTCATCATACAAGGATGAGGGATATTCAATATCCACTTCTAGCACATATCCACGGCCTGTTTCTTGGCTAGCCATGTTCACATCAAATTCTGACACTTGTTTCTCTGTCAGCCAAGCAAACTTCCCATAGGGCAAAGGCTGACTCATGGCGTAACCGTACAAATTATTCACGTCATAGTACATTAAGTACGAATCTGGTTTGTCTGGTGAATAATCAGGCATGTAGACATTGTTCGCTTCGGCATGGCGTTGGTTAAGCGACACAAAGCCGCCACGAATGCCCTTTTCAAAAAATAGAACCATGTCTACGTCAGTGAGTAAATCCAATTCCACTTGAGTGTATTTCAAAGCGGCATCAAACGAGAGTCCAGGACTCGTGTAATAGTGAGCCGGGTCAAGACCGTAAATGTGTTGACACAAGTTACGGAATTTTTCAAACACATCAGTGAGCAGCAATACATCCAGTTTTAGGTAATGCAAAGCATATTCACTTAACGTCTTCATGCCAAACACTCGCCAAACTTGACATGCATGTGCATAGTCTTCATCGGAAACGGTACTGCGTGTTAGTTTGGAGTAAAATTTCTCTTGTGGTGGGAGTTTTCTTTGCTTTAACACGTCCCAGTTATTGCAGAAATCATACGGGAATATACCTTTCCGAATGCACAACTGAAATTGCTCAGGATCATTAAAATGCATTCTAGTATTTTTTAATTCCTCCTCATTCAAGCCATTCACAAGGCTGTCTAGCGAGGATGCCATAAACTTAAAGGAATCCAAAAATCGAATGCTAAAGTCGCCCAACCTCCATGTCAGGGCTGTAAAACGCTCATGGTTTTGGGGAATAATGGTAAACGAGCCCTTGTTGACATGGCCCAATTCACGAATCAAAAACTGAATGTCATAATTCGCCAGATTGTGGAAAAAGACACCGATGAAACGAGTAGCTGGAAAGTTCAAGTTGCATTTGCTGTGCGCAGCTCCACGAAACTCCCCTGTAAAATGCGAGTGGTCTCTGACTTTTTCCTATCCACTTAAAATAGGCTTTTCGCAAATATGGCATGTCGTGGCATGCTCATACTGCAGCTGTTGTTCTGGAGATAGGCTCATGGGTACTGGGTGGTCCAGTATTTCCTGTACATCATGAGCCAACTTAACAAGTTCATCCAAGAACCATTTGGCACAATCTGGCCCCTCGCGGTATTTGTAAACAGATTGTGTGAGGTCATAGGCACACACCACATTAAATCCTATAGCAAAAGGTTCATGTTTTTGAATGGGTGTGGTGGAGCTCATGGTGGGATCTGGTTCACATCCCGCCATGGGTGTGGTGAGAGCTTCAAAATCTGCGTATGCAACATAGGGAACAGTGTCACGCTTGTGAATGTCCTTAAACTTTAACACAGCCATGTCCCCTTGTGGCAATATCAATCTCACCGCTTCCTGAGTAACACAATCTACCCTATGACGTTCCAAAAGCGTAAGAGTGGTAAAATATTGCAGACAACGATCACAAATAAGTTTTGCACGCACATGTTTGGACATTTGTCTGCTTAGCAATCTACTCAAGCTCTTAATAAGGCAATAGTGATTCACCTCTCCCTCAGACAGATATAAAAGATGAATGTGGTGTCGTTTCGGTTCTTTTGTGGCATAAAGAGGACCCACAATCTCATCACCATCAAGGCCATACACCATGAACGAAAAGTCCTGGTTGTCTTGTTCAAACCTATGGATCTCGGTTAAGTCCATAGGGAACGACACTCTTGTTAAATTTAACGTTTGTTTTAATTCATCAAACTTGGCCTTGTACTTTGCTGGTCTGTTAACATGACGATCTTGAGCTGGCTGCAAGTACGCAGCCACAGCCCACAGAAAGCAATCATTGTCATGGTTCTCAATATTCACCACAGCCTTTTTCGAAGCTATTGCTGGCGGTGTTTTAATATAGCTAGACCCAGCATTCAACGGGTTGAAATGACAAATGTTGATTTGTAAATGATGAATTTTGTCTAAGGCTAGACCACTCGGTCCTTGTTGCAGTTTATCAAATTTTGACAGCAAGGCATTCACCACGTGGGTTTCATACCACTGTTCCAAATTATGGGCTATGAATAGCTCTTGCATTTTACTGCAAATATAGAATGTCTCTTTATGCTCCACGTCCTTCTTTTTATATACGAAATCGCACACTAGTTCTGTATTCACCTTTAAAGCCGCATGCAACCTTTGCGCTGTACAAATTTCAATTTTAAAAATTTCAAAACAAGATTCTAAAAATTCTTTGGGAATCAAACTTTTTCTAACATTCACTATGCGGCCAGAGCACACACGCGATTTGAAACAAGACTCAAGGGGCTCCCAAGTTAACGTATCCGCAGCAGTAAAAGACATTATTTTGAAAGAACACTCTCACCTGAGTTTTCAGCTGTAGACTGCTTGACAATGGTCCCAAACACACACGTTCCTGGTTATTAACAGAGGTCAAGCGTTTTCCAACACTCTAAAAAGAAATAAAATAAACCACCATAAGTATATCCATTCCATATAGTTTATGCATTTCATAAACAAAACAAACTCAAACAGGTTATATATTAAAAAAAACAAATCTCACTTTCACGTGTACTGCTTTGCTATATTCCCGTCTCGTGGGCTAGTGTGGAAATGGTTTCCTTTTCTAGCTGTCGGTCTTTCTCTTTCTTTAATATATTTCCCACAGACACACGACAGGTAGGCTATACACGTTATCTGCAAACAAATAAATAAATAAAATCATTAATTACCTAATCAATAAATAATTGCATGTATTTATATAAAATCAATAAATATATAAATGAATAAATATATACCTACCCCACAACAAGGTTAAGTATTTTCCACCAGCACCAAAACTGTTAAACAAGACCAGGGGTTTCATGCAACGCAATGTGTTCAAAGGTAGTCACCTAAGTGAGAGTGGAAATGATAACGACATGTCTTTATGTATGCTACGTTGCATGTATAATCTTTTTTTTCCCACGCTTTGAACATTCTCTTATCGTGCACGTGGACAGCTAACGTCCCAGGCGAACACCTGTGCCAGATCAAATTTCACGTCAACTTGCATTTTGTCACGTACGAAGCAAAACAGGATGTAACTTGTTAACAGTTATCGCGCACGTGGACAGATAACGTCCAAGCGAACACCTGTGAAAGATCAAATTTCACATGGACTTGCATTTTGTCACGTACGAAGCAAAACAGGATGTCACTGGTTTAGCATACATGTGGTTTCACAAATGTGTGTGCATGCCTTTCACACTCCCCTGCCACCACGATGGTCAGATTATTTCACCTTCAAGCGTCATTGTCATTTTCCATTGCACTTGTTGTCAAGTCAGATCAATGCCTTCCAATAAGCTCAAATGACATTCACCTCTTGCTCGTCTGCAAGTTTGTTTTCTCTACTCGCTTCGACCAACATAGAACCAAGTTCTCATTACCGTTTACACGTTAAAGGTAAAATGTGTGAAAAAACGCACGCTCGCTCTGTCATAAACCGACCCGTCGAAATATCGATTGATCTATTGAACACAGCCACCGTGGTCAGCGACAGGTTCGTTGAAACACACACACACCCAGCCGTATTGTCTCTCTCAACCACCACGCTTCATGGACATTATAAACAGGTAAAGAAAAAGAAAACGTTTTTTCAACATGTATGGCGTTAGGCCCTTTGTGAATTATTTTGTGGAAAAAAAATATCTACCACATTTGAAAGGGGACGTTAGCCCGAGTCCTAGGACACCTCGTACACGTCTCTAGCGTTATTGGTTCGTGAGATATCGGCAAAAATCACAAAAAACACCTGTTTACCCCAAAATCGAGTTTCCCAAATTTTTTAAAATTACAATGAGTGGTCCATAGCAAAGAGGACATCACTCCGAGTACTTGGACCTGTCGAACACACCTCTAGCATGATTGGTTCGCGAGATAGAGCAAAACGTTCAAAATCATGGTTTCCCCCCCCCCCCCCCCAAAAAAAAACCGTGTTTCCAGCATTTCACCTTTTCGACATCTACATTTCCGTAAAGAGCATGACGAGACGAAAAAAACGAATCCAAGCACGCCTTCCTAGCATGACTCCTTCCATTCCAAGGTCGCAGGGGCTCACAACTTGCTTTTGTAAGCAGCTCCCCCCTCATCACACTACTTGAAAAACACAATTTTTTCTCTAGAGACTTGAAATTTATTTTGGGGGTAGAGGGCATAGGTACCTTTCATTTATGTCAAATAAACGTTTTTGAAGAGTTCCTAGTTTCCAAAATATAGAATTTTCAAAATTCGAGTGTTTTCAAAAAAATATAAAAAACAAAAAAGTTTTATTACAAAAAATAAAGGTCATAAAGACCATTCGTTTGAGCTATGGCACAACGTTTTACCATGTTTGGTTTTCAAACTATCACCAACTTTGCAAAACAAAAAAATTCAAAGAATTTTTGAAAAATATAATACATGGTCGATAGGAAAAAGGACGTCAGCTCGAGTTCAACGACACCTCATTTGTCAACATCCGACCATGCGTTTGAGAGATATTAATTATTTCAATTTCGCGCGGCGGCCATGTTGGTTTGTTGGGCACAGGAGTGTCAAGTGGGGCAGAACCATAACTACCCCCCTACTTGATATACTAAAGGAAGTAGGAGACATCTGTTACTTAGGAAGCAAAATAACCAGTGATGGACGAAGCAAAGAGGATATAAAAAGTAGTTTAGCTCAGGCAAGGAAAGACTTTCTACAGAAAAAATATCTGTTGACATCGAATATAGATTTAGGTGTTAGGAAGTCAATTTTGAAGGCCTTTGTCTGGAGCGTAGCACTCTATGGAAGTGAAACTTAGACTATTGGTGCAGCAGAAAAGAGGAGAATATTGAAGCGTTTGAAATGTGGTGTTATAGGAGAATGATGAACAGATGGGTAAATAAGGTTACAAACGTAGAGGTATTAAGACTAGTTGGAGAGGAGAGATGTTTCTGGCGACTGCTAATGAAGAGAAGAGATAGGTTGGTAGGACACATACTAAGACACCCAGGAATGGCAATCTTAGTTATGGAAGGAAGGGTCGAGGACAAGAACTGTAGGGGTAGACCATGGTTAGAGTATGTTGAACAGATTGCCTCGGACGTTGGGTGTGGTAGCTTTGTAGAGATGAAACGATTAGCTCAGGACCGGGAGGCATGGAGTGCTGCATCAAAACAGTCAAAGGACTGAAGACTCAAACAACAACAACAACAACAAAACAGAAGAGCCAATATTTGAATGTGTACTAAAATTGTTCTACTTCACAACTGCAGTCTGTTATAAGAGCTGCTTCCTTATGAATTTCTTGCATTTTCTTCCTTATTTGTGTTTATAAAAAATATGCGTAATACTTTTGTAGTAGACTGATGGCGCAGAAGAAAAGAGAAGAATAGAGGCCTTTGAAATGTTGTGTTACAGGAGAATAATGAAGATCAGATGGGTTTAGTATCAAATGAAGAGGTATTGAGTCAAGTGGGACAGGATAGGTGTTACTGCCAACTGCTAATGAAGAGAAGATATACACTAGGTTGGTAGAACACATACTAAGACACCCAGGAATATCATACTAATTTATGGAAGGACAGGTCAATTACAAGAACTGTAGAGGTAGACCACCCTTTGAATATGAAAAGCAGATTGCCTCGGATGTAAGGTGTGGTAACTATGCAGAGATGAAACGATTAGCTCAGGACAGGGAGGCATGGAGTGGTGCATCAAACCAGTGAACATTTTGAAGACTCAAACAACAATACTTGTGCAAACATCCATCATGAACAGTACGCTTTGTAATTAAGGCAACTCAGACGTTTGGGAAGTGGAGAAACCAAATAACGCTCATATATGACTCCTAATTATAGGCTTCCCCCACATTACGGACTGGGAAGTGCTGCTCGGTTCCAAGCTCTGTGAACTTGCGGGATGAAGGGCAGAGGCAGAGTAGTGAATTGAGAAGCCTGTCGACAGCTCGCCATGTTACCTGACATTCTCGTCTATTCCAATACTGCTAACATGGATCTTTTCTGAAACCAGTGTGGCGTTGGGAATGACTCTACTGAGAGTCTGCGATGCACATTCCTCTCAGGTCCACGCAGCTTAGACTCGAGCAGTAGATTGATTATCATCTGTTATGTGAGACCAGCGCAGTAAGGCTCAAAGGTAGAACCGCTTGCTTCCTTACAAAGGCTAGAAAACTATTTAGAATGTGGATTATAACATCAAAGTGCTTTATAAACAGAATTTACCGTGTCTCCTGTCCTATGTCAAGCATGGTGTGTGTCGCTGCAAGATTTAGTTAGGAGATTGCATAAAATATGTTTCGTGTTATCTTCATCCCTGTGATTCAGCCCATGAAAGTGGCCAGTCAGGGGAGAATATATAGAGCAGCTCTACGGAGCAAAGAAGAATGCAAAATCCCACGATCCCTTCTCAGTACCAAATAGAATATCGCTCCAAGACCCCAGCAAGTCATGACGTATCTCACTAAGGTATATCTCTTTGAGGTCGAGATCTCAACCGCAGCCCAGCAAGATACTGTATTTTGTCTAGTTTAACATATAGATGAGAAAATGTGTGAAAAATTACCATCATATAGACCTACAGGTACATACATCTTATTTTCAGAAGTTCTAGATGGCGCGCATGTCTGTTCCTCATGTATTAACCCTCTTAGTGCCAAGTGGTTTCCTGTAATACTTGTTGTAAATTCCAAGAAAGTTTCATTCATTGAATATATTCATGAAAAACACATTCTTTTTAAAAGAATAGTTATACTATTTGTGCTGTAATCCTCACAATATGCCCTCATAAAAGTAAATATGCTTGTATTTTTTATTCCTACAGTATGACTTTAATTTGACATTTGCTTTCAAGATAAGATATATTTTTAAGTTCCGGCTAAGTTTTTTGAGAAATATGTAGGCGTTCCCTATTACCTATACAGGGTGAATCCATGGTGATGTTACAAATTTTCAGGGATGATGGAAGAAGGCAAATGGATCAATCCCTTTCTTTTTCGTGTGGCCTCGTGAGAAACCGAGTGCAGGTCTTTGTAGTCGACGCCCATGGGTGACCTGCGCGTCGGGATGGTACTGTAGATGGAATGGATGGAGATGAATGAAACTGGGCAAGGATGTGGAAGGAAGCGGCCATGGCCTGTCAGAAGGTACCGTCCCAGCATTTGCCTGGTGTTGAAAATGGGATACCGCGGAAAACCATTTCAAGGACGCCGACGGTGGGACTAGAACCCACGCGTCTATCGAGTCAGCAGAGAGCTTGGCTCCATGACCTAACGCTGCGCTTTAGCGAGCGTAGCTACTACTGTCGGTAATGGATCAATGTGAGATAAGAAACCATAGTAAGGAAACGATCAAGTCACAAGTTATAAGCAAAATGCTACTCAATTAATACCGTTTACCTGCACACGTCGGTGGCGTTTACGGGTGTTTACACGTGCCAACCCCATGTTGTTGACTTTCGGCGCGCTAAAGAACGCCTGCGGGACTAATTTTCGCCACCCCGGCGTCTGTTAAAAACTAGAATTGAAGACGGACGTTAAACAACTGCGGTAATTAATAACTGTAACATATCGTGGTTAGTGTTTTTAGGTTAGGATCATAGCTACTCTTTGCTGGTGGTATATTTTATAGCAGGCCTTCGCGTTTGAGATATAGAGATTCCTTGAAATAGTACATCATTGAGGTAGAAGAGGGCCATGATAAATTAAGTTTTATATCTATTTAGATTTTCTTTTTACCGGAGTGTTTTGTTTTTTAATAGGAGTGTAGCTTTTTGATTGTAAGTGAAGTATCTGTTTAGAAAATCTATGGAGATTATTGTGTTCTTGGTTGTATGGTTGATGAGACGTAAGAGGGAATAAAATGGAAATGCTTTTTAAAATGAATGAAGTGGATATAAAATTTTGAGAATTAGAATGAGAAAAAGACTTGATGTGTATGTCATTAAGTAAGTAGATATATATAAAAGGAAAAAGTACCTTATTTCAACTAAACATCCTCAGTGTGAATACACGCACGGCCGCCAAACTCCACCCTAACCCCAAAAAGAAAAACGTACGGTTAAATATTGCGCCTCAACGTGGAGTTCGATAAAGGAAATTACGATCATTTTAATAGCAGTGAAGTACGGCCTTATCGTATATAATAGCACAGATAGTCTGCTCCAAATGCTGCTTAGCCAGATCACAGGGATGGAGAAGTCAATGAAGAGCAGGAAGAATCCTTGAAAGAGTTTTTAAGTAAGGAAATAGGAGGTGTGAAAAAGGAAATAGAATCTTGGAAAGTGTCTGTGAGTGTGGCAGTGGACGAGGAGAAGGAGAAGAAGGAGCAGGAGAAGGTGAAAGAGAAGGATAAAGAGAAGAAGGAGCAGGAGGAGGAGAAAGGGAAGTTGCAAGAGTACAGAGTAGAGGTCATATGCATTGTAGATGAGAAGTCGAGTGAGATAGTATGTGATGCTGGAGTGGTTGAAGAAGAAGGGAATAAAAAGCAGGAAAATTATCAGAGGGGTGGGGGGGCGTAAGAAAACAGCTGAAATGGAAGAAACTGAAGAAGAGATAGGTGACGCGGATAAGGGAGTAGGTCGAATGGAGGAGGAGGATAAAACTGAGGACAAGGAAGAAGATGAGATAGAGGGCACGGTAGAAGAGAAAGGAGAAACGCATAACGAAAAAAATGAAACGGAAGAACGAAGGAAGGCAGGTGATATGGACGAAACTGAAGAAGGAGAGGAAGCAAGTGAAGGAGAATAAAAGATAGAAGAGAAACTACTAGCTGATGAAGTTGGTCGTGAGGAGGATATTAGTAGCCAAGAAAAAGAGGTTAAAGATGAGTGTGAAAGTGCAAGAGTGAGTCATAAAAAAGACAGCATACTGGAAAAAGGTAAGGTGAAGAAGTGTTGGAGAAGGAAGATGGGGATGAAAAGGATGAGATGTAAGACGAAGAGAAAGGAGTTGTTGAATAGTATGAGACAGACAAGAAAGAAGAGGAGAAAAATGAAAAAGGGAAGGAGAGAGGAACGGTGGAGATGGAAGATGAGGAGTACAAGGTACGGAATGACATGGCGGATGAAGAAAAAGACGAGTTGGAGGGCAGAGGACGAAAGAAGAATGGAGAAGAAGGAGAAACAGATGAATAGGAAGAACGAAAAGTGGAGGAATGAGGAAGAAGATGGTATTGATGAGAATGAAGTTGGATATGAGAGGTCTAATGTAGAACTTTATATTTCTTTAGAGTCAACTGAAGATGATAGCGTTATGATTGCTGGAGGTATTTGTTCCAGTATAAGTGTTGACAAATTCGACAATATTCGTGTGAAGGTTACTGGAGGTGACGTGTTTCAACTGATTGAGAGTTTTGAGAACAGTGGGTTACGGGATTTTGGTTGGTAGGTTCCTAAGTTGAGGGGCTGCGACAACGCGGTCATGTAGCCCCCGATTTTGTACTCGATAATGTCAACAGAGTGGATATCTGAAACTTAGCCCAATTCAGAAACATGTGATTTTGTCATAGTTCAGAGAAGAGATATTATGGCATGTACTTAAACAGGCTCAGAGAAAACAGCGATATTCCATCTTTGCAATATCAATGTGTTGTTGAATGATCTAAGAGACTTAATAGCAACATCCGATCAAGGTGAACACAGAGTATTGGTAGTTTTAGTTAGTGTGTTTGTTGATACTGTGTATGTGTGATATGTATTATTCTCAATTGTACCGTTTTTTTAAAATATATATATATGTGATTCTCACGTGTTTTTCACGCCAGAATTACATATATAGGGGGGCGTATTGTAACATATCGTGGTTAGTGTTTTTAGGTTAGGATCATGGCTACTCTTTGCAGGTGGTATATTTTATAGCAGGCCTTAGCGTTTGAGATATAGAGATTCCTTGAAATAGTACATCAGTGAGGAGGAAGAGGGCCATGATAAATTAAGTTTTATATCTACTTAGATTTTGAAGCCTCCGTGGCTTAGGCGGCAGCACGCTGGCCTCTCACCGCTGAGTCCGTGGTTCAAATCCCGGTCACTCCATGTGAGATCTGTGCTGGACAAAACGGAGGCAGACAGGTTTTTCTCCGGGTACTCCGGTTTTCCCTGTCAAAATTTCATTCCAGCAACACTCTCCACTTTCATTTCATTTCATCTGTCATTCATTTAATCATTGCCCCAGAGGAGTGCGTCAGGCCTCGGCATCCGGCACAGTCCATATCCTCGCCGCTAGATGGGGGCTCCATTCATTCCATTCCTGACCCGGTCGGAGACTGGAAGCAGGCTGTGGATTTTCATCTACTTAGATTTTCTTTTTACGGGAGTGTTTTTAATAGGAGTGTAGCTTTTTGAATGTAAGTGAAGTATCTGTTTGGAAAATCTATGGAGATTATTGTGTTCTGGTTGGATGGTTGATGAGACGTAAGGGGGAATAAAATGGAAATGCTTTTTTAAATGAATGAAGTGGATATAAAATTTGGAGAATGAGATTGAAAAGAGAGAGAGACTATGACGTGATGTATATGTCAATATGTAAGTCGATAAATAAAAAAGGAAAAAGAACCTTATTTCAACTAAACATCATTAGTGTGAATACATACACGGCCCCCAAACTCCACCTTAACCCCCAAAAGAAAAACGTACTGTTACGTAACTTTTAACCTGATCGTTTCCCGACTATGAGTCCTTATCTCAAATGGATCCATTTGCCTGCCTCCATCATCGCTGAATGTTTGTAACATCATCAAGGATACACTTTGAATACGATATGTGAAATCTTCACTCAGTTTTGAACTTAAGCAGGTTAGTATAATGTTCATAATCTTAAATACAGGGAGATTCTTTTGCTGGAGTGGGACTGGCGACTGGCTGCCGGGCCGCGGATCGTGCGCAGGTGGAAACCGTAACTAAGTATATTAATTAATGGTAAATTCACCAGCAAATCATGATTAAAAAACTTACCTTATCACAGAAGATGCTGAAAATGTTCTCCATCAGCTCACAGACAAGCGTTGTACCGTGTAAATAAATTAGCGTTTACATGCTGTAATTCCCTTCTGTTGTGGGGGATATCTGCTGCCGTATATTGTTCACCAGCTCCACTAGAGTACGAGAATTGATCTATACACTTGGTATTTTAAATTACCCCACAATTAAACATAAAGCGGGATTAGGTCCGTGCTTCGATTAATCACAGTTAACACGCAGTGGGGAACAGGAGTAGCTATATAATGTAACGATGAAGCTTTCAAAGTTACTGTCTGTCAGCTGGAGGAGAACATTTTCAGCATCTTCTGTGAAAAAGCAAGTACTAACATTTAACTGGTGCCGCGAGGTCATCCAGATTCCAAACAAATAAAAAAAATGTGTGCTTCTTTAATTAAATCTTGCAAGAAACTGTTGTTTTTTCCTTCATATGAAGATTTTAGTATTTGAATGGTTCATTATGGTTCCGTATTGATGCAACAATTAGTATTAATATTTTGCAAAAGTTCCGCCTAATCAAAACCTTTATTGTACTAAATATAAATTATCACTTAGTGGTCATTGGTACATGTTTCGGGGCCTAATTGTTTTGGCCCCTTCATCAGCCTGTGTAGATAAAAAGTCAAGGCAAACAGGTGGTCGGATAGCTTAACACTCATAAAATATTCCCTTCAAAAAACCCTATTTTGGTGCACCATTATGAAAGAGGAAAGATTTTATCCAAAGAAACATAAGGAAATAAAATACATAAATAAAAATAAAAAAGAAAGAAAGAAGGAAAGAAAGGAAGAAAGAAATAGTTGAAATTTGGAAAAAACAAAAAATAAGTGTGAACACACTCTAAAATTTGACCCTTTCTTGTTGATCACAGAAATTGTGCATTCTTCAAGTGGTCCCAAATCTTCTGAAATACAGTATGTGGACGACAATGACACATTTGAAATAAACCATACGCTATACCGTGGCTTGCAGATGTCAACGAAAATGCAATGGCTCAGCTTTGTGGCAGTTCAACTTACTGCGGTCTATAGATGCTAAATGAGACACAATCTGCCCCGTGGCAGCATTCCAGATTATAATTCACCAGTGATAAATGTCATGGATCACATTACTTCACCATAGATGAGCCCCAAAAAACCATGAAGCTGCAATTTTGTGCCGAAGCATCATCTTGCCAGAATGCTTTGGAATAATCAATGAAGGAACAGGTCTCCAGTTTGAGATTAAACCATTAAGAATGGAATATGTCACATATAAGTCCATATCTGTGATGATATTTAGCAATATGTCAACTTACTTTAGGTTAAACGATAAGTTTATGTCGGCTAAGGCTTGTCTTTTGTTAGACGATATTTTCAATTTTATGGGTACAGGATAAACTCATTACTCAAATTAATAGATTATTAAATCATTGGAAAACCAATTATGGTATTAAACTGGGTGTACTGTTATGTTATTAATAAGAACATTCTCTAATAGTAAAATATTGGCAAAATTTGAAATAATGTAGGAATAAGATTGACAATTAGGTGGCTCTTATGAAATTAGAATTTGTTGCTGCAATATGTGCATCATTTAGAGAAAAATAATTTAAAATACTTATGGCTTCATGCTTAAAATAGCTAAAATGCTTAAGGGGGTTTATTTTTGTTGTTGATTTTTAACATAATGTTGTCTGTGAGGGTATCAAACAAAACGTTTGAGTCAAAAATTATCTCATTGAGATTTTTAGGGTCTGAATTTTTTTGCGCTGTGTTGATTTCTATGGATTCTAGTACATTCATTTTAGATGAAAACCAAATTAATAATTTAACACACATGAATCCCGGTCTTCCAATCTTACGTGCCCTACCCAAAATACTCAAAGAGGACATTCCTATTAGACCAATTGTCAATTTCAGAAACAGCCCAATATACAGAATAGCCCAATTTGCTCAACCAATTTTAAAACAGCATAATTGCTTCAAAGCTAATAAATCTTTCAGAAACCCATTACATTTTTGCGAAAAAGCAATAGAACTGAGATTAAAACAAGAACATTCACTTCATAGCGCTGATATCAAAGATATGAACACTAATATCCCCATTCTACCAGCAATAGATATTATTAAGCAAAATCTAGCAAATAATAGCAAATTATCGAAAGTAGAAATAGATGAATTCATTTGCATTTTAAGTTTCATTCTAAACAATAGTCATTTCACATTTAACAACAAATTTTACAGACAAAATGATGGTTTAGCCATGGGCTCACCACTATCAGGTATCATCGCCAACATTTACCTCGACTATTTAGAAGAAACAAAAATAGAAGGGAAAATAAAAGGCATTATGTTTTGGGGAAGATATGTAGATGATGTTTTCATCATAGTTGATGACAATATTCAAACAATAGAACAAATATTAGACCAACTTAATAACATTGATAATAACATAAAATTTACTAAGGAATCAGCCATAAATAATAAGATTAATTTTCTGGATACAACCATCATTAAAAAAGACAACAGATTACACTATCAAGTTTTTAGAAAACCAACACAAACCCACACTGCAATAAGACACGATTCAAACCATCCTGGCTGTTATAAAAGAGCCACTTTCATCAGCCTTATAAACAGAGCTATGAAATTACCCTTATCCAAACAAGATTTTAATAATGAGATTAAAGTAATTCATCAGATCGCCAGAATTAATGGCTACAAACGTCCATACATTGAAAATATAATTAATAAATTAAAAAATAAACCCGCAACGCACCTCCAACCGGAGTAAAAGGAAAAGTCAACATACGCAGTTTTCACATATTTCAATAAATTTACATATGGTTTCACCAACAAATTTAAAAAAGCAGAATATGAGGATAGCGTACAAAACAAATAATACAAATCATGACCTGTTTTTAATTCTAATACAATCAATAAGAAAGATAAATTCAGCAAATCTGGTACATATAAATTGATTTGCAATGAATGCAATACTAACTACATAGGCCAAACCGGAAGAAATTTTGCTTTGAGATATAATGAACATATAAACGCCACAAAATACAGAAAATATTCAGCTATGGCTACCCATATGGAAGAGTCAGGTCATAAATTTACAAATATAGAAAAAGATTTGAAAATATTACATTATACAAACAAGGGAACCCTGATGAATGTACTAGAATCCATAGAAATCAACACAGCGCATAACATTTCAGACCCTAAAAATCTCAATGAGATAATTTTTGACTCAAACGTTTTGTTTGATACCCTCACAGACAACATAATGCTAAAAATCAACAACAAAAATTAACCCCATTAAGCATTTTAGCTATTTTAAGCATGAAGCCATAAGTATTTTATTTTCTTTTTCTCTAAATGATGCACATATTGCAGCAACAAATTCTAATTTCATAAGAGCCACCTAATTTTCAATCTTATTCCTACATTATTTCAAATTTTGCCAATATTTTACTATTAGAGAATGTTCTTATTAATAACATAACACTACACCCAGCTTAATACCATAATTGGTTTTCCAATGATTTATTAATCTATTAATCTGAGTAATGGGTTTATCCTGTACCCATAAAATTGACAATAACGTTTAACAAAAGACAAGCCTTAGCCGACATAAACTTATCGTTTAACCTAAAGTAATTTGACATATTGCTCAATATCATCACAGATATAGACTTATATGTGACATATTCCATTCTTAATGGTTTAATCTCAAACTGGAGACCTGTTTCTTCATTAATTATTCCAAAGCATTCTGGCAAGATGATGTTTCAGCACAAAATTGCAGCTTCAGGGTTTTTAGGGGCTCGTCTATGGTGAAGTATTGTGATCCATGACATTTATCACTGATGAATTGTATTTGGAATATTAATATAATCTGGAATGCTGCCACGGAGCAGATTCTGTCTCATTTATCATCTACAGACCGCAGTAAGTTGAACTGCCACAAAGCTGAGCCATTGTATTTTCGTTGGCATCTGCAAGCCACGGTATAGCGTATGGTTTATTTCAAATGTGTTATTGTCGTCCACATACTGTATTTCAGAAGATTTGGGACCACTTGAAGAATGCACAATTTCTGTGATCAACAAGAAAGGGTCAAATTTTAGAGTGTGTTCACACTTATTTTTTGTTTTTTCCAAATTTCAACTATTTCTTTCTTCCTTTCTTTCCTTCTTTCTTTCTTTTTTATTTTTATTTATGTATTTTATTTCCTTATGTTTCTTTGGATAAACATCTTTCCCCTTTCAAAATGGTGCACCATAAAAGGGTTTTTTGAAGGGAATATTTTATGAGTGTTAAGCTATCCGACCACCTGCTTGCCTTGACTTTTTATCTACACAGGCTGATGAAGGGGCCAAAACAATTAGGCCCCGAAACATGTACCAATAACCACTAAGTGATCATTTATATTTAGTACAATAAAGGTATTGATTAGGCGGAGATTTTGCAAAATATTAATACTAATTCATATGAAGAGGGAACCAGCAGTCTGAAGAAACTGAAAAACCACAATGCTGCTGGATCTGACGGTATACCAGTTGAATTGCTGAAATATGGGGGTGAGAAGCTTCATGAAAAACTGCATAATCTTATCCTGAAAATATGGCGCGAGGAACAAATACCGGATGAATGGAAGGAAGCAATTATTGTTCCAATACATAAGAAAGGAGATAAACATAACTGCGGAAATTACAGAGGAATATCCCCACTTGTCACAGCTTACAAATTACTGTCGCACATAATATTACAACGACTAATTCCATACACCGAAGACATAATAGGAGACTATCAGAATGGTTTCCGTAAAAACAGATCAACAACAGACAATATATTTTGTATTAAGACAATCAATAAAAAAGTTTGGGAATATAACAAAAACGTCCATTACCTTTTTATTGACTTCCAAAAGGCTTATGACTCAGTCCACAGAGAAACGGTTTGGGAAATCATGGCAGAATACGGAATTCCACAGAAACTCATCAGCCTGGTCAAAATGTGTATAGAGGAGACAGTGAAAAAAGTGACACACTGTGGATCCGTATTAGACGGTTTTGAAAACAGAACAGGACTAAAACAAGGCGATGCGCTCTCCCCACTTCTCTTCGACATCGTTCTGGGGAAAGTAATTCAGGAAAACATAGAAGCTGCAACTGGAGACCTAGCAGATAACAAACACAACATCCTGGCATATGCAGATGACATTGTATTAATAGGAAATAATGGAGGAGGAATTGAAGTTCTATTCAGGAAATTAAATGAAACTGCTGCTAAAATAGGTCTAAAGATTAATGAACATAAGACAGAATACATGATCATACAGAGAGAAAACATGACTACAGATCAACGCAACAACCTTCATATAGGCAATTTTACCTTTAAGAACACGCCAAACTTCAAATACCTTGGGGTAAATATAAATGACTGCAATAGAAGACAAGTTGAACACCAAATTAGATTACAGAATGCAAACAAAGTTTACTTTTCCCTGCATAATTTACTTTCCTCCAAACTTTTGGCCAGGAAAACAAAACTAAAACTATACAACACGATCATTAGGCCAGTACTGCTATACGGAGCCGAAACATGGAGTGTGACCCAAAGGGAGGAACACCAACTTACAGTCTTCGAAAACAAGATATATAGAAAAATTTTCGGCCCCATTTTTGACCAGGAAACACAAAGATGGGTTCTCAAATCAAATCATGAGCTGTACAAGTTAGCCAATCAACCCAGGGTAGTGAACATTGTGAAAGCGAAACGGCTTGTGAACACTTCCTCTTCATACAACTTCAACTTTCCAACAATATTATGGAATCTGAAGTGAAAGATAACACAACCATTACACTTTTCTCTACAGGGATCAAAAGCCGATCAAATTGGCGCGTGGCACTAGACTGGTTTATGTACTTAACTTGTCACGAAATATTCCAATCTTCGTGAAGATGTGTATAGTGAGCTACTATTGTAATCTAAACCTACCGTTTTATTAATTAGGGCCTCGTCATTTCACCACTTAAACAGCAATATCATCATATTAATAATTTATTATTATTATTATTATTATTATTATTATTATTTTTAATATAATTTACGTATGTTAACTTGTGATCTATTGACGAACCTCAGATATGATGTTGTCTACATTATTCTGTTATTAATGATTCTAATTCAACCGCTCGTATTTAAACTGGTGGCCACCAGTAATGCAACAACTGTAGAAGTGCATGACATCAACTCAGCTATAAAAGGCCTGTCTGTAAATTTTGTAAAATAAATAGTATATATAGTCTATATATTGTGCCCTTATTTAACGTGTGATTATGGTTTGAGGCACATATTGTTATTATGCAAATTTTGAAGCACGCGCGACATTGTTGGTTTGCAGGAGGAGAAATAGAGTGCGCTTGCAGGAGGCATGTGGCGCACACGCTGGTAATGACGAAGCTCCGTTATTGTGAATATTATTTTGATGATTTGGAGACACCGCACGTAATATATTTTATTGGCATTTATATTTGGAGAATTTTGAACCAACTCTGAAGAAAACCAGATCACTAGGAGTGGAGATATTGGCTTTAGAAGGTTGCAGATTTTCAACGCTCTGACGCAGCTCAGGGTGAGCGCAACAGCGAGGTCGGTCACATGTGATGACGCGTCAGCAGTCTGGAATATTCGAGAGCGCTGAGCGAGTATTTAACAGCGCCACAGCACTCAGCGAGTGTCATTCGTCATTCGTATTCGAGTCTTTGAGAAGTCATTCGGCTCTCGGTTGCCAGTCGTCATTATTCTTCGTAACGCTGAGTGCGATCGTCTTTGAATATGAAAATGATAAACATTGTGTAAGTTACGATTGTCAGACAGTGTCTGTAACTTGGAACTTTACGTTAGAACTTAATGTTTCAAATCATCTACAAATAGTCAGCGCCGAGCTTTGTCTCAATAATTTCACGATCAGCCGAGACTTATATACTTATAACTTCGGATACCAGTCTGCTTGGTCAAATAATAGCCGACGTTTGGGACTATGCATGCCTAGCATGTACTGGGAGAAGTGTATTCTCAACCCTGTAGGATTCAGCATAGAGGGACCCATCTGTTTCACAGAAGTGTGTTAGGGCAATCCTTATTACCCGACCACAGGAATTGCCGACGTTTGGGACCATGCATGCCGAGCGTGTACTGGGGGAAGCGTATTCTCAACCCTATAGGTCTAGCTTATATCAGGATCTACGATTTGAACCATAGCCAAGACTATACGAGTATCATATCAAAGTATTTGTCAAAGCTGCATCAATAATTACTGCTGGACTGAAAACATGAAGCAAGCGGGTAAAACCACGATATCTCTTATAGCTCAAGCTATAATGCTGCTGAAATGTAAAGTTGATCTTGCTGGTTATAGGCAAGTGTTAATACTTTTCATTATATAGTGCTAAGTGAGGAGACATGGAGGCAGATACGCGATTATAGGCGTGCGTTTGACGGAACAAGCAATGGAAATCCTGGAATATCGGACCATCGACGGAACCAACTAGACGATTCTACACTTCAAGACCATCAATAATGTAAGCGATCTTTTACCTTCTTAGTTATTGGCATTTGGAATTTTCCTTTTAAGTGAAATATCAAGACAATCGTTTTGAGAACATCAAACGCTTGATATTTACGTATTCTCGTATTCTACGGACCCGAGTTACTAGTCGTTTGAGATAATTTCACTTCTTTTTGAGGTCATTGAGGTCATCAGCCGTAGGTTCTTTTTTGATGACCAATTTTTTGGAAGTGGATTTTAATGTCCTATTTTTTATTCGAACTTGGACATTTCAAGTATTTCAGTCCTGATTTCCATTTGGAAAATAATACAATAATAATAATCATCATCATAATTTTCTGAATATGTTTTGATAATAACAATAATAAGCTTGTATGTTTTTGAACGTTGTGTGTTACATAAATTAGGAACAGTTTTGAACAATTTGTGGAATTCGATTTATGATTCAGTTTTCCTACAGTTTAGTGCACACTAACATGTGATAAAAATATTGTTTACGAGCGAATGTTATAAAACACGTTAAGAGGTTGCGTGAAATACCTAAGATAATACAGTGAGATAGTGGGACACGGAAGGTATTCGGAATGCCGAAAGGAGTTTGTATAATATAGGGTTTTGAGTTTGTTTACGTTAGGATCATAATGGTAAAGTCATTAGATTACTGAATTTGAACAAGGGGAAGACATGCTTAAATGTAACAGCTATGTGATGGCCGAATTAACATAATTTATTTAAGGAGCAGTTAGGCTTCTAGATGATACAAGCATGAGGCTTGATATAAAAAAATAAAGTAAAGATAAATGTGGAATTTTGTTGTTCAGTCGTGAACTGACATTATAAAAACATGTTATGAATAATTGTAGTTGAGATGCGTCAGCCTCAGGGATGGTAGTACGAGTTAATACAAATATAGAAGTAAAATACAGTATTATGAGAATTGATAATGGAGATGGGTCAAGCCCAATTGTTATTATTGTATGTAGTCCACAGCCATCATCAGTAGAATTCAAATCCTATGTCATGTCAGATTTTACTTACACATATTTTTTCAAAACCGATGTAGTACGATGTTGTTTAAGTCATACCCTAGCATTGTTGATGCCTTACCGTATGTCCAGATAAGAACAAATAATAATAGAAGTATAACGCACCGAAAAGATGAGTACTTGCAATGTAATAATTAATGTCATTTGATTGTTAATAAGAAACCATCTGTCAATAGTAAAGGATATAGTTCTAAATTTGATTCACAGTTTAAACTATTGGAACTTGAATAACTCATTATAAATAATTAACTGGATAAACATTGGAAGTCAAACAATTTGAATTGCGGTATAAATAAAGTGAATTAATTGTTGGATGAAAATAAATTATTGTCTGATGATTGAAGTTATATTATTTTTTTGAAGATATCTAATCTTGATAAACAATTGCAAATGTTAATAAGGAATAAGTCATGAGAAATAAAACGTGGAAAAGGGACTATAGAATTTGTGAACATAGTTGATTATCCCAAATTGGTTTAGATCCAAAATTCATTGAGTGAATATTTGATAGAAATCAAGTGATCAATTTATTTTTAAGTGTCCATGACATGGAAATGATTATGAGTAGGTTATTTTATTTAATCCTTGCCTAAGGATGAAATCCTTAAATGAACAAACATTCATATTTGAATTTAGGTTGCTCAAATATTGATGTTTTAAGGGAACACAACCCATGAACTTTATTTAAAACAAGTGCGACATTGATCCCATACAGGATTGTGGTAATCCATCATACCGTAATTAATTATTTCTCAGATTACCATTAGTGATTCTTGGAAAGTGCAGAACAGTGAGTGTTTGTAAAAACATGGAACGCAGGTGTCAGGACGGACTAAAAATTTTACTTGTGCGACCTGACGTCATATATATTTTCTTACTTCTCGATACCAGATGGACTGATAATTTCCGGTCATCGATAAAAATATAAGTGATTATTTAAAAAGGGTTATAAAAATGTTGATAATTCTATTTGTTGTTGTTGTGGAAAGTTATTTTCCATTTCCTTGGTATCGCTATTTCCATTTTTTCTTAATATTAACCTCACTTAATTATGAATAAAATGGGATTTTAATAAATTGTGATATTTTTATTTCTCCTTTCTTATCTTTATTGTTGCGTCGAACCGAAATCAGTCAAGCAACTTTAGATTTTGTATTGTTGTATTCTTTTGCCCAGATTAGCCCTGAGATGTGTTTTTTGAGTCTCTAAATTGATTTCGGTGACATGCGTATGTGGTCGTTGGACTTCGGTCTAAACGGGCACAATATATCTGTGCATAACCGTAATACATAAGCATCGTAACTTGCCCTATGTGAGCAGGATCTGATGATAATCGAATGACGATCGAAACATGTCACCCAATTCTTCTTTTTAATAAATCTCTCATTAAATATTCTTTTCAGGTTAGGGTATATAAATACTGGTTTTCCTGCCCAATGTAATTGAACACAATTTGTGCTGCCGACTCGAAAGCTTTCTATAATAGAACTAAGCAACACTAAAAATGGTTTCTAATATTTCAAAGCAGTTATTGATAACAACCATTCCGACAGTTCCATGTAGACATTCTGAAGTTAGAGTCATTGCAGAAATAATTACTTTAGCCATATTAATGTAACATAAATAAACAATATAATTGCTTTTTATTATGAAAATTGTCTTGATGCTATGGTAGGCCCTACACACACTCTGATTCTTAGTCATCATCAGCATCTGAACATTCCTCATCACACAAATCACACACGATAATGTCATCATCAGTTTCTCTTACCACGCTCTTCGTGGTAAGTAGTTCTACAAGAAGAGCAGCAAATCCAATTTGCTCCACTCCGCCTCTTGACATTCCCAGAGAAATATCAATCTCAAAGCCCACAAACCGAGTCATCATCTTCAGCTCTTTTATTTCGTTGTGGATGATAGGCTCACATTATCTGCCTCCCTAGGCGATGCTCGGCTACTTGAGGTTTCAGATAAGTAGTTTGGAGGAGTAAGGCACTTAGCTGGAACATCTATAGACATCTCTAGACTTTATTACCTGTGCACGGATATATGGCGTATCACGGAATTCGTTAGCTTGCCACGGTGGGTGAGTGGATAGCGTGTCGGTCTACCAACCCCAAGATTGCAGGTTCGCTCCTGGCTGTGGTAAGTGATTTTCTGAAAGGCGGAAAAATACGACACGCATGTCATACGATGTTGGCATGTCAAAGAACCCATTTGAATTCAGTAGGCCGTGTTCATAATGGCAAAATTAATCTCGGGAATTTCCGCCAACACAAAGTTCCTCATTTCTCTACTAGAAAGCGCTATAGTGTTCAAGGAGCTTAGATATCTGACCTCCTTGACTTTCATAGTGATTCAAGGAACAAAGAAATTCGACATGCAAGCTACCCTTTGGGTGTCAAATTACAAATTACCCGAGGCCATACGATATTTATTTATGCAATTCGTTGAGTTTACCCTCGTACATCTTCAATTTAAGAATTTATAGATTCCGCGGAAAGTTAATTAATCGGAGATTAATTCCTATAACTCGTCACGGAATGATGTTTGTTCCATCGACTACCATCATTATAATTTGTTATTGTCGTTAATTCATTTTCGGGGTTCGGGAATTCTTGGTCATCAGCCCCGAGGTTATTTCTATAATCTAGTACCTGAATTTTCAATACCTCGTATCTGACGATGCTCCTCTCGTCTTGTCCAATATTTTCCTTACGATTGGTCCCGCTTCCTAACCGTGTGTGGATGTGGATAAGCACACATAAAAATGAACCGAAAATACACTATTCTGTAGGAGTGCATGACTACAGGAAATATACTTTACTACAGTACAATACATTTAAAACTCATGTTTTCTTATGCTCATACACAGGAAAATGTACTTAGGGCGTATTGTTCTGTTGGACGGAGCATCCACAAACGTCTGGCAGGAACATATTGGAAATGAAGAGCATTGCTAGATACGAAGTACTGTACGCGAAGGAACGATATGCTGACACATAAATATATTTCGTACTTAATATATAGATCGTATGAAGTCTATATCTTACTTTATATCAATTACGGATGGTGTGAAGTCTATCTCTTACTTTACATAAATTATAGATGGGTTGAAGTCTATCTCTTACTTTACATAAATTATAGATGGTGGGAAGGTTATCTCTTACTTTACATAAATGATAGATGGTGTTAAGTCTATCTCTTACTTTACATACATTATAGATGGTGTTAACTCTATCACTTGCTTCACATAAATTGAAGAGTATGATTCTAAAACTATCTCAGTCCCTATTCAAACATTTTGATCTATTTGTCCCAGCAATCATTCGTGCTAGCATCATATCAGTGACCTCTTGCTTATATGTGAAACATCCTGATTCTACCCAGCTCTTACTTACTTAAAACATAGTCGGTTTAAATACTGTGCAATGTACGGAGATTTTTGTCGCTACACTTAACTTCATGAAGAATACTGTAGATCGCAACTGACAACTCACTCCGTTGGATTTACTGCACCTTAACTCTATATAAACTGTTCAAAAAAATTAAAGCACCACTTTTTTCATAGGCCACCAAATTTTGAAAAGTTGACCGCACAAGCTCGAAATCTCAGTATGACGTTTGTCCTGACGCCTACCAAGCATATGCTTCAGCACAACTCCCCAACTTGAGTAGTTTCGGGATAGCGCCCTGTAAACCAGCCCATTTTCGAATACCGCAAATTGAAGTTTGCGAAAAACGCTGTAGGACTTGTCGCAGGTTGCCGAAGCAGTAAAATATAAACGAGTCTTGCTCTTAAAGGTTCCACAAACACGTTGAAATCGTTACATTTGACGTTTGAGTATTTTCAACCCCCTTCATCATCCCCTATACATGGACTACCATTGGGGTGTCTGAGAAGGTACCGGGTGTGTTTAACCAACTGAAAACCTGCACACCGTCCTCAGTTGCTGATTGCAGTAAGTTCATAAGGCCTCCGACAATGTTCACCCCGCTAACACCCTCAACTGGCATGGGATCAAACCACCCCCTCTCGATTCACCCCTAAGGAAGGTTTTTATCGAGATGTTTATCAGTGCTGTGAATGGGGGTGTCTTCCCCTAACGTTTCAAAAAAGGAGCTGTGCCTGTGTCACCACCCCTTCCCCTGCTACCCCCGTTTATATGACTTTTCGAATCAGGCCCTTCCTAAGGGCTGAAACGAGGTCTTAATCGCTGAAAGGGCTGTAAAGGTCCTTAGAAGTAGTGGTGACACGAAATCAACCCCTTCCGATCGTTGATTGACATTCCGTCCCCCAAACTTGATTTTTTTACCCCCAACCCTCCCTGTCTGGACGCGTAAAACGTCATGGCAGAGTTTTCAGAGTTGGATGAAAATAAAGCTTATGGCCTGCAATCGAGCCCAAAACAGCAGGTTGGATGGAAATTCATCGGTAGGGTGGGAAACGGAACAAAAGGTTTTCAAAAAAGTTAAGTCTATAGTAAGTACGCCCATGCATAGGCAACACACATCACGTCCTTGCGTGCGGGCTGCCTATAATCGGCAATAGAATACAAAGGTTGGAAATGGGAGAAATATGACGTGATGTGGGTTGCCAATGCATGGGTGTACTTACTAGAGGCTGTTAACTTTTTTGAAAACTTTTGGTCCCGTTTCCCACCCTACCGATGAATTTCCATACAACCTGCTCTTTTGGGCTCGATTTCAGGCCATAAGCTTCATTTTGATCCCATTCTGGAAACTCTGCCATGACGCGTTACGCGTCCAGACAGGGAGGGTTGGGGTGCAAAAATTTCAAGTTTGGGGGACGGAATGTCAATTAACGATCGGAAGGGGTTGATTTCGAGTCACCACTACTTCTAAGGACCCTTACAGCCCTTTCAGCGAATAAGACCTCGTTTCAGCCCTAAAAAGGGCCTGATTCGAAAAATCATACAAACGAGGGGTAGCAGGCGAAGGGGTGGTGACGCATGCACAGCTCCTTTTTTGAAACGTTTGGAGAAGACCCCCCTATTCACAGCACTGATAAACATCTCGATTAAAACCTTCCTTTGGGGTGAATCGAGAGGGGGTGGTTTGATCCCATGCCAGTTGAGGGTGTTAGGGGGGGGGGGGTGAACATTGTCGGAGGCCTTAAGAACTTACTGAAATCAGCAACTGAGGACGGTGTGCAGGTTTTTAGGTGGTTAAACACACCCAGTACCTTCTCAGACGCCCCAATGGTAGTCCATGTTTAGGGGATGATAAGGGGGTTGAAAATACTCAAACGTCAAATGTAACTATTTCAACGTGTTTTCGGAACCTTTAAGAGCAAAATTCATTCATTTTTGACTGCTTCGGCAACCTGCGACTAGTCCTACAGCGTTTTTCGCAAACTTCATTTTGCGGTTTTCGAAAATGGGCTGGTTTTCGGGGCGCTACCCCGAAACTACTCATGTTGGGGAGTTGTGCTGAAGCATATGCTTGGTAGGCGTCAGGACAAACGTCATACTGAGATTTCGAGCTTGTGCAATCAACTTTTCAAAATCGGTGGCCTTTGAAAAAAGTGGTGCTTTAATTTTTTTGAGCAGCATATTTCCGTTTACTACCATCCTGAGAGAAATTACAGCCTTCCTTTGGTAGTCCATCGTACGCCTCCTCTCGATCAACAAAGAGCAAACCCAATTCTCTATCTCATAACATTTCTCAATAACTTGACGCATACAAAAAACTTGATCCTGGCATCCTCGTTTTGTTCTGAAGCCACAATGGTTCCCCTGTCACAATTTGGTTCCTCTTAGCTGACTTAAATTTTCTTATGTTTCTTCCCCACCATCACCACCTTCGCTTTTGAAATACTAATATTCAAGTATTATCATGTTGGATTTAAGCTTTTGACGTAGTCTGTCATTACAACCAGATCATTAGTGAAAGCCAGATTGATTACTTGTTTTCCACCTAACTGAATCCCGCCTAGCCAGTTTATGCGCTTCAGCATATAGTTCACATATAAAATAAACAGTAGCCTACTGGTAAACGATTACAGCCTTCCCTCACTCCTGTAACAACTCATCTTACCATCAACTTTCAATACAACCTGATTATAAACATGAATACTTTTGATTGCATGTAGCAACCTTTTCTCGATACGATAACCACTCCGAATTCTCGACGCTTTTCCCTTTGGTGCTCTATCGTACGCCTCATCTAGATTAACAAACCGCAAACCCAATTGTCTGTTCCTCTCGTAATATTTCTCAATAACTTGACGCATACAAAAATCTTGATCCTGACATCCTTGTTTTGTTCTGCAGACACAATGGTTTACACTGGTTTTACTCTCGGCCAATGACTGAACTTTCCTTTCTACAATGCCTGAATACACTTTGCCCGGGTAACTTATCAAAGAATGGCTCTATAATACTTCATTCTTTTCTGTTACCTTGCTTATAAGTTAGGACGATTACTGACTTCGGCAAATCATGGGGTACCTTTCCTAAGTCATATGCCAATCCGATTATCCTATAGAGCCATTTCATCCATATCAACCATTTTTGAGCGAATTTCATCTACCCCTGGTGCTTTGTGACATTGTAGTTTATAAACCACCAACTCTACATCCACAACTGTTACCCTGTTTCCGTTCTCATTCTCCTCCTGCATAACCTCACTCTGTTTAGAAACTGTCGTGAGGGCTGGGATGGGGTGCACTTAAATACATGAGGACAATTGAGTACCTGTTTGGTCAGAGAGTCAGCGCCCCGGTCAACAAAGCCAATATTAACGCCGAGGAGACCAGACACGCTGACAACAAATCATCCCGCAATCTGTAGGCCATACGGTCGACAAAGAGCAGCTGCAGCATAAACAATATATGACATACCCAAATTACAACTACTGTCAGTTTCAACAGCAATGGCACTGTTCAAGATCAAAGTCATGCCGACGGCCACCTTTGGAATACAACCAACTAATCTGGAACTACCTGACGGTCGAAAATCTAAGAAAGCTGGAAAACGTTAAATCTAGCTTCCTCAAAAGAGTGTTATCCATCTCAAAATTCACAAGAAATAGTTATGCTTATATCCTTGCGCAGGAAACTCTCTTCGTAGATGACATAAAACACTGCATTAGTTTATCGGAGACACAAGCATATGCAACCTTCATCGAAGAGAGAAGCAGTAAAGCAAGACAGATACCGGAGGGGATAAGAGAAACAGACGCAATTACATCAGACTGCTGGAAAGGACCAAACTTTCAACTCCGACACCTGTACACACGATTTGCAGTACATGGTTTTCATGGAAAGATTTGCACAGAAAGCACCTACCATGATCCTAAGGACAGCTGCATCTGTAAGCTATGTAATTAACGGTGCCCGAAATATCACATGCAGGAGTGTAAAAACAGGACTTTATCACTGATTGAGCAATCTAAAGATTGGTGAAATCAAGACAATGTAACTTTTCATTTCCTCAGTACACATTGTGTTTAATAAATATAATATATATGGTCGACCAGGGGTTGCTTGGGCTGTATTGGGCCGTAATAGCACGATGAAAAGAAGAGAAATTATGGTATGAACACAGATACCTGCGTGTAGAGCTTTTCAGCTTGGAACCATTTAACTTCCCCCCATTGTCGCTCATCTCACAGAAGAACTGAAACTTTTATCACATGACATTTGGCTGAATTTTTACTTCATTCTGTCTTGGATCTTCAAATATGATACGAGAGATCTTTTTCTGCCGACATCGTACGCCCGAGGTATAACTCTGCCAGTGTGTTATTAGTATTAGTATATCAATACGGAACCAAAATGAATATTTTATATCCTAAAATTATTTCGTATTTGTAAGCAGTAACAATTGTGACACAATTATTGTGCCTTTATCACTTCTAATACCCTAATCTTTCTATATCTATATGATGCACCATGTTAGGTTCAATAAATTTCGACTTTTCAGTAATTAAAATTGGAAATGAACAAGAGGAAGCAAAAATAGGGAAAGGAGTTAGACAAGACTGTGCCCTGTCTCCCATGCTTTTTAATGCCTACATCCAGGATGCATTGAATAAGGTTCGAGAGAATTTGAATTTAGGAATACGATACAAGGTGAACAAAAAATATGATTAGATTTGCAGATGACATTGCCATAGTTGCAGATAGTGAACAACATCTCAAACAAATAATAGTAAATATTGAGGAAATCATGGGTGATCAATACAAGATGAAAAAAATAAGTCAAAGACGAAATTTATTGTCTGCGATAAAAAAAAAGCAGACTCAAGTATTAAAATAGTGGTGGGCAACAAAACACTACAAAATGTTCAGGTATTTAAATATCTCGGAAGCAAAATTCCCAAAGATGGAAGAAGCAAGAAATAAATCAAATGTAGAATTTTACAAGCCAAATTAGCATTTCATAACAAGAAACGTTTATTCACTACAAATTCCATTAATCTTAAAACAAGAAAACGATTATTAAAAGCGTATGTTTGGAGTATTGCCCTTTATGGTTGCTAAACGTGGACAATTGGAAAAGGAACAAGTAGTTCCGTGAAGAACTATACAGCCTATTTTCATATATACTACTTATGTTAACTTCCACTATCAACATACAAAATTTCAGTTTGATTGCTGTAATAGATTCGTAGATATTTAGAACCGACTAAATATTTCGGATGGTCGCCATGTTGGATTTTATATATGTAGGTCCTAGAGTTATGTACTGTTACATGAAGATTATTGTGTACGTGTAGCATTCAAACTTCAAGCGCATGATTAGGACACAAGAAGTAACAAGGACATTTTAAAATTTCGCACAGCTGCCATCTTGTGGTTATGCAAATTATTGAAATAAATGAGATTGCAGTACCAAGTTTCACTGCACTCGGATGGTTAAATTGCGAGAAACGTCCATGTAAATAATTATACTTCGCGTCACCGCCATGTTAGATTTGTGATCACCAGGTTATTTAAAGTTCTATAAGTGAACTTAAGTTCATAGCCCCTATGAACATTTAAAAAAAATTCAATTTGATTGCTATAATAGATTCGTAGATATTCCGAGCCGTCTAAATATTTCGGATGGTCGCCATGTTGGATTGTTAAATGTATAGGCCATAGAGTCATGTACCATTAAAGGAAAATTATTGCATAGGTTCATTATTCAAACTTTCACTTCGATCGCATGATTACGACACAAGAAATAAATACTTAATTTTAAAATTCGCACAGCCGCCATCTTGAGGTTATGTAAACAATTGAACTAAATTAGATACCAGTGCATTGCAATGTGTATAAACATTTCCTGTACCAGATTTCATTGCGTTTGGAACATTAAATCGCGAGAAAGGTCTATTTAAAATTTTCAAATTCGCTTGGCCGCCATGTTCTTTTTGTAGTTAACCGGTTCTTGAAAGGCTTATAGATGAACTTCCAGTAGTGTCCTTTATCTCCGTACAAAAATTCAGGGTGATATCGCTAATAGATTCAGAGTTATAGAATGCCGGTGAAATATTTCGCACATCCGCCATCTTGTGGTTATGTCAACAATTGAACGAAGTTTGATGTCGGTGCATTACAATGTGTATAAACATATACTGTACCAGGTTTTATTGCGTTTGGTTGGTTAAATCGCAAGAAAAGTCTATTTGAAAGTCGCGAATTCGCGTGGCCGCCACGTTGGTTTTGTAGTTACCAGTTTTTCAAAGTCAAATAGGTGAACTTCTAGTAGTTCCCTTTATCACCGTAAAATTCCAGGGTGATATCGGGAATAGTTTCGGAGATATTGAATGCTGGTGAAATATTTCGCACAGCCGCCATGTTGGATTGGTGAGACATACCAAAATTTAAGGGCACGGTCAAGGTCGTCCGGAATAGTGCTATCATGTTACCGAGTTTCATTGAAATCTCTCTAGCCGTTTAAATGTTATTAGGGGACACACACACTCACCTCACACACACACACACACACGCACACGCATACACACACGGACAAAAGGTGATCTCATAACCTATTTTTTTCAAAATTGAAAATAGGCTAAAAATAAGATACTGGTGCTCTTAATATGCTTCTTTTGTCTTGTTTTCAGTTTTCAATGCCGTGTATTTTTCTCGATCTTCAAACCTCATACTTTCTCGACCCTAAATCAAACCCTCGATCTGGGGATTATAAGGATTACACTTTACCAATGATCCCCCATCCAGTAGATGTAATGATACTAGGAAAGGTAAGAGAAACTGACTGTATCCAAGACTTAAATGTCATATTTACGAATATCCGATATTTATCGTTCAGTCCATACTTCCGCAGGGATTTTATTTTATATCTCATATATAGCGGCAAAGAGTTTTCAATGGCTGGAGGGCTATATTAGTAATCCAGCTACATGGATGGAATGTGAAAGCTTAACAGTATGTACTGTAACGTTATTTTAGATAACAAAATATAAAACACACAAAAGCAAATGTTAGCGCTCGAACACAAAAACTCCAGTATCCTTTGTCATTCAATTTCTCTAAATATTAAGCTGCTCTTTCTCAAGTGTTTCTTTACCCAAGGAACTTGTTATTTTCAAGATTTCTTATCCCTCCCTATATTATTCTGCTAAGGTCCCATTCTAGTTTTGTACCGAAAATAAAGTCCCATTAACACCAACCTACACATATGGGGTACCTACAGGTTCAGCATAACACAATGCGTAAGCGAAACGCACTCACTTACTCTTTAAATGCCTCACAATTAAATAAATACCTTAAAACATGTATATTTACAATGAAATAATGAAAGGATGCAACACGGTAACCATGGTAACAGAATCTCACAGGTCCATCTATTTCTGTAAGACGCAATGCAATTCCAATTATTACATTACTGCGAAAGTTTCCAAACGGTTATAAGGTTATCACTGAACCAAATTAAGCTGTAAAATTCATCAATACATACAGTATAATGCACTTAAGGGGGTCAAGGGGCACTCTAGAATTTATTTACGCAATTTTCACGTGTGAGTGTGGTACGAAAGGTCTTTTTCACCCGACTATAAACGGTCTCCAAAAACCACATTTAAAGGCCGTTAAATTAACAGAGGCTGTGATATTCCCAGAAAACTAACTTCGCACTGATATACCTATGAAGAATGGCAAACCCCCAACCACTTCACCAGTAGCTGAATTGATAAAGTCTGATTATTCATACCAAGGATAAATCAGTCATAGCATTCATGATTGAGATTTTGCTAAGTGTACTCTTTACAACTAGAATATTTGCGGGCGAAGCCGCGACGGTTAATGCTAGTTATAGTTATTAGTTTTATTTTTTGATGTATTATATTTCAGTTTTTTATATTCTTTCATTTATTCTTATTTGTTCACTCGTCTAAATTTAAATTTAATTTGTATAATATTACCTATGTTAAGAAATGCAAAATTCCTCGCTTTTGTGCGCCTTAAAACAACACTAAGTAAATAAAGCAGCAGCAATTAGAGAGGAATTAGAAGCCATGGTGCTATAATAGAAAGTAAATATTTCGTTCCCTAACTTTCGTATACCCTTCAAGCACCCACCCTCGCAATCAAGCATATTTAAGCTGACCGTGATACAAATTCTGTGGTTAAGAAATTATGAATGTGGAACGAAGTCGCATCAAGTTTCATGTATAGTTTTGAAGGCATATTTTCCAGTGTTGCCTATACAAACCCTTTGTTGAAACTCTTCAGTCAGTCAACACGAATTTGACTAATGACTGGACGGAGTACAATATATATATAATATATTTTTATTAACGTATGGTGTTAGTTCCGGGAGTGTCCGAGGACATGTTTGGCTCGCCAGAGTTTGTAGCTACTTATCTACAGACACCCATTGGGTGAGCTACAAGTACCGTCGCGTGTGGAGTGTTGTCTGGGAAGGAAAGTGTTAATGTAAGGACGAGGAATTGGAAGGTAGCGGCTGTGGCCTATAGTTAGGGACCAACCCCGGCATTTGCCTGGAAGGAAGATGGGAAACCACAGAAAACCATCTTCAAGGTTGCCGGTGGGGGGATTCGACCTCCTCGCCTCCCGGATGTGAGCGACTGCCTGCAGCCACACCGTAACGACAGTAGTGTGTTTTGGTGTGTTCTAAA
Organism: Meconema thalassinum; assembly: GCA_946902985.2. Classification (NCBI taxonomy): domain Eukaryota; kingdom Metazoa; phylum Arthropoda; class Insecta; order Orthoptera; family Tettigoniidae; genus Meconema; species Meconema thalassinum. Next base: position 1,764,002,140 of record OX336388.2, read on the forward strand.
TCCTCCTCCTCCTCACCCTCCTCACAAGATGGCGGTGGTGCGATATCTCTCGAACGCATGGTCGGATTTTGACGAATGAGGTGTCGTTGAACTCGGGTTGACACCCCCTTTCCAATGGATAACATATTTCCACCCCAAAAATAAAACCTACCCCTGCTAGGGGGTGAAATTTTAATTTTTTAGAAAATCTCGCTTTTCAAGTGCAACATGTGAGAGTTTGAATGCCAATGTGGAATTAATCGTTGTTCCACACAAGATACATGTGTACGGTGGAAGGACACTATGAATTAACATGCTTGTTTTTGTTTGTTTTTTACGCATGTCCATTCATGGCTTTTGTAAGAGGGCGGGCTTTTTAAAGATGGTGGCTGTAGTGTAACCTAACCTAACCCAACCCACGAGGGATGATCAAAAAGTTTTCCAAGCGGCCCTTGTCGATAGGTAAACCAATAATCAAAGAGGGGTATGTCAGACCTTGAGGCGATAACCCCTTTTGATTGATCCATGTTGATTTTTTCTTTGGACTGATCCCTGTTCACTAGCCCCTTTGGACGGGTCCTTTTTGAAGGGAGTCATTTTTGACAGGTCCCTGTTGACAGGTCCTTTTTGACAGGTCCCTGTTGATAGGTGATTGTTGACAGGTCATTGTTGACGTGTCGCTGTGGTTGGGTCCCTGTGGACGGGTCCCTTTGGACTGGTCTCTACGGACTAGCCCATGAATTTATTCAAATTGTAACAAAGGGCCTAACTACATTTGTGTGTAAAGCAGTGTGTTGAACTGACGTTGTTCGCCAGCCCTCACTACTACAATGTGATAACGATATGAAAGGAAAGTGACGAAATACACATGAACACGTGCGAGATGACATTATTTCCGTCCTCCTTGTGAAACAAGTCACATCCTGTTTGGTTTGTATAAGTGTAAAACTTGGTGGATAGATGACATCCAAGGGGCTACGTGCAAAAACTTGGTGGATGAATATGTTCTAGCGCTAGGGTTAATGAACACACCCTAGTACACGGGGCACATGCAATTTGAGGACAGGTCAAGGGACATAACTTGGTGGATGGATGTGTCATTTGTAGTTGAAAGAAAATAATGCACGTTCTTAAGATGTTAAAAAAGATGAGATTGTACGTACAGTAAGTCCACTTATTATTTCCTGTGTTATATTGCTGACATGGCAGAGAGCGCACAGTTCTGTTGCTATGACTAACGCTGCAGTAATTTGAAACCGCAGGTGTTCATCAAGACAATGGGTGATGATCATGCAAAGTTAGCAGTCATTGGATATTACACAGAGTTTCCTTCCGGTGTCATGTTGCTGACATGGAAGAGAGTGCACAGTTCTGTTGCTATGACTAACGCTGCAGTAATTTAAAACCGCAGGTGTTCATCAAGACAATGGGTGATGATCATGCAAAGTCAGCAGTAATCTGATACCGCACAGGTGTTCCTAGTGTACTTTGGACTGACAGGTGTACAGGAAAGGAATTGCAATGATCTGCAAAACTGCTGACACGCAAGCAATCTCAACCTATATAAGGGAGGTGTCATACTTCCCTACTGTCTGTCTTTATTACTCGCTACGAGTGAACAGTTATTGCTCAACAGTTGCAAAAAAGACTTTTTGGTGGAAAATCATTAAATTTTTTGCAAGGTAAGTACTTGTTGTTAACGGATTGAAGTATTTTATTACTAATTGATGTTGAAGTTATTGATTGGAATGTATTTATTGATTGATTGATTTATTTGTTTACAGATAATTGGCGTACCTGTGGGTTAGCAGATTCTAGTACCAAGTTCAATCAGTGGCAGCAGTTGATAAATTATTATAGGTAAGTACCCCCTCTAATAACTTTTAAACAGATAGAGCGATATTTTCCAATGTTCAGCATTAGATGTCAATGACAGTGGTGTATTTGATAGTCAAAGTGGGAACTACTTGACTATGATGTGTGAAGCTAAATTTGTAGGTTAGATTTGATTAACACTCTATTATGTTCCAACGTTCGCTGCTAGGTGTCTGTGACAATAATGTTTGTTAACCAATGTTGGAACTACTCGACAATGGTTTGAAGCTAAATTTGTAGGTTAGATTTGATTAACACTGTATCAAGTTCACTACTAGGCGTCAGTGACAATGGTACCTGGTAACTTAAGTCGGAACTACTTGACCATGGTGTGTGAAACTAAATTTGTACGTTACATTTGATTAACGCTTTATCAAGTTCCAATGTTCACTACTAGATATCAGTGACAATGTTACCTGGTAACTAAAGTTGGAACTACTCAACAATGGTGTGAAGCTAAATTTGTAGGTTAGACTTGATTAACGCTCTATCAAGTTTCAATGTTCACTGTTAAGTGTCAGCGACAGTGCCATATTTACTAACTAAAGTTGGAACTACCCGACAATGGTGTGAAGCTAAATTTGTAGGTTAGATTTGATTAACACTGTATCAAGTTCCAACGTTCACTACTATGCGTCAGTGACAATGGCACCTGGTAACTAAAGTCGGAACTACTTGACCATGGTGTGTGAAACTAAATTTGTAGGTTACATTTGATTAACGCTTTATCATGTTCCAATGTTCACTACTAGACGTCAGTGACAATGGTACCTGGTAACGGAAGTTGGAAATACTCGACAATGGTGTGAAGCTAAATTTCTAGGTTAGATTTGATTAACGCTATACTAGGTGTCAGTGACAATGGTATCTGTTAACCATAGTTGGAACTACTTGAAATTACACTTGGTATGATTTCACAAACGATTAAATTAAAATACTCTACTAGGACCATTTACTGTAATTTAATTATCATATTTTTTTTACTCTGTTTTATCTTTTATTAATAGTTATGATTTCTTTCTTTTATACGTAATTTGGAAAGTGACCATCATGTTCAAGTGTACTGATTGTAACAAGCAGTTCTCAAGGCCTGACAACCTTCAACGGCACGCAAGTACTAAACATAACATTAAAATGTTTGTGTGCAGTCATTGTGCTATGACATTTAACAGACAAGATAATCTTGCATGTCATGTAAATTTAATAATGTTAGTTCAGCACCATTTTCGTGTTCAGTTTGTGAACTGGGGTTTTCTGGTGTAAAGCGATATCAATCCCACATGGTTGAAGTGCATGGTGAACAACAGGAATTAATAACTGTAAAACTATCAACTAGTACGGAACCTTTAAACAAATTTGATTCTCAAAAGCGTAAACGTTCTAAATATTGTAAAAATAGTTGTGCAACAAAAAGAATGAAGAATGTTGAACCTCCAATAACACATTGTAATGTATGCAATGTTGATATACCTTCTTCATCGATGCAGGGACATTTGCGCAGTATTAATCATAAAAATAATGCTTGTCATGAAAACAATTCTGCGAATATTCAGAAAATTGGTAGTGCATTTAAAAGTCGAATTGCTAGTTATAGACTTTATAGTAAAAAAACTCAAAGTATTGAATCATTTAAAAAAAATGTACAACCTACTGTGTTTGGCTTGGTAGATAATGTTTAGTAGAGCATAAAACAATTAAAATGAATTTTGAACTTTTTGGACTATATGTAAAATCTGTGAGCGAAGGTGAAATTACGGATATCAAATCTTTTAATACAAGAAACGTAATTGTTAGTGAATCAACTAATATTAGTGATATATACCAAGATATGTCTAGTGCTATCATTGTGAAGAGTGAAGAGTTCCAGGAAAGGGAGTCAGGCTGGGCGTTGGTTGAAGTACTTTATTTAGAAACCAACTTGAATAAATATAACCCCCTTCGACCATCATCATATATTGATTTACCAACATGGATCAAACGTAAGCATGATTGTGTAAACGTTATGAATAGTGACCATGCATGTTTTTCGTAACCTCAGCTCTCCATCCAGCAGTGGAGAATAAGGATAGAACATCATCTTATCCTCACTATTCCTCAGTGTTAGATTTAGAAGAAACAGAATTTCCTATGTCGATAAAAGATATTACATGTTTTGAAAATCAGTACAATGTAAGTATTAATGTTTATGGAATTGAAAACAAGAGTATAGTTGGTCCTCTATATTACACTCAAGAAAAAAAGGACGCTCATGTAAATTTACTGTACATAACTCAAGGTGAAAATTCTCAGTATTGTTGGATAAAACATTTAAGTAGACTCGTCAGTAGTCAGCTATCAAAAAATAAACTTAAGAAGTGGTTGTGTGATGGTTGCTTGCTATATTTTAGAAAAGAGGATCAACTATCTCAACATCAAAAATAACAAGTAGTTCCGTGAAGAACTATACAGCCTATTTTCATATATCCTACTTATGTTAATTGCCTCTAGCAACATACACAATTTCAGTTTGATTGCTGTAATAGATTCGTAGATATTGAGAACCGACTAAAAATTTCGGATGGTCGCCATGTTGGATTTTATATATGTTGGTCCTAGAGTTATGTACTGTTACATGCAGATTATTGTGTACGTGTAGTATTCAAACTAAAATCGCATAATTAGGACACAAGAAGTAACAAGGAGATTTTAAAATTTCGCACAGCTGCCATCTTGAGGTTATGGAAACAATTGAAATAAATTAGATGCCAGTGGATTACCATTCGAATAAGGATTTACTGTTCCAAGTTTCACTACACTCGGATGGTTAAATTGCGAGAAACATCCATGTGAATTTTTATATTTCGCGTCGCCTCCATGTTGGATTTGTGAACACCAAGTTATTTAAAGTCCTATAGGTGAACTTAAGTTCATAGCCCCTATGAACATTAAGAAATTCAGTTTGATTGCTATAATAGATTCGTTGATATTCAGAGCCGACTAAATATTTTGGATGGTCGCCATGTTGAATTGTTAAATGTATAGGCCATAGAGTCATGTACCATTAAAGGAAAATTATTGCGTAGGTTCAATATTCAAACTTTCAATTCGATCGCATGACTACATCACAAGAAATAAAAACTTAATTTTAAAATTCGCACATCCGCCATCTTGAGGTTATGTAAAAAATTGAACTAAATTAGATGCCAGTGCATTACAATGTGTATAAATATTTTCTGTACCAGATTTCAGTGCGTTTGGAACATTAAATCGCGAGAAAGGTCTATTTAAAATTTTCAACTTCGCTTTGCTGCCATGTTCGTTTTGTAGGTAACCGGTTTCTGAAAGTCTTATAGATGGACTTCCGTAGTGCCCTTTATCTCCGTAAAAGATTTCAGGGAGATACCGCTAATAGTTTCACAGATATGGAATGTCGGTGAAATATTTCGCACATCCGCCATCTTGTGGTTATATAAACAATTGAACGAAGTTAGATGTCGGTGCATTACAATGTATATAAACATATACTGTACCAAGTTTCATTGCGTTTGGTTGGTTAAATCGCAAGAAACGTCTATTTAAAAGTTGCAACTTCGCTTGGCCGCCATGTTCGTTTTGTTGTTACCAGATTTTCGAAGGTCACATAAGTGAACTTATAGTTGTTCCCTTTATCACCATACAAAATGTCAGGGTAATATCGGTAATAGTTTCGGAGATATTGAATGCTGGTGAAATATTTCGCACAGCTGCCATGTTGGATTGGTGAGACGTAACAAAATTTGAAGGGCACGGTCGGGGTCGCAGGGAATAGTGCTATGAACTTACCGAGTTTCATTGAAATCGCTCCAGCCGTTTAGATTTTATTAGGGGGGGACACACACACGAATCACACACACACACACACGCACACACACACGGACAAAAGGTGATCTCATAAGCCTATTTTTTCAAAATTGAAAATAGGCTAAAAATGGGGATGTAATCATGTGTGTACAATATTACCGACTCCTAAGAATAACATTCTGAAATTTAAAGACTTTGAGAAGCAGCTTCGAGTACCATTTGTTATATATGCTGACTTCGAGGCTTTGCTAAAACCATTTAATACATGTTCATCGAATCCAACCAAAGCTTTTACCAACCTAAAGTGTATATGGAAAGACTTGAAAAAGATACCATCCATATATCCTCTATTTTAAATACTACCATTCCAATGGAGCCACTAATATCATCACAGCAAATGTGTTTTGAAACTGAAACTAATTGTTTTATATGTGGTGAATGTTTATATACGGACAGGGTTCGCGATCATGACCACTTAACAGGAAAATATCGAGGTGCTGCTCACCAAGAATGTAATTTAAATTATAGAGTAACAAAATTCATTCCAGTCGTTCTACATAACGGTAGCAAATATGATAACCACTTTATCGTTAAAGAATTTGGGGCTTCAGATGTGAAAATTGATGTGATTGCAAATCATAAGGAACAATACATATCGTTCACAAAATACATCAAAACTGACACTCAAAAAAGATAAAACTGCGATTTTTAGATTCATTCCGTTTTATGCCGAGTAGTCTTGATATGCTTGCTAGTAATTTAAAATCAGACCAGTTTCGTGAAATTCAACGTGTCTTTCCTAAAGAAGATGATTTTAATTTGATCCGTCAAAAGGGTATATTCCCTTATGAATATATTAACTGTGTGGAACGTCTTGAGGAGTGTTCTTTACCCCCAAAAAATGCATTTTACAGTTCCTTAAACACAAGTCATATCAGTGATCAGGAATATTTACATGCACAACGTGTATGGGCACAGTTTGACAAAACTTTAGGTGAATTTTCAGACATATATTTGAAGACAGATGTGTTGTTATTAGCAGATGTTTTTGAAAATTTCCGGAATGTTTGTATGAAAACTTATGACCTTGATTCTTGTCAGTATTTTACTGCTCCTGAGTTAAGTTTTATTTCAATGTTGAAAAAGACAAAATAAATTTATAATTGATGACTGATATAGACATGATCAATTTTATAAAATCTTCAATTCGAAGTGGATTAAGCCAGTGTAGTAGGCGATATTCAAAAGCAGACAATGAATACATTCCCAGCTACAATCCTTGCGAAGAGTCAACGTATATTTACTGTCTACCTCGATGTAAATAACCAATATGGTTGGGCTATGAGTCAATATCTACCACAAAATGATTTTCGCTGGCTAACAAACTGAAATTGATGTTTTCCATGTTAACACTTTAAATGATAACGATGAAAAAGGATATATTTTAGAGGTAAATCTGGAGTACCCTAAAGAGTTACATGATGAACATAATGATCTACCATTTTGTCCTGAGAATATGAAATCGCCATACATAACATCACGAACAAAAATGTTAATTGCTAATGTAAATGGTAAATGTAAATATGTAATACATTATCAAAACTTAAAAGAGTGTCTACAGCATGGATTAAAACTAACTACAATTCATCGTGTATTACAATTTCATCAGTCAGCATGGCTCAAACCATATATTGATCTGATCAATAATTTAAGAACACTATCAACAAATGCTTTTGAAAAATATTTTTATAAACTCATGAAAAATAGTGTTTTTGGAGAGACTATGTAGAATGTTGATAAGCGAGTTGATGTAAAGCTGATAACAAAGTGGGAGAATGAAGGTCAAAGGTATGGTGCGAACAACTTAATAAGCAAGCCTAACTTCCATAGCTGTTCTATCATTCATGAGGATTTAGTTGTAATACAAATGAATCGTCTTAAAGTTACCTACAACAAACCCATATATGTGGGTTACGCCATTCTGGAATTGTCAAAAACACTTATGTATGAATTTCACTATGATTATGTTAAGAAAAACTATCATGATAATGCAAAATTACTCTATACAGATACAGATTCTTTTATTTATGAATTTAAAACTGATGATTTTTATGAGGATATCAAAACTGAGTTAAATAGGTTTGATACAAGTGACTATCCCAAGGATAATATCTACCATTTATCTCTAGTAAACAAGAAGGTTCTAGGAAAATTGAAGGATGATTTTGCTGGTGTTGTAATAGACACCTTTGTAGGCACAAAATCTAAGTCATACAGCTATGACGATTGATGATGTAGTAATAAAAAATAAAAGGAGTGAAAAAGAATGTTGTTAGTAAAGAGTTAGACATAAGTGATTATAAGAACTGTATAGTCAGTAACTCACCTATATTATATAAGAAAATGTGTGTATTTATAAGTAAAAATCATCAACTACATACCAATTTTGCTGAACAAAGTTGCTTTAAGTCATGAAGACAACAAACGATTCATTATATCCAACACATTTGATACTCTTGCTTGAGGAAACCGTCCCATTGACGACTATTATTTTACGTAAGTCTAATGTTCACCATATTCTATCATTTGTAGTGTGTTTTATATAGTTATATATTTGTAAAACTGTATGTAGAATGTATAATGTTAGGCTACTGTAGTTTAAGTTTGAAATAACACACTTTACTGTAAAAATTTGCTTTTTATATTATGGTTAAACAAATGATTATAAAAAAGGTATTAAATGTGAAAACTGAACAAGACAATATAAAAAATGTTAAGTGAAAATTGTAAATATCAATGTGAGAAGAATGGCTAAAAATTATTTTTAAAACATGTACAAAATGTAAAACTAAACGAGGGCAATGTAAAAGATATAAAGTGGAAAATGTAAATATCTATGTGTGAAAAAAATGAAAAAATAAAGAAATGGCTATCACCATTTAAAACAAATATGACATTGTGATCTGGTAAACCTTGTTTTTATTTCACAAGAAATAGGGCTTTACAAAATAGAATACAAAGACATACCAATTGCTCTATCCTTTCAATGTTCATGTCTACTCATCATTAACTTTCCTTTTATAGCACTAATCACAATGAGGGCTGCCAACCTTTCTCCCACTGAGGAATCACAGGATGTCAAACGTTGTTTAGCTTTCTTCAACAATACTTTATCCACCACACGTCTTAATGCAGGATGCCTATGGCGATAAGAAAGGTCATATTCTTTGCATGCTTGATCCAAAGGATTAATAGGTACATCACCACGTTGCAAACGTTGATTCAGCTTCGTTCCAGGACTACAAAAACGATAACCAGGAAGATGGATTTCAAAAGGTAAGTATAGAACGACTTTGTCAATGACGCCATGACCAGTACAAGTTTGACATATCCTTTTCCATAGGTGGAGAAAAGATTTGATTTTTCTCTTCCTCTGTACACGATGTTGATGTTGTTGCTTTTCTTCTCGCCATCACACCCGTGGAATGAGGAAACAAAGTCTTTACACTGACTATTATGACCGTGATATAGTTTGACCAGCTGGCAAGTAGCACACTGTCGCATAGAGGGTATTTTTGCCATGGCTACTTGCTTATGGTGATCATAATCTGTACATGGTTGCAATTCACTTAACACAGGGTCTTGAGTTCATGATTTTGGTACATGTTGCCAGATTTCTTTCACTGCATTTGCTGCCACGTAATAAATGAACGATTTTGGAAGAGTCAATATTTCTTCTTTAGTAAAACTGTCTAGTTTCTTTTTACACTCAAAAAACTTTCCAATTGCTTTATCGGTAGCATCCCCTTTCTCCATGGTATAATGTAGATGTTTACACGTCGCTTGTAGAAATCTCACTGGTGTCATTCACAGGTACACCTAGAGTTTTAATTTTATTTAACAACTCACAGCAGGCATTGTTGGTTAGCCAATGAAACAATTGCCACACCTGTGCCAAGGCTTTATGGGATATATTGTCACAGGGGCAGCGGTACATGAGTGTTTGCAGCAAGGGACAGCCCATGTCCATTAAATCGATACATTGACATTAAGACGCTAAAAATTGTTGTAACCATTGGCGTTTTTCACTACCTTTTACAAATATCACATGGGCAGAGGACAAGTGGGCTTTCATAACCATGTCCAGGTGCTTATATGAAATGGTTCCTTGATTCCACTCTAGTTGCATATGAGTTTCAATCCACTGGGATTGTTTACGGTCTTTTTCACACAACAAATCAAACACCAAATGGTTTAAACACCAAATGGGTAGCTTGCGATATCCAATAAGTGGAACAATTTGTGATGGCCACTTCTTTAAATATAAATTTGTTTTCTCCAATTTTAAACCCTTGACAGTCGACAATCAGTGTACGTAACATGTTCACTCTTGTCTGGATCAAGTCCAACTGACCACAGACAGACAATTGTCCAGTAAGGTGTACCCATGACATTTACTTACATTCCAATCTAGTAAAAAAATAAATAATCACTGACTAGTCACTATTGAGGTTAGGGTATGATAGGGGGCATAAGAAATAATAATATAACAACAACAACAACCAATTTTTTCTTACATTATTTTATTAGCATAACAAGTTTTACATTCTTTTGTCATTCTAGGAGAGGGCGGTACCATCTCATACAACAAAAAAGTATTTTATGTTTATAGCGTCCATAACACCGATGATATTCCAATGTCTCTAAACTGGGTGTTTTTGACTGTGACCTGCTCACTGAAGCACCGTTGACACCATAAAGTCCACACGTATCATAACTTCTTTCATCACTCAGAGGCACAAGTGAGGGGTAACTTGAATGACAGGGTGTATTACCCACATCCATTTTACAGATGTAGGGGTAGGCGGGTGACCAGCGCTGATGTTCTTGCATAGGTTCATCACTTTCTTCCCATTGGTCTAAGATGATGGGACAAAAGGCACATTTCACTTCATCTCTTGTTTTTAAATAATAGAATCCTGCGGCCGCCAAGGCTTGAGGGTTTATGAAAGGCACCGGCCACGTCGCAAAGGTCTTGAAACGTTGCTCCTCAGATTTTAAATTCATGGGTGTGACGTCTCTTGATGCTTTAAAGCAAGACATGACCGAGCGGCTTGACGTGGGTTGACCTGTTATTTATACACTTGTCACTTGGTTGGACAGTGGATAATATTTGAATTGTTTGTGATGGATGATCACACAGTAGGCCGAGGTATTGTCTGGAACATTATCATGCGTTTCGAAATCTAGTCGAATGTCAATATTGAATGGCTTGACAGACTCTTCCAAGTAGGAACAGTAAAAGACAATCAGTGGCACCCTTGTCTTAAAAGCTTGGGGTGTCAACGTGGGGAAATTCTCTTTTTGATAATACGACCATCTAAATTTAGAAAACAAGTCGAACAGGGGGCCAAACTAATTTTTTTTAAAATCCAAATCCAGTCCTTCATAGGGAAACACAGCACCGTTGAGGAAAAAACGTACATTTCTTAATTACAGGTGATCAAATTGTGTGGGATCTTTAGTTTGTTGATACTTGCGATTTGTTTGAAAACCAACGATCATGTAGAGAGGTCTCTCTGTATTGCGGGCTGTTTTTACAGACCAACTGTGTGTGTTGGTGGTGGGCAGAAGCGGGTACTCATGCAGTGCCCAGCTTCTAAATTCCATGGGTAGAGGCATATCTCTCTTTACCATCTTGAGTATGTCCAGTTTTTTTTGCTATCGTCAAGGATCACATGGGGCACTTTCCATAGAAAGCGTTGTAGTTGAATTTTTGAATATATGGGGGCATTGTCAGCTCCCTTGAGTGCATTATTATCATTCCTGTCTCTTACCAGATAAAGCACTTGCCTTGCGTTAACCACAATGTGCTGGTGATATTCAGCAACGCCTAAAATCAGTTTAAGAGGTACATATCCAGTAAAGGTGCCTTCGGTGTGTACCATCCAGTCATTGGTTGAGTCAGAACACCAACCCGCCATGCAAAGTGTTTTACCTTCTTCCTCACTATAAGAGGGGTATAGTTTCATGACACCGGGCATACCCACATTTCGAGTGCTATCCACCACGATATCGTTAATGACATATCGCACCTCAGAAAACAGAAAGGCAAAAGCATGGTTGGCCAACTTGGATGTGGTGGATATAGAGCCATCGGCTTTGGTGAGCCGACCTTCAATCTGAATGACACTTTCATGTGGTAGGGTGTAAATATCTTGGTTGTTGATAACAAATTGAATTTCATCATTGTTATTGAGTCCAGGTGTTTGAGCTTGATAGGAATGGAGATCAATTCTTACCGCCCCTGATTGCTCCTCGATGTGGTTCGCTACCTCTAGGATGGAATTCATCTTGCGGGTTGACGTGGTAACCCAAATGCTGTAAAATCTGCTTGTCCTGAGATGTAAACGTGTATTCACGTGGCAAACAACTAACACAATTCCTAGACGGTGTAGTTGCTTTATACACAAACTTCATAGTGGCTTTAGCACCAACTTGAAAGTCACTGGGATGGTAGAATCTAGATCAATGAGTTGTTGATCTCTATTGATCAGTCTTAATGTTATATTACTTATACCATCGACAGCCACAGAATGAAAAAACACCACTGGAGGGTTTTCACGAATAATATAGCCATTGGGCGATGTTACAATAAAGTCATAAAGCGAATGCGGTGGTTCTTGATTGGTGTACACTTGGCTAATAATATTACACGTCACCGACACATGATGGTCCTCAATGAATTTCACTTCATGGTCTGATTCATGATTTTGTTGGGCTCCAACACGCGTGGTTTAAATCCTAGTAATGGACCAATGTAATCGGGGCGTGTTTTAAAGTCAATTTTGAATGTAGAAAAATACTACAGCGATGAGTGTTGGTATTTCCTACAAGTTCAAACTTGCGTGTTCCATCGAGAAATTACTTAAACCATATTCATTGATCAACACCACCTAAATGTGTTCATAAATATCATCTATCGTATATCCACCAGAGTTCAGGGTGAGCACACAATCATCATAGTAAAACTTGTTGTTCACATTTGCACGTATGTTGTATATTCGATTGTATGTTTCAAGTGAAACAAGTCCCAAACCATACGGTCTTGCACTCAATTCTATAGGCGGGTAAAAGTCTAGGCTGACTTCAGGTCCACGTCCATGCAGAGTAAACGGTTTACTTACTGCCGACATACTGTAGACGTTTTTGCTTGTGCTGCGTCATATATAAAAAAAATTAAACACAAACGTCCACACTGTTGGCTGTTAAATGTTTGCTCACGTTTCACATTATAATATATCTTGATCCTGTTTCCAAAATAGGTCACTAGTTCCATGGGTGAGGGGCAAATTCCCAAAACTGTCAAAGTACAATACAGTGGATCCCTCTTTGACATAAGCTACATAATGCGTTCCTGGTCCTCGGTGATCATCCAAATTGACAACAGCACATTACTGTTTCCAGGGTCGTGAGGGTAATTGGTTTCGCATAAACATACCTCGAAAATGAGAAAGCTTTAGTTGTTTAGCATAGCTTTTCACATGTTCATGGATCAGGGCATGTCTTGCTATGGCTGAGTTTTTTTTTAATATTTCGAAATAGTGAAATCCCAAATCCACATTGATAAAAGATCGGCTTTAAATTAGCATTTCTAGCCCCCATAGCAATGGCTTCCATCGTTTCATTGTGTTGCTGACCTTCTTTTAGTTGTTGCATGCCATGCTGTGTGGCTTTGATGGTTTTCGCCACTGCACTGGCTCCACCCGAAAGTGAACCCAGAGCAGCCAGACCGGCAATTAAAGCAGGAAAAATCCCGCTCTTTTGGGGACGGGAATCACTCGCACTTGTTTTGAACCCTGTCGCTGACATTTTGGAACAACACGTCTCTGTGGTGCTCGAAGGGCTTTTCTTATGGTCAACATATTATTTTTCTTTTTTTTTTCTTTCGCGAGGGCTTGTCTATGAATGCCTTAAGCCCATGCTTTGACAAGGACAGGGTCTTATATTTAGTCTTTATAATCGTTCTCACCACATATCTTTGTTTCACCATAATAATGACCAACAACCTTTCACAAGAAAGTTTAAGTCACAACAAACGTCAGGTTGTGATTTCATAGCTATATATTCCAATTCCACATAAAGTGGGAAATCGTTTATGGTTTGTCCAGCTTGCTTTTCATTCCATGTCAACATGAGATGAAAGGATAATTCGTCATCTGCATTGGCCATTTCACGGTTATGGACCAACATTCTATGACCGTTTATCTCTACATGTAAATGTTTTTCATCTGGCATCGCGTATTTCATGTGAATGGTTCCATCATAGTGTAATAGATAGTGGTTTAAACCCGAAGCAAGCACATAGGTCAGGTGCTGGTCATGGAATAGCGGTAAATGGTTCCTGTCATTCACAGGTCTTTCATTTGTCAGATACACTAAAAATATAGATGGGATAAATTTATAAAAGCTTTTCATTTGGTAGGTGAGGTAGCGTTTGGTGCAGACATCATCATCTTCTTGTGGGTCTTCCACGTGAATAATGCGGTGATGATTATCTGTATAGCCATCCACAGTAAGCTGAGGCACATTGTTATATAACTCATGCACCTTGTTATCCACATACTTTATTGTAGTAACATCTGTAGACACTTGAGGATGTTTCACATGGGTTAACCGCTTTCCCTTAAAGTCATAATTTCCCTTTTTAGTGCGTGGCTCTACAGACCTATCCACATAGTGTTTATTAGCAGGATCTGTTTCTTGTTTAGGATCATGTATGAGAACTGACCTAGCTTTGGCCATCAACGCACTTCCAAAGACATCCATAGTCAACCTGTAGTACGAGTCAACTGTTTATATAATAAGGCTCGGTTCCATGTATATAGACAGCCTGCTAGCCTCTCTAAGCCTTAGTTGAAATGAAGATTATTAAGCAGCAAGAGTCATTCCCCGCGGGGGACATGGTTTCACATCTCTGTCCCACATCACATGAACAAAGTCATGGTTCACTCTTTCCATCTTCCATTCGCTGCATTATTGTGGGGCCTTCGTGATGTGGAAAGACTAATCTTTTGCTGACGCTTATTACAGCGCTCGATGGTCTGCGTTTTCAAAATATTTATATTTTTGCATAATCTCTCTACCAACCCCTCTACGTGTTTCTGGATCAAGTCATGTCTGGATTACAAACTGAGAATATGGGTTATTTCACATTTTCCATGCAAGAAAATTTTATTTCACCGGATGAGGTAAAGCCCGATTCACTCATGATTTTCGATGATGTATCCACTGAACGACAAGGCATCATTCAAAGCTATTTCAGCATGGGTCGACACAAACATATCGATTGCTTCTATCTTGGACAAACGTATTCTAAAATGTCCAAACAGTTGATTCGTGACAATGCCAATGTCATTGTTTTATTTCTCCAGGACGAGAGGAACACTCGTCACATTTATAATGAACATGTGAATCCGGATATGACCTTTCAAATGTTTACAGAATTGTGTGCTAAGTGCTGGAACACTCAACGTCATGCCTGTTTAGTGATTGACAAACAAAGTGAACTCAACCAAGGACGGTATCGCTTAGGGTTTGATCATTGTATTGCTATTTAAGGCACTGTGTCATTCCCTCTCAAGTCATTTGTCAAAACACCATGGCGTTAGCAGAGAGTCAATTGAAAAAGCATATTATTAGAACAAAAAATACTATTCGCCAAAAGTTCCATCAATTGAAACGATCACGTGCGGGTCATGCTTTGTTTATTCAACAACATTTAGCACCTCCACTAAAAGTCATGTTCAAACCCTCTTTCAAGCCATCTGAAACACTACCTACCGTTTCACAAGCCACTCTGACGCACGACGAGGACCCTGGGGTCGAGGAAGAGGAACAGGAACAGGAAGATTTAACTAGTGTTAGCGAAGTTGAGGATGATGAGGAACAAGTATTTACGCCTCAAAAAAAGGCCTCACCCCTCGAAGAGTTTTTATGAAAAAAGAAATCTTTGGCCATGGTCGAAACCCCTTGCCCTTCCAGATCGTCTCCGTTTTCAAAACTCTTGGCCACCCCTCAAAAGAAAGCTTAACTGAAAAACATTTTAATAAAATACTATGGATCAACTCTGGAACTCTATTTCCCCAATCTATTCATTGGAAACACAGATACCACGTATGGTGTTCGCTATGAGGATGATAGTTTTAGAATTGGTGATTCATCGATTAAATTTGGTCGTACTAAAGCTGTCATTAAAAAATCAACTATAAATTAACACCAGGACTGTTAAAGCTGCTATTCTCTCGGACTCCCTCTTCCCAAGATTATACGCCAGAGGACCATGGTAAATATAAATCCATTTTATTGGACACCCATGCCCACAAAAGACAGTATGATCCCACTCAACAATTGAATGCCAATATATCTCAAAAATATAAAACCATCATTGCAAAAATGTTCCCCACCAATCAAAGTGGTCGTCGTTAAGTGTCCGCTTCAGGAGTGACATTTAAACCATTAAAACCCCTTATGGA
Organism: Meconema thalassinum; assembly: GCA_946902985.2. NCBI lineage: Eukaryota > Metazoa > Arthropoda > Insecta > Orthoptera > Tettigoniidae > Meconema > Meconema thalassinum. The sequence goes on from OX336388.2 coordinate 1,764,018,348, forward strand.
TGTTACCTACTGGCACAATCCCAATAAGCTCGTCCAGCGACTACAGCTATTGCATGCTTCACGTCAAGCCGGCCATACCGGTCACGAATGGGGAATTCAAGAAATTGAAGAAAAACTTCGAAATGCCAAAATTATTGTTTAAGCCTTCACCCATTAAAGTGGGCATCGCTCATGAGTTGCATCGTCCAGCTAGACGTCACTATCCACGACTCAAGGTGATTTCACAGGGTGGGGATGAACTTTGGCAAGCCGATTTGGTGGAAATGATTCCCTATGCTAGTGTTAACGATGGTGCACGCTATATGTTGACTGTCATTGATGTGTATTCCAAAATGGCCTTTGTTGAACCCGTGCGTCTCAAGTCTGGTCCACTAGTCACCAAGGCCTCTCAACATACTATTCAACAATCCAAACGTCAACCTCAGTTGCTACAAACCGACCAAGGAAAAGAATTTTTCAACAAGGATTTCTCCAGTTTTCTCAAATTTTTGGATATTCACCATTACACCACGTAGAGTAATCTCAAAGCCAGCGTGGTCGAGCGGTTTAACCGAACATTGAAAACCTATTTGTGGAAAGAGTTTACCGCTCAGGGCACTTATCGCTGGTTGGAAATGTTACCTGAGTTGTGTAACGTTACAATGACACCAAACATAGAACCATTGGCACCAAGCCACACCTCGTGATAAAAATATTCAGCGACTGGATAAACTCTTTAACCCCATAAAAACAGCAGACCCTAGACGTCAACAACTGAAAATTGGGGATTTTGTTCGAGTGAGCAAATTTAAGTCCGTCTTCGACAAGGGCTACACACCAATCTGGGGAACCGAACTATTTCGAATTCGACAAGTCAACCTGAACAGTCCAGTCACCTATTTACTCGAGGACCTAAACCAACAACCAATAAAAGGCAGATTTTATCTCCAAGAACACCATAAGACAGCGTTTACAAAACATTACCTTGTGGAAAAAGTGTTGAAACAAAAATTAAATAAACTATATGTAAAATGGTTGGGATTTAGCTCATCCTTTGATTCATGGATTAATAAATTACATGTTGTATGAAACTGTCCACCCTGTATTTATTTATTCACTCATGTTGTACTTAACCTACAGCCCTGTGTACAGTCCACAGCTCCACATGTATTATGAGCAATATATATTTATTTCTCTCTTCACCTGTGTTCTCTCTTACACCGACTCTTCCCCTCTCCTCCCCTTCACCTCCCACCACAGTCAAAACAGGATGTGACTTGTTAGCTCTTATTGTACACGTGCACAGCTAACGTTATAGGTGAACACCTGAGTGTTAGGTCATATTACACATGAACTTGCATTTTCTCATGTTTGAACCAAAACAGGATGTGACTTGTTAGCTTACATGTGGTTTTCACAAGGGGGTAGGTAATAATAATAATAATGTCATCTCGCACGTGTTCACATGTATTTCGTCACTTTCGTTTCATATCGTTATCACATTGTAGTAGTGAGGGCTGGCGAACAACGTCAGTTCAACACATTGCTTTACACACAAATGTAGTTAGGCCCTTTGGTACAATTTGAATAAATTCATGGGCTAGTCCGTAGGGACCAGTCCAAAGGGGCCCGTCCACAGGGACCCGACCACAAGGACCCGTCAACAATGACCTGTCAACAGGGACCTGTCAACAATCACCTATCAACAGGGACCTGTCAAAAAGCACCTATCAACAGGGACCTGTCAAAAATGACTCCCTTCAAAAAGGACCCGTCCGAAGGAGCTAGTGAACAGGGATCAGTCCAAAGAAAAAATCAACATGGATCAATCAAAAGGGGTTATCGCCTCAAGGTCTGACATACCCCTCTTTGATTATTTGTTTACCTATCGACAAGCGCCGCTTGGAAAACTTTTTGATCAGCCCTCGTGGGTTGGGTTAGGTTAGGTTACACTACAGCCACCATCTTTAAAAAGCCCGCCCTCTTACAAAAGCCATGAGTGGACATGCGTAAAATACAAAAAACAAGAATGTTAATGCATAGTGGCTTTCCACCGTACACATGTATCTTGTGTGGAACAATGTACAATTCCTTATTGGCATTCAAACTCTCACATGTTGCACTTGAAAAGCGAGATTTTCTAAACAATTACAATTTCACCCCCTAGCAGGGGTAGGTTTTTTTTTGGGTGGAAATATATTATCCATTGGAAACGGGGTGTCAACCCGAGTTCAATGACACCTCATTCGTTAAAATCCGACCATGCGTTCGAGAGATATCGCGCCACCGCCATCTTGTGAGGAGGGTGAGGAGGAGGAGGAGGATTTAGAACACACCAAAACACACTACTAACGACCACGGCCAACTCACCCGATAATGTATATAATAAAGGTTAATAAGTAAATAAACACTCTAGAATAAAAATATATGTATTATTTATGATCAATATTGATAATGTGATAATTTAGGATTATGCGTTTCTGTCGTCAAGCGGTTATCATCTGTCCCTGATCCCTTGTGTGGAGGTTTAAATTTATATGTAATAATTATGTTTGTGGTCTTATTATACTTCGTATAATGAGTCAAGTTGATGTTTATGTTTATGTAACGAGATTCAAACTGTGATCTGCCCCCTATTAAATGTATTAGTTAATTAATTTTATAGCCTACCAAGAAATATAACATATTCTTTCAAAATTTGCAAAATTAATAATATATTTTGTTACCTTTCTTCATATTCAGTTTTGAACTGTGTTCATATTTTTTCTCAGCTTTAGTACAGAATATAACGAATTTAATTATCCTTAATTTGAAACCTTGTTGAGGTCAATAGGTGAACTACAACTTCGCTTATTGATGTTGAAACCTGTAAATAAAACACAATTCTTAATTATTGAGTAAATGAAGTTTACAGTTTTGCATTATGATTAGACACGTGCACTCTGGTCCATTTAAATCAATTTACTGAGCAGATTTATGTATTCAACCTGTAAAAACGAAACAGTTTCTTTTAGTAGAAGAATTACGCTTTCATCTGAAAACATAACGAAAGTTAGAAATCTATCTAAATACGCAATTTCGAACGTACATTAATACGTTAACGGATCACTGAGCACCCATTAATCACACAGGCATAGATAATGTTCTGGCTGGCTGGACATCTATTCTGATTAACAGCATAGTGAACAAAGCCCGACATGACATTCGGTTCTTACAAAGTGTACGAATTTGTGTGTTGGACAGCTCAAAATGCGTTATCATGTCTGAGCACAAAACTGTCCTCTACTGACAGACAGCTGATACGTGTCTGAATAGCGAAGCATTGTACCTGACAACCAAACGGAATGCTATTGAAATAGTCAATTTGTCGATTACGGATGAGGTGCACAGTACTGTAACAGTTCAGGAGGCTGTCATTCAGATAGGAGAATGGATTTTATTTGAGCTGAGTATAAACGAGGGTATATTCTGTGCTACAGTGTGTCCACAAAGTCTCTCCGCAGCACGTGTCTTGCCTTGTGGGACGTGTTGGGTTGGCAATTAGTTCCAACGAAAACAATTACATCAAATTTAGTAATGCAATTATATATACGTAAAGTTTCTACCAGCACGGTAAACCTTTTCCACTAAAATCACACGCTCTTCAGTAGTAAGCATTCCCACTAGACTCTGCTCACACAAGAAGTTGACAAGAACACATCACTGTCACTTACAGGCACTCACTGTCGGCAGTAATGAACCGGTATTCCCCACCCAATCACTCCAGTTGAAGGTCAACACGGAGCAAGTGTATGCATACGCCTACCGCTGCGGTGATACTTTGCGTATGCAGTGACATGAATGTGCTGCCAACCAAACATGTCCTGCAAGGCAAGACCCGCATAGCTCCCAGCTGCGGAGAGACTTGGCGGACGCTCTGCATTATCATCACATTTCCATTAACTATGATAAAGCTATAGACGTAAATACTTATTTACCTAAATTACATTATTTACCTACCCAACAACAAATCAGATGATAGGCTATCGATAATTATTCGGAAATTTTTCGCTGCTACACGCTTCAACAGGCCTGTTTACACTTTCTGCCATATTAACTAGGGGTCAGAAATTATTCGCTGTAACACACTTCAACAGGTCTGTTTGCACTTGTTGCCATGGTAACTAGGTATCGGAAGTTGGTCACTACAGCATGCTACAACAGGTATGACTGCACTTGTTTCCATTTAACTAGGAGTTGGAAATTTGTCACTCTTTTCCCGATCATTAATGGATTTTATGTTCGACGATGTCGATATGAAAATATTATATGTCAGAAAACTGTTTCATAATGGGGGACATTAAAGTACTACTTTTCATTATAACACAGTCTATCCAACCAATCAGAACTCAATATTTCCATTCATGACCAATTTGGTTAGGATTGCTTCTGGCATGCACTCAAAATCCAACATGTCGGACATGAATTACATGATTTGAAAGTTGACATTGTAGCCTATATTGGATCAACCATTGTAGTTACATTGCATAAACAAATTGGGCAATTTTTCAAAAGAAATAGCATTCAACCTTAATATCTGCAACTCCGATTTCCACACATTCGTAAGATTTCGCCGACAATTTTAGTGATGCTGTTGTTGACATAGACATAACAGAACGTTATGGAGGAAGCAGGTGTCTGACGTTAGTTCCATGGAAATTATAACTCTTTCTATTTGGGACTCAATTGATTTGCATTCCGTTGACATTCTATACGCATCGAATTTGAAGAACAACTAGTTGATAATACGATACATTATAATTTTAAAGCGTTTGTAACAGCCTATTTTGTGTTATTTGAGCAAAATAATAAAATGATCCAACATAGTACCTGTGCGCCATCTGTTGGTACTATTTCAGGTTAAAAAAATGTTTCAAAGCGTTGGGATTCGTTATTGGGTAGAGATCAAATGCTGAGCCCTCACAATTCCCAAGAAGAAGAATTCAACCTACAGAATCTCGACAGATATTTATGAATATTTACGTTAGAACATATAATAAAGTTATAATTATCGTCGAACATAAACAGTCGTATGCAGCTCGCCTATAATGGTAATTAAGACACTCGTATGGAAATTATAAAACTCGCTTCGCTCGTTTTTTAAACATACTCGTGTCTTAATTATTTCCATTATAGGCTCGTTTCATAATGTACTATTTTTGAAAGTATGGATGCAAGAGTAGCAATAGCCATAGGTCTGTTTGCACGTGTTACCATGGTAACTAGGTGTCGGAAATTGGTCACTGCATCACGATTCAACAGGTCTGTTTGCACTTGTTGTCATGGTTATTTATTTATTTATCGTATGGCTCTTAGTGCCGGGAGTCTCCGAGGACATGTTCGGCTCGCCAGAAGCTGTAGCTGCTTATAGCCGACACCCATAGGGTGATCTACAAGTTTCGTTCAATTTTAAGTAGTTCCAACTTTCGCTGCCAGATGTCAATGATACCTAGTGGTGAATGTTGGAACTTTGATAGAGCGTTCCAACAAAATCTAACCTAGAAATTTAGCTTTAAACAAGGTTAGTCTGTGGAAGGATCTTTTACATGCCATAAATCTATGACATGGGAGTACCGGCTTTACTTCCCCTCCGAAGGAAGGCATACTGAAGGATTTTAACACTCTTGAAAATCCGACGACTTCGGCCGGGTTTGAACCCGCTAACTTGGGCACATCAGTTCAGCATGCTACCAACTACGCCACCGAAGCCGTGGTAACTAGGTGTCGGTAGTTAGTCACTGACACTTGTTGCTATAGTAAATAGGTGTTGGAAATTGGTACATGCAAAACAGTCCAAGCTAATCCATATAGACCTCGAGCCCAAATGCATACACATATTAAATTTACAATGTATAATATATGCCACATGGAACGTAACTATCGATGTTTTTAGAGTCATCAGGATGGCCAACTATTGATGAATGCTCTGAATCTTAGTGTCAGTATCTCATAAAGTATACATGTAAACAATTCCAAACTTGGCACCCACATATACCATACTATTGCAGATTCATTTTGAACGACCTATACATAACCGCATTGCTTACATAATTATACGCGTGGTGATAGGTTCAAGTAACTATCAAACTAATAAATGGATTTCAACCAAATTGTGTGTTTTTAATATGCAGCAAAGATATATAACTATGCACATTATCAGAGTTGCCAAGGTTCTCAACTGCCCAATTTATGCTCCTCGGCTGAAAATCTCAGAATCTATGTATGGACTCAATTTCAAACTTGTCGAGGTTTTGGGCCAAGATGTCTTAAGGCTATTTTGAGTACATTGAGGATGTTAGTGCTGCCAAGGTAACTCAAATCATATTTTTAGGTTTAGTGCTTAACTATTTGAAACCGACATGTCACTGTATCTCAAACAAATTTTGCATGCGAAACGTATGCCATTTATAACTCTTTAAATTTACAGGGTCCTCAAGGCTGCCAAACACTTAGTCACATTCCGCGAACAATTTGTTCCTAGGCTAATTTTCGTAGAATCTGTTCCTATAAGCAATTTCAAATTCTATACATGATTACTTGATGTATAGTTATAACCACAAAATCCAAACCACTTAATGGTTTCTAGCATTCTTTTATAAGAAGTGTATGTCATTGTGTATATTTTCAGGCACTGAACGCGTAACAAATATCTAAGAACACTATCTGGTATTTGAATCTTAGTATGTCACTATTTCAAATTATATTCATGGACACAATTTAGAGGATAGGTCTCAGTCAAGTCAAAACATTTCAGGTGTAGTTTGGGCAAATTGTTAATGTCAGCATAAATCCGTAGAAATGAGTGAATATTTTGGGTTGAATTTCAATATGATATGATAACCAGGCTCTTACGTTCTTCACAGAACTTCTTGCAGCAAAATACTGTATGACCAGTAGGCTAAAATTGTGATAAATGATCATAAACATACACTTGATGTCACATATTTTACATTATTTTTTCTTAAAGGCGAAGAAATTCCAAGCTGGGAGATATGATTGTTGGCGGACCTAGAAGGAACAGGATTGCCAACTATAAATTAAAGTTTTGAATTCTAGTCTCAGCACCTCATAAAGTATACATGCAATCAATTCTAAACTTGGCACACACATAAACCATGATATTGCAGAAAAATGCTTGATTGTCTTGATGACTGTAAAGCTTGATTGGAAAGGGCCCAAAGACTTGTAAGCTGGCTTAACACCCACCTAGGTGAACCGGGTCTGATTCCTAGTTGATGCATGGGGGATTGCCGAAGTAAGAATGTAGAAGTTCTGAAAAAGACATAAAGCTTGGTAAAATTGGAAGCTTGTTTGCTTGGATGAAAGAAGTTAAACATATCTAATGTAAACAACTGTTTTTGTCGCTAAACCGTTGACGTTGTGCATATTAAAACATAGACTTTCAAAGAGGAATTTATTTTTTCACCCGTACAAAGAAAAGCCTCTCAGGAGGCTACACGAAAAAAAATGAATATTTTCACACCAAACAACGACAACTTGAAAGTGATCTATTGTAGGAAGAATATCTTTAATTGGGCCTCCAAACCGTGAAGTAATTTTGTATGCGATATAGATTCCGCATAGCCTTACGGCCGACACTACCTCGAGTGCTTACATTAAGCAAGAATACAGCAAAAGTATGGAGATTGAACAAATCATAATTGTTTTCAGAAAATATGATATAATGAATGCTTTGCACACCAATGAACGACAATTTGAAGATAATTTATTGTAGGAATATCTTTAATGTGGCGTCCAAACCTTGAAGTAAACCATATGCGATATACATTCCACATTGCCACATGGCCGTTAGTACGTCGTGCTATCAATCTCCGCCACCGCGTGCGCTCATTGTTTCCTTCCCATCCATTTCCGTTTCATTGATTCAGTCCCATTCATTTCCGTTTCATTATTCAAAATCACCCCCACAAAAAATATACAGGTACCGAGTGGAAAGATGTTACACATCAGTAATTATTACTACTATTATGATAACCGAGAATGCGCATGAAATGGACAGATTAAATAAATATGTATATTATGCGTTCATATTATCAGATAACGAATATGGAAACTGACACTGCACATAGACAGAAGTTGCACGCTGCATCCAGCCAGAAATTACCTGATATTAATGTTACGGAACAGAACATAGCAGATCAGTGCCGTGATATAGTTTTGAAGAAACTTATACCAGAACATCACCTCAAGTTGCTAATGGTTGACGTAGCTGCCTACAATACAATAACTCTGTAGACGAATCCATAGATCAGGAGAGTACACGTCTGGTCAATGAACAAAGTCACACCGATCTTCCTTCAAATGACAAATATATAAGTACACACATCAAAAAAAGTTTTGCATCACCTCGGTTCCAAGAGTTCCGGAACCGTTAAATACAAAGGGAATAGAGATCAACACAAACAACATTTCAGCTCGTTTTATTGCTCATGAGACCCACACATTGCATGTTGTACCATCATACAGCTAGACTTTCAGCATTTGTGGTCCAGATTGCAGTACACACCACTACCTCTAATACCCAGTAGCACGTCCTCTTGCATTGATGCATGCCTGTATTCGCCGTGGCATACTATCCACAAGTTCATCAAGACACTGTTGGTCCAAATTGTCCCACTCCTCAACGACAATTCGGCGTAAATCTCTCAGAGTGGTTGGTGGGTCAAGACGTCCATAAACAGCCCTTTTCAACATATCCCAGGCATGTTCGATAGGGTTCATGTCTGGCGAACATGCTGGCCACTGTAGTCGAGCGATGTCGTTATCTTGAAGGAACGCATTCACAAGATGTGCACGATGAGGTCGAGAATTGTCGTCCATGAAGACAAATGCCTCTCCAATATTCTGCCGATATGGTTGCACTATGGGTCGGAGGATGTCATTCAGGTATCGTAAAGCCGTTTCGGAGCCTTCCATGACCACCAGTGGCGTACGTAGGCCCCATATAATGCCACCCCAAAACATCAGGGAACCACCACCTTGCTGCACTCGCTGGACAGTGTGTCTAAGACGTTCAGCCTGACCAGGGTGCCTCCAAACACGTCTCCGACGATTGTCTGGTTGAAGGCATATGCGACACTCATCGGTGAAGAGAACGTGATGCCAATTCCGTGGGGTCCATTCAGCATGTTGTTGGGCCCATCTGTACCGCGCTGCATGGTGTCGGGGTTGCAAAGCTGGACCTCGCCATGGACGTCGGGAGTGAAGTTGCGCATCATGCAGCCTATTGCGCACAGTTTGAGTTGAAACACGACGTCCTGTGGCTGAACGAAACGCATTATTCAACATGGTGGCATTGCTGTCAGGGTTCCTCCGAGCGGCAATCCGTAAGTAGCGGTCATCCACTACAGTAGTAGCCCTTGGGCGGCCTGGGCGAGGCCTGTCATCGACAGTTCCTGTATCTCTGTACCTCCTCCATGTCCGAACAACATCGCTTTGGTTCACTCTGAGACGCCTGGAAACTTCCCTTGTTGAGAGCCCTTCTTGACACAAAGTAACAATGCGGACGCGATCGAACTGCGGTATTGACCTTCTAGGCATGGTAGAACTACAGACAACATGAGCAGCGTACCTTCGTCCTGGTGGAATGACTGGAACTGATCGGCTGTCGTACCCCCTCCGTCTAATAGGCCCTGCTCATGCATGGTTGTTTACATCTTTGAGCAGTTTTAGTGACATCTATGAACAGTCAAAGGGACTGTATCTTGGATACAATATACACAGTCAACGTCTATATGCCGGAGATCTGGGAACCGAGGTGATGCAAAACTTTTTTTGATGTGTGTATATATATCACAGGAAGCACTCGGAGGTCCAGGGCGGAAACAACTCGAAGATGAATTAGGGAAGGCTCTCAGAGAATTTGAATGGACTCATCCAATAGAGCGGTCCATATTCACGAACCAACATTGCTCTAAGGAACTTGCTATCGCTGTTGTAGCAATGCACGACATTTTCTATCAGCATCTGTCCCAGAAATCATATTGTTTCAACCATATTCATACTGGAATTTACGCTGGAGTGATAGCGACATATTCACGTTCAAGTGATTTTTCTGAAACAAAACATGATCCAGACTTTGCAATATCAGTGCGTACTTTGTGAGCATAAGTGCTTTGGATACGTTGGATACGTTGCCTGTAACTCCAGATAATGTTTCAAGGACTTTTCGTAGAATTAGTGTCTGTTTATGACCTGTAACATTTAAATAACCAGTCGTATTCGAAATGGAAACTTCATAAACACTTGCTATTGCATTATAAATATAAGATGACTCACATTGTCTGCGGCAGGAGGAGTGGTGCTGGATCTCTCGCCGCAGTCCCTTCCACAGCTTGGAGACGATGAGGGAGTAGGCCAGGCTCATGATGAGGAGTGGAACCAGGAGAAGCATTCCATCCAGAAACAAGTTGTAAGCTCTTTCACTGCTGGGGGAAGGCCACTCTTCACGACACTTGTTGCGTCCTGGGGAGCAATTACAACAACTTGTAACATACAGTATCACAAGAAGAGCAAACATGTCTCTGTTGGAGAAAGATCACTCTTCCCAAAACATGTGATACCATGGAGAGAAATTACCAGAACATGCAACTTAATACACGGTATAGGCTCATTCATAGAAGGAAGGGAACCACTTTCCCCCGACACTGGTGACGCCCTGAAGAGAGATTACTAGAGTTTGTAATTTAGGCTCACAGCAAGGACGAGAAATATATTGTTTATTGATCTTCTCACGGCACTCGCGGCACATTGAAGAGAGATTACTAGAACTTATAAATTGCTTCATTTATAGAGGAGTTTAACTCTTCCCGACATTTGTCACGCCCGGGGAAGAGATTACCAGAACTTGTAACTTAAACTATGATAAGAATCAGATTGCTCATTTCCTTTTCAATGACGGTCACTCCTCGCGATCCTTGTGGTACTTTCTCCAAAGACGAGGAAGAGATTGCTCGTTCATTGATAGAGGATGGCGAATGTTCTCGACGCTTGTGTCTTCTAAGGAAACATTACAAGAACATGTAAACTACAACTAGGATGGGAAATAAGTTCCTCATTCATTGAGAAGCAATGACCCTTCTTCTTGGCACTTCCACCAAGCTAAGGACGCCATCAACTGTCCACCAGGGGAAATGATCATCTGATCTTCCGAGAAGAACGTCCAGATTCAACTGTTTCGTTACCTGCCATTCAGAAACTGATAGCACCATCGATTCACGCCCTTTCCTTGCCATTTGCAGGCGCTTGTCAGATCTCACGGCAGCCACCTGCCCACCATGGCCTCCGTTGGCAGTAGTGTTGGGAACGAGAAAACTGGCCTGGTAAACACTGCAATTTTGTGGTATTTTAATAACAAATTGAGGTTTTTCTTGTGATATAGTATGTTCTCTGACGAAAGTCATATTCGTGTAGGGTATGCATACCTCGTGATGAACGCCCCTTTCCTTATTTCGCTGTGACACGATACGTACGACAAATGAGGGTCAAAACGACGCAGCGATGTTTACAGGACATCCTACAGCCATATGTCTTGCCACTCATGGCAGGGCTTCCAAACGGTCTATTCCAGCAGGATAATGCTGGGACGCACAGATCAAAGGTATCACAGGAATGCCTCCCCAACGTTGTCACATGGCTGCGGCCTGCTCGATACCTAGATTTGTCACCAACTGCCTATTTGAGGCACCACCACGGAAGCGAATTTTAGCACATTAGGATATAACAAGATATAGATAACCAACTGCAGCAAAATAGATCGATATTCCGGAAGATACCATATGAAACGTGTATGTCTCCATGCCCGCCCGTATTACATTATGATAATGTTATTGGTCTTTACGACCATGTTATGTACTCAGGCTTTTAGGACGCCGGAGTGTCGGATTTTGACTCGAAAGGGATCTTTAACGTGTCAGTAAATATAATCTGAAAATATTTACCGTACCTTAAGTCAATAATAAGTACTTTTATTTATAGTACCAGAGCCTCCGTGGCTTAGGCGGCAGGACACCGGCCTCTCACCGATGGGTCCGTGGTTCAAATCCCGGTCACTCCATGTGAGATTTGTGCTGGACAAAGTGGAGGCAGACAGGTGTTTCGCCGGGTACTCCGGTTTTACCTGTCACAATTTCATTCCGGCAACACTCTCCACTATCATTTAACTTCATCTGTCATTCATTTAATCATTTCCCCAGGGGAGTGCGACAGGCTTCGGCAGCCGGCACAGTTCATATCCCCGTCGCTAGATGGGTCCTTCATTTATTCCATTCCCTGACCCGGTCGGTGGATTGGAAGCAGGCTGTGGATTTTTCTTTTCAATTATAGTACCAGTTTCGGGCAAATTGTGACCTTCCTCAGTGGCCATATACAGAGTGTGACTAAATATGTGGGAAAGCTCCTGGGATTCGATAGAGGACCTGGCAACAAGAAAAACATGTCCGGTAAACATATGGTGTATGTACTTCCGTTTCCATGTTACAAGCATTGTTGTGGTGTACATAAAACAGACCGCTTCACTATACAGGTTGGTCATTTGTGTTGATAAAGTGTACGTTACTATTTACAGTCTCTACAGAAGGTGTTCAAAATGACTACCACGAGCTGTAATGCAGGCGTCTATGCGCCGCTCCTTGACTGTCTCACACGCTCTATTCGCTCACGCAGCATGTCCACGTTATGAATTGGTGTGGAACACACAATGGACTTTAAACTACCCCATAAGTAGAAGTCTAATGGGTTGAGATCGGGAGAACCAGCAAGCCACGGTATCGGTCCCTGACGCCCAATCCATTTGTTTGGGAAGAGCTGATGTAAAATTGCTTGAGCAGCAAGAGCAAAGTGAGGTACTGCTCCATTATGCATGAACCACATGGGTATGTCTGTGTAATGCACACCACAAACAATGCTTGTAACATGGCAACGAACGCACACACACACCATATGTTTACCGGACATGTTTTGCTTGTGTCAGGTCCTCTATCGAATCACCAGAGCTTTCTCACATATTTAGTTACACCCTGTATAAAACAAGTCAGTTGGATGTCTTACAATCAAAAAAATTTCCTAGCAAAGGTGGTTTTCAAAAATATTTCTAATAATGTTAGTTGTTTAAAGGTTATAAAACATATTAAAATTCTGAAAAAATCCGATCAGTAATGTGGATATTATGGGCCTATATACGTAGATATTTTGAGGTTCGGAATGATAAGATCGTGTGTTTGTGTAAGAATAAATACCTTTGTGATGATGTTACTGTAAAAACAAGATGTTCAGTAAAGAACATATAGCCTACTTTCTCCTAAATGCATGAGTATTGTTATAACTCTTTGTCCTTTTCAAGGAGTATAATTGAATGTTGGTTGTAGTAGCTTGTTGAAATACAACGTTCTATAGGGATATTAAACATGAATATGAGGTGCCCTTTGCTAGTGCTACCTCTGTAAAAAAATGTCATTCAATTCGGTTTCACCGTGTTTGAATTGATATGGGGAATGGATTTGCACACATACATGGCCGCTATTTGTAAACTATTGGGCTGATGACCTTGTAGTCAGCCATAAGATGCTTTCCACAAAAAGGCATGTTGTTGCAAAATCTGGTAGAGATCAAATTATTAGTATGGTCGTAATTTGATTTAAGCTTTTAACATTTGGGTGGCCGTCATTCCGTTTCCGTCAAGTCGGCGGCGATATAAAACATGACACTGAGGTGTCCTTTGCTAGTGCTACCTTTGTACCAAATTTCGTTCAATTCGCGTTCACCAAGTTCGAATTGATAGGGGGGGACAGACCTTCAGAGTACACACAATCACACACACAGACTCACACACACACATACACACACACACACAGACACGCTTTTTTCGCCCTGTGTTGATCTCATAAGTCTACTTTCATTTTTTTTTTTTGCAAAAATCGAAAGTAGGCTAATATTATCGAGGAAAATTGAGTATTCAAAGATAGAATTTGGGCAAGGAATATTGTTTGAAGTTACTACAGTATAATACAAATAAAGTTATGCTTGTAGTGAGTATACAGTATATGGCTTCACTGACACGGCGCCCTCGCATCCAACTGACTGCGCCAAGGTTCTACCCTGAAACCTTAGCCACAGCAGACGAGAACGGTAACACCACGCCATGCATCCCGTCGACGGTATTACAGCCTGCATCCAAGCTACAGCTTGACTAACAGGGCACTCGAGCCTCAATTCAAATGGACTCTGCCATAACATCATTTTACTAGAATGTTAAAAACATTGCGTACATCAACATGACAGTTATCCTTATCAGGTTTCATGCATGAACTACAATTCCTTCTTGTTGCAATATTTTCATTGTTCAATTAATCTCAAAGTATAAAACAAAATCCCCGATTCTTGGATGTAAAAGGTAATCTCGAGAACCACTGGATGAATTTCGACGCGGATTTCACCATTCTATAAAGGATTTCTGGTGGAAGGTTTCTGTGGTAAAGCAATAATTTATGACCAAAGGAAACCGAGCAGTAACGATTTCAGTGATTCGAGTCGAAAAGAACCTGCCGTCCCTGCGCCTTTTAAGATTAGCTGGGTAAAACGTTAAAAATATCTATATACTATGAGAGTAAGATTTGTTCAGCATGGAAAGTTCTACAAGGAAGTCCGTGATAGCATATCTCTATCTCAAATACATCGCCCCCTATAAATGTTTTACGGTTTCATTTCTGTCATTCATTGCCTGTCAAAATATACTCCAACTCGACTGGTCTATATCCTGGCAGGCGAACCTTTTCTAATTGAAGAACTTCGACTCTACACGATTTTACCCTGTACAGCAGCACACTCCGATCTACTGAAAGAGCTGGAAGGCAAACGAAGGGACATATGGCAAGATTTGTATGCCACAGATGCCATGATCAACAAGGAATGGATGAGAGCAGAATATGACCTTCGCCATCTGGTGACGAGATTAGCGGTTCACGGCTTCCACCACCGAGTATGCGAGACAGAGAAGTTCCATACGGCCGACACAGTATGCCAATGCAGATTATGTGGAAAACAGTGTGACAGGTACCATGTGCTGGTGTGTACCACGAGAAGGAAATCCCTAAATTCATTTTGCAAAGACTAAATTTTATTTATGTACGAGTATGTGTGTGTATATAAATGTGTGTGTATATAAGTGTGTGTATACTGCATTATGGCTATTTGGCTGCAATATATATTATTATTATTTATTCCAACAATCAGTGGAAATTTAAATTACTAGATTTGGAGCGAGTTTACGAGCAAGCTAGCGAGCATATCACCCCTGCTTCTGTCAGCATCAAACTGTCAAGTCGTGTTGATTTAATGCCTCTGAGAAGAGTATATGCATATTGCGTTTTTTAAGCTTACGCTGGGTAAACTGTTTAAGATACAGAGTGAAGCCACGGCGAGTTTATATACTATACGGTACGTTCAAAAAGTAACGAGCCGTAGGCTGTAATGCGCAAACCGGTGACGTCATCGGCTAATCGTGGTGTGTGTAACGAGGTGTGGTTCTGAACAGAGCGTGGAAGGTCACAGCCCGTCGCTAGAGGGCACGCATGCACGTCACGTGACGATACAAAGCGAGCAACAGCATGCTTCAATCGTCCAACCAAGACTAAGGCAGTAGACCATTCGACATGCTTCCTGGTGTGGTTGAAGACTGTGGGGCACCCATTGGGAACTTTCCGCAAATGCAGTCGTTCCTTCATGATGGTGTGCACACTTCCGACGCTCAATCCGACCACGGCGGCTATGACATTCACCGTCCCTCGGCAGTCCTGGGTAATGAGTGCTTCAGCCAGCTGGACATTGTCATCGGTAATGCAGGGGGGTGCCCCAGACCGGGTATCATCGGCTAACGACACCCATCCTTCCCTGAAGCGCTTGTGACACGCCTTGACCCTTGCAAGGGACATGCAGTGTTCTCCATACACTTGTGACATTCGGAGATGAATGTCCGTTTCCTCTACTCCTTTCGCTGTCAGAAACCGAACAACACCTCTTTGCTCTTCGTTTGACGCCTCCATGTCACTGTTTGCAATGCGAATTGCAGCGTTGGACGATTGATGCATGCTACTGCTCGCTTTGTATAGTCACGTGACTTGCACGCGCGCCCTCTAGCGACGGGCTGTGACCTTCCACGCTCTGGTCGGAACCACACCTCGTTACACACGCCACTATTAACCGATGTCGTCACCGGTTTGCGCATTAAAGCCTCCGGCTGGTTACTTTTCGAACGCACCGTATAGAAATAATCTGTTGTGATAGAATTTTTGTCAGATATTCAGCCTAGTTATTGGGGTTTTAAGGGGCCAACATTATTGTGATAAATTGATACTCTGAGTTATGTCTCAAAATTAAAAAGAAAGCTACGACCAAACCTGACGTTCACATTGGTCGTACTGCCTCAAGGAAACCCAGCGCAAGCCACAATGAAATAACAATGGCTGGTTATTATGTTACTGCTCTTTAAAAATACTGTCTAGGAAAATGATCTGAGACTCGCAGGCCTAGCGGCATATTTCTCAATCAACATTCACATTGAGTAAATAAAAGTTCCCTCTGAAAGAAATAAACATTTCTTCATCTTCATTTCTTCTTTCGTTCGATCTCGGCCACTATGGACCACGGAGTAAAAACTACGATATCTTGGATAATCTTTTGCTACCTCTGAAGTCTGAAACTAATTGGAGAATGTGGTTCCAGTGTTCTCCTATTCTCTCCATATCAGTATGTATCTCCAGAAACCACCCGGAGAAATTTTCTTGAGCCTATTTTCATTTATAAAAAAAATAGGCTTATGAGATCACCTTTTGTCCGTGTGTCTGTGTGTTCGTGTGTTACGTGTGTGTGTGTGTGTGTGTCCCCTAATAACTTCTAAACGGCTGGAGCGAATTCAATGAAACTCGGTAAGTTCATATCACTATTCCGGACGACCCCGACCGTGCCCTTTAAATTTTGTTACGTCTCACCAATCCAACATGGCAATTGTGCGAAATATTTCACCAGCATTCAATATCTCCGAAACTATTAAAGATATCATCCTGGAATTTTGTACGGTGGTAAAGGGAACCACTAGTAGTTCACCTATGTGACCGTTGAATAACTGGTTACTAAAAAACCAGCATAGTGGCCAAGTGAAGTTACGACTTTTAAATAGACGTTTCTCGCGATTTAACCAACCTAACGCAATGAAACTTGGTGCAGTATATGTTTATACACATTGTAATACACCGACATCTATCATCGTAAAATTGTTCACATAATCTCAAGATGGCGCCTGTGCGAAATATTTCACCGGCATTCTATATCTCTGAAACTATTACCGGTAACACCCTGAAATTCTGTACGGAGATAAAGGGTATTGATGGAAGTTCATCTATGAGACTTTCAAAAACCGGTCAACTACAAAACGAATATGGCGGCCAAGCGAATTTGAAAGTTTTAAAGAGACTTTTCTCGCGATTTAATAATCCAAACGCAATGAAACTTGGTACAGCAAATGTTTATCCACATTTTAATACACTGGTGTCTAATTTAATGCAATTGTTTACATAACGTCAAGATGGCGGCTGTGCGAATTTTAAAATTAAGTTTGTATTTCTTGTGTCGTAATCATGCGATCGAAGTGAAAGTTTGAATAATGAACCTACGCAATAATTTTCCTTTAATGGTACATGACTCTATGGCCTATACATATAACACTCCAACATGGTGACCATCCTAAATATTTAGACGGATCTCAATATCTACGAATCTATTACAGCAATCAAACTGAATTTTTTTTAATGTTTATAGGGGCTATGAACATAAGTTCACCTATAGGACTTTCAATAACCTGGTAACAAAGCTTGCACCAGGCACCCGAGACCATACGATATCATTATTATTATTATTATTATTATTAATAACCTGGTGATCAACAAATCCAACATGGCGGTGACGCGAAGTATAAATATCCACATGGACGTTTCTCGCAATTTAACCATCCGAGTGTAGTGACATTTGGTACAGTAAATGCTTATACAAATGTTAATCCACTGGCATCTAATTTATTTCAATTGTTTCCATAACCACAAGATGGCAGCTGCGCGAAATTTTAAAATCTTGTTTTTACTTCTTGTGTCATAATCATGCGATTGAAGTTTGAATACTACACGTACAGAATAATCTTCATGTAACAGTACATAACTCTAAGACCTACGTATATAAAAATCCAACTTGGCGACCATCCGCAATATTTAGTCGGTTCTCAATATCTATGAATTTATTACAGCAATCAAACTGAAATTTTGTATGTTGATAGTGGCAATTAACATAAGTAGTATATATGAAAACAGGCTTTAGTTCTTCACGGAACTACTAGTTTCCCTTCAAATTGTGCAGGGATTGTTTGAGTCGGTCTTCCTTGAGTCATGCGTGGAGATGCCCATATAATTGTATTCGTCTCTTCTTCATCGACTATATAATTCCCACAGTTTCTATGTATAACTCTGTGTTAGGTCTCAATCTCCGTTGTCCACCGACATATAATAGAGTAATTCTAATAATTCACAGGAAAACAAAATATACGCTAGATGATTACTTAAGAAAAGAAAACTGAACTTTCCGCATTAATAAAATCTTATATGAAATTGTAAGTTGGGAGTATAGTATTTCATTGGCGTATTTGGTCGCTGAACCCATTTGTTTGAAGTTGAAACTGTGATGTATCATTTTGTTCAATAAGAAACTTTTCTACACATGGACTCCCCTCAGCTAAGTGTTGGACACCATCTACTCGCAGCCTATCAAATAGCTCACTGAAAGACAGGAAACAATCTAATGCTGAGCGAGTTCATTCCCAACAGATATCGGAAGACAGAAAAGGAAGCAGAATCAAATCTCAAGTGAGAATGGTTCATATAAATGAAAATAAGAAATATATTGCCAGCAGTCCAAAGAGAAAATCAATCTAGGGAAGAACGGACTCAACCAGGTCCGTCTTTAATACAAACACCAGGGACTTTCTAAATGAAGTGTGCTCTTGTTAATGCCACTCTTTATTGTAGCCCGCCTCTCTTAGGGAGGGTGAGAATAAACTGAAATTCCTTCTCTAGAAGAGATGACTAACAGGACTGCATCCATCAGAGTTTGTCTGAAATAGGAGCATGCTAATGTAGCGAAACTCATTCAACAATGATTCCTAAGCAAAGTCTCTAAATAAAGCTCCATTAACATTATAGGGTGGATGCCAACCGTTTATCTTTATTTTCTACTTCTCTTCATTCCACATTTCGAATTCAATTGCAGCCATATTCTAAGAGAGAACTCTTAACTGATTTGTTTTCAAAAGGGTTTACAAGAAGACAATATCTCAGCTTAGGGCTAACCAAAACAAATATTGAAATAAGTTTGGACTCTCGGGAATGAAACCTGAACCATATCAATTGAGAAACGGAGGACACTGGTGTCTCTTCGAGAGAGATAACTGACCTAATAAACAAACATTTCAACCCAAGAACGGTATTGGTTAAATGCAATCTCAAACCCTGACAATGATAAGTGCTTGTTAATTTTACGGTGGTGCGCACCGATACATTTTATCCTAAACGGTAGACTGGGACGTAAAGTTATATTATCTTGAGACAAACATTTATTTGAAATATTTGATTTCCAAATAAGTTAAATAGAGTTTAAGTCACTGGGAGTTACCAGGTGCTCTTCCTGTGTGGGCCAGCGACATTCAAGTGGACATAACAGATCAATTGGCATTGATGTTTGGGCTATACACAATACTCCCTAACAGGCAGTAAGTGTTGTTTCGCAGGGGATATCTGTAGGCTTTGATACCTAATCAGTCATTTACTTCAATAGAGACATAATTATTCATAAATGAACGTCGTGAGAAGTGGAGTAGTGACAGTTCTAACGAGTGTCATGGCCGCCGCGTGACTCCAAGCCGATAACTCCCGAACCAGTGGTCGGATATTCACGAATAAAGTGTTATTGGACTCGGGCTGACGGGGGCTTTGCTATGGACCACTCGTTATATTTTTGAATTTTTTTTGAAAATTTTTGTTTTCGAAAGTAGGTAATAGTTTGAAAACCAAACATGATAGAACGTTGTGCCATGGTTCAAACGAATGGTCTTTATGACCTTTATTTTCTATAGTAAAACTTTTTTAATTTTTATGTTTTTTTGGAAAAACTCGAATTTTGAAAATTCTATATTTCGGAAACTAGGAACTCTACAAAAAAAATTGTTTAACGTCAATCAATGATCCCTACCCCCTCTACCCCCCAAAAAAATTTCAAGTCTCTAGGATGAAAACCTGCAGTAGTGGGATGGGGATAGAGCTGCTCCACTTAGCAAGTGGTGAGCCCCTGCGACCTTGGAATGGAAGGAGTGATGCTAGGAGGGCGTGCTTGGATTCGTTTTTTTCGTCTCTTTGTGCTCTTTACGGGAATGTAGGTGGCGAAAAGGTGAATATTTGGAAACACGGTTTTTTGGGGTAAAAACGTGATTTTAAACTTTTTGCTATATCTCGCAAACTAATCATGCTAGAGGCGTGTACGACGGGTCCAAGGACTCGGGCTGACGTCTTCTTTGCAATGAAATGGGAAATGCGATTTTGGGGTAAACACGTGTTTTTTGTGATTTTTGCCGATATCTCACGAACCAATAACGCTAGAGACATGTACGAGGTGTCCTAGGACTCGGGCTAACGCCCCCTTTCAAATGTGGTAGATATTTTTTTTCAAAAAATAATTCACATGGGTCTAACGCCATACATGTTGAAAAAACGTTTTCTTTTTCTTTACCTGTTTATAATGTTTATAAAGCGTGGTGGTTGAGAGAGACAATACGGCTGGGTGTGTGTTTCAACGAACCTGTCCAAGGTGGCTGTGTTCAATAGATCAATCGATATTTCGACGGGTCGGTGTATGACAGAGCGAGGGTGCGTTTTTCTGATATTTTACCTTTGACGTGTAAACGGTGATGAGAACTTGATTCTATGTTGGTCGAAGCGAGTACAGAAAACAAACTTGCAGACGAGCAAGAGGTGAAGGTCATTTGAGCTTATTGGAAGGCGCTGATCTGACTTGACAACAGGTGCAATGGAAAAAATGACCATGACGCTTCAAGGTGAAATAATCTGACCATCGTGGTGGCAGGGGAGTGTGAAAGGCATATGAACACACATTTGTGAAACCACATGTAGGCTAAACCAGTGACATCCTGTCTTGCTTCGTACGTGACAAAATGCAAGTCCATGTGAAATTTGATCTTCCACAGGTGTTCGCTTGGGTGTTATCTGTCCACGTGCGCGATAAGAGAATGTTCAAAGCATGGGAAAAAAAAGATTATACATGCAACGTAGCATATATAAAGACATGTCGTTATCATTTCCACGCTCACTTAGGTGACTACCTTTGAACACACTGCGTTGCATGAAACCCCTGGTCTTGTTTATCAGTTTTGGTGTTGGTGGAAAATACTTAACCTTGTTGTGGGGTAGGTATATATTTATTTATATATTTATTGATTTTTATATAAATACATGCAATTATTTATTGATTAGGCAATTAATGATTTTATTTATTTATTTGTTTGCAGATAACGTGTATAGCCTACCTGCCGTGTGTCTGTGGGAAATATATTAAAGAAAGAGAAAGACAGACCGATAGAAGGGGAAACCATTTCCACACTAGCCCACGAGACGGGAATATAGCAAAGCATTACACGTCAAGGTGAGATTTGTTTTATATATATATATAACCTGTTTGATTTTGTTTTGTTTATGAAAGGCATAAACTATATGGAATGGATATACTTATGGTGGTTTATTTTATTTCTTTTTAGATATTTGGAAAAAAAAAGGGTTCACTGCTATAGCAAATACAGTTGAAAACCAAGTGGCTTTAGAGTGGAACCATTGTCAAGCAGTCTACAGCTGAAAACTCAGGTGAGAGTGTTCTTTCAAAATAATGTCTTTTACTGCTGCGGATACGTTAACTTGGGAGCCCCTTGAGTCTTGTTTCAAATCGCGTGTGTGCTCTGGTCGTGTGGTGAATATTAGAAAAAGTTTGATTCCCAAAGAATTTTTACAATCTTGTTTTGAAATTTTTAAAATTGAAATTTGTACAGCGCAAAGGTTGCATACGGCTTTAAAGGTGAATACAGAACTGGTGTGCAATTTCATATATAAAAAGAAGGACGTAGAGCATAAAGAGACATTTTATATTTGCAGAAAATGCAAGAGCTATTCATAGCCCATAATTTGGAACAGTGGTATGAAACCCACGTGGTGAATGCCTTGCTATCAAAATTTGATAAACTGCAACAAGGACCTAGTGGTCTAGCCTTAGACAAAATTCATCATTTGCAAATCAACATTTGTCAATTCAACCCGTTGAATGCTGGGTCTAGCTATATTAAAACACCACCAGCAATAGCTTCGGAAAAGGCTGTGGTGAATATTAAGAATCGTGACAATGATTGCTTTCTGTGGTCTGTGGCTGCGTATTTGCAGCCGGTACAACATGATGGTTGTTGGCCGGGAAAGTACAAGGCCAAGTTTGATGAATTGAAACAAACTTTAAATTTAAGTCGAGTGTCGTTCCCTATGGACTTAACCGAGATCCATAGGTTTGAACAAGATAACCAGGACTTTTCGTTCATGGTGTATGGCCTTAATGGTGATGAGATTGTGGGTCCTCTTTATGCCACAAAAGAACCGAAACGACACCACATTCATCTTTTATATTTATCTTATGGAGAGGTGAATCACTATTGCCTAATTAAAAGCCTGAGTAGATTGCTAAGCAGTCAAATGTCCAAACATGATGGTAAGAAGCACATTTGTGATCGATGATTGCAATATTTTAAAACCCCTACGCTTTTGGAACGTCATAGGGTAGATTGTGTTACTCAGGAAGCGGTGAGACTGATATTGCCACAAGGGGACAAGGCTGTGTTAAAGTTTAAGGACATTCATAAGCGTGACACTGTTCCCTATGTGGTATATGCAGATTTTGAAGCTCTCACTACACCCATGGCGGGATGTGAACCAGATCCCTCCATGAGCTCAACCACACCCATTCAAAAACATGAACCTTTTGCCATAGGATTTAATGTGGTGTGTGCCTATGACCCCACACAATCCGTTTACAAATACCGTGAGGGGCCAGATTGTGCCAAATGGTTCTTGGATGAACTTGTCAAGTTGGCTCATGATGTACAGGAATTACTAAACCACTCAGTACCCATGAGCCTATCTCCAGAACAGCAGCAGCAGTATGAGCATGCCACGACATGTCATATTTGCGAAAAGCCTATTTTAAGTGGAGAGAAAAAATTCAGAGACCACTCGCACTTTACGGGGGAGTTTCGTGGAGCTGCACATAGTAAATGTAACTTGAACTTTCCAGCTCCTCGCTTCATCAGTGTCTTTTTCCACAATCTGGCAAATTATGACATTCAGTTTTTGATTCGTGAATTGGGTCATGTCAACAAGGGCTCGTTTACCATTATTCCCCAAAACCATGAGCGTTTTACAGCCCTGACATGGTGGTTGGGCGACTTTAGCATTCGATTTTTGGATTCCTTTAAGTTTATGGCATCCTCGCTAGACAGCCTTGTGAATGGCTTGAATGAGGAGGAATTAAAAAATACTAGAATGCATTTTAATGATCCTGAGCAATTTCAGTTGTGCATTCGGAAAGGTATATTCCCGTATGATTTCTGCAACAGCTGGGACGTGTTAAAGCAAAGAAAACTCCCACCACAAGAGAAATTTTACTCCAAACTAACACGCAGTACCATTTCCGATGAAGACTATGCACATGCATGTCAAGTTTGGCGAGTGTTTGGCATGAACACGCTAAGTGAATATGCTTTGCATTACCTAAAACTGGATGTATTGCTGCTCACTGATGTGTTTGAAAAATTCCGTAACTTGTGTCAACACATTTACGGTCTTGACCCGGCTCACTATTATACAAGTCCTGGACTCTCGTTTGATGCCGCTTTGAAATACACTCAAGTGGAATTGGATTTACTCACTGACGTAGACATGGTTCTATTTTTTGAAAAGGGCATTCGTGGCGGCTTTGTGTCGCTTAACCAACGCCATGCTGAAGCGAACAATGTCTACATGCCTGATTATTCACCGGACAAACCAGAATCGTACTTAATGTACTATGACGAGAATAATTTGTACGGTTACGCCATGAGTCAGCCTTTGCCCTATGGGAAGTTTGCTTGGCTGACAGACAAACAAGTGTCAGAATTTGATGTGAACATGGCTAGCCAAGAAACAGGCCGTGGATATGTGCTAGAAGTGGATATTGAATATCCCTCATCCTTGTATGATGAACATGCTGATTTCCCATTCTGCCTTGAGCAAATGGTTCCCCCTGACAGTAAAGTGAAAATTGAAAAACTCATGGGCACACTTTACAACAAAAATCGGTATGTGGTACATATCCAAATGTTGGTGCAATGCCTCGCCCAAGGCTTGGTGTTGAAGAAAATCCACAAGGGTATTTCTTTTGCTCAAAAAGCATGGCTTGAGCCATACATGCGACTCAACACAGAGCACCGACAAATGGCAACACAGCAGTTTGAAATTAATATTTTTAAATTAATGAACAACTGCATCTATGGCAAGTCCATGGAGAATGTCCGCAAATACCGTGACATTAAATTGGTCAATGTCTGGGAGGGGCGGTGGGGTGCCCGGCGGTACATTGCCAAGCCAAATTTCAAATCGATCAATATTATCGATGAGGATTTGGCTACTATTGAAATGAGTAAGACCAGTGTGACCATGGATAAACCCATTTACTTGGGTCAAGTCATTTTAGACTTTTCTAAATCGGTCATGTATCGATTCCACTATGAGTTTGCCAAACGCCATTTTGAGGACGTCTCTCTTTTGTATATGGACACGGACTCATACATTTACCACATTCGCCACTGCAACCCCTATGACGTCATGAGGCAACATAGTGACTGGTTCGACACCTCTTGCTATAGCGCTGACAACGTGTTTCAGCTGCCCATAAAAACAAGAAGAAAATGGGCGTTTTAAAAGATGAATGCGGTGATTCCATTATGACGGAATTCGTAGGTTTGGCTTCGAAAATGTATGCTTACCGCACACTCGACTGTAAGGAAGCCAAAAGAGCAAAAGGTGTAGGTAGGGCAGTGGTAAAATCGCTACGTGTTGATGACTATCTAGCGGTTTTACGCACTGGCAAAGCTATGTCTCATACACAGTGCAGGATACAATCCAGCAACCATCATTTGTATCTTGTGGAACAGAGAAAACGCACCCTCGCCTCCATGGATAACAAGCGTGTGTGGGCTGATGACGTGCTCACTAGCCTGCCCTGGGGTTATGATCGCAACGAGGAGGAGGTGTGATTTCACTGTTTAATCGTTTATGGGACATGGCTTTTTGTAACTTGTAGATTTAGAATTTTGTAAATATTGGTTTCTGTCATTGTAAATAGTAGATTTTGTAAATAGTGACAACCCACTTGGACCTTTTGCTCTTTAAAAAGTTCTATGCAACCTTATTTTTTAAATTTTTTGATTGGTAAATAGTTTGATTCTTTTAACGCTGTACAAAATTGAGTTTTTTTTGTAAATATGAAATAAGTAAGATTTTTAGTAACTTTAATAACTAGTATTTAATTATTTTTCGTAATGTAAATGATAAACTAAAAAGTTTTTTTTGGGATGAGTGTGCATGTCGAGAATGTGCTTTTGGGAATAAATAAGGTGGTTGTGTTTGTTCCCAAAGACAGGTGTGAATGTATGACTGGAGAGAGAAAACTGGTGCGTATGATTGACCAGAGCAAACACGGTGAGGTAGGGTGGGTGGGAGGGTGGGGAGGGGGTAAATTGTCACTTTTATACTCATTTTGTTTTAAATAGTTTCGTTTTTTCATTGAAATGTGGCAGTCAAAGGACATTATTTTTGTAAAAACAGTCTTACCTGCAGTAGTCGTAGACCTCGACGTTTCTCCAAACACGCATCAGCACATTGCAGTATTATCAAGGTCAAGCACTTGCATGAACATGATTGTCAAATCTCAACTTTCGACATACACCAAATGGAAAAATGTGAAAACAGCAAAATGGAAATTCCATGTTTCCATATCACCAAAAACGCAAAACTCAAAACGGACATTTTTAAAAACTGGAAATGGCCATGTGTGAAATTTGAAAATTCAAAAACTTCAAACGGTCATTGTTTAAAAAGTGTCATCAGCAAAATGGAAAAATCCATATCATCAAAAACGTTAGACTTGAAACGAACGTTTTCAAAAACTGAAAATTGCAAATTGGCAAATGACAGTGTGTGGAATTCATTATGTGTGAAATGTGTAAAATGAAAAAATCAGCCATCAACATCACGATTTCTTAAAATTAAAAATAACAAATCATTGTGCTCTGGTAAACCTTTGTTTTTATTTCATAGTCATAGTGAATTGACAAAAGAAAAATAGAATACAAACAAATCCCAATTCCTCACTCCTCAATGTTCATGTCCATGCATCATCAACTTTCCTTTCATAGCACTCATGACAATCAGGGCTGCCATCCTTTCACCCACTGAGGCATCACTGGATGTGAAACGTTGTTTAGCTTTCTTCAATAACAATTTATCTGCCACATGTCTTAAACCAGGATGACTATGGCGATAAGAAAGGTCATGTTCCTTGCATGCTTGATCCAAAAGATTAATGGGTACATCACCACGTTGTAAACATTTTTCGAGACGAGTTCCAGGGCCGCAAAAACGATAACCTGGAAGATGGATTTCGAAAGGTAGGTATTGAATCACTTTGTCAATGACGCCATTGCCAGTACAGGTCTGGCATATCCTTTTCCATCGATGGTAAAAAGGTTTGGTCTTCCTCCTCCTCTGTGGACGATGTTTGTGTTTGTTGTTGTTGTTGTTGCTTTTTCTCGCCATGACACCCGTGGAATGATTCAACAAAGTCTTTACATGGACTTTTATGACCGTGATACAGTTTCACTAGCTGGCAAGTCGCACACTGACGCATAGACGGTATTTTTGCCATGGCCACTTGCTTATGGTGATCGTAATCCGTACAGGGTTGCAATTCACTCAACACAGGGTCTTGAGTCCATGATTTTGGTACATGTTGCCAGATTTCTTTGACCGCGTTGGCAGCCACATAATAAATGAACGACTTGGGCAGCGCCAAGAGTTCCTCTTTGGTAAAACTGTCTAGTTTCTTTTTGCACACAAAGAACTTGCCGATGGCTTTGTCCGTAGCATTGCCTTTCTCCATGGTATCACGTGCTGTAGATGTTTACACGTCGCTTGTAGAAATCTCACTGGCGTCATTCACAGGTAAATCATGAGTTATAATTTTGTTCAACAACTCCCAGCAGGCATGGGTGGTTAACCAATGAAAGAGATGCCACGCATGTGATAGGGCTGTATGGGTAATGTTGCCACAGGAGCAAGTATCCATGAGCGTTTGCAGGGAGGGGCAGCCCAACTCCATGAGGTCGATACATTGGCAGTAAGACGCCAAAAATGGTTGCAACCATTGACGTTTTTCACTACCTTTCACAAATACCACATTGGCCGAGGACAAGTGTGCTTTCATGACCACGTCCAAATATTTATAGGAAATGGTTCCCTGATTCCAGTCTAGTTGCCTATGATTTTCAGTCCACTGGGTTTGTTTACGGTCTTTTTCACACAACAAATCAAAAGCATGGGGTGGTTTAAATAGCAAATGCGTAGCTTGCGATATCCAAAACGTGGTACAATCGATCATGGCCACTTGTTTAAATATAAATTTGTTGTCACCAATTTTAAACCCTTGGCAATCCACAATGAGTGTGCGCAACATGTTGACGCTGGCCTGGACCAAGTTCAACTGACGACTGACTGACGATCAGGTGTGATCATGACATGGACTTACCTGCCATGCTAGTTTCAAATTAAGGTTAGGGTAGGACAGGGGGGACATGCAAAAATAAGAATTTAAGAATTACATCATTTTATTATCATAACACGTCTTACAGGCTTTTCTCATTTTAGGATAAGGACGATAGCAACTGATACAACAATATAGTCTCTTGTGTTTGTAACGTCCATAACACCGATGATGTCCCAATGTCTCTAAACTAGGCGTTTTTGATGGTGAGCTGCTCACCGAAGCACCATGGATACCATACGGCCCACATGTATCGTAACTTGTTTCTTTTTCATCACCCAGAGACACAAGTGAGGGATAGCTTGAATGACAGGGTATATTTCCCACTTTCATTCTGCACAGGTAGGGGCAGGTGGGTGACCAGCGCTGATGTTCCTGCATGGGTTCATCGCCCTCCTGCCATTGGTCTATGATGATGGGACAAAAGGCACATTTCACTTCATCTCTTGTTTTTAAATAGTAGAATCCAGCAGCCGCCAAGGCTTGAGGGTTTATGAAAGGCACTGGCCATGTGGCAAACGTCTTGAAACGTTGTTCCTCAGAGTTTAAATTCATGGATGTGACGTCTCTTGAGGCTTTAAAGCAAGACATGACTGAGCGGCTTGACGTGGGATGACCTGTTATTTATACACTCGTCACTTGGTTGGACAGTGGATAATAGTTGACTTGTTTGTGATGAATAATCAAACAGTAGGCCGTCGTATTGGCTGGTACATTGTCATGCGTTTCAAAATCTAGTCGAATGTCGATATTGGATGGCTTGACAGACTCTTCCAGGTAAGAACAGTCAAAGACAATCAGTGGTGCTCTTGCCTTAAACGCTTGGGGTAGTAGCATGGGGCCGTTCTCTTTTTGATAATACGACCATCGAAATTTAGAAAACAAGTCGTACAGGGGGCCAAACTTATTTTTTGAAAAATCCAAATCCAGTCCTTCATAGGGAAACACTGCTCCGTTGAGGAAAAGACGTGCATTTCTCAATTGCAGGTGATCAAATTGCGTGGCATCTTTGGTTTGTTGATACTTGCGATTCGTTTGAAAACCCACGATCAGGTAGAGAGGTCTCTCTGTATAGCGAGCTGTTTTTACAGACCAACTGTGTGTGTTGGTGGTGGGCAATAGCGGATACTCATGGAGTGCCCAGCTTCTAAATTCCATGGGTAGAGGCATATCTCTCTTTACCATTTTGAGTACGTCCAGTTTTTTGCTATCGTTAAGGGTCACATGGGGGACTTTCCATAGCAAGCGTTGTAGTTGAATTTTTGAATCGATGGGGGCATTGTCGGCTCCCTTGAGTGCATTATTATCACTCCTGTCTCTCACCAGATAAAGCACTTGCCTTGCATTAACCACAATGCGTTGGTGATCTTCAGCAAAGCCTAGAATCAGTTTAAGAGGTAAATATCCAGTAAAGGTTCCATCGGTGTGTACCATCCAGTCATTGGTCGAGTCAGGACACCAACCTGCCATGCAAAGTGTTTTACCTTCTTCCTCACTATAAGAGGGGTATAGTTTCATGACACTGGAAATGCCCACATTTCGAGTGCTATCCACCACGATATCGTTAATGACATACCGCACTTCAGAAAACAGAAAGGCCAAACCATGGTTGGCCAACTTGGATGTGGTGGGTGTAGAGCCATCGGCTTTGGTGAGCCGACCTTCAATCTGAATAACACTTTCATGCGGTAAGGTGTAAATATCTTGGTTGTTGATAACAAATTGAATTTCATCATTGTTATTGAGTCCAGGTGTTTGAGCTTGATAGGAATGGAGATCAATTCTTACCACTCCTGGTTGCTCCTCGATGTGGTTCGCTATCTCTAGGATAGAATTCATTATGAGGGTTGACGTGGTAACCCAAATGCTGTAAAATCTGCTTGCCTTGAGATGTTAACGTGTATTCACGTGGCAAACAACTAACACTATTCCTAGACGGTGTTGTTGCTTTATACACAAATTTCATAGTGGCTTTAGCACTAACTTGTAAGTCACTGGTGTGGTAGAATCTAGATCAATGAGTTGTTGATCTCTATTGATCAGTCTTAATGTTATATTACTAATACTATCGACAGCCACAGCATGAAAAAGCACCACTGGAGGGTTTTCACGAATAATATACCCATTGGGCGATGTCACAATAAAGTCATAAAGCGAATGCGATGGTTCTTGATTGGTGTACACTTGGCTAATAATATTACACGTCACCGACACATGATGGTCCTCAATGAATTTCACTTCATGGTCCGATTCATGTTTTTTGTTGGGCTCCAACACACGTGGTTTAAATCCTAGTAATGGGCCAATGGAATCGGGGTGTGTTTTAAAGTCAATGTTGAAGGTAGAGAAAATACTGCAGCGATGAGTGTTAGTATTGCCTACAAGTTCAAACTTGTGCGTTCCGTCTAGAAATGACTTTAAACCATACTGATTGATCAACACCACATAAATGTGTTCATAAATATCATCGATTGTGTATCCACCAGAGTTCAGGGTGAGCACAGAATCATCATAGTAAAACTTGTTGTTCACATTTTCACGTATGTTGTATATTCGATTGTACGTTTCAAGAGAAACAAGTCCTAAACCATAGGGTTTTTCACTCAATTCGATAGGCGGGTAAAAGTCTAGGCTGACTTCAGGTCCACGTCCATGCACTGTAAACGTTTTACTTTCTGCCGACATACTGGTGGCGTTTTTGCTTATGCAGCGTCTTATATAAAAAAAATAAACACAAACGTCCACACTGTTGGCTGTTAAACGTTTGCTCACGTTTCACATTATAATATATCTTGATCCTGTTTCCAAAATAGGTCACTAGTTCCATGGGCGGGGGCAAATTCCCAAAACTGTCAAAGTACCATACCATGGATCCCTCTTTGACATAAGCTACATAATGAGTCCCTGGTCCTCGGTGATCATCCAAATTGACAACAGCACATTCCTTTTTCCAGGGTCGTGGGGGTAATTGGTTTCGCATAAACACACCTCGAAAATGAGAAAGCTTTAGTTGTTTAGCATAGCTTTCCAATTGTTGATGCGTCTGGGCATGTCTCGCTATGGCTGAGGTTTTTTTTTTTTTTTTTTAATATTTCGAAATGGTGAAATCCCAAATCCTTGTTGATAAAAGGCTGGCTTTAAATTGGCATTTCTAACCCCCATGGCAATCGCGTCCATCGTTTCATTGTGTCGCTGACTTTCTTTGAGTTGTTGCTTGCCCTGCTGCGCGGCTTTAATGGTTTTCGCCACTGCACTGGCACCGCCCAAAAGTGAACCCAGAGCAGCCAAACCGGCAAATAATGCAGGTAAAAATCCCGCTCGTTTGGGGACGGGAATCACTCGCCCTTGGTTTGAAACCTGTCGCCGACGTTTTGGAATAACATGTCTCTGTGCTGCTCGAAAGGCTTTCCTTATGGTCAATACATTATTTTTTCTTTTTTTCTTTCGCAAGGGCTTGGCCACGAATGTTGAAAACCCTGGCTTTGCCAAGGACAAAGTCCTTTTTTTAGTCTTTCTCACTGCATACCTTTGTTTCACCATGATGATAATGACCAACAACCTTTCACAAGAAAGTGTAAATCACAACTAACGTCAGATGGTTATTTCATGGCTGTATATTCCAATTCCACATAAAGTGAGAAATCGTTTATGGTTTTTCCCGCTTGCTTTTCATCCCATGTCAACATGAGGTGAAAGGATAATTCGTCACCTGCATTGACCATTTCATGGTCATGGACCAACATCCTATGACCATTTATCTTTATTTGTAAATGGTTCTCATCAGGTATGGCATATTTGATGTGAATGGTTCCATCATAGTGTAATCGATAGTGGCTTAAACCCGAAGCAAGCACATAGGTCAAGTGCTGATCATGGACTAGCGGTAAATGGTTTCTGTCATTCACAGGTTTTTCATTTGTCAGATACACTAAAAATACAGATGGGATAAATTTATAAAGCCTTTTCATTTCATAGGTCATGTAACGCTTGGTACAAACATCGTCTTCGTCTTGTGGGTCTTCCACGTGAATAATCCGATGGTGATTAGCGCTATAGCCATTCACCGTAAGCTGGGGCACTTTGTCATAAAACTCATACACTTTGTTATCCACATACTTTTTCGTAGTAACGTCTGTAGACACTTGAGGATGTTTTATATGGGTTAACCGCTTTCCCTTAAAGTCATAATCTCTCTGTTTTGTGCGTGGCACTACTGACCTATCCACATAGTGTTTATTAGCAGGATCTGTTTCTTGTTTAGGATCATGTATGGGAAGAGGCCTAGCTTTGGCCTTCAACGCACGTCCAAAGACATCCATCGTCAACCTGTAGTACCAGTCTACTGTTTCTATGACAAGGTTCGGTGTCTTGTATATAGACAGCCTGCTAGCCTGTCTAATCCTTAGTTGACATGAAGATTATTAAGCAGCAAGAGTCATTCCCCGTGGGGGACATGGTTTCCCATCTCTGTCCCACATCACGTGAACATCGCCATGGTTCACTGTTTCCATCTTCCATTCGCTGCATCATTGTGGGGCCTTCCGGCTGTGGAAAGACTAATCTTTTGCTAACGCTCATCACAGCGCCCAATGGTCTGCGTTTTCAAAATATTTATATTTTTGCAAAATCTCTCTACCAACCCCTCTACGTGTTTCTGGATCAAGTCATGTCTGGATTACAAAAAGAGAATATGGGTTATTTTACATTTTCCATGCAAGAAAATGTGATTTCACCGGATGAGGTAAAGCCTGATTCACTCATGATTTTCGATGATGTATCCACAGAACGTCAAGGCATCATTCAAAGCTATTTCAGCATGGGTCGACACAAACATATCGATTGCTTCTATCTTGGGCAAACGTATTCTAAAATGTCCAAACAGTTGATTCGTGACAATGCCAATGTCATTGTTTTATTTCGTCAGGACGAGAGGAACAGTCGTCACATTTATAATGAACATGTGAATCCAGATATGACCTTTCAAATGTTTACAGAATTGTGTGCCAAGTGCTGGAACACTCAACGTCATGCCTGTTTAGTGATTGACAAACAAAGTGAACTCAACCAAGGACGGTATCGCTTAGGGTTTGATCATTTTATTGCTATTTAAGGCCCTGTCTCATTCCCCGGCAAGTCATTTGTCAAGACACCATGGCGTTAGCCGAGAGTCAATTGAAAAAGCATATTATTAGAGCAAAAAATACTATTCGCCAATAGTTTCGTCAATTGAAACAATCACGTGCCAATCATGCTTTGTTTCTTCAGCAACATTTAGCACCTCCACTAAAAGCCATGTTGAAACCCTCTTTCAAGCCATCTGAAACGCTACCCACCGTTTCACAAGCCACGCAGACGCACCACGAGGACCCTGAGGAAGAGGAAGAGGAACAGGAAGATTTGACTAGTGTTAGTGAAGTTGAGGATGAGGAGGAACAAGTGTTTACGCCTCAAAAAAAAGGCCGCACCCCTTGCAGAGTTTTTGAGAAAAAAGAAATCCTTGGCCATGGCCGATACACCTTGCCCTTCCAGGGCGTCTCCGTTTTCACAACTCTTGGCCACCCCTCAACATAAAGCACAACTGAAAACCATTTTAATAAAATATTATGGATCAACATTGGAACCCTATTTCACCGATCTATTTATTGGAAACACAGATACCACGTATGGTGTTCGCTATGAGGATGATAGTTTTAAAATTGGCGATTCATCCATTAAATTTGCTCGTACTAAAGCTGTCATTAAAAACATCAACTATAAATTAACGCCAGGACTGTTAAAACTGCTTTTTTCTCGGACCCCCTCTTCCCATGATTATACGTCAGAGGATCTTGACAAATATAAATCCATTTTATTGGATACCCATGCTCACAAAAGACAGTATGATCCCACGCAACAAGTGAATGCCAATATATCTCAAAAATATAAAACCATCATTGCAAAAATGTTTCCCACCAGTCAAAGTACTCGTCGTAAGGTGTCCGCTTCGGGATTGACATTTAAACCATTAAAACCCCTTGTGGATGTTACCTACTGGCACAATCCCAATAAGCTCGTCCAGCGGCTACAGTTGTTGCATGCCTCACGTCAAGCTGGCCATACCGGTCACGATTGGGAAATTCAAGAAATTGAACAAGAACTTCGAAATGCCAAAATTATTGTTTAAGTCCTCACCCATTAAAATGGGTATTGCTCACGAGTTGCATCGCCCAGCTAGACGTCACTATCCGCGACTCAAGGTGATTTCACGAGGTGTGGATGAACTTTGGCAGGCTGACTTGGTTGAAATGATACCCTATGCTAGCGTTAACGACGGTGTACGCTATATGTTGACCGTCATTGATGTCTATTCCAAAATGGCCTTTGTTGAACCTGTGCGTCGCAAGTCTGGCCCACTAGTCACTAAGGCCTTTCAACATATTATTCAACACTCCAAACGTCAACCTCAGCTGCTACAAACCGACCAGGGAAAAGAATTTTTCAACAAGGATTTCTCCAGTTTTCTCAAATCTAAGGATATTCACCATTATACCAGCTATAGCAATCTCAAAGCCAGTGTGGTCGAACGGTTCAACCGAACATTGAAAACCCATATGTGGAAAGCGTTTACCGCTCAGGGCACGTATCGCTGGTTGGACATGTTACCTGAGCTAGTGTCACGTTACAATGACACCAAACATAGAACGATTGGGACCAAGCCACGCCTCGTGACTAAAAATATTCAGCGATTGGATAAACTGTTTAACCCCATAAAAACAGCCGATCCTAAACGTCACCGACTGAACATTGGGGATTTTGTTCGTGTGAGCAAATTTAAGTCTGCCTTCAATAAGGGCTACACGCCTCAGTGGGGGACTGAACTATTTCGAATTCGTCGAGTCAACTTGGACAGTCCAGTCACCTATTTACTCGAGGACCTCAACCATCAACCCATAAAAGGTAGATTTTATCTACATGAACTTCAGAAAACAGCATTTCCTCAGCATTATCTTGTGGAAAAAGTGTTGAAACAAAAAGGAAATAAACTCTACGTCAAATGGTTAGGGTTTAACTCTACGTTTAATTCTTGGATCAATAAACTACATGTTGTGTGAACCTGTGTACTTTTTATTTATTCACACATGTTGTACACCACCTATAGCTCTATGTATACAGCGCTCCGCGCTTCATGCATGTTCATACATGTTTGTCTTTCCCTTTCCTCCTGTGTTCTCTCAAACATTACCCCTCCCCTCTCCCTCCCTTCACCTCCCACCACTGCTGTTTGCAGCTCTTGCCTATCTATTGGTTGTGACATCATTCCGACAAGTTGCATCATACTTTTTACTGATTCAGCGATTCCCACGCTTTGAAGATTCTCTTATCAGGCACGTGGACAGATAACACCCAAGCGAACACCTGTGGAAGATCAAATTTCACATGGACTTGCATTTTGTCACGTACGAAGCAAAACAGAATGTCACTGGTTTAGCCTACATGTGGTTTCACACATGTGTTCATATGCCTTTCACACTCCCCTGCCACCACGATGGTCAGATTATTTCACCTTGAAGCGTCATGGTCATTTTTTCCATTGCACCTGTTGTCAAGTCAGATCAGCGCCTTCCAATAAACTCAAATGACCTTCACCTCTTGCTCGTCTGCAAGTTTGTTTTCTGTACTCGCTTCGACCAACATAGAATCAAGTTCTCATCACCGTTTACACGTCAAAGGTAAAATATCAGAAAAACGCACCCTCGCTCTGTCATACACCGACCCGTCGAAATATCGATTGATCTATTGAACACAGCCACCTTGGTCAGCGACAGGTTCGTTGAAACACACACCCAGCCGTATTGTCTCTCTCAACCACCACGCTTTATAAACATTATAAACAGGTAAAGAAAAAGAAAACGTTTTTTCAACATGTATGGCGTTAGACCCATGTGAATTATTTTTTGAAAAAAATATCTACCACATTTGAAAGGGGGCGTTAGCCCGAGTCCTAGGACACCTCGTACATGTCTCTAGCGTTATTGGTTCGTGAGATATCGGCAAAAATCACAAAAAACACGTGTTTACCCCAAAATCGCGTTTCCCAATTTTTTTTTAAATTATAACAAGTGGTTCATTGCAAAGAAGACGTCAGCCCGAGTCCTTGGACCCGTCGTACACGCCTTTAGCATGATTAGTTTGCGAGATATAGCAAAAAGTTTAAAATCACGTTTTTACCCCCAAAAAAACATGTTTCCAAATATTCACCTTTTCGCCACCTACATTCCCGTAAAGAGCACAAAGAGACGAAAAAAACGAATCCAAGCACGCCCTCCTAGCATCACTCCTTCCATTCCAAGGTCGCAGGGGCTCACCACTTGCTAAGTGGAGCAGCTCTATCCCCATCCCACTACTGCAGGTTTTCATCCTAGAGACTTGAAATTTTTTTTGTGGTGTAGAGGGGGTAGGGATCATTGATTGACGTTAAACAATTTTTTTTGTAGAGTTCCTAGTTTCCGAAATATAGAATTTTCAAAATTCGAGTTTTTCCAAAAAAACATAAAAATTAAAAAAGGTCATAAAGACCATTCGTTTGAACCATGGCACAACGTTCTATCATGTTTGGTTTTCAAACTATTACCTACTTTCGAAAACAAAAATTTTCAAAAAAAAATCAAAAATATAACGAGTGGTCCATAGCAAAGCCCCCGTCAGCCCGAGTCCAATAACACTTTATTCGTGAATATCCGACCACTGGTTCGGGAGTTATCGGCTTAGACTCACGCGGCGGCCATGACACTCGTTAGAACTGTCACTACTCCACTACTGTCGTGGCTTTCGAAAAGTCCGTATAAAAAGTATCTGCCGTTTAAGCACACATTTCGAACATTTCAATCTTTGAAGTACAGTAGGTATTCATTCATGCATTCATTTACTTTATTAGCAAATAGGGGTAGTTCCCTGGTGGAAAATTGTGCAATTACAGAAAATTACTAATAATAATATCAAACACACTTAATGTACAGGAAACTCCTATCAATACCACGTTTAATGACATAACATTTTCCATAATTTGTAAACTGTGGTCGACACTCTTTGTGTGGATGATATGCTCTGCTCAGGAAGTGGGATTTCACAGACGTTTGCCTAGTTCTCCCCATGCCGGCTGATTAGCGTATAGTCTGTATTTCGTCCTTCTATCTTCTAGAGATTCCCACCCTAGTGTTTCTATCATTCGAGTTAGACTACTTCAAACATTAAAATCGTTGAGCACAAACCTATAAGTCTCCCTTTGTACCTTCTCCAGCTCATTGATGAGCCCTACTTGATATGGGTCCCAAACCGCTGAGCCGTATTCCAAGATTGGCTAATCAGGGTCAAATATCCTAATACTTTTGCTGTGGAACTACTGCCTTCTAATACCCTCATTAAAAAATTTAAAGATTTTTAAGCTTTGGAGACGACACAGCGCACATGTGTACTAAATTTCATATCATTCCCTAAGTAGATGCCCAAATATTTGCGCGAGTCTTCTTCTACAGGTA
This sequence comes from Meconema thalassinum, assembly GCA_946902985.2. Classification (NCBI taxonomy): domain Eukaryota; kingdom Metazoa; phylum Arthropoda; class Insecta; order Orthoptera; family Tettigoniidae; genus Meconema; species Meconema thalassinum. The sequence continues at coordinate 1,764,055,889 of OX336388.2, forward strand.
TTTCTGGCCCATATTACAGAGGATGTCTCTTAAGTAATAAGATATTTTAAATAAAATTTTATTAGGAAAGTTTTCTGACACAAATTTAAATTATTCTTCAAAATTACCATGAGATATTATGGTTTTGAACCATCTTACAGCAAGATTTCTTATCCCGCGACGGTACTAGTCTCTGGGTTTCGATGCGAAGAATTCGGGACGAATGTCCTCCTATGGCGTTGGAAATAATATGAGTGAATACATGAATGAATAAATATTTCAAAATCAGGTTCAAACTCCGCTTAGCCAAATAAAGCCAGCAAATTACGTTTGCTATTTGTATTGCACACTTAGTAAGCGGCCGTGTATATTCCGAGCATAAAGTAGAGTGTCCATTGCTCTCCGCTCAATCCAATACGCATGCATCATATCATTCAATCGTATGTATATAACAAAATTACGGTTTCAATTAGTCTTTATTCTGGTTCCGAGGCCTCCGAATTACGAGATAGAACAAATGAAATATCTGTTTGAAATGTGGCTTTTGCATTACTCAATACATCAGTACAACACAATCCACCTAGAAACATCATAATGCTTTTAAATAACACGAATGCAATATGCTACTGCTCTCAACAGAAACAAGGATATCGACTTGGAATATACAGTATTTTCAATCTTCCCCCTTTTTAGCCTATTTTCATTTATGAAAAAATAGGCTTGTTAGATCACCTTTTGTCCGTGTGTCTGTCTGTGTGTGCGTGTGTGATGGTGTGTGTGAAGGTGTGTGCGATGTTATGTGTCCCCCCTAATAATATCTAAACGTCTGGACTGATTTCAATGAAACTCGGCAAGTTCATAGCACTATTCCGGACGACATCGACCGCACCCATCAAATTTTGTTACGTCTCTCCAATCCAACATGGCGGCTGTGCGAATTATTTCCCCAGCATTCAATATCTCCGAAACCATTACCGATATCACCCTTGAATATTTTACGATGATATAGGGAACTACTTGAAGTTCACCTATGTAACGTTTGAAAACCTGGTAACTATAAAACCAACATGGCGGCCAAGCGAATTTGCGACTTTTAAATAGACGTTTCTCGCCATTTAACCAACCAAAGGCAATAAAACTTGGTACAGTATATGTTAATACGCATTGTAATGCACAGACATCTAACTTCGTTCAATTGTTTACATAACCTCAAGATGGCGGCTGTGCGAAATATTTCATCGGCATTCTATATCTCTGAAACTATTAGTGGTATCACCCTGATTTTTTTACGGAGATAAAGGGCACTACTGGAAGTTTATCTATAAGACTTTTTAAAACCGTTTAACTATAAAACGAATATGGCGGCCAAACGAAGTTGAAAATTTTGTATAGACCTTTCTCGCGATTTAATGATCCAAACGCAATGAAACTTGGTACAGGAAATGTTTATACACATTTTAATGCACTGGTATCTAATTTAGTTCAATTGTTTACATAAACTCAAGATGGCGGCTGTGCGAATTTTAAAATTAAGTTTTTATTTCTTGTGTCGTAATCATGCGATCGAAGTGAAAGTTTGAATAATGAACCTACGCAATAATTTTCCTTTAATGGTGCATGACTCTATGGCCTATACATATAACAATCCAACATGGCGACCATCCGACAAATTTAGATGGATCTCAATATCTACGAATCTATTACAGCAATCAATCTGAATTTTTTAATGTTCATAGGGGGTATGAACATAAGTTCACCTATAGGACTTTCAATAACCTGGTGATCGCAAATCCAACATGGTGGCGACGCGAAGTATAAATATTCACATGGTCCTTTCTCGCAATTTAACCATCCGAGAGCAGTGACACTTGGTACAGTAAATCCTTATACAAATGTTTATCCACTGACATCTATTTTTTCAATGTTTTCCATAACCACAAGATGGCAGCTGTGCGAAATGTTAAAAATCTCGTTTTTACTTCTTGTGTCCTAATCATGCGATTGAAGTTTGAATACTACACGTACACAATAATCTTCATGTAACAGTACATAACCATAAAACCTACATATATAAATATCCAACATGGCGACCATCCGCAATATTTAGTCGGTTCTCGATATCTACGAATCTATTACAGAATTCAAACTGAAATTTTGTATGTTGATAGAGGCAATTAACATAAGTAGGATATATGAAAATAGGCTGTATAGTTCTTCACGGAACTACATGTTTCTTTTTCGTGTGGCTTCCTGAGAGGCCTTGTGCAGGTCTTTCTACAGAAGTTGACGCCCGTGGGCGACCTGCACGTCATGATGAGGATGAAGTGTGATGGAAATGTCACATACAACTAGTCCCCGGGCTACGGGAATTAACCCCAGGAGATTAAAATCCCTAGTGGTCTGGCCGGGAATCGAACCCGGGACACCTCGGACCAAAGCCTAGCACGCTAAACAATTAGCCATGGAGCCGGACAATCTTCACCTGAAATGTAATGATTTAATTCCTTCTCCTTATATTTTTCAAATCTCGTTACGTGATGTGCCTGTAAAGATGTGACTGGGGGGGGGGGGGGGGGGTGAGGGAGGGAGAGGGGTGTTTTTAAGTGCATTTAACAATACTATATTTCAATATAAACTTAATTAATTTGAGTCTAATGAGGTGATGTGATCATCTATAAATATCACGTATCTAGCAATACGTCGGTGAGGTGTCTCCTGAGTACCAAGCTAATGAATCCTCAGACGCATGCAGATTATGTGTACGTGATGTAAATTAACTATTTGTATTATTTATCAGAACGTTATTGAGGTATCTGCATTGAGACCGCAGTAAATATGTTGTTCGACCGTGACCTACGAGGGGCGTTTTTAAAGTAAAACGCCGGATGGCATTCCGTGCAGGTTTGCTGTGTACCTGCATCTATTGGAAAGGCTGAGACGTATTTACGGCATCAGTCGCCCCTATGTGGGTGTGTTGACAAGCTTTTGAAATAGCATCGCCGATCGCGAGTCCCGCCGACTCGTAGACAAGAGAGAAATTTCCCCTGTAAGATGTGCTGCCCTTTGGCCAGGAGAACTCCGTATGTTTAGGAGTTCTCCTGAGCGCATATGCATTTTGCCTGACAGTGGTGGTCAAATGGCAGCATATCTTACAGGGGAATTTTCTCATTTGTCTACGAGTCGGCGGGACTCGCGATCGGCGTTGCTATTTCAAGAGCTTATCAACACACCCACACAGGGGCGACTGCTGCTGTAATGGCGTCTTAGCTTTTCCAATAGATGCAGGTACACAGCGCACCTGCACGGAATGCCAACCGCAGCGCTGCAATGGCGTAATATTACAACGGACTTTACTTAAAAAACGCCCTTTATATCTGACATAACCCGGTGTAAAGATATGATGGGGAGAGAGGTAGAGTGGTTTATTTATTTTACTGCGACATGTACGAGAGTCCACAAACACCAAATTCGTATCACTCTACAAGTACATCCTAAATTTGAAGAAAATATAACCATTGCAAACGTACTCAGCTCTACAAAATTCATACATAAATACACAAAGCTTAAATTATAATTATAAAAATAAATAAAACATAAATAACAATTCAGGTAGAATTATAGCACGAATTAAAAATCTAAGTTTCACATAACTGCATTAAATAATGCAAAACACAACGAAAAGTCCATACAGGTTCGTAAATCGGACTAAATATACTACAAATTGCTGAGCAAGTGCAGAGAAGTAAGGTAACAATGAAACCACTTGGGAGTAGTCAGAGAGAGAGATAAATTACATAATTCTTCATTGGATAATGTCATGGCAAATACAAATGTACCTGTACATCACCGTAATAATTAACTAAAATAGGTTTGTTTAGAAGAGCCCCGTATTTGACCACCTTGTGTGAGGCTCAAGAAAAGAGCTGGTGAGAACCACAGCAGAGTCTAGGTCACTACTTACAAGGGGGGGGGGGATAAGATGCATGGGTCACCGATTCGAACCATCTTTAGTACACGTGCATACCAGGTGCAAGTAGTAAGGTGTACTTCTCAACCGTTTCCGAGAAATTAATTATCAATTATTCCCAATTGCTGTACGGTGTTCGTGTGCGCTGTACGTTAACATTAAGCCAAGGAGCGCGTGGTGCAGCGGTAAGAGCCCTGCTTCGTAAGCGTGGGATCACTGGATCGAATCCCACCAGTGCGCCTTTTTAGGTAGATTTCATTAGAAAGCTAACTATTGCAGAGGTACCATGTTTCGACTTCCGGAAAATTTCGACATGTCTTCGCATTTCACATCCCCTAGACCCCAAAACCACCGTCAGTTCAAAAGTTAATATATAATTTATATATGTATATACAGTGTGGTCCACCCGCCCCTTATTATTTAGTTTTATGAAACCCAACTAACATCGCATTTCTCCCGATGGTCGATATTGCTCTGCGCTCTGACTGTGTGACAGCAATGTAATTGGGTCATGGGTCTAGCAAGGAAAAAACGACCTTAAAGTTTTCCCCGCCAAATACTATGGCCCATTCTACTAACATATGACTTACTGCTCCTTTAAATAATACATATACACGTAATACGATCGAATTAATAGCTTACGCCACGTGATCTGTAATAGTAGAAAGTTAAATCAACACCATAAACCGTGATTGAAGACTTTGAGATGGGCATAAACGTTTGAGGTGGGACGGTTACAGTAACTACACCACGTTTAGCGTGCAGCATTTACCATGTGTTGGTGGCTGAGAGTGTTAAAGCCTGACCGTACGTGGTGGGCGCGAGCAGGTAGAGTGCTGCTTCGAATCCAGTAGTAGGCATACTTTCTTGAACGAAATCCCACGTTCCATTTTAGTCGGGATGTAACTACATTGCCACATTTATTGCCTTACGACGTATTTTTGTGAAGAGTACGTTGAATTTTGATGATTTATAAAGAGAATACGATCGAATTGGTACGTTATGCCACGTGACCTGTAATGGCAGAAAATTAAAAAACTGGTATGAATATTAACATAACATATCGAAGTATTGCTCCGGAGGTCTGGGTTCGATTCCCAGCTTTGCCAAGAAATGTAATACTTGTCTGAGGGCTGAAATTGGGTACACGTAGCCTCGTGAAGCAAATATGAGAAGGAGTGGGCTCGATTGCCAACTCAGCCACCCTGGAAATGGTTTTCCGTGGTTTCCCACTTCTACTCCGGCCAAATTCCAGGTCGGATTCTATCTTAAGGTCACGGCCGCCTCCTTCCCAATCCTTAATAGCAAATACACACATCATTACAAGCCCGCAATAACTCAGGTTATCAGACAAATTCCACACACACACCCAAGTAAACGGGGCTAAATGACCGCAATGTTCTAGCCCCTCAAATGAAACAAAACAACAACATATCGAAGGATATTCTGATCGCCAGTGCTTGCATCGACGTATACGTATTCCTTAGAAATTCCCATGGTATTATTAGCATACTTTCGATTTTTGCAAAAAATGAAAGTAGACTTATGAGATCTACACAGGGCCAAACATTTTGTGTCTGTCTGTGTGTGTGTGACTGTGTGTCTGTGTGTGTGAGAGTGTGTGTACTCTGAATGTCTGCCACCCCCCTCCTATCAATTCGAACACGGTGAAACTGAATTGAACGAAATTTGGTACAGACATAGAACTAGCAAAGGGCACCTCAGTGTCATGTTTTATATCGCCGCCATCTTGATGGAAACGTAATGGCGGCCACCCAAATGTTCAAAGCTTAAATCAAATTACGAATTACCTAATAATCCTATCTCTACAAAATTTTGCAACAACATATATTTATATGGCGAGCGTCTTTTGACTAAAGTACAAGGTAATCAGCCCAATAGTTTGCAGATGGCGGCCATGTATGCGTGCAAATCGATTCCCCCTATCAATTCAAACACGGTGAAACCGAATTGAACGATATTTGGTACAGAGGTAGCACTAGCAAAGGACACCTCAGTGTCATGTTTTTTATGGCCACCATCTTTACGAAAACGTAATGGCGGCCTCCCAAATGCTAAAAGCGTAAATAAATTATGACCAACCTAATGATCTGATCTCTACCAAATTTTACAACAACATACCTTTATGTGGGAAGCATATTTTGTCCAAACTACAAGATCATCAGCCCAACAGTTTGCATATGGCGGCCATGTATGTGTGCAAACCGAATCCCCCTATCAATTCAATCACGGTGAAACCGAATTGAACGAAGTTTGGTACAGAGGTAGCACTAGCAGAGGCCACCTCAGTGTCATGTTTTATATCGCCGCCATCTTGACGGAAACGGAATGACGGCCACCCAAATGTTAAAAGCTTAAATCAAATTACGACCAACCTAATCATTTGATCTCTACCAAATTTTTCAACAACATACCTTTTTGTGGGAAGCATCTTTTGACTGAACTACAAGGTCATCAACCCAATAGTTTGCAGATAGCGGCCATGTATGTGTGCAAATCGATTCCCCATATCAATTCAAACATGGTGAAACCGAATTGAATGGATTTTTTTTACAGAGGTAGCACTAGCAAAGGGCACCTCATATTCATGTATAATATCCGTATAGCTCGTTGTATTTCAAGAAGCTATTACAACCAACATTCAATTATACTCCTTGAAAAGGACAAAGAGTTATAACAATACCCATGCATTTAGGACGAAGTAGGCTATACGTTCTTTACCGAACATCTGGTTTTGTTATTAAATTTTAACAAAAAGCCTTAGCATATCTTTAGGCCCACATCACACGACACTCGCTAACAAGGAAGCTGCTGTGATCGCTGGTACAAAATCCTGTATGATTCTGTTCTCTTTGTCAGTACACCTGCTTGTATGACCGAAGTGTATCAAACACTAGCATTTTGTACGCCAAGTTGTATGAAATAAAACCGAAGGGCTGTCGTTTGAGGGCATTATTTGCAGTTCTTTCGTCTTATTAACGCAAAGCGGTCGCGAAACTTGCTTTAAGTTAGTTAGAAAACATGTCAGGTACTGAATGAATGCATTCCAATCAATATTTAAGATCTAACTGTAATAATTGAATATTTTACCTTACGTGTTAATAAGAAGCGCAACAAAAACCTCGAGAGTGTGTTGGAAATGTGTGCAAATGTTATTGCGCCTGATCACTCTTTCGAAGATCCTGGGTTCAAGACCATCCAACGGCAGATATTTTAAATTCTTTTGACTATTTTATTATACCCTCCCTACCTCGTACAGCGAGATTTCAACTTGGTTTTGTTCACATTATCTACCAAGACGATAGGGAAAGTTATTTTCTTGTCTCATTTAAATGGTTATTTTCCCTAAATACTGTTCAAAACCATGGATGGATACTATTCGTTATAATTATTATTTTATAGTCGATTTTACCCTCCAGGTTATGTTTTCCCACGGACTCAGTGAGGGATCCCATCATTACCGCCTCTACGGGCAGTGTCCTGGAGCTTGAACCATCTCGACTGGGGGATACAACTGGGGAGGTAGGATCAGCAACTCGCCCAGACAGCCTCGCCTGCAAAGCGAACAGGGTCCTCTTGAGGGATGGGAAGGAAGGGGAAGATCGGGAGGGATACGCAAGGAAGAGGGAAGGAGGCGGCCGTGGCCGTACGGTAGGTAACATCCCGGCATTTGCCCGAAAGCGAAGTGGGAAAGCACGGAAAACCGCTTTGAGGATGGCTGAGGTGGGAATCGAACCCTCTCTACTCATTTGGACCACCCTAGACTGACTAGACCCCGTCCCAGTCCTCATGCCACTTTTCAAATTTCGTGGCAGAGCCGGGAATCGAACCCAGGACGTCCGGGGTGGCAGCTAATCACGCTGACTAATACGCAACGGAGGCGACTCTATTCGTGATGATTAGAATTTTAATAGTTCAATATTTATATGGCACGTTCTGTAATTACTGCCTTGCTGCGAGGCTCAGCGGTAACGTTCTCGCTTGCTGTGCCCGAGGTTGCAGATTCGTATCCTGGCGCAGTCAGCTGGTAGTTGAGGGTGTGCAAATGCGAGGGAGCCGTGTCAGTAGATTTACTGGCACGTTGAAGATCCCCTTCAGAGCAAAATTCCGGCACCCCGGCGTATCTAAAAGCCAGAGCAGTTAAAAGGGATGTTAAACCAATAATGTTATAATTATCTTTATGTTCGACCCTCACTATTATGTGTTTGAAAACTGTATCATAATGATGGTCATTATAACACCGTTTTTCATTACGATACAGTTTCTCCAGCCAATCAGAGCTCGTTCATTGACCAATTAGGTAACGATAATTTCGCGCATGCGCTCAAAATCCAACATGTCGGACATAAACACAACATCGAACTATAATAAATTACCGACATGGAATACCCACCGTCCATATGTTCGCGTAAATAAACTGGCGAATATGAGACAAGAAATAGCACAGTACCTTAAAATCACTAACACTAATTTCTACACAGCGCATTGTCTTCAAATGACTGCGGTGACAATATTACTGAGGGACGGCTGATGTAAACATATGGCTGCATATGGCATTGCAAGCCCACAGAGCGCATGCGTCGGCCGTTCAAAGCTCTTGAAAGACGAAGGTATAACACCCAACGCTCGCTCTGCGATCACAAAATTCCAGTAGCTGACTCTCAACAGATATTTATGAATATTTATGTTAAAACATATAATAAAGTTATAATTATCGTCGAACATAAACAGTCGTATGCAACTCGCCTATAATGGTAATTAAGACACTCGTATGGAAATTATAAAACTCGCATACGCTCGTTTTATAAAAAATACTCGTGTCTTAATTATAGCCATTATAGGCTCGTTGCATAATGTACTAGTATTTACTGTATGTTTGGGTCAGATGATCTCGTAGTTCCGCCCCTTAAAACCTCACTAACTATTACTGTAAGTGTATAGCAAGCGCTTTTCGCACAGACGCCGTTGAAAGAAGTTATAGTTTCGGTCTGACGTATTTATTCGTGAGCCTACCCACATAACAAATCTATTTGTTATGTGGGTCGTTATGTGGGTCGTCTGAGTGAGTCGGAGTTTTCCTTTAAACAAAGGTGGTCAAAATTTTGAACACTTTCTACCTTGAATATACCGGATACCTTGCTTTCGTTCTACAGATCATTATGTCGTCGTCCAATCTGGCTGCGTACCATCGGATAAGTACGGTCCTTTTGAGGACCAAATACAAAATCACTGGTTGGAACAGATAGATATGCGTCCATAATACATCCACAATAAACGACATTAAGCAAAAAATAAAATAAAAATATACTAGTTCAAGGTTCGAACCTACTACAATGCGACTTCGTTGACGCTACTCAAGCGATTCTTGATTAAGCCACCATAGCAACCGAGAACCATGGTGTATTGCTGGCACGTATTGAATCTATTCGTAGACACTTCCTGTCCAAAACGTAAGAAGGTGTTATTCGGAGCTCAGATCGTTTCAATCATGCATTATATTTAAGGTCATTGAAAGAACACTGCCACTATTGATTTCTACTATATTCGCGAGGATGTACAATGGACGTAAAGGAGCAGGCACTAATGTTTTTAGAATGACTGTGATATACGCGTTAGTTGGGTTGCCTTCCTCTAAAAAAATAAGGGGCTGGTGGACCACACTGTATATATGTATTAATATGTATATCAGTTTCTTGTTAACACGATAACTGCCGTAATTTTGCACCAATCACTTTGAATTTTTTACATAATATGTATTCCCTTACAATCTCGGTCGAGTTCGTTAATGGGCAAAATCAGTATAAGGGGATGAAATGGGGGGCTTTTTTTTCCAAAAAACTGAAATATCGCTAAAACTCTCTTAATACGTGAAATATCAAATCCATCCTAAGTTCATAATATGTGTCGGATAAGTGCCAAAAATTTATGTTTGACATATTTTTTATAGCACCAACTTTTGACCAAAGGGGTGGAAAAAAGTGGGTTTTTCGGGAAACATTAAACATATCTCTCTTAATAGGCACAATATCAAAACCGTACAAAAACGAAAATATTCCCCTAATAAATACCTAAAACTTTTGTCTGAAATAATTTTTTATATGACCCACCATTACGCCAAGGGATGAGCAAAATGATTTCGGAATTAAAGAAAATGCCAAGTGCCATCAGAGGTTACCATGACAACGCTTCTATATTGATGAGGGATGAGCCATCAGCAGTTGCTATGACAACGCCACTGCACTAGAGCACATTCACTTTTCCATTTGTCTGTGGGAAGCGACTTCGGCATCAGACTGGTAGCAGACTTCTATGCCCAAGGTCACGGGTTCAAACCCGGCTAAAGTCATCGGATTTTCTAAGAGCGCTAAAAATCCCTGAGTATGCTTTCCTTTGGAGGGGAAGTTCCAACGTTCGTGGCGAGTTGCTTGTTGTGGTGGCATCTAGTAGCCAAGTTCACAGCTAGGTGTCATTGACTAGTATTTGCTAGCAAAATTAGGAATTACAACTTGAAATTGACCGTCTCGTTGTCGCTGCCCTTAAACTGAGGAACTAACCAAAATCTCTGCGGGAGATAAAATTTTGCGTGAAGACGTAGCAGACCATTAGATAGTTACACACACATCAGTGTCGAAACCTTGCAGAAGGACCGTGTGACCACAAGTATAAAAATGGACCTCAAATGACGAGAAGGTTACCGTCCCCATAAGACAATAAAATGTTTAAAATATGCATAGAAGGACGAAAAATAATGTTAATTAAGCTCCAATTGTAAAATACTTTATCGCAATATCCTTCTACGAAAACCTGCATATTCTGCCTTTCCCGAACTTTGCCCGGTGAAATCTACCTCCGCCTTCCGGCGCGCCGAAGGGATTTTTTTTAAACATAGGCAATTCGTACAACTGTAGGTGTCGTGAATAATGTTCATTTTGCAGTCAATTGTAATAACTTGTTTTGTGAGCGGGAAAAGGGATTCTGAAATCATCGTATGGGAGTGAACGTTTGTGGCATTGTATAATGTACAGTCGAGGCATTGCAAATACATTGGTATTATACACGGTCAGGTGTATTCTATTATATGTATACGTTTATACACTGAAGGCCCAGTCTGTTCCGTTCATTATACGTCAGTGAACCATGAGATCACCCCGTACCCCGCAAGTAGTGTCTCATGCTATGGGTACGGTATTGGTTGGAAAGTGTTCGGACCTGACGAGGTCACCTGCACACAAACTAACGATAACGGTAGGCAGTTCTACTAACAGCAAATACTGTGAATAAAGGTATTCTTTCCTCAATCTGCAGTATGATTTAATCCGACTCCCTTTTCCCGCTCACATAACACGCTATTACAATTGGCTGCAAAATGAACATTATTCACGACACCTACAGTTGTACGAATTGCCTATGTTTACAAAAACAAACAAAAAAGGCTCACCGGTGGGACTCGATCCAGTTATCCCACGCTTACGAAGCAGGGTTCTTACCGCTGCACCATACGCTCCTTGGCTTCACGTTAACGTACAGCACACATGAACGCCGTACAGCAATTACGAATAATTAATAATTAATTTCTCGGAAACGGCTGAGAAGAGCACCTTACTACTTGCACCTGGTATACACCTGGTAATGCCCTACACGTGTACTAAAGCTGGTTCGTATCAGTGACCCATGCATCGTATCCTCCCCTTGTTAGTCAGACAAACGGGTGGGGTTAAACCATGTTTGCACTGTCTTGGCTTTAACGCGCGTCATTCATGTGATGCGGCAGATCGACTCATACATTACGACAAGACACGGCACACTCATGTTGACCGACTGAAAAGCTTCAATTAATAGGTTACTTTGGCATGCCTCCCTGTCCTGAGCTAATCTTTTCATATCTACATAGCTACCATACCCTACAACCGAGGCAATCTGTTTAACATATTATTCTAACAATGGCCTACCCTTACAGGTTTTGACCTCGACCTTTCCTTCTATAACTAACTAACTCTATAACTAACTCTTCCTGAGTACCCTACCAATCTATCACTTCTCTTCATTAGCACTCGCCAGAAACATTTCTCCTCCCCCGGATCCAGGCTTAGCCACACGAGGAAAGTTCTCTTAGCGTGTGACTGGCTGGGGTGCGGAACAATCAGGAAGCAGCGTAACGCTAATCATAAATGTTTAGGGACGTGGACGTCCTTATGTAATTTTTATTTAATCTGTGCCCCGTTTGCCGAGGTCTGTGCTGCTCCGCAGCATTCGATTCAACATTCTAATAGTACGACATTTGTAGTTCGCATGCCTTTTGGTTCTATTTGAACTTTGACGTCATGAAAGGATTTTGCTCGCGATAGTGCGACATACAGTTGTCCATGGTTAAACACCGGTTGAGGTAAATAAATGCCTACTTGATCTAATGTTTGACCTTGTGCTTTATTGATAGTTATGCAAAAAGCAAAACGTACTGGAAACTGCCTCTTTTTGGAGGAAAATGGCATATAATTATCTGATGGCGTAATGTCAATGTGATGAAGTAGGACATTTTCTCCAACATTTACGCCAGTATATATGGTATCAGTTTCACTTACTATGAGCATGTTGTTCTTCTTCGTCTTCGCTTTCAGTATCATCGGAAGATGATTTTACCACCTGTGGTAAAACGGTTTGAGTAAATTTTGAACTTGTTAAGGGTCTTGTTTGAGAGGTAGCAGTGCAGCATTTTGTTTGATACTCATGGGACGAAGCGATGATGGAGCATGCTTTCACATGGGCACAGGATTCATGTTTTTAAATGCTGTAATTCACGAAATTTACATCGAATATTATTTCATGCCACAATGATACGCTGTATGATTTGTAAATGTTTGTTGTACCCTATGGCTATTAATGATGTCAAAACTCTAATATTTTAAGGTTATTTAATTATCAATAAGGAAAGTTTCATATATGATTATGTTCCTATCTCTAAGTACCTTATGACATGTCCTGGGGCACCTACCTCATCCATTTCCGAAATACAGCTACACACACACTTACAGTCATCACAGGAACACAGGCTACCAGACAAGTTCAGCACACACCCAAGTACACGGGACTGAGGCCAAACATGACCTAAACCCCTAAAATGAATCAATAACAGTAGGTTACTTGTAACTGTTACAAATAGCCTGTAAGATTGCGGGTTCCATGTTCAGCCAAGACTGCCGGGGGAAAATCTCTATAAGTTCTATAAGAACGATGCTCAAATATTTGCTCCCTCAGATTTGGTGACTAAAATACAAAACTGTATATCAGTCATAATATAGTCTTTGTTTCTCTGCTAGATTGCTCACCGCCAATTAGTTATTGTAATGATAATAATCAGTGTCAAATTGATGAAAAACAACATAGGGATATATGAATTCGTAATTGTTTACACAGGCTAATATTTGTTATTATGGAAACAATTCATATTTTGAATGCTAAATTGTGAACTAGTTGCTGTGCTGGGAGTTTGCAGTTGCACACATTTCGTATGAAATATAGTGTAAGAAAATGAAAACAGGGAATAATAGACTGTAATACGGGCAGTAAGTTTTACTCCTAGACCTGCTCTGCATATGCATATTATGGTTTCTGTGTGTTATTACTTACACGTGTGCACTGCTTGAAATGTAGTAGGAGTTCTAAGCTTCTGTATAAAAGTAAAATTGAAAAACTAGATCAATGGAGATGTTTACATGCAATAAAAGTTAAAATCAACTATATTTCCATTATATAGCTTTGCGGCTTTAAGGTCGAGTGTAATTTTAAAAGCCGACGTTTTGAGACAAGTGCTTGTCCCTTTATCAAGGTTTGTCAAGAAAGAAAGAAAGAAAGAAAGAAAGAAAGAAAGAATGAGTAAACAATGGCATAGCCTCCATACATAAATGGTTGCCATGATAACTAAATGTCGGCGATACCCGTATATCAACGCTAAAATCGCCTCGATAATATTATATAAGACGACTAGCAGAAGTGCCCGCTCTTCGAACGATCTTCGGTATTAATAACCAGACGTTATCAATTGAGCTACTGTTCCAATGGTTAGGGGCTTGTCATTCCTTCATACGTTTATCAGAGCGAAGTTACTTTTCTGGGTATATCACAGACTCTGTTAATTTAAGGGCCTTAAAATGTGTTTTTCGGAGACCCTTTATAGACTCCCTAGTTTTGTGTCAGACATTGAGAAGCGCAACAAACAGTAACTTATGCTTTGGTCGTCTTTCTAGGATAATTTTTATTTTTTGCCAATTTTAGCATGTATTTTGAAAAGTTTTCCCTTATACCCACCCTTCTATGAGAATTTGTTAAATGAAATTAGTTTTCTGGGAATATTTCAGAAACGTGGTTTTTAGAGCCTTAAAACGTAGTAGCCACCGATGGGCTGAAAATGAGTTTTTATAATAATAATCATAATCATAATAATAATAATTTAATAATATAGGGATAGGGAAACAATAGACCCTCAGTACCACACCAGCACGTGTAAATCGCGTGAAAAAATGTCATAAGTACCCCTTGACCTCCTTAAGCGCATTATATACGTACTGAACAGCTCAAGTTGGTTCAGTGATAACCTTAAAGCCGTTTGTGAACGTTCACAGTAATTGCGTCTTGCAGAAATAGATGGACTCCTGAGATTATGTTGCCATGGTTACCGGCTTGCATTATTTCATTACTTTATTAAATGAAATTAGGTTTTCTGGGAATATCTCAAAAACTGTTGGTTCTAGGACCTTAAAATGTAGTTTTCGGGGCCCGTAGGGCCTCCGAGTTTTGTTTTTTACATTTAGACGCCGAAAATAGGCATTGTCTCGTCTTTCTACGCCCATTTCAGCGTGCATTTTAAGGGGGTAGGCCCTCTTTTATGAGAGACTAGCAGGTACCCGCGGCTTCGCTCGCGTCATGGTTGTGTCATATTTTTATTCAATGAAATGCAGGTTTAACCCCGTTATCACCCTTTTAGAACCTGAATATCCAAAAATCCCTCCTTAGTAGACGTTTTCGACACACAACAAACATATCCCCAAAATATCATTCTTCTAACTTCAATAGTTTTGGTTGGTCGATGAGAGTGAATATCCAAAAATCCCTCCTTAGTGGACTTTTCTTCCAGAATTTCAGCCCTCCCCTTGGGCCCCTTAAATTGGATTCATGAAAAAAAGAAACGATCGACCACCTTTTACTTATTTTTCAAGCTGATTCTTCCCCCTGAGTTTCATACTTTATGCCTCTGTCTTTTAAGAGATACTTGCTCTGTTAGGAATCCTTCAACCCCCACTTTTCACACATACACCTCATAATATACAGTTCATCGAAAAACCCTCAGACATGTGTCTTCTTATTCTTAATGATGAGTTTATATGCCGAGTATCGCATCCCCCAAGGAAACCAATCGGGGGATATTGCTATTCAATTAAATGCAGGTCTACCCCCTTAACACCCCTTTAGAACCTGAATATCCAAAAATCCTCCCTAGGTGGAGGTTTTCGACATACAACGAACACAACCCCATAATTTCATGTTTCTAACTTCAATAATTTTGGCTGGGCGATGATGAGTGAGTGAGTAAGTCAGGACATTTTCTTTCATTTATTTTTCAGAATTTCACCCCTCTCATGAATCCCTTATATTGGATTTATGATTTAAACAAGATGTTCAGTAAAGAACATATAGCCTACTTTCTCCTAAATGCATGGGTATTGTTATAACTCTTTGTCCTTTTCAAGGAGTATGATTGAATGTTGGTTGTAGTAGCTTGTTGTAATACAACGGGCTATTGGGATATTAAACATGAATATGAGGTGCCCTTTGCTAGTGCTACCTCTGTACCAAATTTCTTTCAGTTCGGTTTCACCGTGTTTGAATTGATAGGGGGAATCGATTTGCACACATACTTGGCCACCATCTGCAAACTATTGGGCTGATGTTCTTGCAGTTTGGTCTGAATATGTTTCCCACATAAAGATATGGTGTTGCAAAATTTGGTAGAGACTAGATTATTAGGTTGGTCGTAATTAAATTTTAGCTTTTAACATTTGTGTGGCCGAGATTACGTTTCCGTCAAGATAGCGGTGATATAAAACATGACACTGAGGTGCCCTTTGCTAGTGCTACCTCTGTACCAAATTTCGTTCCATTCGGTTTCACCGTATTCGAATTGATAAGGGGAATCGATTTTCACACAAAGATGGCCGCCATCCGCAAAATATTAGGCTGGGTATGTTGTTGCTAAATTTGCTTGAGATCGGATGATTAGGCTAATCGTAATTTGATTTAAGCTTTGAACATTTGTGTGGCCGCCATTACGTTTCCGTCAAGATGGCGGCGATATAAAACATGACACTGAGGTGCCCTTTGCTAGTGCTACCTCTGTACCAAATTTCGTTCATTCGGTTCCACCGTGTTCGAATTAATAGGGGGAATCAATTTTGACATATAGATGGCTGCCATCCGCAAACTATTAGGCTAATGGCCTATTAGATTGGTCAAAGGATGCTCCCTCCATAAAGGTATGTAGTCGCAAAATTTGGTAGAGATCGGATGATTAGGTTAATCGTAATTTGATTTAAGCTTTGAACATTCGTGTGGCCGCCATTACGTTTCAGTCAAGATGGCGGCGATATAAAACATGACACTATGGTGCCCTTTGCTAGTGCTACCTCTGTACCAAATTTCGTTCCATTCGGTTCCACCGTGTTCGAATTAATAGGGGAAATCCATTTTGACATAAAGATGGCCGCCACCCGCAAACTATTAGGCTAATAACCTATTAGATTGGTCAAAGGATGCTCCCTCCATAAAGGAATGTTGTTGCAAAGTTTGGTAGAGATCGGATGGTTATGTTAGTCGTAATTTAACTTAAACTTTGAACATTTGTGTGGCCGCCATTACGTTTCTGTCAAGATGGCGGCGATATAAAACATGACACTGAGGTGCCCTTTGCTAGTGCGACCTCTGTACCAAATTTCGTTCGTTCGGTTCCACAGTGTTCGAATTAATAGGGGGAATCAATTTTGACATAAAGATGGCCGCCATACGCAAACTATTAGGCTAATAACCTATTAGATTAGTCAAAGGATGCTCCCTCCATAAAGAAATGTTGTTGCAAAGTTTGGTAGAGATCGGATGGTTACGTAAGTGGTAATTTAACTTAAGCTTTGAACATTTGTGTGGCCGCCATTACGTTTCTGTCAATATGGCGGAGATATAAAACATGACACTGAGATGCCCTTTGCTAGTGCTACCTCTGTACCAAATTTCGTTCCATTCGGTTTCACCGTGTTTGAATTAATGGGGGGAATTTATTTTCACACAAAGATGGCCGCCATCCGCAAACTATTAGGCTAATGACCTAGTCATTTGGCCAAAGGATGCTTCCTCTATAAAGGTATGTTGTTGCAAAATTTGGTAGAGATCGGATGATTAGGTTAATCGTAATTTGATTTAATTTTGAACATTTGTGTGGCCGTCAATACGTTTCCGTCAAGATGGCGGCGATATAAAACATGGCACTGAGGTGCATTTTGTTAGTACTACCTCTGTACCAAATTTCGTTCTATTCGGTTGCACCGTGTTCGAATTAATAGGGGGAATCGATCTTCACACAAAGATGGCCGCCATCCGCAAACTATTACGTTGATGACCTATTAGTTTTGGTCAAAGGATGCTTCCCCCATAAAGGTATGATGTTGCAAAATTTGGTGGAGATCGGATGATTAGTTTAGTCGTAATTTGATTTAAGCTTTGAACATTTGTGTGGCCGCCATTACGTTTCCGTCAAGATGGCGGCGATATAAAACATGACACTGAGGTGCTTTGTGTTAGTACTACCTCTGTACCAAATTTCGTTCCATTCGGTTGCACCGTGTTCGAATTAATATGGGGAATCGATTTCACACAAAGATGGCCGCCATCCGCAAACTATTACGCTGATGGCTTATTGGTTTGGTCAAAGGATGCTCCCTCCATAAAGGTATGTTGTTGCAAAATTTGGTAGAGATCGGATGATTAGGTTAGTCGTAATTTGATTTAAGCTTTGAACATTTGTGTGGCCGCCATTACGTTTCCGTCAAGATGGCGGCGATATAAAACATGACACTGAGGTGTCCTTTGCTAGTGCTACCTTTATACCAAATTTCGTTCAATTCGCATTCACCGTGTTCGAATTGATAGGGGGGGGGCAGACATTCAGAGTACACACACTCACACACACACACACAGACACACACACACACACACAGACTCACACACACACATACACACACACAAACACAGACTCACACACACACATACACACACAGACAGACACACTTTTTTCGCCCTGTGTTGATCTCATAAGTCTACTTTCATTTTTTGCAAAAATCGAAAGTAGGCTAAAAACGGTCGAAGACCTATTTACTTCTTTTTAAGCTGTTCTTCCCCCCTGAGTTTGATGAGTGAGTGAGTTAATCAGTTAGAACACTATCTTTCCTGTTTTTTTCCCCCAGAATTTCACCCCTCTCCAAGGGCCCCTTAAATTGGATTTATGAAAAAAAGGTTGAACACCTATTACTTATATTTTAAGCTGTTTTTTTTTTCGCTGAATGTCAAACTTCTCGCCTATGTCGTTTAAGAGATACACGCTCCGTTAAAAATCCTTCAACCCCCAATTTTCACCCCTTTCACCTCATAATATACACCACATCGATAAATCCTTAGACATATGTCTGCATAATTTTAATGATTAGTTTATATGCCGAATATCACATCCCCAAAGGAACAACTCGTGAGATATCGTTAATGAATGAAATACACGTTTACCCCCTTAACACCTCTTAAGAACCCGAATAAACAAAATTCCTTCATTAGTTGACGTTTGCGACATAGAGCGAAAATATTCCCAAATTTTAATTTTTCCTACTTCAATAGTTTTCGCTGGGCGATGATGAGTGAGTGAGTCAGTCAGGTCATTTTCTTTCAATTATTTTACCTGAATTTTACGCCCTCCCCATGCGCCCCTTAAATTGGATTTATGAAAAATCGCTCGAACACCTATTAACTTATATTTGAAGCTGTCTTTTTCCCCTGAGTTTGATGAGTGAGTGAGTTAGTCAGTCAGTCAGGACACTTTCTCTCCTTTTTTTTTCTCTAGAATTTCACCCCACCCCGATGGCCCCTTAAATTGAATTTATGAAAAAAGGGTCGAACACCGATGTACTTATTTTTAAGCTGGTTTTTTTTCGCTGAGTTTCAAATTTCTCGCGTATGTCGTTGAAGAGATACACGCTCCGTTAGGAATCCTTCAACCCTCACTTTTCACCCCTTTCACCTTATAAGATACACCACATCGAAAAACCCTTAGACACATGTCTGCTTATTTTTAATGATTAGTTTATATGCCGAGTACCATATCCACAAATGCAACCACTCACGAGATATTGTTATTCAATAAAATGCAGGTTTAACCCCATTAAGACACCTTTAGAACCTGAATATCCGAAAATCCTCCCTTAGTGTACGGTTTTGACATACAACGATCATATCCCAAAAATGTCTTGTTTCTAACTTCAATAATTTTGGCTGGACGATGATGAGTGAGTGAGTGAGTGAGTCAGGACATTTTCATTCATTTTTTTTCTTCAGAATTTGTCCTCTCACAATGAACCCCTTAAATTTGATTTATGAAAAATAAACTGTCAAACACTTATTTACTTATATTTAAGCAGTTTTCTCTCCCTGAGTTTGAAAAGTGAGTGAGAGAGTCAATCAGTTAGGACACTTTCTTTCCGCCCCCCCCCCCCCAGAATTTCACCCCTCCCCATGAGCCCCGTAAATTGAATTTAGGAAAAAAAAACGATCGAACATCTATTTACTTATCTTATAAGCTGATTTTTTCCGCTGAGTTTCAAACTCCTCGCCTATGTCGTTTAAGAGATACACGCTCCGTTAGGAATCATTCAACCCCCACTTTTCACCCCTTTCACCTCATAATATACACCACATCGAAAAACCCTCATACACATGTCTTCTTATTTTTTATGTGTTCATATGCCGAGTAACACATCCCCCAATGAAACCAATCGGGAGTTATTGTTATTCAATGAAATGCAGGTTTAACCCCCTTAAGACCCCCTGCATATCCGAAAATCCTCCCTTAGGGGACGGTTCCGACATACAATGATCATATTCCCCGAAATGTCATGTGTCTAACTTCAATAACTTTGGCTGGGCGTTGGTGAGTGAGTAAGGACTTTTTCTCTCAATTTCCTTTTTTCAGAAATTCACCCCTCCCCAAGAACCCCTTAAATTGGATTTATGAAAAAGACTGTCGAACACCTATTTACTTATTTTTAAGCAGTTTTTTTCCCTGAGTTTGATGAGTGAGTCTGTCAGTCAATCAGTTAGGACACTTTCTTTCCTGTTTCCCCCCCCCCAGAATTTCACCCCTCCCTATTGGCTCTTTAAATTGGATTGATGAAAAAACGGTCAAACACCTATTTACTTATTTTTTAAGCTGATTTTTTTCCACTGAGTATCAAACTCCTCGCCTATGTCGTTTAAGAGATACACGCTCCGTTAGGAATCCTTCAACCCCCACTTTTCACCCCTTTCACCTCATAATATACTTCACATCGAAAAACCCTCAGACACGTGTCTTCTTATTTTTAATGATGAGTGTATATGCCGAGTATCACATCTCCCAATGAAACCAATCGGGAGATATTGTTATTCAATGAAATGCAGGTCTATCCCCTTAACACTCCTTTAGAACCTGAATATCCTAAAATCCTTCCTTAGTGCGCGTTTTCGACTTACCACGAACATATCCGCAAAATTTCATGATTCTATCTTCAATAGTTTTGGCTGGGCGATGATGAGTCAGTCAGTCAGTCAGTCAGTCAGGACACTTGTTTTTATATAAGAGATACGGAGAAGAATTACATCAATGATTACTTTCGTGCCTCTGATGGATATCTGCACCAAATTTTACGTTGATCCACTCAGCCGTTCTCGAGTGATGTTCGTACAAAGTTGTACACAGACAGACAGACGAAAGATTTGTTTTTGCGTGCAACCGTCATAAACCAGTCTGAGACGCGTTAATATCTGAAATTTCCGTGGAAATAAAAAAGAACAGACAAACTTTCATTTTTACATATATAGGGATAAGCCCAGAAACGTATTCGTGTTAAAAATAATATTACCCGTCGGAGTTAATCGTAGTAATCTCCTGTAGCAGGCCATATCAAGCGTCTCCATGTACCATAATACTCCATTCGAGTCGAAGCCTCTCAATCTACTGTATTTCGAATTAACAATAGCCTGCATCATTATTAGATCTGATGTGTAACATACCTTGTAAGTAGATTAACTAATACAATCGCAGATAGCAAGAAAAATACAGTAATTGAGTTTAGGTAAAGGTAACTGGTTTCATATTATGTTAGTTCCTTACCAAAGAATGTGCCATATCTTTAGGGGTTGTAATTTGTAATTATGCTTGCTCGTAAAGAGGATCATGCTCTGAATCTGCTTGGAATACACGGTTTCTCCAAGAATATGTCAAATAAATTTTGAAACCCATTTATACTCCGTAATATGCTCACCATTCTGGTTTCATGGGGGTTTATTTCCACACTCTAATACTTTTCTCTTAACTCAAACTTGGAGCTTGGTTGGAAATATAAGTTTCTTACATTCAAAGCTTTCATCTCCAGAAGAGAAGCACAAGGTTCACGAGATAATAAGTAGGTTAAATGTGATTCTTCCATGTTTTAGTTTCAAGAATCCTAAAAGGATTATACAGCAATTTGAAAGTAACTAAATTGCATCTGTATAAAATTGCGGAGCTGTAGCATTTATTCATAACAGCTTTATTATCTGATCGTTCAATTTTCGTACTTGGTTTGCCCTTTTAATATGAAGTAAGATACGTTAATTGGATAAATGTAAGTGCCGTATTTTAATTTAAAATGACGTAACTGTGAATTACTTTGTCGTATGAGATATTGTACAAATACAGATACAAGCACCGTAATGAACCACTTACAGTACGTGCCCGGGATTTATTGAATACTTTAATGCAGGTGAAATATTCGTAACACCATCGTGTGAGTTTTGTCACAATTATAAAATTAAATAAGCAATTATTGTGTTGTAGAGGGAGTTCGAACCTGTCTCAAGGCTCTCACTTGATGATATCAGATTTCCCTGTTATATAATTACTGTCGTTTTACAAAGTCATTTATTTTCAAAGACTGGCATGCTCACAATAACACTTTAATTAGTACCACTGAAGAGTGCTATATAACATCAATTTTATTATACAACTAGCAGAAGTACCCATTCTTCGAACGGTCTTCGGTATTAATAACCAGACGTAATCAATTGAGCTACTGTTGCAATGGAACCTGTTTGTCGACAAAGAAAAATGATTAGTTAGTATGCTCTGAAACTAAATTTACCTAATGTGTACTTCCTGGCGTGAAAATAAAATTGAAAACCTCGTAGACGAAACGCAATACACGTCAAATAAAACTGACCTTCACTGTTGTGTCAAGTCCCCATCCAGAGGATGACCCCTTTAATGAATTATAAAGGCTTGAGGTGCATGAAAATTCAAGTTTTTAGCCTCCAATGGCCCAACTTCCTAAAAGCAAAAAAAAAAAAAAACAAAAAAAAAACAAAAAAAAAACACAAAAAACTAAAAGAACAATTTCAATTCAGGAATTTTTGATAATAATGTTTCTGTTTGGAGATATAATAGACCTTCTGTACGACATAAAGCACATTTAAGTCGTGTGAAAAAAAACTAGGGTACCCCTTGACCCCATTAAGCGTATTGATGAATTTTACAGTTTTAGTTGATTCCGTAATAACCTTATAGCCATTTGTAAACATTCATAGAAATTTAATAAATGGAGTGGCTTTACTTCTTGAAAAAATAGATGGAAAGTTGGATGTCACCTTTTGAGATACTGTTGTCATGGTTAATGGCTTGCATTCCTTCATCAGTTTATTAAATGAAATTTGTTTTCTGGGAATATCTCAGAAACTGTTGGTTTTAGAGCCTTAAAATGTTTTTTTCGGGGACCCTGTACGGCTATTTTGGGGCAACGAGTTTTGTTTCTGACACCAAGGGGCTGAGAATAAGCCTTGTCTCGTCGTTGTAGGCCGTAGTATAATAATAATAATGATAATAATAATATAACAATATAGGGATAGGGATATAATAGACCTTCCGTACCACACCCTCACGTGTAAATCACGTGAAAAAAAACTAGAGTACCCCTTGACCCCCTTAAGCGCATTATATGACATTGATGAATTTTACAGTTTAATTTGTTTCCGTTATAACCTTATAGCCGTTTGCAATCTATCTCAGTTATGTAATAAATGTAATTGTATTGCGTCTTATAGCAATAGATGGACCTTTGAGATTCCGTTGCCATGGTTACCGGCTTGCATTATTTCGTTATTGTATTACATGAAATTAGTTTTATGTAAATATCTCAAAAACTGTTGGTTTTAGGTCCTTAAAATGTGGTTTCTCACATTTAGGGGCTGAAAATTAGCTTTGTCTCGCCCTTCTACGCCTATTTCAGCAAGTATTTTAAGGCGTAGGCCCCCTTTTATGAGAGGTACAGAGAAGACTTACGTCAATGATTAGTGTCGTGCCTATGAAGGATATCTGTACCAAATTTTGCGTTGATCCACCCAGCCGTTCTCGAGTTATAAGGGAACAACCACTTTGTCCACAGACAGACAGACAGACAAAAATTATATTTTCGCGCGCATCCGTCATAAAACAGTCTGAAACGCGTAAATAACGCAAGTTTCCGCCGAAATTCAGAAAAAACAGACAAACTTTCATTTTTATATATAAAGAGATTAGGCATAGGCTACTAGAATGAAACAATATATAAATAAATAAATAAAATATTTAAATTCATTAATTAATTAATAAACAAACACTCCTGAACAACAAGAAGTTCCGTGAAGAACTATACAGCCTACTTTTCATGCCAATGAGTATTCTACAGAATATGAACCTATCTAGAATAATGACAAAATTAAGTTGGTAATATCGAAATAACTAATTAGATCAAAATATACCTGGTATGATGTAGCCTAATAGAGCACTACAGTTGGCAGCCCTGGTGACTGAATATATTCTTAGTTCCATCTCTTAAGGTACAGAATACAAAATTTGGCTGAAGTCCAATGGACGTTACATGCAGTTAATCACTGGATCTATCAGCACGCCTAAAAGCATGTTGCCAACAATACCATGCGTGTGCTGATCAGAAATAATCTGAAGTATTATGATATCTTATTGTGCCAATTATGGATGAAATCCATTTGTTAGTATAGAAGTTACATGTATTTTAAAATTGGATATATCAGCAGGCACAGAATCATGTTGGCAGCACTGCCTTGTATTAATTACTCCAAATTAACCTAGAATGTCAGGTGCTATACGTGTGCAAAGTATAGAGCTGTTGGCTTGCATACTTTCTGGTATATTGATATTAGTGTAAAATAAATATAGACAGCATTTATAAAGAGTTGGCAGCCCTGCTTGCTCTTAACAATACTTATAGTCATATATGTTATGGTACACAAAGCACATACGAAATTTGGTTGAAATCCAACTGATAGTATAGAAATTACATGTATTTAAAATTGGTCGCATCAGCAGGCTTATAATCATGTTGGTAGAACTGGCGTATATAAGTTACTCGAAATTAATCTAAAATGTAAGAATATACGTGTGCATAATTTAAAGCTGTCGGCTTGCATATTTTCTGATATATTGGTATTTGGATAAAAAATAAAGAGAGCAATTATTAACAGTTGGCAGCCCTGGTAGCTCTTAAGAATACACTCAGTCATATCTGTTTATGTACAGATATTACATACAACATTTGGTTGAAATCCAATTGATAGTGTAGAAGTTATATTCATTTAAACATTGGACCTATCAGAAGGCTTAACATTATTTTGGCAACACTGTCATTGTTGGCCTCCTGGAAATTAAACCGAAATAGTATTATATACATGTGTGCCAATTTTGGAATAGCTCCCATGCATACCTTGCAAGATATCCAACATGGAGCTCAAATTTCTAGTGCGTGTTTTCAGCAGTTGGTAGCACTGACATCATTTTCAAATATGGACGTGAGATATTCCGGTGCACATCTTTACTCATACTAAATTTGGTTTTGATTGCTGCAGCCGTTTAGGAGTTGATAGGGGGACACACACACACAGCCAGACAGACAGAAGGACAGACAGACAGACAGACAGACAGAAGGACAGACACACAGACAGACAGACACACATTTGCCCGATCTCATAAGTCTACTTTTTCCTCATTTTTGCAAAATGTGAAAAGTAGGCTAATAATGGGAAATTGAGGATTAAGAGTGATTATAATATACATGTAATATTTTCTGAAGTTCTTACTTATTTAGTGTATTTATTTGTTATTTACTAATTAATTCATTCATTTGTGTATCTATTTATTAACTTATTTATTTATTTGTATTCATTGTAACCCCGCCTAGTCATATTTGTAAAATTTATGTTGACTGCCTGAAGCGCTACAACTACTACTACTACTACTAATAATAATAGTAATAATAATAATAATAATAATAATAATAATAAAATCCACCGGTTTCGGATTTGACATCAAATACTACAATAGGAAATACAGAATATCTCATCTCCTTTATATGGATGACCTCAAAGTATATGCACACAGTGAGACTCAAATGAATGCCATGCTAAATATAATAGATTCATATTCATCCGATGTCCGAATGACGCTGGGAGTGAAGAAATGCAAGCGTCTGACAATTGAAAGAGGTAAATATGCAACTTCTGAACCACATGAGCTACGCAAAGGATCTCTAATTGAAGGAATGACTGAAATAGAAACCTACAAATATCTGGGATTTGCTCAAAATACAACTTTGGATCATAAAAGTATCAAAGATGAGCTCATTGGAAAATATACCACAAGACTACATCAAGTGCTGCGAACCAGTCTATTTGCAAAGAACAAAATTAAAGCTGTCAACACATACGCTATACCAACCCTAGTATATTCATTTGGGATTCTGAAATGGTCAGCAACAGAAATGGAAAGCCTGCAGAGAAAAACAAGGACCCTTCTCACTACTTACCGTTTACACCATCCAAACGCCTGTAAAGAAAGGGTCACTCTTCCACGAAAGATGGGAGGTCGAGGAGTACTGGATTTACAAATTTTGCTCCAGAACCAAATTAAAACCCTTAGAAGATATTTCTATCAAAGAAAGGAAAACAGCATTCTCCATAAAGCCATTGTACTTGCTGATAAACACACAGTATTGAACCTTCGTACATCCTCTGATGATCATATCAGCCAGCCACTACACTTACATGAAAAAGAAAAGGCATGGGGAGAAAAGACCCTCCATGGAAAATACTACAGCAACCTATCCCAACAGAGTATTGATAAAAACGCATCGTGTATGTGGTTACAAAGTGGTCGACTGTTTGGAGAAACAGAGGGATTTGCAATTGCCATCCAAGATCAAGTCATTGCTACAAAAAATTACAAGAAATACATCATCAAAGATACCAGTGTAATTTCAGACAAATGCAGGCGATGCGCCATTCATCTCGAGACCATTGACCATGTCACTGCAGGTTGCCCAATACTAGCATCAGTTGAATATACAAAGCGGCACAATCAGGTTGCAGGCATCATTCATCAAGCACTCGCACAGAAATATAAATTAACTGAGGAGTATATCCCTTACTACAAGTATCATCCACCATCCCTCCTCGAAAATGAACTGTGTAAAATATACTGGGACACTGGTATTGTGACAGATAAAACAATAGATCACAATCGACCAGACATCATAGTAGTAAATAAGGCTGATGGCACTACATTTATAATAGACATAGCAGTCCCCAACGACACCAACATCGAACGTAAACACAATGAAAAAATCTCCAAGTATAGACAGCTTGCAGAAGAAATCAAGAGGATATGGAAGATGAACTGCGTCCGGATAGTGCCTGTAATCTTGTCAGTCAACGGCCTCATACCTCACACACTCCACAAGAGTCTGAAAGAATTGGATCTTCCGCCGACCATCTACAAGAGTATGCAGCATTCGGTCCTATTGTCCACATGCAATATTGTGCGATCCTTCCTTGCTAATGAATGAGTGATAATGAACTCTTATATTTTGTATATACATGATATGTATTATAGTTTGTATTATAGTTTGTATGTATTGTTGTAAAGCACTTGGTTTAACCCGTGCTTTAGAGTAACCCATGTTTGTAATGGTGAATTGAATAAATAATAATAATATCGTATGGCCTCGGATGCTGGGTGCAACCTTTGTTATTTGACACCCAGAGGGTAGCTTGCATGTCGAATGTCGTTGTTCCTTGAAGCACTATAAAAGTCAAGGAGGTTAGATATCTATGCTTCTTGGACACTATAGCGCTTTCTAGTAGAGAAATGAGGAACTGTGTGTTGGCGGAAACTCCCGAGATTAATTTTTAGCCTACTTTTCACATTTTGCAAAAATGAGGAAAAAGTAGTCTTATGAGATCGGGCAAATGTGTGTCTGTCTGGCTGTGTGTGTGTGTCCCCCTATCAACTCCTAAACGGCTGGAGCAATCGAAACAAAATTTGGTAGGAGTAAAGATCTATACCTGAATATCTCACGGCCATATTTGAAAATGATGTCAGTGTTACCAACTGCTAAAAAATCGCAATTGAAATTTGAGCTCCATGTTGGATATCTTGAAAGGTATGAATGGGAGCTATTTCAAAATTGGCACACGTATAGATAATAATATTGCAGTTTAATTTCCAGGTGGTCATACATGGCAGTGTTGCCAAAATGATAACAAGCCTGCCGATAGGTCAACTTTTTAAATGCATATAACTTCTACACTATTAATTGGAATTCAACCAAATTTCGTATATTGTATGTGTACATAACCAGATATGAATGAGCGTATTCTTAAGACCCACCAGGGCTGCCAACTGTTAATAAATGCTCTTAATTTATTTTATCCAAAATACCATTATATCAGGAAGTATGCAAGCCGACAGCTTTAAACTATGCACACGTATAGTACCTGACATTCTATATTATTTTGGAGTAAAATATATACGTCAGTGCTACAAACATGATTCTAAGCCTGCTGAGAGGTCCAACTTTAAATACATGTAACCTCCATACTATCATTTGGATTTCAACCTTTCGTATGTGCTATGTGTACGATAACAGATATGACTATGCGTATTCTTAAGAGCAACCAGGGCTGCCAACTGTTAATATGTGCTGTCCCTATTTTGGTTACCCTAATATCAATATATCAGAAAGTATGCAAGCCAATAGCTCTAAACAATGCACACGTATAGTACCTGGCATTCTAGATGAATTTTGAGTAACTCATATACGTCAGTGCTGCCAACATGATTCTAAGCCTGCTGATAAGTCCTATTTTAAAATGCATGTAACTTCTATACTAACTAATGGATTTCATTCAAAATTGGCACAACAATAGATCATATTATTTCAGATTATTTCTGACCATTACATGCATGACATTGTTGCCAACATAATTTTACGCGCGCTGTTAGATCCAATGTTTAACTGCATATAACGTCCATGCTATTCATTGGACTTCAACCAAATTTTGTATTCTGACCTTAAGAGATGGAACTAAGAATATATTCAGTCACCAGGGCTGCCAACTGTAGTGCTCTATTAGGCTACATTATGCCAGGTATACAGTATTTCGAACTAATTAGAAATTTCGATATTAGCAACTTAATTTCGTCATTATTCTAGATAAATCCATATAGATTAATAATTGGCAAGAATCTTTAATTTTAAGAAAAGTAGACTCTTTAGTTCGTCACGGAACTTCTTGTTCCATTATGAACACGGCCTACTGAATTCCAATTGGTTCTTTGACATGCCAAAGCTACAACTGATGGTTTGTATAAGCATGACTGAAAAAATGGCTTCAAAACATTACATTACAGACATCATTTGATGTTGTTTAGCTTATACAGTAGTACACAAACTATGCATCTTTATGAGATATTTTGTGACTGAAACCTCTTTCTAAGCAAGTTTGTGCAATGTTTGCTTCTGTTACGAATGACTCGGAAGTGGTTTATATAGTAATGATATGAGTCTCACCTTTTTCTCTCATGGCCTTGAGTCTGGATACAATGAGTATGGGCATGTTCCATAGTAAACTGCTGACCCAGACCACGGCGATCATCTTGTAGGCGTGGAACTGTGTCTGCCAGCGGCGAGACTTGAGAGGTCTGCAGATGGCGAAATATCGCTCCAGAGATATGGCGACAAGTGTCCACACACCCACAGACACCGACACGGCTGAAATGAGGAGAAACCATAGTTAGTTTATGACAGGAAACAACAACAACAAATATTATCAGTGGGACATATGGGTCGAATCATCTACTTTCCCGACAAAACAACATTTGAAGCAAAGGAAGTGCTTTCGGGAATATGATAATGTGGAGTTTCCTTAGTCCAACCAGACGTGGCGAGAGTCGCGTAGAACAAACAACACCCGTTGCAAAAACATCAACAAGTGTCCCCTAATCACCTGGAGTGGTAACCATTTGTTGAGTGTCCACCTCCTTGCATAGTGGCTAGCATTCTTAGCTAACACGGAAGCACGGGTTCGATTAACGGCTTTGTCAAGAAATGTCATTCTGGTCTGAGTGCTGAATTAGAGTACACTCAGCCATGTGATGCGAAGCTGAGAAGAGGCGGGTTAGATTCCTACATCAACCATACTGGAAGTGGATTTCTGTGGTTTCCAACTTCTAGTCCTGACAAATGCCTCAATGGAACCTAACCTAAGGCAACGACCACTTCTTTCCCACCTCGATCCTCGATTACAAGTACAAACACTAGTACAGACATCGCAGTGGCACAGGTTGTCAGATAACGTACAGTATATTGAACCCGCTGAGCTATGGTTCATGTGATATTTTTTATAACAGAGCATTTATGATGGAATGTTGTACCTTTGAACACACCCAGAAAGCCACGTGGAGCTGAGAGATCACGCTATACTCTTTGAAGTAGCGGTGAATCGCACTTTTGACTTTGGTGAAATCTGCTAATTATTTATCTGAGGTCTTATTAATTAATTTTATCTTTCCACAAGACTCAGAATATTCCATTTCGTCATGCTGCATTATTAAAACATTTTGGAGAATATTATTTTTACTTAAGGTAAGGTAATACCCTTGCAGATACGCAAACAGGAACGTAAGTAGTCGCTCAACGACTTCGTTTTGACGACCTACTTCCTAGAGACACTCAGTGCCTTGCACTACGTCTGGAGAATCCGCCCTGTGTAGGCGTGGAATTGTATTTGTCCTACAAGACGTAGAGAATATCCGCTGTTGAGCGTTGAAAGTGATTATCGGGTGCCATCGAGCACGAGAATACTACTATTCACTGTTATCCAAGCACAGTGAGCTAAAGAAGCATTTTGGGAAATAATAATTGGCAAGTATAGTGAATTGCATAACATTGCCGTAACACCACATTTTGAACCCACGTGTATGTGGAGGGCCAAGTGCCTAGTGGAAAATATACAGGTAAAAGTGTTACAACTATCTTGAATAAGTGTGATTATGATTGTATGACATATTTAAATTGCCAAAGTGAAACTTTCATTTCAAAAAACGACGCATAATTCACGGATGCTACGTGATATAAAAGTAGCGTCACTAGCACGTGAAGAATCATAAAACAGTGTTAGCTCACATGTTAATTCACATCGACGAAATAAAGGCTGTGTCATTTACTACAATCAAAGCCTATAACATTTACGACGAACATTATATTTTTGAAAGTGAAAGAATGAATTATTACGCAACTTATTACACTATCCACGTGATTGGACTATTCTTCACCACGTTTGAAACTGTCATCATGGGCTAATACCATCACGGTATGAGGGTGATGTTTCTATGGGAACCAGCATGATGGTGGAACTTCCAGAACAGCGAACGAGAAGGAAGGAACCAAGGATGCCATTTCCAGGCATATTCATTACAGCCACGAAGTTGTCGACTGGGACAGATCGAACCCTGGTCTTTGGAGGAGTCCAGATGGGAATCCTGATGAGGATAATACCGTTCCAGAGAGCCAGAGATGATTTTGTACAACCCTTGTTGTTGAATAGAGGGCTGAGTGAGAGCTTCTCCATTTCGTGAGTTTTTGGATATCCCTTTCTTGTTCTAGTTTCTGGTGGTATAGTAAATTAAATGTAGTTTGTGAACCAACCGAACTTAGTGTCAGCCATTTTTATAGGTAGGGAATGTAACTAGTTTAATTAGATGTCATTTATTTCAGTTAGAGTGAGACACCCTTGGGTCAGACATTTTGGTCAGCCCTGGTGCAGCCTGATGAACGTCGTAGAACGTCAATGCCTATCTTTTGCTAAACGTGACCGTCATTTGAGGCTACTTTGTTCAACACTATTTGGGGTAATTTTCAAGTCTTTGCTGACTTTAGTTATGGCAATCAGATGCCATGGTAATTAGTTAACTGCATTCTTTGCAGCCATTCTTTGTTACACCCCTGACTGTCGTTAGAACAGTCGTATCAGTTAGGTAGTCAACTGTAATTACCAGTTTTGTAACTGCATTATATTTCATTTTGAATAAGCTCAGAAGCTATTCTTGGTCAAGTGTGAACCTAATAATTAGAAGGAATGTTTCGTTGTCAAGCATCGAACCCAGTTCCCAACATATCATTAAGCAGATCCAGAGTGTGAAATCTGCGTCACAATTGTTATTTTGTTAGTGTCATGTGAAGACACACATTCATTTGATGTTGTACAAGCAACTACTGAATTATATTTTTGAGAGCAAAGAGCTCCAGTAATAATAACATTACTATCATTTAGACGTCTTTGGATTGGAAGGCGGAATTGTATTATTGTATTCAGATTTATAGCGTGTTTTAATACACGTATTCTTCGAGGTTTTTAACCTGTTGTAAAGTTTTTTTTATGAAGAGGCCAGATGTATAGTTTTATTTGTTTAAATCGCCGGCCTTCGAGAGTCAATGTGTTGTGTCAGTGAAGCGCAGGAATGTTGAAACCTGCCAGCGACACATAAACTGGTTTGTAGCCCAGTGCCCTTGAAAGCACGCCTGCTTTATTGTGAGATGGAACTACTTTGACAGAGGACAGAATACGATTTGTATTCGCATTTCCTTTCATTGCAATTTAGCTTATGGAACTCAGTGTCCATTCCTGTATCTGATCACATGTTTTATAGATTGTTTTTTGTTAGATAAACGCTATGCTGCGTGTACCGTCTTTTGACGTGTACAGTTATGTCAGGTTTTCTATAGTAAGTTGAAGGCTATCCTGTTATAGCAGGAAGTTATTGTATGAAGGTATTTTGAGTATGCCTTGTCCAGGATTGTTCCCGTTGACTAGATGTTATTGGAGGGTAACTGTAGTGTGCAGGCCCGTCCCAGAGTTATTGAACGCGAGCTTAGCGCCACTGGTAACTTGTGTTATTGTGTGTCCGAGTTGTTATTGCTCGTTGATTATATTCCGACTGTTGAGTCGAGGCATTTTGGTGGAGAATGATCTCAGTGGAGACACTCCGTGCCCAGGCTATTGTCAATATTATTCGCCATAAACCAACGATAAACCTAAACCGACATCTTAATAATAAAACGCATAATTTTGGTAAAACAAAAGCTAACTAACGAATTCTTTCTATCTAACTTTGTTCTTTTGCATTTGGAACTGTTGACATAGCCGTGCAGATGGAGGTAATTTCCTTTTGTGGAAATGACAAGGACAGCTGACACTTTTGAAGCGACCTGAAGCATGCACGATCCTTGAGTTCGTAGTTTGTGGAGCGCAGGCCATGCGATGTTAGACGTAGTCTTAACTACGCATTCGTCACCGTAACCGCACACACATTAGATGACTATGGCTTACAAAGAGTAAACCAAGGTGCAGGCAGGCATTTTAATAAAACTACTGTGTCTATTTCATTACTTATTTATGATGTACAAGTGTATAAATCCTACATGTTACCTTATTGTGTGCTGTTAGCACGTAGTTTCTAAGAACAATTAAATGTTTTTTTTTACATGGCTGTACACTTAGATTTGAATGTAATTGTTTTCTTTTACGGACGTCATCGCCGTAAGCTTTGTTAATTGATAGGACTTAGCTAGATGAATTAACGTTAAAAGTAAATGTTGAAATGGTATCATCCTAACTTAGATTTGTTTTGCTACCCTGTTAAATGTAAATTCAGATATTAGCTTGATCTTGTAACTTGAACTAGGGACTTGCGTCGTACCATTTTCCTAGCGTTGCTGTTGTTGCTTTGTTATTGTGAGTTAGATCTTTCGCGAGGGTTTTCCGTAACTTCTCAGGTAGGGACCTGCTCTTTATTTTTGTTTGTTTATTAGCTTGCGGACTAGCCGATTGTAACCCTCCGAACTAGGCTAGGGGCTTGTGAATTTTATCAATAAATTTTCACGGTGTTTTACATAAGTCTGGATGTTTATTTTCTCAGTCTAGTTTTTAAGGTGAACATTTCCTTAGGCAGTCTATGACCATCGTCACCATGTACCACGATCCCTGTGAACTACGGGCACTCGTGCCGCTTTAGCCTATTTGGAAGTTCACCTGATCCTCACGGCAATTAAATTATGTGCTCGACGGGTGAGATGTTAGGGAAGTCATTGCGGTTGTTGGCTATCCTGACAACTCCAACCTTGACGGTTTCAATATACACACCAAAACACAGGACTACACGAGCACGATATCACAAAGCTCCTAAAGAATCAACTGCAATACAATTTGTTGAGTAAGACTCAAAAATGTGACCGCAGTTGGGATTTTAGAAGGGGAGGAGGGGCATGGTGGCGCAGTGGTCAAGCTGTTTGCCTCGCATCAAGGCGGATCTGGTTCGATTCTTGGTCAATGCAGGTGAGATTTTCGAAGGTGAAATGTCACGTTCTGTGGTTCGGAATCCACGTAAGGAAGGAGATCCCGTGGTTCAATATCGTGAGATTAATGGTCACGTAAAAATACAATCACCCTTCCTTCCTTCCTTTCTGCCAAGAAATGTAATCCTGGCCTGAGGGCTAGAACGAGATACTTTCAGCCTCGTGAGGCAACACTGTCAAGAGGCGGGTTTTATGTCTACTTCAACTACCCTAGAAGTAATTTCCGTGGTTTTCCCCTTCTATTCCAGGTAAATACCGAGATGGTACCTACCTTTAGGCTACGGCCGCTTTCTTCCTAAATTCTATCTTAGTTATATGTACACACAATAGTACAGCCATCACAGGGGCACAGCCTA
Source organism: Meconema thalassinum (assembly GCA_946902985.2). Lineage (NCBI taxonomy): Eukaryota > Metazoa > Arthropoda > Insecta > Orthoptera > Tettigoniidae > Meconema > Meconema thalassinum. The sequence goes on from OX336388.2 coordinate 1,764,090,286, forward strand.
TATGACGTATTCTAGACACACCCAAGTACACGGGGCTACATGATCACGATGTTGCAAAGCCCCTAAAAAAATTAACAACAATTTAAACATCTTCCCTTTCTTTCTTTCTTTCTTTCTTTCTTTCTTTCTTTCTTGCCTTGCTTCTTTCAGGATTTGGGAATCTCCTGTAGTCTAGGCAGGAAAGTTAAACCCCTTACATCATTCCGAACCACATCCCAACAGCGGTACACCGTCAAGTCTTAGATGGAGAGGCGCTGTTGCAGCAGATTCTAGAATAACGTAGTGATATCACTGAGACGACACACCGCTGCCATAGAAGACATACACTAAGGCCATATCTAGGTAGAAAATCCCAGGACTAGTCCAGACTTTGACTCCGTATGTGTCGACTCGGTGATCAAGAATATAAGCATGCCATTCCAGAAATCGCCGCAACAGCACCTACCAACCTAAGACTTGAAAATGTATAGCTATTGGAGCGTTTCTAATAGACTTAAAACACCTGTTTTCCCCCATTTTCAACTCCAGGCGAATGCTGGGACGGTAACTTTAGACAGGCCACGGCAGATTCCTTCCCAATTTCATTCATCTTCATTCATTTAATCTCTCAATAACTCTTCTCAAGAAATTGGCGTAAGGAAGGGTACATGGCCAAAAATGCACCTTCCACAATAATATCTTCAACACATCTCATCGCCGACTCCGGGAATATTATGTTAAGGGGTGGACAAACTTTTGTGACAATATTGTGAATAAGTAGATTTAATTAGTAATATATATATTTACTAGCTGACCCGGCAGACGTTGTACTGCCAATCAAAGAAAGTGTTGTAACTTTGTATCTGGAAGTGATTTTGGATACACATTTTTTTTCAATTTCTGTTAACTGCCTCTAAACTATCGTGAAATGAATTAACTAATCTAGAAACATTCGTGGGAGCGTGCACAACAACTCTCCGAAGATTCATCGCAATCGGATAAATGGCACATAACGCATACGGGATTTTGTTTAAATGATTCGTGCGCTGTCACTCATTTGTTGAATCTACTCGTGCTCTACCAACTGTGAAATGGATTTACTAAGTTAGAAAGCTTCACGTAAGTGAACACAACAACTCATCAAAGTTTCATCGCAATCGATGAATAGTATATGAACGCATACGGGATTTTGTTGGAACGCCTAGCGCGTCGACACTCATTTGTTACATCTACTCGTGCGCTAAAACATTGTTAAATGGGTTTACCAAGTTGAACACCTTCCCTGGCGTGTACACAACAACTCATCAATATTTCATCGGAATCGGATGAATGACATATGAACGCATACGGGATTTTCTTTAAACGATTCGCATGCCGTCACTCATTTGTTGAATCGACACATGCGCTACCTATTGTAAAATAGATTTATTAAGCCTGAAACCTTCACTGGAGTGTACTCAATGATTCACCAAGGTTTCATCGCAACCGGATGAATGATATATGACCGCATACGGGACATTGTGGAAACGATTCGCACGCCGTCGCTCATTTGTTGAATCTACTCGTGCGCTACTTATTAAAAACTGGTTTTACTAAGCCAGGAACCTTTCCTGGAGTGTACACAACAATTCACCAAAGTTCCATCGCAATCGGATAAATGGTATATGAACACATACAGAATTTTGTTGAAGCGATTCTCGCGCCATCACACATTTGTTGAATCTACTCGTGTGCTACCTATTGTAAAATGAATTTACTAAGCCAGAAACCTTTACTGAAATCTACACAACAATTCACCAAAGTTTCATCGCAAAAACAGATAAATGGTATATGGACACATACGGTACATTATTGAAATGATTCGCGTGCCGTCACTCATTTGTTGAATCTACTCGAGCGCTACCTATTGTAAAATGGATTTATTAAGTCAGAAACCTTCCGTAGGGTGTACACAACATCTCACCCAGGTTTCATCGTAATCGGACTAATGGTATTTGAACGCATACGGGACCTTTTTGAAACGCTTCGCGCGTCGTCGCTCAGCTGTTGAATCTACTCGTGCGAAACCTCCTGTGAAATGGATTTACTAAGTTAGAAACCCTCACTTAAGTGTACACAACATCTCAGCCAATTTTCATTGCAATCGGATGAATGGTATATGAACGCATACGGGACTTTGATTAAAAGTTCGCGCGTCGTTGCTCATTTGTTGTATCTACTCGTGATCTACCTATTGTAAAATGGATTTACCAAGTTAGAAACCCTCACGTAAGTGTACACAACATCTCACCCAAGTTTCATCGCTATCGGACGAATGGTATTTGAACGCATACGGGACTTTGTTGAAACGCTTCGCAGGTCGCCGCTCATTTGTTGAATCTACTCGTGCGCAACCTCCTTTGAAATGGATTACTAAGGTAGAAGCCTTCACTTAAGTGTACACAACAACTCATCAAAGTTTCAACTCAATCTATGAATGGAATATAAACTTATACGGGCTTTTGTTGAAACGCTTCGCGCGTCGTCACACATTTGTTGAATCTAGCCGTGTGCTACCTAATGTGAAATTGATTTACTAAGCCTGAAGCCTTCCCTGGAGTGTTCACAACATCTCACCCAAGTTTCATCGCTATCGGACGAATGGTATTTGAACGCATACGGGACCTTTTTGAAACTCTTCGCGCGTCGTCGCTCATTTGTTGAATCTATTCGTGCGCTATCTATTGTAAAATGGATTTACTAAGCCAAACACCTTACCTGGAGCTCACTCAACATATCACCCAAGTTTCATGGCAATCGGACGAATGGTATATGAACGCATACGGGACTTTGAAACGCTCTAACGTGCAGAGACAAGCAGTAGAATTCGACATATACCTTTGGTATAAAACATAACTTTTCGCCACGGGCGGAGTGTATGTAATGGCGGTAATTGCACAGGTTGGGACCAGGTGGTTCTAACGTGCAGAGACAAACCGTCCAAAGACATCAGCTTTCACGAAGGCCAAGGCTAGTGGTTTCCATGACGACTGTTTTTGACTGTATATTGTGGTTCAAAAATTGTGTGTAAATTGTGGTTCTAAAATTGTGTTCATTCCACCTACCGGGTCAGATTGGAATCTAAACCATACATGGACCCACCCTAATATACATACCAAATTCCATCAAAATCGGTTCAGTCGTTTAGGAGGAATTCAGTCACATACACACGTGTCGATGAATCATACTAATATATAAAAAGATTTTCAGGAAAGAACATATAGCCTACTTTCTCCTAAATGTATGGGTATAGTTATAACTCTTTGTCTTTATCATCCCCTAATTTCTTCCAATTCAAAGTGCAAATTGGCACACTGGATTTGAGGAGTGGCGTTCAAATAATTTACCCCAGCATTTTGCAATTTCATCAGTAAACACTCCAAACAACGTAGGTATTCAGTTTATTAACACCGACTACTTACAATAATTTAAACTTCGTTGCTCTAAACGTATCACTAGGAGAAACATATTTAATATAACTATTACACAGCTAATTTGTAATCGCGCACGGCTAACGAGAAAGACAGGCCATGGCGCGTAAACCAAACCCTTCTGTGACGTAGGCAATGTACCGGTACTGCTTGATGATGCTTGTACGTTTAAGTCGAGAGCAATTCATAAGCAGCAGAAATGCAATATTTTATATCAATCTTCATAAAATGGACGCAGTTTAGATGTTCCGTGTGTTTTCAAACACGATAAATTATACTGTATAGGTTTGCAAAACTACGCCTATTGAAGTTACTCCTTACACAAATCCACGCGAACTAGGATTCAAGGGTTCGTTGTGTCTTTAATAGCTGCAACGAAGAGGCTACATTAAGTCGAGTTGTAGATTCTGTGACCTTCGTTGTGAGTTAAATTATGTGCACATTAGTGTAATTAGATCAAAGAATCTTGCAGCACAGTATAGATATCATTAACTTATTTTTGTTTCAAGGGGCGGAACATAAATTAATTCGTTTATAGAAGAGATCTGCGGAATACACTACCCACCGACTAACGACTTGTATCAATACCTTCTATGAAGACAAGTGATAAATGAATACCAACGTTTATACAGGTTCAATGATGTAGACAAGATGACTAGGTAACACAACGGCAGTAAAACGAAGACCAGGCAGTGGTGCAACAGAACTACATTGCTGACGTCACGAAGACTCACCAGAGCCAGTCATTCTCGTTGGCCATGATAATCGCGCCTTATCTTGGGGATGTGTACCCTCTATCGGCAAAAATAATAACCTTCGCAATTATACTGTAGACATGGGTTCACTAACTGGCCGGTAGAGAGCATAGCTCGCAACTAGAAGGCTGTGGTTACCAATAACATAGTTCAAGTAATTACTCTTAGATGTCACTCCGGTGGTGAATGTTGTTTTAATTAAATATATATTTTCCATTTCAAAATGCACCATATAATGCTTTATTTTATAATGTCTCAGTACTCAAGAAATAATAAATATAAAAAAATCAAGAAATAAAGTCTAACTCTGATAGGATTTGAACCACGCCCAGCCTGATAAAGGACTGACGCGCTGACCACTCAGCCAATCGTGCACACTCTAATAGATCGTTAGGAACCAATACATATACCACGTTATAGCAAATCATGACTTGGACTAAACGTTTTCTTTACTGGAGTATATTTTAAATCGAGTTCATTTCATTGAAAGTTCATATACTTGTTACCACTAGCCTATATTGCATGCAACATACTGAAATTAATAAAATAAAGGTCAGAACGAGAGATCAGCTGCCATCTTGTCAAATAACCGAGACGACTCAGCTTTTTAAAATCACTTGTAGACTATAATATTAAAATATAAACTTTTAATTTCAAACGGGCCACGTCGTTTCAAACGGATTAAACGATTCTTGGTTCGATAGTCGGAATTGGTGGGTCCCATGTTATGGATTATAAAGTTTGCATAATTCACACGGTCGCCATTCTGAAATGGTACGGTTGATGACCTCGTAGTTTGGGCACAAGACGCACCTCATATGAAGGAACGTTGTTACCAAATTTGGTAAAGATCCGATTATTAGTTTGGTTGTAATGCATTATTACGTTTTGACCATTTGAGTGGCCGCCATTAAGTTTTGGTAAAGATGACGGCAATATAAAACATGACACTCAGGGGCCCTTTGCCAGTGCTACCTCTGTACCAAATTTCGTTCAATTCGGTTTCACCGTGTTCGAATTGATAGGGGGGGACAGACATTCAGAGTACACACACTCACACACACACACATACACACACAAAGAGAGACACACAATTTTTGGCCCTGTAGTGATCTCATAAGTCGACTTTCATTTTTTGCAAAAATCGAAAGTAGGCTAAAAATGAGATGGTGTGTGTCTGTCTGTCTGTTACTCAATAACGCAAGAACCACTGGTCCGATTTAAATGAAATTTTGCATGGATGTAGCTGATGTACCATGTATACATATAGGATACTTTTAATTTCGATATTTTGCACTATTAAGAAATGTCGACCATTTTAGTGACGTCACTACACCCTTTGGTTTAAAAATTTCATATTTCCATATCAAATAAAAAGAGAACGCTAAGAAATAGCAAACTTTTGATGGCACATACGAGCTTCAAAATTTAATTTCCTATCCGAAAGGTACTTATCACTTTTCGTGTATCTTCAACAGTTAGCGAGTAAAACCGACATTTGTCACGTCACTACACCCTTTGGTTTCAAAATTTCATATTTCCTTTTCAAATAAAAATAGAACGCTAAGAAATAGCAAACTTTTGATGCATACACGAGATTTAACATTTAATTTTCTATCCAAAAGGTCCGTATCACTTTTCGTGTATCTCCAACGGTTAGCGAGTAAAACCTAAATTTGTGCAATAAAGTAAGGTCAACACCGAGCGGTGCAGTATATCTCTACATACATAAAAACAAGATGTTCAGGAAAGAACATATAGCCTACTTTCCCCTAAATGCATGGGTATTGTTATAACTCTTTGTCCTTTTCAAGGAGTATGATTGAATGTTGGTTGTAGTAGCTTGTTGAAATACAACGTGCTATAGGGATATTAAACATGAATATGAAGTGCCCTTTGCTAGTGCTACCTCTGTACCAAATTTCGTTCAATTCGGTTTCACCGTGTTTGAATTGATAGGGAGAATCGATTTGCACACATACTTGGCCACCATCTGCAAACTATTGGGCTGATGTTCTTGCAGTTTGGTCAGAATATGTTTCCCACATAAAGATATGGTGTTGCAAAATTTGGTAGAGACTAGATTATTAGGTTGGTCGTAATTATATTTTAGCTTTTAACATTTAGGTGGCCGCGATTACGTTTCCGTCAAGATAGCGGTGATATAAAACACGACACTGAGGTGCCCTTTGCTAGTGCTACCTCTGTACCAAATTTCGTACCATTCGGTTTCACCGTGTTCGAATTGATAAGGGGAATCGATTTTCACACAAATATGGCCGCCATCCGGAAAATATTAGGCTAATGACCTATTAGTTTGGTCAAAGGATGTTCCCTCCATAAAGGTATGTTGTTGCTAAATTTGCTAGAGATCGGATGATTAGGCTAATCGTAATTTGATTTAAGCTTTGAACATTTGTGTGGCCGCCCTTACGTTTCCGTCAAGATGGCGGCGATATAAAACATGACACTGAGGTGCCCTTTGCTAGTGCTACCTCTGTACCAAATTTCGATCATTCGGTTCCACCGTGTTCGTATTAATAGGGGGAATCAATTTTGACATAAAGATGGCCGCCATCCGCAAACTATTAGGCTGATGACCTATTAGATTGGTAAAAGGATGCTCCCTCCATAAAGGTATGTTGTTGCAAAGTTTGGTAGAGATCGGATGGCTATGTTAGTCGTAATTTGATTTAAGCTTTAAACATTTGTGTAGCCGCCATTACGTTTCTTTCAATATGGCGGCAATATAAATCATGACACTGAGATGCCCTTTGCGAGTGCTATCTCTGTACCAAATTTCGTTCCATTCGGTTTCACCGTGTTTGAATTAATAGGGGGAATCGATTTTGACACATAGAAGGCCGCCATCCGCAAACTATTAGGCGAATGACCAATTAGATTGGTCAAAGGATGCTCCCTCCATAATGGTATGTAGTTGCAAAATTTGGTAGAGATCGGATGATTAGGTTAATCGTAATTTGATTTAAGCTTTGAACATTCGTGTGGCCACCATTACGTTTCTGTCAAGATGGCGGCGATGTAAAACATGACTCTGAGGTGCCCTTTGCTAGTGCTACCTCTGTACCAAATTTCGTTCATTCGGTTCCACCGTGTTCGAATTAATAGGGGGAATCAATTTTGACATAAAGATGGCCGCCTTCCGCAAACTATTAGGCTGATGACCTATTAGATTGGTAAAAGGATGCTCCCTCCATAAAGGTATGTTGTTGCAAAGTTTGGTAGAGATCGGATGGTTATGTTAGTCGTAATTTGATTTAAGCTTTAAACATTTGTGTGGCCGCCATTACGTTTCTTTCAATATGGCGGCGATATAAATCATGACACTGAGATGCCCTTTGCGAGTGCTATCTCTGTACCAAATTTCGTTCCATTCGGTTTCACCGTGTTTGAATTAATAGGGGGAATCGATTTTGACACAAAGATGGCCGCCATCCGCAAACTATTAGGCGAATGACCAATTAGATTGGTCAAAGGATGCTCCCTCGATAATGGTATGTAGTTGCAAAATTTGGTAGAGATCGGATGATTAGGTTAATCGTAATTTGATTTAAGCTTTGAACATTTGTGTGGCCGCCATTACGTTTCCGTCAAGATGGCGGCGATATAAAACATGACACTGAGGTGTCCCTTGCTAGTGCTACCTTTGTACCAAATTTCGTTCAATTCACATTCACCGTGTTCGAATTGATAGGGGGGGACAGACATTCAGAGTACACACACTCACACAGACACACACACATACACAGACACAGACAGACACACTTTTTTCGCCCTGTGTTGATCTCATAAGTCTACTTTCATTTTTTGCAAAAATCGAAAGTAGGCTAAAATTAAAGTTTGTATGTTTCTTTGGCAATTTCCACGGAAATTTGAGTTATTTACGCGTTTCAAACTGTTTTATTATGGATGCGCGCGAAAATAATTTTTTGGTCTGTCTGTTTGTTTGTTTGTTTGTTTGTTTGTTTGTTTGTTTGTCTGTGGTCAACTTTGTTCCCTTATAACTCGAGAACGGCTGGGTGTATCAACGTACAATTTGGTACAGATATCCATCAGAGGCAAGACACTGATCATTGATGTAACCCTTCTCCGTACCTCTCATAAAAGAGGGCCTACCCCCTTAAAATACATGCTGAAATAGGAGCAGAAGGACGAGACAAAGATCATTTTCAGCCCCTCAATGTGAGAGACAAAACTCGAAATCCACATTTTAAGGCCCTAAAACCAACCATTTTTGAGATATTCCCAGAAAACTAATTTCATTTAATAAACTAATGAACGAATACAAGCCGGTAACCATGGCAACAGATTCTCAGAGGTCCATCTATTGCTGTAAGACGCAATGCAATTCCATTAATTACATTGGTGTGAAAGTTTGCAAACGGCTAGAAGGTTATCACGGAACCAAATTAAGCTGTAAAATTCATCAATACGTATAATGTGCTTAAGGGGGTCAAGGGGTACACTGGAATTTTTTCACGCGATTTACACCTGCGGGTGTGGTATGTCAGGTCTATTATATTCCTATCCCTATATTATATTATTAGTATTAGTATTATATTATGGCGTACAACGAGGAGACAAAGCCCCTCGGTGCCAGAAACAAAACTTGGGGGCCTCGAAAACTACATTATAAGGCTCTAAAACCAACAGTATCTGAAATATTCCCAGAAAACTAATTTAATATAATTTAAGAAACTAATGAAGGAATGGAAATTGGTAACCATGACAACATTATCTCAAGGGGTGGCATCCAACTTTCCATCTATTTCTGTAAGAAGCAATGTCACTCCATTTATACCTTGCGACGGTGGGTTGAGTGGATAGCGTGTCGGTCTACTAACCCCAAGATTGCAGGTTCACTCCTGGCCGTGGTACAGGCCGGACGTTTGTTTTAGTCGAGTGAAAAATCTTAAAGGAAGCCTGGATGCGAGTTACTACAGTACCTGTGTTGTTATCAGCTGCCCCAAGCGCTCCGATGATTGATAAAACTGTTTCACACTATTGCTGAAGTATAGTCACTGGCAAATATAATGACGTTCTGTTCGTAACTACGTAACGTGTACTTCCGTGTCACACAATACTTCGACGTGGACTGTACTGTCTGCTCAAGTCTTGGATTCCATCAGGTCGGTGGTGACAAATGTGAAGTGATAGGGTGAGAGAGTGACTGTGTACAGGCTCACCCGCGGGCTTCAAGGTCAAGGGCAATCGTCTAAAACAAACGTCCGGCCTGTAAGTGATTTTTGAAAGGCGGCAAAAATACGACTCGCATGTCATACGATTTTGGCATGTCAAAGAACCCATTTGAATTCAGTAGGCCATGTTCATAATGGCAAAATTAACCTCAGGAGTTTCCGCCAACAAAAAGTTCCTCATTTCTCTACTAGAAAGCGCTATAGTGTTCAAGGAGCTTAGATATCTACCCTCCTTAACATCCATAGTGATTTAAGGAACAACGAAATTTCGACATGCAAGCTACCCTCTGGGAGTCAAATTACGATGCTTGCACCTGGCACCCGAGGCCATACGATATTATTATTAGGCTACTCCATTTATTACATTTCTGTGAAAGTTTGCAAATGGCTATAAGGTTATCACGGAACCAACGTACAGTAGACTGTATAATTCGTCAATGCAATTAAGGGGGTCAAGGGGTAACCTAGAATTTTTTCATGCAATTTCACATGCGACATATAGTACTAAAAGTCTATATCTACAAACAGCAACATTATTTTCAAAAATTCCTGAATTGAATCAGCATTTTTTGCGGCTTTTAGGAATTTGGGCCATTTGAGGCTAAATAACCTGAATTTCCATGCACCACAAGCCTTTATAATTTATGAAAGAGGTCTTCCTGTGTATGGGGACCTAACACAACGTAGAGGGTCAGTTTTTGTGTGAGGTGTATTGCGTTTCGTCTAAAAGGTTTCCAATTCTATTTCACGTCAGGAAGTACACGTTAGGTAAATTTAGTTTGAGAGCACATTTTAACTATTTTTTTTTTTGTCGACATACGGGTTCATCGAAGGGATGATTTTGTTTGATACGTATCGTAGATATACCCATATTTGGATATCTGGGTGATATGTTGTAGACAATAGAATTGTCTGTCTGTCTTTCTGTGTATCTTTATGTACGCTTATAAATCGTGTTCGGATTCTTGGTGCATCGTAAGATTAGGTATGGTAAACATGAGTCAAAACACCAATCATTTATAAAACTCCTCACCGTATTTTTCATACAGTAGAAGGGTGGATATAGGGAAAAACTTCTCAAAATACATGCTAAAAAAATAGGCGAAATATAAAAATTATCCTAGAAGGACGATCAAAGCATATGTTGCGCTTCTCATTGTGAGACACAAAATTCGTGAGTCTATAAGGGTTCTCCGAAAACCACATTTTAAAGCCCTTAAATTAACAGTGTGTGTGATATTCGCAGAAAACTAACTTCGTTCTGATAAACTTATGAAGGAACGACAAACCGCTAACCATTGCAACAGTAGCTCAATTGATAATGTCTGGTGTTAATATATAACACCGTTCGAAGAACGGGTACTTATGCTAGTTATATATATAAAGAAAGATAGCGTGAGTTAACAGAAATTAAACGGTGAGCCACTCGTAGGTCGTATTCGACCGTAAGATGGCTCCTGTTTAACCTGTATCACACTACGTCAGAAAGAAAACAATATTTCTTTGTTAAATGTATTGTTCTCATGAAGCATATACTTTACTTGAATTAATTTCTGTCTCAAAATAATGCCCACTGTAAGAGTGGTAGTTATATATAATTATAATAAAAAGTGTAGCAGAAGCTTTAGTGAGGGGGGATGAAGAAGAGATTCTCTAAGTTAAATCATAAGAATATTTCTCCATTTTGAGCAGCCGTAAAAATTATACCTGTAATAAAGTACCACAGTCTACTACTTGCACTTAAGTGACTATAAGACTGTGTGACTATGTGCCATTATTCTCATATTAACTGCCGTCGAGAAAATATTTCCCGTCAAGACTAACATTTGTATGCAAAAATCATTGTTTAAAAGGTAGTTTGATCCACGATACTTGATTTCTACAAATAGCACTGAAGCTACCGGAGGTATGAGTCAAACAACAACAACAACAAGCCTAGTGGGGCGTAGGTGGCAATCACGAGATCCCAGATGGTAACAGCATTGCTTGCACTGTTGTTGTTATTTCATAATAGGAGCTTGGACATCGAGGTCAATTATCCCCGTGTACTTGGTTGTCTATGGGTAAATTTGTCTGATAACATGTGCTATTGTGCTGGATGCATTAATGAGTGTATTTCCATTTCAGACAAGGATTTGAAAAGAGGCGGCCATGGACTTAAGTTAGGAACCATCCTGGCATTTGCCTGGAGTAGAAGAGGGAAACTAAGGAAAACCACTCCAATGATGGCTCAGGAGGGAATCGAACCCACTTGTTCTCAGTTTCACCTCACGAGAAATTTATTCCAGTTTTAAATGCGGGAATGTATTTCACTCAGTCAATACTGAGGTGAACTGGGTTCATTTCCTTCCTGAGCCATCCTAGTCGTAGTTTTTCGTGGTTTACCACTTCTACTCCAGGTGAATGCCGAAATGGTTCCTAACGTATTGCCATGGCCGCCTTCATCCCAATCCTAACCCCAATTACAAATACATACATTACTACAAACACCACAATACCATAGTAAAAATAAGTGAAATATCGAAGTTGCCATCGAACTACTGTTCATTTCAAGCCAGGCAATGCGAGAAACGAAACACGATAGATCCCAATGAGAACCCAAAAACTACGTCCTAGGATACTAGAACCAACCATTTGCAAAATTTTGCGCAAAACTACCCCTACTCTCGACCAATTATCAAGAAGTGAATTGCCGTAAGGAAGGCAACGCCTACACGAGAAATCGGCCAAAATTTGCGTCTAACTTTGGAAAAAGGAAGCATGCCTGTTTATTACCTAACGTGTTATATAGAGTGGTTCACCAGACCTTTATTGTTTTTGGAGGAAGGCAACCCAACTAAGGCGTATATCATAGTCATCCTAAAAACATTACTACCTGCTACGTAATGGCCTTAGTACAACTTTACCGTTGAGTTCATGCTCGCGAATATAGTAGAAATCACTAGCGGTAGTTTTATTTCAATGACCTCAACTATAATGCATGTTTTAAACGATTACAGCACCGAATAACACCACCTTACCTTTGGACAGGTGTCTATGGGGGCTACGAATAGATTCAATACGTGCAGCAATTCGCTATGGCTATCGGTAGGTAAGGTGGTTAAATCATGCATTCCTGCTGTTGCGTCAGGCAAGCTGCCTGCTAGCAGGTTGAATCCCCGGGCTTGTACATGTTTTTTCGCTTAATGCCGTTTACAGTGGATACAATATGGCCTCTTATGTACCTGTTCCAACGAGTAAATTTTTATTTGTCCTGAAAAGGACCATTTTTATCCGATGGTATGTTGCAGGTTGGACGACGACATATTGATCTATAAAACGAAAGCAAGGTACTCTGCATATTCATGGTAGCAAGTGTTCAAAATTTTAACCACTCTGGTTTATAGGGAAAATCAGACTCACTCAGGCAGCAATTGGGACGAACTGAAGAACAATCTAGTGAAAGTTGCCACAGAGACTGCTCCGTTTGTAAAACAGAAAAAGCATGCCTGGTGAACAACTATGTCCGAAGAGGGGGTCTCCCAGTGACAGATAGCCTGGTTAAAGTGGAACTCCCAGAATCATCAGTTTAACAGGGATACGTTCATAGAACAAAGGACGTTAACTGCCAGAATCATCAGACAGGTAAAACGTCAGTTCACAAAAGACAAATTGACACAGTTAGACGAAGACATCAAAAAGAACAACTCAAGGAATTTCCACAAAAGCTTCAAACGGAATCTCAGCCACTATAACCCACCAAGTCTCCACTTCAGAGGACCAGATGGAAATATGGCCTATAACAATGTAGACAACTGCAACCTTCTGGCCAAGTGCTTCGAGAAACGCCTTAACTGTAAATCCCCTGATACCTTATTTACGTATTAGGACTCTATCAAACAACCCAACTCTCAACCACCTAGCAAAGAAGAAGTGATAGAAATAATTCAGTCCCAGAAAAACAACAATGCATCGGGAGAAGACGCAATAGTAGCAGAACTATGGAAGCAGGCTGGAGACAGGGCAGTCAGTAAATTGACAGAGATCGTACACAACATTTGGGGGACTGAAATACTGCCAAGTGACTGGATTTCGGCTTTGATTCACTCATTACACAAAAAATGTGACTTAGGCCCTGTTAAACAGAGCCGAACCTGAGCTGGATCCACAATGTGGAGAATACCAGGGAGGATTAAGAAAAGGACACTCCTATGCTGAACAGATACTCAACTTGAAGTCAGTGCTAAGACAAGTAAAATTGGCAGGCAAGGACTTCGAAGTCATCTTCGTTGACTTTAAGAAGGTGTACCACTCAATTGACAGACCTACTCTTATAATAATCCTTTAGGAACTTGGACTGGACCAGAAGACACTTAACCTTTTCCAACAGACTTTAAATAACACCACGTCACGAGTGAATTTCAAAGGAACAATCTCAGAAAGTTTTGAAATCAAGACAGGAGTAAGACAGGGAGATGGTCTCTCACCTCCCCTCTTTAACTGTTCATTGGAAAAGGTTATAAGAAAGTGGCGAAAGGAGATAGCTAGACAGGGGATCCCAAGTGGTATCCACCTTGGACACAAACGTAATGGACTCATTGTGGACTGCTTGGCATTTTCCGATGACCGGGCACTTCTATCTGATTCAACAGAAACATCAGTGAAACAACGCAATATTCTCGGACAAGAAGAAGCAAAGATAGGACTACAAGTGTCATTTGAGAATACACAATACATCACGAACATCAGTAAATTACCTCATGAACTACTTCTTGAACAGGAAAGGATCAACAAAACCAACAAATTCAAGTACTTGGGTGAATGGTTGGAACCCAATTTCTCCGAAGGAACAGCATTATCAACTCGAGTAAATAAACTAGAACTGTCATACCGACTGACTAAGAACATCTACAATAAGAAGTGTCTCTCCCGCAACACCAAAATGAAGCACTCTCAAACGTTCATCCGCCCTGAAGCTTTATATGCCTCTGAATGCCTCATATTAAACAGGAAAGGACTCACGGACAAACTAGAAATCCAAGGGAGGACGATAATGTGGAAGATATTGGGACCAATCAAGGAAGGGAGTAAATACACAAGACGACCCAATCAGGAGCTCTATGGTTACTCTGAAAGAATTACAGACGTGGCAAGGAAGAGACGTCTGGCATTTATGGACACGTCTCCAGGATGCATCCAACCAGGCTGACCAACCAGCTTCTCACATACCGGCAAAGCAGGAAGACCAAGTCATCATAGCTGACAGAAGTGCACAAAGATCTGCAGGAATTGGGAGTTACGGAAAAAGACATATAAGATCGAACGTCTCTCAAGAGTAAATTGAAGCAAATGAAGTTCCAGGTAAAAACTCCAAGGAAGAAGACAGATGCACTCTGGACAAAAGAGAGAAAGAAAAAAACACAGCCAGAGGATGCTTGACTACTGGGCAAATATCATGACACTCTCCAAGCCAAATAGTTGAATATTGTGGTCCGAAGTTGGCCTATACGGAAGAGGGAGAATACACGTTGTATAAAAAACGGGGCCGATAGATCGGATCGTGGCCTCTTAGCAGAAGCTCCATGGGCCAATATGTCTACCTCTGGCAATATATGGGTTAATAAATGGGCCGTTGGAATTATTGCATCCCACATATAAATTCAACCACTGCTTCCTTTTGCTATAAAATATTCTCTGCTGATAATGTTAATGAAATTTCCCTGCTTCAAAATATTGTACAGCTCTAAACCCAAATTACTGTATGGAATATATAGCGATGTAATGTAATCGCAATGCTTCATTTACAGCAGACTAATTGCCTTGTTAGCAAAGCGGTGGAAGAGAGGTAGTTATAATGGGTGCACTTTACTTTACCTCCGCAGCGTAGCAACGTGCTCTTTGTCAGATATCAGAAAACTTTTCTCACAAAATTATATATCAGAACGCACTCGAGAAGTATTGGTTCATACATTATTATTAGGGTTAATTTGAAACTTGGCAAAGAGTAATTCAATTGCGAGCTATGACTGTTTATTGCTTGGCAAGTCAGTACCGAGCCGGTCCGAAGTTAATTTCAAGAAGTCAATAATTGGAAGTGTTTTCATTATTAGCGAGTAATATAGCCTAATTAACTATAACGGTTCGGTAATACAATCCTCTGTTCTTCGGATTGCAATAACAAATTAGTTGTTCTTCCTACGATATGCCTATATTTGTCTGATAATATCAATTTAATACAGTGGAATTGTTTTCGTAAATTTGTAACATTAAACATTGACTATTTTCTTTCACCGGGAGCAATAAAAGTAAAACTATAACCCTTCGCCTTAGCTGAGTTGATTAAATTTCACTGCACGTTGGAACTTTGATAGAGCGTTCCGACGAAATATAACCTAACAATTTAGCTGCACACATGTTTAGTCGCCGGCCCCGTGGTGTTGGGGTAGCGCGCCTGCCTCTCACCCGGAGGCCCCAGGTTCGATCCCCGGCTCCGTCAGGGATTTTAAAACTGACGTGAGGGTTGGAACTGGGTGCACTCAGCCTCGTGAGGACAATTGAGTAGCTGTCTGACAGTGAGACAGCGCCCCGATCACGAAAACCAAGATTAACGGCCGAGGGGACCCGATGCGCTGATCACGCGTCACCCCAATATCTGCAGGCCGAATGGCTGGGCAGCGGTCGCTTGGTCGGCCTTAGCCCGTCATGGGCTGTATAGTGCTAGGGGTTGACTTGACTTGGGTTGAGTTGACTTGACATGTTTAGTCTGTGGAAGGATCTTTTACATGCCATAAATCTATGACATGGGACCGTCGGCTTTACCTCCCCTCCGAAGGAAGGCATACAGAAGGATTTTTAACGCTCATAAAAATTCCGACGACTTCGGCCGGGTTTGAACCCGCTATCTTGGGCACAACAGTTCAGCATGCTACCAACTACGCCACCGAAGCCGCAGGGTTGAAACCCACACTCTCCCGATAGTGCTTTAGCGGGTATGGAATGTACAATACCAGCTAAATTAGGCTATATTGTTTCTAATAAGTGCTGCACAAAATATTGGGTAATTTACAAGCTTTTAAAACTTTCTATTTGAATTGTATGAGGTCTTTAGTCATGTTGGCACAGTGGCACAGTGCACAGTGTGGTTATGCACTGTCAAAACCACACCGGACGAGAGCATACCTCTTCGTTTGTTTTGAAGCACTCTGAGGAGGCGACGTAAAGTTTCACAAGAAACTTCCGTTGTTATTGTTATTGTTGACCTCTGCTCCATAAATCCCACCAACAAGACAGCCTTGTGAGGCGACTCAGATCAGCCTTCCTGGAAGTGGTTTTCCGTAGCTTCTTGCTTCTACTTTGACCAGCTGTCGTCTAGTCCACACCTCGCATCGAGTGATTGACACCTCGTTCGGGCATTGAAGGCGTGGTTGAGCGGACAAGATTCTACTCCATGGAAATATCGAGAACTCCGAAATGTCCTATATTGCCCATGTTAATTTTCAATTTTGTATTTTTTTTTCTGAGAAATTATTAACAGGGACTAATCAGAACTTATTAGGAACGGTTTTTTAGGCTCTCTCGTTATTTTAATAGCTGACGCCATTCGTTGAGTTTTGTGATCGTCAGTCAACATTTTTGGGACCCAAGGTGTACAAGGTTTCCTGTATCCTAGGTGTGTAGTTACAATTTTGTACAGTGTTGACCTTAAAATGTCTGAGATTGCTGTAGGAAGTTCACTTATCGTACACTTCAGTTTGTCGTGGAGAAAATCAACAGCAGGGGCACAGAAGTGACAGACTTGCGTCCTTGCCCACCTTCCTCATGGATGCCCGTTTGCTCTTCAGCAAATTTCCGATACATTTATCATATACTACCATCACTTTTAAAGTTTGCAACATACTCGACGCTCATTATGTGATGAATTTCAACAGTGCTACATTCTTCATCTTGCAGAAATGGTATCATATTTCGCAGCTCACAATATTGGCGGGAGAATCGATTGTATTAGTCATGTTCAATTACCCGTAGGTCGGCTTTGAGTGGCGCATCGGAGCCAACAATGACACAGGTTGTGGAGGGGCTTTGCATAATTGCACGATGCATAGACCTAGCTCCCGCCGAACTCTTGATTAATCATTAGATTCAAGAGGGGAGGTTGAAAAAAAATCAGCCCAGGTAGTAATATAAATATATTTTAGCAAGAAACTGAATCTAAGGTTCTTTCGGTTCTTGGAAGAATATGATATCCCTTCTTCCATTTGAAACACCCGTATCAATTTTTCAGTTCTTCCATTCCCCATTGCTCCTGCAACTAATGCCCATTTTTCTTTATTAAAATTGTTTAACAATGTATATTGCCTATCACAAATATGGTCAATTTTACTGAATCAGTGTCTAGAACAGTTGATGCACGAGGACAAATGGAAGTTGTATCCACAGACTTTCAGGAGGCTTTCGACAAAATTAACCACGTTGTCCTCCTACAAAACTCAAAATCTTAGGATTTTCTGATTTATGTATATGCCTCTTCAGCTCTTACCTTAAAGGCAGGAAGCAATATATGTAATTTCAAAGAATGAACGCTCAAGAATTAGAAGCTAATTCGGGAATAGTTCAGGTATTGAACCTTGGACCTTTAGTTTATATAATCTTCCCATACGATCTACCTCAAAGAATAAAGCATTCTAATTGTCTATCTCATGCTGATGACTTGAATGTATATAGAAAGATATCTATATCTACCGACTGCGACTTACTTCAAAATGACCTGAACAGTATTATGGAATGGACTACAGCAAATATATTAGGATTACACGTAGAAAAATGTCTCTCAATGTCGTTCTCCCGAATATAAACCGTATCGTTTTTATTTACAAGCTAGGTTGCAGTAACCTGAAAACCATTAATTAATACAATGATCTTGGAGTGTTGCTAGATAGAGAACTAACGTTTACTTCCCATATACCGAAAATGATAGCTGACTCAAGCAAGGCACTGGGATTTGTTATCAGGAATACAAAACC
Source organism: Meconema thalassinum (assembly GCA_946902985.2). Classification (NCBI taxonomy): domain Eukaryota; kingdom Metazoa; phylum Arthropoda; class Insecta; order Orthoptera; family Tettigoniidae; genus Meconema; species Meconema thalassinum. The sequence continues at coordinate 1,764,108,708 of OX336388.2, forward strand.
ACTCAAAAACATAAGCTCGTGCATCAACATGTACAACACACAAGTCAGACGTATGCTAGCATTATATCGAGTCCTAGATGCAAGACATATAACTGAATGATTGAGAACTCACAAAATAAATTCCTAAAAGATCTACATTTTAACAGAACAGCCAACTATCCTCGATACCATATCAGGAAATGGTAATACATTTTGATGTAGACAGTTTAGAAATACGAAGAAAATTAAAGTAGTGGGGCAAGGCCGGTTTAACCCCCCCCCCCCCCCCCCACTCCCTCCGACGTCACATACTAACCCGCAATACATTCAGGGGCAAAGCTGATATCTCGCGAGTCTATGGTCCGATTTTGACATGCGACATATCGTTGGACTCGGTCTGACGCCCTCTTTTCAATGGACCACTCGTTATATTTTTCAAAAAAAATAATTGAAAAATGTTGTTTTTGAAAATGGGCAATAGATTAAAACCCAAACATGATAGAACGTTGTGCCATGCCTGAAACGAGTGGTCCATATGTCCTTTATATTTTACTAGCAGAAGTACCCATTCTTCGAACGGTCGTCGTTATTAATGACCAAACTTAATCATTTGAGCTGCTGTTGCAATGGTTAGGGGCTTGGAACCTGTTTGTCGACAAAGATAAATGATTAGTTGAAATATGCTCTGAAACTAATTTACCTAACGTGTACTTCCTGACGTGAAAATAAAATTGAAAACCTCGTAGACGAAATGCAATTCACGTCACATAAAAATTGACCCACACTGTTGTGTCAAGCGCGCAACCAGAGGAAGACCTCAATAATAAATTATAAAGGCTTTTGGTGCATGAAAATTCAGTTTTTTTAGCCTCCAGTGGCCCAAATTCCTAAAAGCAAAACAATAAAATAAAAAATAAACTATTTCAATTCAGGAATTTGTTAAAATGATGTTGTTGTTTGAAGATATAAAAGACCTTCTCTACGACACATCGCACGTTTAAGTCTTGTGAAAAAATCCAGGGTACCTCTTGACCCCCTTAAGCGCATTGATGAATTTTACAGTTTTTGTTGGTTCCGTGATAACCTTATAGCCATTTGCAAACTTTCACAGAAATTTAATAAATGGAGTGGCATTACTTCTTGCAGAAATAGATGGAAAGTTGGATGTACCTTTTTGAGACACTGTTGTCATGGTTACTGGCTTGCATTCCTACATTAGTTTATTAAATGAAATTAGTTTTCTGGGAATATCTCAGAAACTCTTGGTTTTAGAGCATTAAAATGTAGTTTCCGGGGACCCTTTACGACTGTTTAGGGGCCCCGAGGTTTTTTTTTTCTGACACCAAGGGGTTGAAAATGAGCTTTGTCTCGTCGTTGTAGGCCGTAGTATCATCATCATCATCCTCTTGCACAGTTTCCAGCCGTTGGCCGGGTCTGTTTGGAACACAGGCCACTCCAACGTCTTCTGTCTTCCCACCATCTCTCAGCTTCCACCCCTGTCCAGTCTTCTCCTCTGGCGCAGCGGTCAAGCTGTATGCCTCTCACCAAGGCGGACCGGGTTCGATGCCCGGTCACTGCATGTGAGATTTTCGATGTGAAATGCCATGTCCTGTGGTTCGGATTCCACGTAAAACGGAGGTCCCGTGGCTTATGATCGCGAGATTTACGGTCACGTTAAACTACAAGCTTCCTTTTTCTTCTTCACGCTTTCTTCCATCCCTTTCAGCCACCTGTCTCTCGGTCTTCCTCTCGGTCTCTTTCCTTCCCACTTCGTCTCGTGTATCCTCCTGGGTATCCTCTTATCCTCCATTCGTTTTACATGTCCATGCCATCTAAGTCTAGATTTCTCTATACCATCCCGTAATGGTTCCTCCTTTATTAATTCTCTGGTCCTCTCATTTCTTATTCTGTCCATCATTGTAACTGCAATACTGCTTCTCAAGAAGCTCATCTCACTGGCCTGTATTTTGCTCTTCTCCCTTCCTTTCATAGCCCAGGTCTCCGAGACATACGTCAGGATAGGGGCATAGTACGTCCAATATATGATCTTTTTTCTGTTCTGAAGGACATCCTTGCTCCATAACATGCTTCTCACACTCCTCCGGAATGCTTCTGCCTGTCTCCCCCGCTCATTTTTTCTCTATAGTTTCTTCCATTATCTTGTATCAGGCTTCCCAGATACTTGAAACTCTCTACTTTCTTCAGCTGTTCCCCACCAATTGTTATTCCCGTTGTGGTTCTTTCCTTCTTCCTTGTTGTGATCACCATCTCACTCTTATTTATGCTAAATTTCATCCCATATCCTTGTCTTATTCCTTCCCACACGTCCAACTGTTCCTGTACCTCCTCCTCCTTGTTTCCCCAAATCATCAAATCATCCGCTAACACCATTGCTTTCATCTTTCCTTCCCCAATTACTTGTGCCACTCGGGTCATTACGTCATCTATCACCACAATGAAAAGTAACGGTACCAGTGCACTTCCTTGTTTCAGGCCGTTTCTCTGTTCCATCCCGTTCCGATCTCTATCCTCCCACTTTCACACAGTTCACGCTTCTCTTGTACATCTCCTTTATCCTCCTTATAGTCCATTTTTCTACTCCTCTATCCTCCAGGGACTTCCATACTTTGTTTCTGCATACACTGTCATATGCTTTCTCAATGTCCAGGAAGGCCATTATTAGATTGTTCCATACTCATAGTGCTGTTCTTGTAACTGCCTTACAGCAAAAATCAAATCCACTGTGGACCTTCCTGCTCTGAAGCCATGTTGTTCTTCCCTCATCCCTCCTTCTATCCTTTTCCTAATTCTCCTTCCGAAAACTTTCTCAAACATCTTTGCACAATGACTCATCAGTGTTATTCCCCGATAGTTTCTGCATTCTGTTCTACTACCTTTCTTGAAGATCGGGACAATTATTCCCTTTTTCCTGTCCTCTGGGGTCTTCCTTTCAGTAGTGTAATAATAATAATTATAATAATAATATAACAATATAGGGACCAGATAAAATAGACCTTCCGTACCACACCAGCACGTGTAAATCGCGTGAAAAAATTCTACAGTACCCCTTGACCCCCTTAAGCGCATTATATGTATTGATGAATTTTACAGCTTAATTGGTTCCATTATAACCTTATAGCCGTTTGCAAACTATCTCAGTAATGTAATAAATGGAATTGTATTGCGTCCTATATTACAGCAATAGATGGACCTGTGAATTTCTGTTGCCATGGTTACCGGCTAGCTTCCTTTCATTATTGTATTAAATGAAATTAATTTTCTGGGAATATCTCAAAAACTATTGGTTTTAGGGCCTTAAAATGTGGTTTCCCGAGTTTCGCTTCTCACATTGAGGGGCTGAAAATGAGCTTTGTCTCGCCCTTCTACGCCTATTTCAGCATGTATTTTAAGGGGGAAGGCCCCCTTTTATGAGAGGTACAGAGAAGAGTTACATCAATGATTGGTGTCATGCCTCTGAAGGATATCTGTACCAAATTTTACGTTGATCCACTCAGCCGTTCTCGAGTTATAAGGACACAAAATTGTCCACAGACAAACAAACAGACAGACAGACAGACAGACAAAAATTTCATTTTCGCGCGCATTCGTCATAAAACAGTCTAAAACGCGTAAATAACGCAAATTTCCGTAGAAATTCAGAAAAAACAGACAAACTTTCATTCTTATATATAGAGAGATAACTAGCAGAAGTACCCGTTCTTTGAACGGTGTTCGTTGTTAACACCAGACATTATCAATTGAGCTACTGTTGCAATGGTTAGCGGTTTGTCATTCCTTCAAGTTTATCAGAACGAAGTTAGTTTACTGGGAATATCATACACACTGTTAATTTAAGGCCCTTAAAATGTAGTTTTCGGAGAACCTTTATAGATTCCCGAATTTTGTGCCTCACATTGAGAAGCGCAACATATGCTTTAGTCGTCCTTCTAGGATAATTTTTATATTTCGCCTATTTTAGCATATATTGAGATGTTTTTCTATATATCCACCCTTCTACTGTATGATAAGTACGGTGAAGAGTTTTAAAAATGATTGGTGTATTGACTCTCATGGTTACCATACCTAATTTTACGATGCACCAAGCATCCGAACACGAGGTATAGGCTTACATAAAGATACACAGAAAGACAGACAGGCAATTCTATTGTCTACTACATATTACCCAGATATCCAAATATGGGTATATCTACCACACAGTATCAAATAAAATCATCCTTACGATGAACTCGCATGTCGACAAAAAAAAATGTGCTCTCAGACTAAATTCACCTAACGTGTACTTCCTGACGTGAAATACAATTGAAAGCCTTGTAGACGAAACGCAATACACGTCACATAAAAACTGACCCTCTACATTGTGCTAGTTGCCCATACATAGGAGGACCCCTTTCATAAATTATAAAGGCTTGTGGTGCATGAAAATGCAGGTTCTTTAGCCTCAATTTGCACAAATTCCTAAAAGCCGCAAAAAATGCTGGTTCAATTCAGGAATTTTTGAAAATAATATTGCTGTTTGGAGATATAATAGACCTTCTGTACTATATGTCGAACGTGAAAATTGCATGAAAAAATTCTAGGTTACCCCTTCACCCCCTTATTTGCATTGATGAATTATACGGTCTACGTTAGTTCCGTGATAACCTTATAGCCATTTGCAAACTTTCACAGAAATGTAATAAATGGAGTGACATTGCTTCTTACAGAAATAGATGGAAAGTTGTATGCCACCCCTTGAGATAATGTTCTCATGGTTACCGATTTGCATTCCTTCATTAGATTGTTAAATTAAATTAAATTAGTTTTCTGGGAATATTTTAGAAACTGTTGGATTTAGAGCCTTATAATGTAGTTTTCGAGGATCCTTTAGGGCCCCCGAGGTTTGTTGCTGGCACCGAGGGGATTTGTCTCGTCGTTGTACGCCATAATATAATACTAATAATAATATAATATCGGGAGAAATTATAACAACTATTTTTATTTTATTTTTAAATCAGCCAATGGCCATGTACTTTTCTTTTCAGGACGGGTCAGGGAAGGGATATTATCAGAGAAAGAAGCATTCACATCACGCATGAGCAAAATGGAAATGGCCAACCATTTAACTAAGGGCATCTATAAGAAAAGGTCAATATACTTCAACGCAAAACTAAAACACTACTGCAGTGTCATCCGTCCGGAGGTCTTGCATGCTTCTGAATGCCTCACGATGAACAAAAAAGGCTTGGTCGAGAAACTGGAGGCCAAAGAAAGGAAAATTTTGAGAAAGATATTGGGTTCCATCAAAGACAATGGGGAATACAGAAGACGGCATAACCATGACCTATATACTCATGTGGAGAAGATAAGCAACGTCATCCGGAAGAGAAGGTTACCATTTTTAGCCTACTTTCGATTTTTGCAAAAAATGAAAGTAGACTTATGAGATCAACACAGGGCGAAAAAAAGTGTGTCTGTCTGTGTGTGTGTATGTGTGTGTGTGAGTCTGTGTGTGTGTGTGTCTGTGTGTCTGTGTGTGTGTGAGTGTGTGTACTCTGAATGTCTGTCCCCCCCTATCAATTCGAACACGGTGAATGCGAATTGAACGAAATTTGGTACAAAGGTAGCACTAGCAAAGGACACCTCAGTGTCATGTTTTATATCGCCGCCATCTTGACGGAAACGTAATGGCGGCCACACAAATGTTCAAAGCTTAAATCAAATTACGATTAACCTAATCATCCGATCACTACCAAATTTGGAACTACATACCTTTATGGAGGGAGCATCCTTTGACCAATCTAATAGGTCATTCACCTGATAGTTTGCGGATGACGGCCATCTTTATGTCAAAATTGATTCCCCCTATTAATTCGAACTCGGTGGAACCGAATGGAACGAAATTTGGTACAGAGGTAGCACTAGCAAAGGGCACCTCAGTGTCATGTTTTATATCGCCGCCATCTTGACTGAAACGTAATGGCGGCCACACGAATGTTCAAAGCTTAAATCAAATTACGATTAACCTAATCATCCGATCTCTACAAAATTTTGCAACTACATACCTTTATGGAGGGAGCATCCTTTGACCAATCGAATAGGTCATTCACCTAATAGTTTGCGGATGGAGGCCATCTTTATCTCAACATTGATTCCCCCTATTAATTCGAACACGGTGGAACCGAATGGAACGAAATTTGGTACAGAGGTAGTACTAGCAAAGGGCACCTCAGTGTCATGTTTTATATCACCGCTATCTTGATGGAAACGTAATCGCGGCCACACAAATGTTAAAAGCTAAAATGTAATTACGACCAACCTAATAATCTAGTCTCTACCTAATTTTGCAACACCATATCTTTATGTGGGAAACATATTCTGACCAAACTGCAAGAACATCAGCCCAATAGTTTGCAGATGGTGGCCAAGTATGTGTGCAAATCGATTCCCCCTATCAATTCAAACACGGTGAAACCGAATTGAACGAAATTTGGTACAGAGGTAGCACTAGCAAAGGGCACCTCATATTCATGTTTAATATCCCTATAGCACGTTGTATTTCAACAAGCTCCTACAACCAACATTCAATCATACTCCTTGAAAAGGACAGAGAGTTATAACAATACCCATGCATTTAGGAGAAAGTAGGCTATATGTTCTTTATTGAACATCTTGTTTGGGCATGTGAAACGAATGAGCCCAGCGAGACTGACCAACCGCAACATAACTTACTTTCAGGAGAGGAAAACAAAATGGGCCTGGTGCATTGAACTGGATAAAGATCTGAAAGAAGAGGGGATTACTCCAACATACATTCAGGAGCGCGCCCCACTCAAAGGGAAACTTCAAGCTTGTAAAGGTTTCCAAGAAAAACCGAAGCTGAAAACAGGAAATATTTGGACCCAGGAACGGAAGGAAGTCCACCGAGAACGAACGCGGGCGTACAGGGCAAACATCAAAGCCAGTAGGAGACGGTTGGAATGACGCGGTCCATAGATGGCCTATACGAAATGAATGAATGAATGAATAATATTGGTATAGGAATATAATAGACCTGCCGTACCACACCCGCAGGTGTAAATCGCGTGAAAATATTCTAGAGTACTCCTTGATCCCCTTTAGCGCATTGTACGTATTGATGAATTTTACGGCTTAATTTGGTTCCGTGATAACCTTCTAGCCGTTTGCAAACTTTCACACTAATGTAATTAATGGAATTGCATTGCGTCTTACAGCAATAGATGGACTTCTGAGAATCCTTTGGCATGGTTACTGGCTTGCATTCGTTCATTAGTTTATTAAATTAAATTAGTTTTCTGGGAAAATCTCAAAAACGGTTGGTCTTCGGTCCTTGAAATGTGGTTTTCGGGGACCCGAGTTTTGTCTCTCACATTGAGGGGCTGAAGATTAATTTTGTCTCGTCCTTCTACGCCTATTTTAGCAAGTATTTTAAGAGGGTAGGCCCCCTTTTATGAGAGGTACGGAGAAGAGTTACATCAATGATTAGTGTCGTGCCTCTGATGGATATCTGTACAAAATTTTACGTTGATACACCCAGCCGTTCTCGAGTTATAAGGGAACAAATTTGTCCATAGACAAACAAACATACAAACAAACAGACAGACAGATAAAAAAAATATTTTCGCGCGCATCCATCACAAAACAGTCTGAAACATGTAAACAACTCAAATTTCCGTAGAAATTCAGAGAAAAACACGCACATTTTGATTTTTATATATAGAGATATATACTGCACCGCTCGGTGTTGACCGTGTTTTATTGCACAGATTCTGGTTTTACTCGCTAACCGTTGGAGATATACGAAAAGTGATAAGGATCTTTCGGATAGAAAATTAAATGTTAAAGCTCATGTATACCATCAAAAGTTTGCTATTTCTTAGCGTTCTCTTTTTATTTGAAAATGAAATATGAAATTTTGAAACCAAAAGGTGTAGTGACGTGACAAATGTCGGTTTTACTCGCTAACTGTTGGAGATACACGAAATGTGATAAGGACCTTTCGGATAGGAAATTAAATTTCAAAGCTCTTACGTTCCATCAAAAGTTTGCTATTTCCTACCGTTCTCTTTTTATTTGATATGGAATTATGAAATTTTGATACCAAAGGGTCTAATGACGTCACTAAAATGGTCGCAATTTTTTAATAGTGCAAAATTTCGAAATAAAAAGTATCCTATATGTAAACGTGGTAAATAAGCTACATCCATGCAAAATGTCATTTAAATCGGACCAGTGGTTCTGGCGTTATTGAGTAACACGCAGACAGACACACACCATCTCATTTTTATATATTAGTACTAGCAGAAGTACCCGTTCTTCGAACGGTGTTCGGTGTTAACACCAGACATTATAATAATAATCATAACAATGTTATTGGTGTTACATCCCTTTTAAGTACTGTTGCTTTTAGAGACGCACCAGACATTATCAATTGAGCTACCGTTGCAATGGTTAGCGGCGTGTAATTCCTTCATAAGTTTATCAGAACGAAGTTAATTTTCTGGGAATATCACACACACTGTTAATTTAAGGGCCTTATAATGTGGTTTTCGGAGATCCTTTATAGACTCTCGAATTTTTTGTCTCACATTGAGAAGTGCAACATATGCTTTGGTCGTCCTTCTAGGATAATTTTTATATTTCGCCTATTTTAGCATGTATTTTGAGAAGTTTTTCCCTATATCTACCCTTCTACTGTATGAAAAGTACGGTGAAGAGTTTTATAATGATTGGTGTATTGACTCATGTTTACCATACCTAATTTTACGATGCACCAAGCATCCGAACATGAGTTATAGGGGTACATAAGGATACACAGAAAGACAGACAGACAATTCTATTGTCTACACCATATCACCCAGAAATCCAAATATGGGTATATCTACCACACAGTATCAAAGAAAATCATCCTTACGATGAACCCGTATGTCGACAAAAAAAAAAAGAAAAGAAAAAAGATTAGTTGAAATGTGCTCTCAAACTAAATTCACCTAACGTGTACTTCCTGACATGAAATAGAATTGAAAGTCTTGTAGATGAAACGCAATACACGTCACATAAAAACTGACCCTCTACGTTGTGTTGGGTCCCCATACACAGGAAGACCTCTATCATAAATTATAAAAGCTTGTGGTGCATGAAAATTCAGGTTCTTTAGTCTCAAATGGCCCAAATTCCTAAAAGCCGCAAAAAATGCTGATTCAATTCAGGAATTTTTGAAAATAATGTTGTTGTTTGGAGATATAATAGACCTTCTGTACTATATGTCGCACGTGAAAATTGCATGAAAAAATCCTAGATTACCCCTTGACCCCCTTAATTGCATTGGTGAATTATACAGTCTACGTTGGTTCCGTGATAACCTTATATTTGCAAACTTTCACAGAAATGTAATAAATGTAATAAATTGCTTCTTACTGAAATAGATGGAAAGTTGGATGCCACCCCTTGAGATAATGTTGTCATGGTTACGGATTTGCATTCCTTCATTAGTTTGTTAAATTAAATTTAATTAGTTTTCTGGGAATGTTTCAGAAACTGTTGGTTTAAGAGCCTTATAATGTAGTTTTCGAGGACCCTAGAGTTTTATTTCTGGCACCGAGGGACTTTGTCTCGTCGTTGTACGCCATAATATAATACTACTACTAATAATATAATATAGGGATAGGAATATAATAGACCTGCCATACCACACCCGCAGGTGTAAATCACGTGAAAAAATTCTAGACTACCCCTTGACCCCCTTAAGCGCATTTTACATATTGATGAAATTTACAGCTTAATTTGGTTCCATAATAACCATCTAGCCGTTTGCAAACTTTCACACTAATGTAATTAATGGAATTGCATTGCGTCTTACAGCAATAGATGGACCTCTGAGAATCTGTTGCCATGGTTATCGGCTTGCATTCGTTCAGTAGTTTATTAAATTAAATTAGTTTTCTGGGAATATCTCAAAAACGGTTGGACGCAGGACCTTAAATTGTGTTTTTAGGGCCCCCGAATGTTATCTCTCACATTGAGGGGCTGAAAATGGGCTTTGTCTCGTCCTTCTACTCCTATTTCAGCATGTATTTTAAGGGGGTATGCCCCCTTTTATGATAGGTACAGAGAAGAGATACATCAATGATTAGTGTCGTGCCTCTGATGGATATCTGTACCAAATTTTGCGTTGATACACCAAGCCGTTCTCGATTTATAAGGGAACAAACTTGTCTACAATCAAACAAACAGACAGACAGACCAAAACATTATTTTCGCGTGCATCTATCATAAAACAGTCTGAAACGTGTAAATAACTCAAATTTCCGTAGAAATTCAGAAAAAAAACAGACAAATTTTCTATTTATATATGTAGAGATAAACTGCACGGCTCGGTGTTGACCGTGTTTTATTGCACAAATTTAGGATTTACTCGCTAACCGTTGGAGATACACGAAAAGTGTTAAGGACCTTTTGGATAGAAAATTGAATGTTAAAGCTCATGTATGTCATCAAAAGTTTGCTATTTCTTAGCGTTCTCTTTTTATTTGAAATGGAAATATCAAATTTTGAAACCAAAGGGTGTAGTGACGTCATAAATGTGGGTTTTACTCGCTAACCGTTGGAGATAAACGAAAAGTGAAGCTCGTATGTACCGTCAAAATTTGCTATTTCTTAGCGTTCTCTTTTTATTTGATAAGGAAATATCAAGTTTTGATTAAAGTGTGTAGTGACGTCATTAAATGGTCGCCATTTTTAATAGTGCAAATTATCGAAATAAAATGTATCCTATATGTAAACGTGGTAAATCAGCTACATCCATGCAAAATTTCATTTAAATCGGACCAGTGGTTCTTGCGTTATTGAGTAGCACACAGACAGACAGAAAGACAGACACACACCATCTCATTTTTATATATTAGTATAGCAGAAGTACCTGTCCTTCGAACGGTGTTATATATTAACACCAGACATTAACAATCGAGCTACTGTTGCAATGGTTAGCGGTTTTTCATTCCTTCATAAGTTTATCAGAACGAAGTTAGTTTTCAGGGAATACCACACACACTGTTAATTTAAGGGCCTTAAAATGTGGTTTTCGGAGACCCCTTATATACTCGCGAATTTTGTGTCTCACATTGAGAAGCGCAACATATGCTTTGATCGTCCTTCTAGGATAATTTTTTATATTTCGCCTATTTTAGCATGTGTTTTGAGAAGTTTTTCCCTATATCCACCCTTCTACTGTTTGAAAAGTACGGTGAGGAGTTTTATAAATGATTGGTGTATTGACTCATGTTTACCATACCTAATTTTACGATGCACCACGCCTACGAACACGATTTATAGGCGTACATAAAGACACACAGAAAGACAGACAGACAATTCTATTGTCTACAACATATCACCCAGATATCCAAATATGGGTATATCTGCCATACAGTATCAAAAAAAATCATCCTTACGATGAACCCGTATGTCGACAAAAGAAAGATTAGTTAAAATTTGCTCTCAAACTAAATTCACCTAACTTGTACTTCTTGACGTGAAATAGAATTGAAAGACTTGTGGACGAAACGCAATACACCTCACATAAAAAATGACCCTCTACGTTGTGTTAGGTCCACATACACAGGAAGACCTCTTTCATAAATTATAAAGGCTTGTGGTGCATGAAAATTCAGGTTCTTTAGTCTCAAATGGCCCAACATCCTAAAAGCCGCAAAAAATGCTGATTCAATTCAGGAATTTTTGAAAATAATGTTGCTGTTTGGAGATATAAAGGATGATTGTAGTTTTACGTGACCATTAATCGCGATATCATAAGCCACGGGACCTCCATTTTACGTGGAATCTGAACAACAGGGCATGGCATTTCACTTTGCAAATGTTTGGAGATATAATAGTCCTTCTGCACTATATGTCGCACGTGAAAATTGCATTAAAAAAATCAAGGTGAGATAATGTTGTCATGGTTAGCGATTTCCATTCCTTCATTAGTTTGTTAAATTAAATTAGTTTTCTGGGAATATTTCAGATACTTTTGGTTTTAGGGCCTTATAATGTAGTTTTCGAGGACCCTTTAGGGCCCACAAGTTTTGTTTCTGGCACCGAGGGGGCTTTGTCTCCTCGTTGTACGCCATAAAGTAATAATAATAATATAATATAGGGATAGAAATATAATAGACCTGCCGTACCACACCCGGAGGTGTAAATCGCGTGAAAAAATTCTACTGTACCCCTTGACCCCCTTAAGCGCATTATACGTATTGATGAATTCTACAGCTTAATTTGGTTCCGTGATAACCTTCTAGCCGTTTGCAAACTTTCACACCAATGTAATTAATGGAATTGCATTGCGTCTTACAGCAATAGATGGACCTCTGAGAATCTGTTGCCATGGTTACCGGCTTGTATTCGTTCATTAGTTTATTAAATGAAATTAGTTTTCTGGGAATATCTCAAAAATGGTTGGTTTTAGGGCCTTAAAATGCGGATTTCGGGGACCCTTCAGGGCCCCCGAGTTTTGTCTCTCACATCGAGGGGTTGAAAATGATTTTTGTCTCGTCCTTCTACTCCTATTTCAGCATGCATTTTAAGGGGGTAGGCCCCCTTTTATGAGAGGTACGGAGAAGGGTTACATCAATGATTAGTGTCGTGCCTCTGATGGATATCTGTACCAAATATTACGTTGATACACCCAGCCGTTCTCGAGTTATAAGGGAACAAATTTGTCCACAGACAATCAAACAAACAGACAGACCAAAACATTATTTTCGCGCGCATCTATATATATAAAAAAGTCCTCTCGGCACGCCGGAAGGCGGAGGTAGATTTCACCGGACAAACTTGGGGATAGGTGAAAATAGGCAGAATATGCAGGTTTTCGTAGAAGGATCAGACCTCATTTATTGCGTGAAAGTATTTTATAATTGGAGATTAATTAACTTTGTTTTTCGTCATTTTATGCATATTTTAAACATTTTATTGTCTTGTGATGACGGTAACCTTCTTGTCATTTGGAGTCCATTTTTATACATGTGGTAACACTGTCCTTATGCAAGGTTTCGACACTGATGTATGACTATGTAACGGTCTGTTACTTCTTCACGCAAAATTATATCTCCCGCAGAGATTTTGGTTGGTTCCTCAGTTTAGGGGCTGCGACAACGCGGTCATGTAACCCCGTGTACTTTGGGTGAGTGTAGAATCTGTCTGATAAACGGTGTGAATTGTGATGGCTGTATTAGTCTGTAATTCAGGTAAGGAATGCAGACGCTCAATTTCAAGCAGTAGTTCCTAATGTTGCTACCAGATAGTACCGTCAACGACAACTAGCTGTGAACTTGGCTACTAGATGCCACTGCAATCAGCAATTCGCAACGAACGTTGGATCCTCCCCTCCAAAGTAAAGCATACTGAGGGATTATTACCGCTCTTAGAAAATCCGACGACTTTGGCCGGCTTTGAACCCGCGACCTTGGGCATGCTACCAGTTACGTCACCGAAGCCGCTTCACACTTAGTCAGATGGAAATCTGAATCTGATCTCGCGCAAGTGCGTTGTCATGGCAACGTCTGATGGCTCATCCCTCATCAGTTTAGTAGTGTGGCCATGGCAACCACTCATAGCCTTTGGCATTTTCTTATAATTCCGAAATCATTTTTCTCATCCCTTGGCGTAATGGTGGGTCATATCAAAAATTCTTTCAGACAAAAGTTTTAGGTAATTATTAGGGGAATATTGTCCATTTTGTACGGTTTTGATATTGTGCCTATTAAGAGAGATATGATTAATGCTTCCCGAAAAACCAACTTTTTCCCACCCCTTTGGTCAATGGTTGGTGCTATAAAAAAACTCTTCAAACATAAAGTTTTGAGCTTTTTCCGGCACATTGTATGAACTTTGAACGGATTCGATATTTCACATATTAAGAGAGTTATAGCAATATTTCATTTTTTCGAAAAAAGTCTCCCATTTTCATCCCCTTCGACCGATTTAGCCCAGTAACGAACTCGACCAAGATTTTATGGGTATACATATTCGATAAAAATTTCAAAGTGATTGGTGAAAAATTACGGCAGTTATCGTGTCCACAAGAAACTGATATATATATATATATATAAACATACATAAACATACATAAATTATATATAAACTTTTGAACTGACGGTTGTTTTGGGGTCTGGGGGATGTGCAACACGAAGATATGTCGAAATTTTCCGGAAATCGAAACATGGTACCCATTGCAATAGTTAGCTTTCTAATGAAATCTACCTAAAATACTACCATCAACGACACCTATCTGTGAACTTGGCTACTAGATGCCACCGGAACCATCCACTCGCAACGAACGTTGGAACTTCTCCTCCGAAGGAAAGCAAACTCAGGGTTTTTATCGCTCTTAGTAAATCCGACGACTTCAGCCGGGTTTGAACCCGCGATCTTGGGCATAGAAGTTCAGCATGCTACCAGTTCCGATACCGAAGTCGCTTCCCACAGACAGATGGAAAACTGAATGTTATCTCGTGCAGTGTCGTTGTCATAGTAACTGCTGATGGCTCATCCCTTATCAATTAAAAGTAAAGTTGTCATGGCAACCTCTCTTGGCACTTGGCATTTTCTTATAATTTAAATCATTTTGCTCACCCCGTGGCGTAATGGTGGGTCATATCAAAAATTCTTTCAGACAAAAGTTTTAGGTAATTATTGGAGAAATATTGTCCATTTTGTACGGTTTTGATATTGTGCCTATTAACAGAGATATGATTAATGTTTCCCGAAAAACCCACTTTTTCCCACCCCTTTTGTCAATGGTTGGTGCTATCAAAAAACTTATTTGACATACATTTTTGGCACTTATCCGACACATATTATGAACTTTGAATGGATTTGATATTTCACGTATTAAGAGAGTTATAGCGAAATTTCACGTTTTCGAAAAAAGCCTCCCATCTTCCACCCCATCGACCGATTTTGCCCATTAACGGACTCGACCGAGATTTTAAGGGTATACATATTATGTAAAAAATTCAAAGTGATTGGTGCAAAATTACGACAGTTATCGTGTCCACAAGAATCTGATATACATATATATATATACACGCTGACCCGGCAGACGTCCTGCCAATCAAAGAAAGTGTTGTAACTTTGTTTCTTGAAGTGCTTTTGGATACACAATATTTTTTCAATTTCTGGTAACTGCCTCTAAACTATCGTGAATTGAATTAACTAATTTAGAAACATTCGTTGGAGCGTGCACAACAACTCTCCAAAGTATCACCGCAAACGGATAAATGGTATTTAATGCATACGGGATTTGGTTTAAATGATTCGTGCGCTGTCACTCATTTGTTGAATCTACTCGTGCTCTACCAACTGTGAAATGGATTTACTAAGTTACAAAGCTTCACGTAAGTGTACACAACAACTCATCAGAGTTTCATCGCAATCGATGAATAGTATATGAACGCATACAGGATTTTGTTGGAACGCTTCGCGCGTCGTCACTAATTTGTTACATCTACTCATGCGCTACCAATATTGTAAAATGGATTTACCAAGTTGAACACCTTCCCTGGCGTGTACAAAACAACTCATCAAAGTTTCATCGAAATCGGATGAATGACATATGAACGCAGAAGTGATTTTCTTTAAACGATTCGCGTGCCGTCACTCATTTGTTGAATCTACTCATGCGCTACCTATTGTAAAATAGATTTACTAAGCCTGAAACCTTCTCTGGCGTGTACTCAATGATTCACCAAGGTTTGATCGCAATCGGATGAATGATATATGACCGCATACGGGACATTGTGGAGACGATACGCACGCCGTCGCACATTTGTTGAATCTACTCGTGCGCTACTTATTAAAAACTGGATTTACTAAGACAGAAACATTTCCTGGAGTGTACACAACAATTCACCAAAGTTTCATTGCAATCGGATAAATGGTATATGGACGCATACGGTACTTTGTTGAAATGATTCGCGTGCCGTCACACATTTGTTGAATCTACTCGTGCGCTACCTATTGTAAAATGGATTTATTAAGCCAGAAACCTTCCATAGGGTGTACACAACATCTCACCCAAGTTTCATCGTAATCGGACGAATGGTATTTGAACGCATACGGGACTTTATTGAAACGCTTCCCGCGTCGTCGCTCATTTGTTGAATCTACTCGTGCGAAACCTCCTGTGAAATGGATTTACTAAGATAGAAACCCTCACGTAAGTGTACACATCATCTCACCCAAGTTTCATTGCAATCGGATGAATGGTATATGAACGCATACGGGACTTTGTGGAAACGATTCGCGCACCGTCGTTCATTTGTTGAATCTACTCGTGCGCTACTTATTAAAAACTGGATTTACTAAGACAGAAACATTTCCTGGAGTGTACACAACAATTCACCAAAGTGTCATCGCAATCGGATAAATGGTTTATGGACGCATACGGTACTTTGTTGAAATGATTCGCGTGCCGTCACACATTTGTTGAATCTACTCGTGCGCTACCTATTGTAAAATGGATTTATTAAGCCAGAAACCTTCCGTAGGGTGTGCACAACATCTCACCCAAGTTTCATCGTAATCGGACGAATGGTATTTGAACGCATACGGGACCTTATTGAAACGCTTCGCGCGTTGTCGCTCATTTGTTGAATCTACTCGTGCGAAACCTCCTGTGGAATGGATTTACTAAGTTACAAACACTCACGTAAGTGTACACAACATCTCATCAAAGTTTCATTGCAATCGGATGAATGGTATATGCACGCATACGGGACTTTGATTAAAAGTTCGCGCGTTGTTGCTCATTTGTTGAATCTACTCGTGAGCTACCTATTGTAAAATGGATTTACTAAGTTAGAAACCCTCACGTAAGTGTACGCAACATCTCACCCAAGTTTCATCGCTATCGGACGAATGGTAGTTGAACGCATACGGGACTTTGTTGAAACGCTTCGCACGTCACCGCTCATTTGTTGAATCTACTCGTGCGCAACCTCCTGTGAAATGGATTACTAAGTTAGAAGCCTTCACTTAAGTGTATACAACAACTCATCAAAGTTTCATCTCAATCTATGAATGGAATATAAACTTATACGGAATTTTGTTGAAACGCTTCGCGCGTCGTCACTCATTTGTTGAATCTAGTCGTGCGCTACCTAATGTGAAATTGATTTACTATGCCAGAAGCCTTCCCTTGATTGTACACAACATCTCACCCAAGTTTCATCGCTATCGGACGAATGGTATTTGAACGCATACGCGACCTTATTGAAACGCTTCGCGCGTCGTCGCTCATTTGTTGAATCTATTCGTGCGCTATCTATTGTAAAATGGATTTACTAAGCCAAACACCTTCCCTGGAGCTCACTCAACATATCACCCAAGTTTCATGGCAATCGGATGAATGATATATGAACGCATACGGGACTTTGAAACGCTCTAACGTGCAGAGACAAACAGTAGAATTCGACATCACTGCCACCTTTGGTATAAAACACAACTTTTCGCCACGGGCGGAGTGTATTTAATGGCGGTAGTTGCACAGGTTGCGACCAGGTGGCTCTAACGTGCAGAGACAAACCGTCCAAAGACATCAGCTTTCACGAAGGCCAAGGCTAGTGGTTTCCATGACGACTGTTTTTGACTGTATATTGTGGTTCTAAAATTGTGTGTAAATTGTGGTTCTAAAATTGTGTTCATTCCACCTACCGGGTCAGATTGTGAATCTAAACCATACATGGACCCACCCTAATATACATACCAAATTCCATCAAAATCGGTTCAGTCGTTTAGGAGGAGTTCAGTCACATACACACGTGTCGAAGAATTATATATATAAAGATATATATACATAAATTATGTATAAACTTTTGAACTGACGGTGGTTTTGGGGTCTGGGGGATGTGAAACGCGAAGATATGTCGAAATTTTCCGGAAGTCGAAACATGGGACCCATTGCAATAGTTAGCTTTCTAATGATATCTACCTAAATGAATGTGATCTCGTCAATGGCGTTGTCTTGGCAACCTCTGATAGATCATCCCTTATCAATTTAAAAGCGTTGTTATGGTAACCTCTGATGGCACTTGGCATTTTTTAAAATTCCGAAATCATTTTTCTCATCCCTTGGCGTAATGGTGGGTCATATCAAAAATTCTTTCAGACAAACGTTTTAGGTAATTATTAGGGGAATATTTTCCATTTTGTACGGTTTTGATATTGTGCCTATTAAGAGAGATATGATTAATGTTTCCCGAAAAACCCACTTTTTTCCACCCCTTTGGTCAATGGTTGGTGCTATCAAAAACGTATTTGACATAAATTTTTGGCACTTATCCGACACATATAATGCACTTTGAAGGGATTCGATATTTCACGTATTAAGAGAGTTATAGCGAAATTTCACTTTTTCGACAAAAGCCCCCCATTTTCACCCCCTTCAACCGATTTTGCCCATTGACGAACTCGACCGAGATTGTATAGGGATACATATGATATAAAAAATTCAAAGTGATTGGTGCAAAATTACGGCAGTTATCGTGTCCACAAGAAACTGATATATATATATATCTACTAGCAGGTACCCGCGGCTTCGCTCGCGTCATAGTCGTGTCATATTTTTATTCAATGAATTGTAGGTTTAACCCCGTTAACACACCTTTAGAACCTGAATATCCAAACATCCCTCCTTAGTAGACGTTTTCGACACACAACAAACATATCCCCAAAATATCATTCTTCTAATTTCAATAGTTTTGGTTGGTCGATGAGAGTGAATATCCAAAAATCCTTCCTTATTGGACGTTTTTCTTCCAGATTTTCACCCCTCCCCATGGGCCCCTTAAATTGGATTTAAGATAAAACAGTCGAACACCTATTTACTTACCGTATTCTTTAAGCTGATTTCTTTCCCGCTGAGTTTCAAACTTCTGGCCTATGTCGTTTAAGAGATACACGCTCCGTTAGGAATCCTTCAACCCCCATTATTCACCCCTTTCACTCATAATATACACCACATTGAAAAGCCATTAGACATGTGTCAGCTTATATTTAATGATTAGTTTATATGCCAAGTATCACATCCCCAGATGGAACCACTCGTGAGATATTGTTATTCAATGAAATGCAAGTTTACCCCCCTTAACACCCCTTTAAAACTTGAATATCAAACAATCTTTTCTTAGTGGACGTTTTCGACATACAACGAACATATCCCCAAAATTTCATGTTTCTGTCTTCAATAATTTTGGCTGGGCGAATATGAGTGAGTCAGGACATTTTCTTTCATTTATTTTTGAGAATTTCACCCCTCCTCATGAACCCCTTAAATGGGATTTATGAAATAAACGGTCGAACACCTATTTACTTATTTTTTAAACTGATTTTTTCCCGCTGAATTTCAAGCATCTCGCTAATGTCGTTTAAGAGATACACGCTCCGATAAGAATTCTTCAACCCCCAATTTTCAACCCTTTCACCTCATAATATACACCGTATAGATATACCCTTAGACATATGTCTGCTTATTTTTATTGATTAATTTACATGCCGAATATCACATCCCCAAATGAAACAACTCGTAAGATATTGTTAATCAATGAAGATGATTATCCAAAAATACATCCCTAGTGGATGTTTTCGACATACAACGAACATATCCCCAAAATTTCATGTTTCTAACTGCAATAGGTTTGGCTTGAGGATGATGAGTGTATATCCAAAAATCCTTCCTTAGTGGACTTCTTTCCCCAGAATTTCACCCCTCCCCATGGGCCCCTAAAATGGGATTTATGAATTATGGTCGACCACCTGCTGTATTTGCTTATTTATCAAGTTTATTTTCCCCCTAAGTTTCATACTTTATGCCTCTGTCTTTTAAGAGATACTTGATCCGTTAGGAATCCTTCAACCCCGCACTTTTCACACATTACACCTCATAATATACATTACATCAAAAATTCCTCAGACATGGTGTCATCTTATTCTTAATGATGAGAGTATATGACGATTATCGCATCCCCCAAGGAAACTAATCGGGGGATATTATTATTCAATTAAATGCAGATCTACCCCTTAACACCCCTTTAGAACCGGAATATCCAAAAATCCTTCCTTAGTGGACGTTTTCGACATACAACGAACATAACCCCAAAATTGTATGTTTCTAACTTCAATAATTTTGGCTGGGCGATGATGAGTGAGTTAGTAAGTCAGGACATTTTCCTTCATTTATTTTTAAGAATTTCACCCCTCTAATGAACCCCTTAAATTGGATTTTAAAAAACCCGGTCGAACACCTATTTACTTATTTTAAGCTGATCTTCCGACCTGAGTTTGATGAGTAAGTGAGTTAATCATTTAGAACACTTTCTTTCCTGATTCCCCCCCCCCCCCAGAATTTTGCCCCTCTCCTAGGGCCCCTTAAATTGGATTTATGAAAAAACGGTCGAACACCTATTTACCTATATTTTAAGCTGATTTCTTTCCGCTGAGTTTCAAACTCCTCGCCTATGTCGTTTAAGAGATACACGCTCCGTTAAGAATCCTTCAACCCCCAATGTTCACCCCTTTCACCTCATAATATACACCACATCGATAAACCCTTAGACATATGTCTGCTTATTTTTAATGATTAGTTTATATGCCGAATATCACATCTCCAAAGAAACAACTCATGAGATATCGTTATTCAATGAAATGCACGTTTACCCCCTTAACACCTCTTCAGAACCCGAATAAACAAAAATTCTTCCTTAGTTGACGTTTTCGACATACAGCGAACATATTCCCAAAATTTCATCTTTCCAACTTCTTATTTTTTTTCTGGGCGATGATGAGTGAGTGAGTCAGTTATGTCATTATCTTTCAATTATTTTTACCAGAATTTTACCCCTCCCCATGGGTCCCTTAAATTGGATTTATGAAGAAACGCTCGAACACCTATTAACTTTTTTTTAAGCTGTCTTTTTCCCCTGAGATTGAAGAGTGAGTGAGTTAGTCAGTCAGTTTGGGCACGTTCTCTCCTTTTTTTCCTCCAGAATTTCACCCCACCCCATTAGCCCCTTAAATTGAATTTATGAAAGAACGGTCGAACACCTATTTACTTACCGTATTTTTTAAGCTGATTTTTTTCCCGCTGAGTTTCAAACTTCTCGCCTATGTCGTTTAAGAGATACGCGCTCCGTTAGGAATCCCTCAACCCCCACTTTTCACCCCTTTCACCTCCTAATATACACCACATCGAAAATCCCTCAGACACGTGTCTTCTTATTTTTAATGATGACTTTATGTGCCGAGTATCACATCCCCCAATGAAACCAATCGGGAGTTATTGGTATTCAATGAAAAGCAGGGTTAACCCCCTTAAGATCCATTAAGAACCTGAATATTCGAAAATCCTCCCTTAGTGGACGGTTTTGGCATACAATGATCATATCCCCAAAATGTCATGTTTCTAACTTCAATAATTTTGGCTGGGCGGTGGTGAGTGAGTCAGAACTTTTTCTTTAAATTTTCTTTTTTCAGAAATTCACCCCTCCCCATGAACCCCTTAAATTGGGTTTATGAAAAAAACTGTCGACCACCTATTAACTTATTTTTAAGCTATATTTTTTCCCTGAGTTTGATGAGTGAGTGAGTGAGTCAATCAGTTAGGACACTTTCTTTCCTGTTTTTTTTTCACATAATTTCACCCCTCTCCATGGGCCCCTTAAGTTAGATTTATGAAAAAACGGCTGAACACCTATTTACTTATTTTTCAATCTGATTTTTTTCCGCTGAGTTTCAAACACCTCGCCTATGTCGTTTAAGAGATACACGGTCCGTTATGAATCCTTCAACCCCCACTTTTCACCCCTTTCACCCCATAATATACACCCCATCGAAAAACCCTCAGACACGTGTCATCTTATTTTTAATGATGAGTTTATATGCCGAGTATCACATTCCCCAATGAAACCAATCGGGAGATATTGTTATTCAATGAAATGCAGGTCTACCCCCTTAACACCCCTTTAGAACCTGAATATCCAAAAATCCTTTCTTAGTGCGCCCTTTCGAAATACAGCAAACATATCCCCAAAATTTCATGTTTCTAACTTTAATAGTTTTGGCTGGGCGATGATGAGTCAGTCAGTCAGTCAGTCAGTCAGTCAGTCAGGACACTTGTTTTTATATAAGAGACTAGCTGAAGTACCCGTGCTTCGCTACGGGTCGTAAATGAATTAAAATGTGAAGGTGACAGTTAAAACAGGGGATAGGCGAGGTGCTGCGCAGAGGGAGATGAAGGATGGAACATTTTGTCCAACTACACCGCTCTGCCTTGACCGTTTTTTATAACACACATTTAGGTTTTACTCGCTAACGGTTGGAGATACATTTCGGATGGAAAATGCATTTTTTAACCTCGTATATGCCATCAAAAGTTTGCTATTTCTTAGCGTTCTCTTTTTATTTGAAATGGAAATATGAAAGTTTAAAACCAAAGGGTGGAGTGACGTCACTAGAATGGTCGCCATCTTTGAATATTGCAAAGTATTGAAATCAAAAGTAACCTGTATGTTAACCAGGTAAATCTGCTACTTCCATGTAAAATTCATGTAAATCGGACCAGTGGTACTTGCGTGATTTAGTAATACACAGACACACACCATCTCATTTTTAGTCTCGCTTCGCTCGCATCATAGTCGTGTCATATTGTTATTCAATGAAATGCAGGTTTAACCCCATTAACACCCCTTTAGAACCTGAATATCCAAAAATCCCTCCTTAGTAGATGTTTTCGACACACAACAAACATATCCCCAAAATATCATTCTTCTAACATTAATAGTTTTGGTTGGTCGATGAGAGTGAACATCCAAAAATCCTTCCTTAGTGGACGTTTTTCTTCCAGAATTTCACCCCTCACCATAGGCCCCTTAAATTGGATTTATGAAAAAACGGTCGAACACCTATTTATTTTATTTATTTATTTATTTATTTATTTATTTATTTATTTATTTATTTATTTATTTATTTATTTTAAGCTGATTGATTTCCACCGAGTTTCAAACTCCTCGCCTATGTCGTTTAAGAGATACACGCTCCGTTAAGAATCTTTCAACCCCCACTTGTCATCCCTTTCACCTCATAATATACACTACATCGAAAAACCATTAGACATGTGTCAGCTTATTTTTAATGATTAGTATATATGCCAAGTATCACATCCCCAAATGAAACCACTCGTGAGATATTGTTATTCAATGAAATGCACGTTTACCCCATTAACACCTATTTAGAACCTGAATATTCAAAACTCTTTCCTTAGTGGACGTTTTCGACATAAAACGAACATATCCCCAAAATGTCATGTTTCCAACTTCAATAATTTTGGCTGGGCGATGATGAGTGAGTGAGTCAGTCAGAACATTTTCTTTCATTTATATTTGATAATTTCACCCCTCCCCATGAACCCCTTAAATTTGATTTATGAAACAAACGGTCGAACACCTATTAACTTATTTAAAGCTGTTTTCCCCCTGAGTTTGATGAGTGAGTAAGTGAGTCAATCAGTTAGGACACTTTCTTTCCTGTTTTTTTTCCCCAGAATTTCACCCCTCTCCAAGGGCCCCTTAAATTGGATTTATGAAAAAGAACGGTCGAACACATATTTACTTGTATTTTAAGCTGTTTTTCCCGCCGAATTTCAAACTTCCCGCCTATGTCGTTTAAGAGATACACGCTCCGTTAAGAATCCCTCAACCCCCAATTTTCACCCCTTTCACCTCATAATATACATCACATCGACAAACCCTTAGACATATGTCTGATTATTTTTAATGATTAATTTCTATACCGAATATCACATCCCCAAAGAAACAAATCGTGTGATATCGTTATTCAATGAAATGCATCTTTACCCCCTTAACATCTCTTTAAATCCCGAATAAACACAAATCATTCCTTAGTTGACGTTTTCGACATACAACGAACATATTCCCAAAATTTCATGTTTCCAACATTAATAGTTTTCGCTGGGCGTGATGAGTGAGTGAGTCAGACAGGACATTTTCTTTCAATTATTTTTACCAGAATTTCACCCTTCCCCATGGGCCCCTTAAATTGGATTGATGAAGAAACTCTTGAACACCTATTAACTTATTTTTTAAGCTGTCATTTTCCCCTGAGTTTGATGAGTGAGTGAGTTAGTCAGTCAGTTAGGACACTTTCTCTCCTTTTTCCCCCAGAATTTCACCCCACCCCATTGGCCCCTTAAATTAATTTATGAAAAAAAACCGGTCGAACACCGATTTACTTATTTATTTAGCTGATTTTCTTTCTCTGAGTTTCAAATTTCTCACCTATGTCGTTTAAGAGATAGGCCTTCACGCTCCGTTAGGAATCCTTCAACCCCCACTTTTCACCCCTTGCACCTCATAGTAATACACCATATCGAAAAACCCTTGGACACCTGTCTGCTTATTTTTAATGATTAGTTTATATGCCGAGTATCACATCCACAAATGAAACCACTCTTGAGATATTGTTATTCAATGAAATGCAGGTTTAACCCCCTTAAGACCCCTTTAGAGCCTGAATATCCAAAAATCCTCCCTTAGTGTACGGTTTTGACATACAATGAACATATCTCCAAAATGCCATGTTTCCAACTTCAATATTTTTGGCTGGGCGATGATGAGTGAGTGAATGAGTCAGGACATTTTCTTTCATTTGTTTTTCTTCAGAATTTCACCCCTCCCGATGAACCCCTTAAATTTGATTGATCCAAAAAAAATAACTGTCGAACAGCTATTTACTTACTTTAAAGCAGTTTTTCCCCCTGAGTTTGATGAGTGAAACAGTCAGTCAATCGGTTAGGACACTTTCTTTCCATTTCCCCCCCCCCCCTGAATTTCACCCCTCCCCATGGGCTCCTTAAATTGGATTTATGAAAAAAACGGTCAAACAAATATTTACTTATTTTGTATGCTGATTTCTTTCCGATGAGTTTCTAACTCCTCGCCTATGTCGTTTAAGAGATACACGCTCCGTTAGGAATCTTTCAATCCCTACTTTTCACCCCTTTCACCTCATAATATACACCACATCGAAAAACCATCAGGCACGTGTCTTCTTACTTTTTAATGATGAGTTTATATGCCGTGAATCACATCCCCCAATGAAACCATTCGAGAGATATTGTTATTCAATGAAATGCAGGTTTAACCCCCTTAAGACCCCTTTAGAACCTGAATATCCGAAAATCCTCCCCTAGTAGACTGTTTTGACATACAATGAACATATCCCCAATCTGTCATGTTTCTAACTTCAATAATTTTGGCAGGGCGATGATGATGAGTGAGTGAGTGAGTGAGTCAGGACATTTTCTTTCAATTTTCTTTTTTCAGAATTTCACCCCTCCCCATGAACCCCTTAAATTTGATTTATGAAAAAAAAACCTGTCCAACAGCTATTTACTTACTTTAAAGCAGTTTTCCCCCTGAGTTTGATGAGTGAGTCAGTCAGTCAATCAGTTAGGACACTTTCTTTCCTGTCCCCCCCACCAGAATTTCACCCTTCCCCATTGGCCCCTTAAATTGGATTTATAAAAAAACGGTCAAACAAATATTTATTTATTTTTTATGCTGATTTTTTTTCGCTGAGTTTCAAACTCCCGCCTTTGTCGTTTAAGAGATACACGCTAATTTAGGAATATTTCAATGCCCACTTTTCACCCCTTTCACCTCATAATATACACCACATCGAAAAACCCTGAGACTCGGGTCTTCTTATTTTTAATGATGAGTTTATGTGCCGAGTATCACATCCCCCAATGAAACCAATCGGGAGATATTTCTAGTCAATGAAATGCAGGTCTACCCCCTTAACACCCCTTTAGAACCTGAATATTCAAAAATCCTTTCTTAGTGGGCATTTGCGGTCCTTGGGGAAGCTGCATACCAAATTTCATTCCAATCCGTTCGGTGGTTTCTGAGATTTCGTGATGAATGAATGAGTGAGTGAGTGGTATTTGACAAATATATAGTAGAAGATAGTGTCAAGTCTTTGTTATGCTAAACTCGGTTGACAGTGCTGTGTGAGTAGGTGAGTAACTAACGGGATTTCAAGTAAAGATG
Organism: Meconema thalassinum; assembly: GCA_946902985.2. NCBI lineage: Eukaryota > Metazoa > Arthropoda > Insecta > Orthoptera > Tettigoniidae > Meconema > Meconema thalassinum. The sequence continues at coordinate 1,764,134,828 of OX336388.2, forward strand.
CTCATTTTCTATACCAGTAGTGCAGAGCGCAACTGTCATCCAGACGGCCGTGTCTCGACTTGAGCTATGTTGCCATGGAAACTATCTGCCTTGCCATTCCTTCATGAGTATATTGTATGATTTTATTAGCCTGTGCTTGAGTCCAAAAGGGCCTAAATCAAAAGAATGAGAAAGACTATCGAAAATTCATGTAGCCAGCGGTTCCTTCCGGGTCCTAAACTATGTGTATGCAAAATTTGGTTGAGATTGGTGTAACGGTGTAGATTTGTATACGGAACAGACCCACCCACATACATACCCATATACAGACTTTCACTTTTATATATTAGATAGCTGAAGTACCCGTGCTTCGCTACGGGTCGTAAATAAATTAAAATGTGAAGGTGACAGTTAAAACAGGGGATAGGCGAGGTGCTGCGCAGAGGGAGATTAAGGATGGAACATTTTATCCAACTACACCGCTCTGCCTTGACCGTGTTTTATAGCACACATTTAGGTTTTACTCGCTAACGGTTGGAGATACATTTCGGATAGAAAATGCAATTTTTAACCTCGTACATGCCATCAAAAGTTTGCTATTTCTTAGCGTTCTCTTTTTATTTCAAATGGAAATATGAAAGTTTAAAACCAAAGGGTAGAGTGACGTCACTAAAATGGTCGCCATCTTTAATTAGTGCAAAGTATTGAAATCAAAAGTAACCTGTATGTTAACCAGGTAAATCTGCTACTTCCATGTAAAATTCATGTAAATCGGACCAGTGGTACTTGCGTGATTGAGTAATACACCGACACACACCATCTCATTTTTAGTCTCGCTTCGCTCGCGTCATAGTCGTGTCATATTGTTATTCAATGAAATGCAGGTTTAACCCCGTTAACACCCCTTTAGAACCTGAATATCCAAAAATCCGTCCTTAGTAGATGTTTTCGACACACAACAAACATATCCTCAAAATATCATTCTTCTAACATTAATAGTTTTGGTTGGTCGATGAGAGTGAACATCCAAAAATCCTTCCTTAGTGGACGTTTTTCTTCTTGAATTTCACCCCTCCCCATAGGCCCCTTAAATTGGATTTATGAAAAAAAACGGTCGAACACCTATTTATTTTATTTATTTATTTATTTATTTATTTTAAGCTGATTGATTTCCTCCGAGTTTCAAACTCCTCGCCTTTGTCGTTTAAGAGATACACGCTCCGTTAAGAATCTTTCAACCCCCACTTGTCATCCCTTTCACCTCATAATATACACTATATCGAAAAACCATTAGACATGTGTCAGCTTATTTTTAATGATTAGTATATATGCCAAGTATCAATCCCCAAATGAAACCACTCGTGAGATATTGCTATTCAATGAAATGCATGTTTACCCCCTTAACACCTATTTAGAACCTGAATATTCAAAACTCTTACCTTAGTGGACGTTTTCGACATAAAACGAACATATCCCCAAAATTTCATGTTTCCAACTTCAATAATTTTGGCTGGGAGATGATGAGTGAGTGAGTCAGTCAGGACATTTTCTTTCATTTATATTTGATAATTTCACCCCTCCCCATGAACCCCTTAAATTGGATTTATGAAACAAACGGTTGAACACCTATTTACTTATTTAAAGCTGATTTCCCCCTGAGTTTGATGAGTGAGTAAGTGAGTCAATCAGTTAGGACACTTTCTTTCCTGTTTTATCCCCCCAGAATTTCACCCCTCTCCAAGGGCCCCTTAAATTGGATTTATGAAAAAACGGTCGAACACATATTTACTTGTATTTTAAGCTGTTTTATCCCGCCGAATTTCAAACTTCTCGCCTATGTCGTTTAAGAGATACACGCTCCGTTAAGAATCCCTCAATCCCCAATTTTCACCCCTTTCACCTCATAATATACACGACATCGATAAACCCTTAGATATATGTCTGATTAATTTTAATGATTAGTTTATATACCGAATATCACATCCCCAAAGAAACAACTCATGAGATATCGTTATTCAATGAAATTCACGTTTACCCCCTTAACATCTCTTTAAAACCCGAATAAAGAAAAATCATTCCTTAGTTGACGTTTTGACATACAGCGAACATATTCCCAAAATTTCATTTTTCCAACATTAATAGTTTTCGCTGGGCGTGAAGAGTGAGTGAGTCAGACAGGACATTTTCCTTCAATTATTTTTACCAGAATTTCACCCCTCCCCATGGGCTCCTTAAATTGGATTGATGAAAAAACGCTTGAACACCTATAAACTTATTTTTTTAGCTGTCTTTTTCCCCTGAGTTTGATGAGTGAGTGAGTTAGTCAGTCAGTTAGGACACTTTCTCTCCTTTTTCCCCCCAGAATTTCACCCCACCCCATTGGCCCCTTAAATTAATTTATGAAAAAAAACCGGTCGAACACCGATTTACTTATTTATTTAGCTGATTTTCTTTCTCTGAGTTTCAAATTTCTCACCTATGTCGTTTAAGAGATAGGCCTTCACGCTCCGTTAGGAATCCTTCAACCCCCACTTTTCACCCCTTGCACCTCATAGTAATACACCACATCGAAAAACCCTTAGACACATGTCTGCTTATTTTCAATGATTAGTTTATATGCCGAGTATCACATCCACAAATGAAACCACTCGTGAGATATTGTTATTCAATGAAATGCAGGTTTAACCCCCTTAAGACCCCTTTAGAGCCTGTATCAAAAAATCCTCCCTTAATGTACGGTTTTGAGATACAACGAACATATCCCCAGAATGCCATGGTTCCAAATTCAATATTTTTGACTGGGCGATCATGAGAGAATGAGTCAGGACATTTTTTTCATTTTTTTCCTTCAGAATTACATCCCTCCCGATGAACCCCTTCAATATGATTGATCAAAAAAACTGTCGAACAGCTATTAACTTACTTTAAAGCAGCCCCCCCCCCCCGAGTTTGATGAGTGAGTCAGTCAGTCAATCAGTTAGGACACTTTATTTCCTGTTTCCCCCCACCCTCCCCAGAATTTCACCCCTCCCCATGGGCCCCTTAAATTGGATTTATGAAAAAAACGGTCAAACACATATTTACTTATTTTTTATGCTGATTTTTTCCGCTGAGTTTCAAACTCCTCGCCTGTGTCGTTTAAGAGATACACGCTCCGTTAGGAATCTTTCAATTCTTACTTTTCACCCCTTTCACCTCATAATATACACCACATCGAAAACCCCTCAGAGACGTGTCTTCTTCCTTTTTAATGATGAGTTTATATGTCGTGTATCATATCCCCCAATGAAACCAATCGGGAGATATTGTTATTCAATGGATTGCAGGTTTAACCCCCTTAAGACCCCTTCAGAACATGAATATCCGAAAATCCTCCCTTAGTAGACGGTTTTGACATACAATGAACATATCCCCAAACTGTCATGTTTCTAACTTCAATTATTTTGGCTGGGCGATGATGAGTGTGTGAGTGAGTGAATGAGTCAGGACATTATCTTTTAATTTTCTTTTTTCAGAATTTCACCCCTCCCCATGAACCCCTTAAATTTGATTTAATAAAAAAACTGTCGAACAGCAATTTACTTACTTTAAAGCAGTTTTTTTCCCTGAGTTTGATGAGTGAGTGAGTCAGTCAATCAGTTGGGACACTTTCTTCCTGCCCCCCCCCCCCAAGCATTTCACCCCTCCCCATGGGCCCCTTAAATTGGATTTATGAATAAACGGTCAAACACATATTTACGTATTTTGTATGCTGATTGTTTTCCGCTGAGTTTCAAACTCCTCACCTATGTCGTTTAAGAGATACACGCTCCGTTAGGAATCTTTCAATCCCCACTTTTCACCCCTTTCACCTCATGATATACACCACATCCAAAAACCCTCAGACTCGTGTCTTCTTCTTAGCCTACTTTTCACATTTTGCAAAAATGAGGAAAAAGTAGTCTTATGAGATCGGGCAAATGTCTGTCTGTCTGTCTGTCTGTCTGTCTGTCTGTCTGGCTGTGTGTGTGTCCCCCCCAATCAACTCCTAAACGGCTGCAGCAATCAAAACAAAATTTAGTATGAGTAAAGATGTGCACCGGAATAGCTCACGTCCATATTTGAAAATGATGTCAGTGCTACCAACTGCTGAAAAAACGCACTAGAAATTTGAGCTCCATGTTGGATATCCTGCAAGGTATGCATAGGAGCTATTCCAAAATTGTCACACATGTAGATAATACTATTTCAGTTTAATTTCCAGGAGGCCAACCATGACAGTGTTGCCAAAATAATTTTAAGCTTTCTGATAGGTCCAATGTTTAAATGCATATAACTTCTACACTATCAACTGGATTTCAACCAAATTTTGTATGTAATATCTGTACATAAACAGATATGACTGAGCGTATTCTTAGGAGCCACCAGGGCTGCCAACTGTTAATAATTGCTCTCTATATTTTTTTATCCAAATACCAATATATCAGAATGTGTGCAAGCCGACAGCTTTAAACTATGCACACGTATAGTACCTGACATGTTTGATTAATTTTGGAGTAACTTATATACGTCAGTACTACCAACATGATTCTAAGCCTGCTGATAGGGCCAATTTTTAAATACATGTAACTTCTATACTATCAGTAGGATTTCATCCAAATTTCGCATGTGCTATGTGTAACATATCAGATATGACTATAAGTATTCTTCAGTGCAATCAGGGCTGCCAACTGTTAATAAATGCTGTCTATATTTTTTACCCTAATATCAATAGCCTATATCAGAAAGTATGCAAGCCAACAGCTCTATACTTTGCACACGTATAGCACCTGACATTCTAGATTAATTTGGAGTAATTAATACAAGGCAGTGCTGACAACATGAGTCTATGCCTGCTGAAATGTCCAATTTTAAAATACAAGTAACTTCTATACTAACAAATGGATTTCATCCAAAATTGGCACAACAAGATATCATAATATTTCAGATTATTTCTGACCAGCACACGCATGGTATTGTTGGCAACATGCTTTTACGCCTGCTGATAGATCCAGTGTCTAACTGCATGTAACGTCCATTGGACTTCAACCAAATTTTGCATTCTGTACCTTAAGAGATGGAACTAAGAATATATTCAGTCACCAGGGCTGCCAACTGTAGTGCTCTATTAGGCTACATTATACCAGGTATATTTTGAACTAATTAGATATTTCGATATTACCAACTTAATTTCGTCATTATTCTAGATAGGTTCATATTCTGTAGAATAATCATTGGCATGAAAAGTAGGCTGTATAGTTCTTAACGGAACTTCTTGTTTTTAAGGATGAGTTTACGTGCCGAGTATCACATCCCCCAATGAAACCAATCGGGAGATATTGCAATTCAATGAAATGCAGGTCTACCCCCTTAACACCCCTTTAGAACCTGAATATCCAATAACCCTCTCTTAATGGGCATTTGCGGCCCTTTGGGAAGCCGCATACCAAATTTCATTCCAATCCGTTTGGTGGTTTCTGAGATTTCGTGATGAATGAATGAGTGAGTGGTATACGGAACAGACCCACCCACATACATACCCACATACAGACTTTCACTTTTATATATTAGATATATATAAAAATCAATGTTACGAATAGTTTGTCTGTATGTATGTCTCCTATGCGTTCATATACCATTCGTCCGATTGCGATGAAACTTGGGTGAGATGTTGAGTACACTCCAAGGAAGGTTTCTGACTTAGTAAATCCATTTTACAATAGGTAGCGCACGCGTAGATTCAACAAATGAGCGACGATGCGCGAAGCATTTCAACAAGGTCCCGTATGCATTCATATACCATTCGTCCGATAGCTACGAAACTTGCGTAAAATGTTGTGTACACTGCAGGGAAATTTTCTGGCTTAGTACATCCACTTTACAATAGGCAGCGCACGAGTAGATTCAACAAATGAGCTACGACGCGTGAAGCATTTCAACAAAGTCACGTTTGCGTTCATATACCATTCGTCCGATAGCGATGAAACTAGGCTGAGATTTTGTGTGCACTCCAGGGAAGGTTTCTAGCTTAGTAAATCCCTTTAAAAATAGGTAGAGCACGAGTAGAATCAACAAATGAGCAACGGCACGCGAAGCGTTTTAACAAAGTCCCATATAATTTCATATACCATTCATCCGATAGCGATGAAACTTAGGTGAGATGATGTGTACACTCCAGGGAAGGTTTCTGGCTTAGTACATACATTTTACAATAGGTATCGCACCAGTAGATTCAACAAATGAGCGATGACACGCGAAGCGTTTCAACAAAGTCCCGTATAAAGTCATATACCAGTCGTCTGATAGTGATAAATGTTTGGTGAATTGTTGTGTACACTCCAGGAAAGGTTTCTGGCTAAGTAAATCCATTTTACAATACGAAGCGCACGTTTATATTCAACAAATGAGTGACTACGCGCGAAGCGTTTCGACAACGTCCCGTATACGTTCACATACCATTCATCCGATTGCGATGAAACTTGGGTGAGATGTTGTGTACACTCCAGGGAAGGTTTCTGGCTGAGTACATCCATATTACAATATGTAGCGCAAGAGTAGAATCAACAAATGAGTGACGAAACGCGAAGCGTTTCAACCAAGTCCCGTATGCATTCATGTACCATTCGTCCGTAGCTATGAAACTTGGGTGAGATGTTGTGTACACATCATGGAAAATTTCTGGCTTAGTAAATCCACTATACAATATGCAGCGCACAAGTTGATTCAAAAAATGAGGGACGACGCGCGAAGCGTTTCAACAAAGTTCCGTATAAGGTCATATACCATTCTGCCGTTAGCGGTGAAACTTGGGTGAAATATGGTGGACACTCCAAGGAAGGTTTCTGGCTTAGTAAATACATTTCTCAGTAGGTAGCACACGAGTAGATTCGACAAATGAACGACGACATGCGGAGCGTTTTAATACAGTCCCCTATGTCTTCATATCCCATTAGTCCGATAGCGATGAAACTTGGGTAAGATGTTGTGGACACTTACGTGGCGGTTTCTAACTTAGTAAATACATTTTACAGTAGGTAGCGCACGAGTAGATTCAACAAATGAGTGACGGAGCGCGAATCGTTTAAACAAAATCAGGTATGCGTTCATATACTATTCATCCGATTGCGATGAAACATTGATCAGTTATTGTGTACCCGCCAGGGAAGGGGACTTAGTAAATCCAGTTCACAATAAGTAGCGCAAGAGTAGATGCAACAAATGGGTGACGACGCGCGAAGCGTTTCTACAAAATCCCCTATTGCGTTCATATAACATTCTTCCATTGCGATGAAACCTTGATGAGTTATTGTGTACACGCCAGGGAAGGGTTTCGACTTAGTAAATCCATTTCACAACAGGTAGCGTACGAGTAGATTCAACAAATGAGTGACAGCGATGAAACTTTTTAAAGTTGCTGTACACGCTTCCACGAATGGTTCTAAATTAGAAAATCCATTTTACGATAGCTTAGAGGCAGTTAACATGTTGTGTATCCAAACGCACTTCAAGAAACAGAATTTCAACGCCAACACTTTCTTTGATTGGCATTGCAACGCATGCCGGGTACAGCTTGTATGTAAATATATATATACTAGCTGAAGTACCCGTTCTTCGCTACGCGTCATAAATAAATTAAAATGTGAAGGTGACAGTTAAAACAGGGGATAGGCAAGGTGCTGCGCAGAGGGACATTAGGGATGGAACATTTTGTCCAACTACACCGCTCGGCGTTGACCGTGTTTTATAGCACAAATTTAGGTTTTACTCGCTAACAGTTGCAGATACCTTTCGGATAGAAAATGTAATTTTAAACCTCGCATATGCCATCAAAAGTTTGCTATTTCTTAGCGTTCTCTTTTTATTTGAAATAGAAATATGAAATTTTGAAACCAAAGGGTGTAGTGACGTCACTAAAATGGTCGCCATTTTAAATAGTGCAAAGTATTGAAATCAAAAGTAACCTATATGTTAACCAGGTAAATCAGCTACTTCCATGTAAAATTCACGTAAATCGGACCAGTGGTACTTGCGAGATTGAGTAATACACAGACACACACCATCTCAATTTTAGCCTCGCATCGCTCGCGTCATAGTCGTATCATATTGTTTTTCAATGAAATGCAGGTTTAACCCCGTTAACACCCCTTTAGAACCTGAATACCCAAAAATCCCTCCTTAGTAGACGTTTTCGACACACAACAAACAAACATATCCCCAAAATATCATTCTTCTAACTTTAATAGTTTTGGTTGGTCGATGAGAGCAAACATCCAAAAATCCTTCCTTAGTGGACGTTTTTCTTCCAGAAGTTCACCCCTCCCATATGCCACTTAAATTGCATTTATGAAAACACGGTCGAACACCTATTTATTTTATTTATTTATTTATTCATTTGTTTATTTATTTTTAAGCTGATAGATTTCCTCCGAGTTTCAGACTCCTCCCTATGTCGTTTAAGAGATACACGCTCAGTTAGGAATCTTTCAACCCCCACTTTTCATCCCTTTCACCTCATAATATACACTACATCGAAAAACCATTAGACATGTGTCAGCTTATTTTTAATGATTAGTATATGTGCCAAGTATCACATCCCCAAATGAAACCACTCGTGAGATATTGTTATTCAATGGAAAGCACGTTTACCCCCTTAACACCTCTTTAGAACCTGAATATCCAAAACTCTTTCCTTAGGGACGTTTTCGACATACAACGAACATATCCCCAAAATTTCATGTTTCTAACTTCAATAATTTTGGCTGGGCGATGATGAGTGAGTCAGTCAAGACATTTTCTTTCATTTATTTTTGATAATTTCACCCCTCCCCGTGAACCCCTTAAATTGGATTTATGAAACAAACGGTCAAACACCTATTTACTTATTTAAAGCTGTTTTCCCCCTGAGTTTGATGAGTGAGTAAGTGAGTCAATCAGTTAGGACACTTTCTTTCCTGTTTTTTTCCCCCAGAATTTCACCCCTCTCCAAGGGCCCCTTAAATTGGATTTATGAAAAAACGTTCGAACACCTATTTACTTGTATTTTAAGCTGTTTTTTCCCACCGAATTTCAAACTTCACGCCTATGTCGTTTCAGAGATACACGCTCCGTCAAGAATCCCTCAAACCCCGATTTTCACCCCTTTCACCTCATAATATACACCACATCGATAAACCCTTAGACATATGTCTGATTATTTTTAATGATTAGTTTATATACCGAATATCACATCCCCAAACAAACAACTCATGAGATATCGTTATTCAATGAAATGCACGTTTACCCCCCTTGACACGTCTCTAAAACCCGAATAAACAAAAATCATTCCTTAGTTAACGTTTTCGACATACAGCGAACATTTTCCCAAAATTTCATGTTTCCAACTTTAATAGTTTTCGCTGGGCGTGATGAGTGAGTGAGTCAGACAGGACATTTTCTTTCATTTATTTTACCAGAATTTCACCCCTCCCCATGGGCCCCTTAAATTGGATTGATTAAAAAACGCTTGAACACCTATTAACTTATTTCTTAAGCTGTCTTTTTCCCCTGAGTCAGTCGGTTATGACACTTTCTCTCCTTTTTTCCCCCAGAATTTCACCCCACCCCATTGGCCCCTTAAATTAATTTATGAAAAAACAGTCGAAAACCGATTTACTTACTTTTTAAGCTGATTTTTTTTCGCTGAGTTTCAAATTTCTCGCCTATGTCGTTTAAGAGATAGGCCTACACGCTCCATTAGGAATCCTTCAACCCCCACTTTTCAGCCCTTTCACCTCATAATAATACACCACATCGAAAAACGCTTAGACACATGTCTGCGTATTTTTAATGATTAGTTTATATGCCGAGTATCACATCCACAAATGAAACCACTCGTGAGATATTGATATTCAATGAAATGCAGGTTTAACCACCTTAAGACCCCTTTAGAACCCGAATATCCAAAAAACCTCCCTTAGTGTACGGTTTTGACATACAACGAACATATCCCCGAAATGTCATGTTTCCAACTTCAATATTTTTGGCTGGGCGATGATGAGTGAGTGAATGAGTCAGGACATTTCCTTTCAATTTCTTTCTCTTCAGAATTTCACCCCTCCCGATGAACCCCTTCAATTTGATTGAAAAACAAACTGTCGAAAAGCTATTTACTTACTTTAAAGCAGTTTTTTCCCGTGAGTTTGATGAGTGAGTCAGTCAGTCAATCAGTTAGGACACTTTCTTTCCTGTCCCTCCCCCCCGAATTTCACCCCTCCCCATGGGCCCCTTAAATTGGATTTATGGAAAAGCGGTCAAACACATATTTACTTATTTTTATGATGATTTTTTTTCCCGCTGAGTTTCAAACTCCTCGCCTATGTCGTTTAAGAGATACACGCTCCATTAGGAATCTTTCAATCCCCAATTTTCACCCCTTTAACCTCATAAACACATCGAAAAACCCTCAGACACGTGTCTTGTTACTTTTTAATGATAAGTTTATATGCCGTGTATCACATCCCCCAATGAAACCAATCGGGAGATATAGTTATTCAATGAAATGCAGGTTTAACCCCCTTAAGACCCCTTTAGAACCTGAATATCCGAAAATCCTCCCTTAGTAGACGGTTTTGACCTACAATGAACATATCCCCAAACTGTCATGTTTCTAACTTCAATAATTTTGGCTAGGCGATGATGAGTGAGTGAGTAAGTGAGTGAGTCTGGACATTTTCTTTCAATTTTCTTTTTTCAGAATTTCACCCCTCCCCATGAACCCCTTAAATTTGATTTATGAAAAAAAAACTGTCGAAAAGCTATTTACTTACTTTAAAGCAGTTTTTCCCCCTGAGTTTGATGAGTGAGCCAGTCAGTCAATCAGTTAGGACACTTTCTTTCCTGTTCCCCCACCCCCCCCAGAATTTCATCTCTCCCCATGGGCCCCTTAAATTGGATTTATGAAAAAACTGTCAAACACATATTTACTTCTTTTTTATGTTGATTTTTTTTCGCTGTGTTTCAAATTCCTCGCCTATGTCGTTTCAGAGACACACGCTCCGTTAAGAATCTTTTAATCCCCACTTTTCACCCCTTTCACCTCATAATATACACCACATCGAAAAACCCTCAGACACATGTCTTCTTATTTTTAATGATGAGTTTATATGCCGAGTATCACATCCCCCCATGAAACCAATCGGGAGATATTGCTATTCAATTAAATGCAGGTCTACCCCCTTAACACCCCTTTAGAACCTGAATAGCCAAAATTTCTCTCTTAGTGGGCATTTGCGGCCCTTGAGGAAGCTGCATACCAGATTTCATTCCAATCCGTTCGGTGGTTGATGAATAAATGAATGAGTGAGTGAGTGAGTGGTATTTGAAAAATATATAGTAGAAAGAAGATAGTGTCAAGTCTTTGTTATGCTAAACTCGGTTGACAGTGCTGTGTGAGCAGTTGAGTAACTAACGGGATTTCAAGTAAAGATCCTCATTTTCTACACCGGTAGTGCTGAGCGCAATTGGCATCAAGTCGGCCGTGTCTCGACTTGAGCTATGTTGCCATGGAAACTATCTATCTTGCCATTCCTTCATGAGTATATTTTATGATTTAATTAGCCTGTTTTTGAGTGAAAAGGGGCCAAAATCAGAAGAATGAGAAAGACTATCGAAAATTCATGTAGCCAGCGGTTCCTTCTGGGTCCTAAACTATGTGTATGCAAAATATGGTTGAGATTGGTGGAACGGTGTAGATTTGTATACGGAACCAACATATATACATACATACATACATACATACATACATACATACAGACTTTCACTTTTATATATTAGATAGATACATATATACATAAATTATATATATATATATAGATACATGTATACATAAATTATATATAAACTTTTGAACTGACGGTGGTTTTGGGGTCTGGGGGTTGTGAAACGCGAAGATATGTCGAAATTTTCCGGAAGTTGAAACATGGTACCCATTGCAATAGTTAGCTTTCTAATGAAATCTACCTAAAATCAATGCAACGTGATAGTTTGTCTGTGGGTGGGTATGTATGTCTCCTATGCGTTCATATACCATTCGTCCGATAGCGATGAAACTTGGGTGAGATGTTGAGTACACTCCAAGGAAGGTTTCTGGCTTAGTAGATCCATTTTACAATAGGTAGCGCACGCGTAGATTCAACAAATGAGGGACGATGCGCGAAGCATTTCAACAATGTCCCGTATGTGTTCATATACCATACGTCCGATAGCGATGAAACCTGGGTGAGATGTTGTGTACACTTACGTGAAAGTTTCAAAATTAGTGAATACATTTCACAGTAGATAGCGCACGAGTAGATTCAACAAATGAGCGACGACACGCAAAGCGTTTCAACAAAGTCCCGTATGCATTCATATACCATTCGTCCGATAGCTATGAAACTTGCGTAAAATGTTGTGTACACTGCAGGGAAATTTTCTGGCTTAGTACATCCACTTTGCAATAGGCAGCGCACGAGTAGATTCAACAAATGAGCTACGACGCGCGAAGCATTTCAACAAAGTCACGTTTGCGTTCATATACCATTCGTCCGATAGCGATGAAACTAGGCTGAGATTTTGTGTGCACTCCAGGGAAGGTTTCTAGCTTAGTAAATCCCTTTAAAAATAGTTAGAGCACGAGTAGAATCAACAAATGAGCGACAACGCGCGAAGCGTTTCAACAAAGTCCCATATAATTTCATATACCATTCATCCGATAGCGATGAAACTTGGGTGGGATGTTGTGTACACTCCAGGGAAGGTTTCTGGCTTAGTACATACATTTTACAATAGGTATCGCACCAGTAGATTCAACAAATGAGCGAAGACACGCGAAGCGTTTCAACAAAGTCCCGTATAAAGTCATATACCAGTCGTCTGATAGTGATAAATGTTTGGTGAATTGTTGTGTACACTCCAGGAAAGGTTTCTGGCTAAGTAAATCCATTTAACAATACGAAGCGCACGTTTATGTTCAACAAATGAGTGACTACGTGCGAAGCGTTTCGACAACGTCCCGTATACGTTCACATACCATTCCTCCGATTGCAATGAAACTTGGGTGAGATGTTGTGTACACTCCAGGGAAGGTTTCTGGCTGAGTAAATCCATATTACAATATGTAGCGCAAGAGTAGAATCAACAAATGAGCGACGACACGCGAAGCGTTTCAAACAAGTCCCGTATGCATACATGTACCATTCGTCCGTAGCTATGAAACTTGGGTGAGATGTTGTGTACACATCATGGAAAATTTCTGGCTTAGTAAATCCCCTATACAATATGCAACGCACAAGTTGATTCAACAAATGAGGGACGACGCGCGAAGTGTTTCAACAAAGTCCCGTATAAGGTCATATACCATTCTGCCGTTAGCGGTGAAACTTGGGTGAAATATGGTGGACACTCCAAGGAAGGTTTCTGGCTTAGTAAATACATTTCACAGTAGGTAGCACACGAGTAGATTCGACAGATGAACGACGACACGCGGAGCGTTTCAATACAGTCCCCTATGTCTTTATATCCCATTAGTCCGATAGCGATGAAACTTGGGTGAGATGTTGTGGACACTTACGTGACGGTTTCTAACTTAGTAAATACATTTTACAGTAGGTAGCGCACGAGTAGATTCAACAAATGAGTGACGGAGCGCGAATCGTTTAAACAAAATCAGGTATGCGTTGGTATACAATTCATCCGATTGCGATGAAACATTGATCAGTTATTGTGTACCCGCCAGGGAAGGGGACTTAGCAAATCCATTTCACAATATGTAGCGCAAGAGTAGATGCAACAAATGGGTGACGACGCGCGAAGCGTTTCAACAAAATCCCCTATTGCGTTCATATAACATTCTTCGATTGCGATGAAACCTTGATGAGTTATTGTTTACACGCCAGGGAAGGGCTTCGACTTAGTAATACATTTCTCAATAGGTAGCGCACGAGTAGATTCAACAAATGAGTGACAGCGCACGAATCGTTTAAACAAAACCCCCTATACGTGCATATACCATTCATCCGATTGCGATGAATCATTGAGGAGTTATTGTGTACACGCCAGGGAAGGGTTTCGACTTAGTAAATCCATTTCACAATAGGTAGCGTACGAGTAGATTCAACAAATGAGTGACAGCGATGAAACTTTTGAAAGTTGTTGTGCACGCTCTCACGAATGGTTCTAAATTAGAAAATCCATTTTACGATAGCTTAGAGGCAGTTAACATGTTGTGTATCCAAAAGCACTTCAAGAAACAGAATTTCAACGCCAACACTTTCATTGATTGGCATTGCAACGCACGCCGGGTACAGCTTGTATATATATAAAAATCAATGTTACGTGATAGTTTGTGGGTATGTATGTCTCCTATGCGTTCATATACCATTCGTCCGATAGCGATGAAACTTGGGTGAGATGTTGTGCACACTTACGTGAAGGTTTCAAAATTAGTGAATACATTTCACAGTAGATAGCGCACGAGTAGATTCAACAAATGAGCTACGACGCGCGAAGCATTTCAACAAAGTCACGTTTGCGTTCATATACCATTCGTCCGATAGCGATGAAACTAGGTTGAGATTTTGTGTGCACTCCAGGGAAGGTTTCTAGCTTAGTAAATCCCTTTAAAAATAGGTAGAGCACTAGTAGAATCAACAAATGAGTGACGACGCGCGAAGCGTTTCAACAAAGTCCCATATAAGGCCATATACCATTCATCCGATAGCCATGAAACTTGGGTGAGATGTTGTGTACACTTCAGGGAAGGTTTCTGTCTTAGTACATCCATTTTACAATAGGTAGCGTACCAGTAGATACAACAAATGAGCGATGACACGCGATGCGTTTCAACCAAGTCCCGTATTAGGTCATATACCATTCGTCTGATAGTGATGAATGTTTGGTGAATTGTTGTGTACACTCCAGGAAAGGTTTCTGGCTTAGTAAATCCATTTTACAATACGAAGCGCACGTTTATGTTCAACAAATGAGTGTCTACGCGCGAAGCGTTTCGAAAACGTCCCGTATACGTTCACATACCATTCATCCGATTGCTATGAAACTTGGGTGAGATGATGTCTACACTACAGGGACGGTTTCTGGCTGAGTACATCCATATTACAATACGTAGCGCAAGAGTAGAATCAGCAAATATGCGACGACACGCGAAGCGTTTCAAACAAGTCCCGTATGCATTCATATACCATTCGTCCGATAGCTATGAAACTTTGGTGAGATGTTGTGTACAATTCATGGAAGGTTTCTGGCTTAGTAAATCCACTACACAATAGGCAGCGCACAAGTAGATTCAACAAATGGGGGACGACGCGCGAAGCGTTTCAACAAAGTCCCGTATAAGGTCATATACCATTCTGCCGTTAGCGGTGAAACTTGGGTGAAATATGTTGGACACTCCAAAGAAGGTTTCTGGCTTAGTAAATACATTTCACAGTAGGTAAAACACGAGTAGATTCGACAAATGAACGACGACACGCGGTGCGTTTCAATACAGTCCCCTATGTCTTCATATGCCATTAGTCCGATAGCGATGAAACTTGGGTGAGATGTTGTGGACACTTACGTGACGGTTTCTAACTTAGTAAATACATTTTACAGTAGGTAGCGCACGAGTAGATTCAACAAATGAGTGACGGGCCGCGAATCGTTTAAATAAAATCCTGTTTGCGTTCATATACTATTAATCCGATTGCGATGAAACATTGATCAGTTATTGTGTACACGCCAGGGAAGGGTTTAGACTTAGTAAATCCATTTCACAATAAGTAGCGCAAGAGTAGATGCAACAAATGTGTGACGACGCGCGAATCGTTTCAAGAAAATCCCCTATTGCGTTCATATAACCTTCTTCGAATGCGGTTAAACCTTGATGAGTTATAGTGTACACGCCAGGGAAGGGCTTCCACTTAGTAATACATTTCTCAATAGGTGCGTACGAGTAGAATCAACAAATCATTGACAGCGCACGAATCGTTCAAACAAAATCCCATATACGTTCATATGCCATTCATCCGATTGCGATGAAACTTTTGAAAGTTGTTGTGCACGCTCCCACGAATGATTCTAAATTAGGAAATCCATTTTACGATAACTTAGAGGCAGTTAACGGAAATTGAAAACCATGTTGTGTATCCAAAAGCCCTTCAAGAAACAGAATTTCAACGCCAACACTTTCTTTGATTGGCATTGCAACGCATGCCGGGTACAGCTTGTCTATCATAAAACAGTCTGAAACGTGTAAACAACTTAAATTTCCGTAGAAATCCAGAAAAAAAACAGAGCTCGGTGTTGACCGTGTTTTATTGCACAAATTTAGGTTATACTCGCTAACCGTCGGAGATACACGAAAAGTGATAAGAACCTTTTGGATAGAAAATTAAGTGCTAAAGCTCGTGTATACCATCAAAAGTTTGCTATTTCTTAGCGTTCTCTTTTTATTTGAAATGGAAATATGAAATTTTGAAACCAAAGGGTGTAATGACGTCACAAAAGTAGGTTTTACTCGCTAACCGTTGGAGATACACGAAAAGTGATAAGGACCTTTCGGACAGGAAATTAAATTTCAAAGCACGTATGTGCCATCAAAAGTTTGCTATTTCCTACCGTTCTCTTTTTATTTGATATGGAAATATGAAATTTTGAAACCAAAGGGTGTAGTGACGTCACTAAAATGGTCGCCATTTCTTAATAGTGCAAAATATCGAAATTAAAAGTATCCTATATGTAAACCTGGTATTTCAGCTACCTCCATGCAAAATTTCATTTAAATCGGACCAGTGGTTCTTGCGTTATTAGGTAACAGACAGACAGACAGACAGAAAGACAGACACACACCATCTCATTTTTAGCCTATTTTCAATTTTGAAAAAATAGGCTTATGAGATCACCTTTTGTCCGTGTGTGTGTGCGTGTGTGTGTGTGTGTGATTCGTGTGTGTGTCCCCCCTAATAAAATATAAACGGCAGGAACGATTTCAATGAAACTCGGAAAGTTCATAGCACTATTCCCGGCGACCTCGACCGTACCCTTCAAATTTTGTTACGACTCACCAATCCAACATGGCGGCTGTGCGAAATATTTCACCAGCATTCAATATCTCCGGAACTATTACCGATATTACCCTGACATTTTCTATGGCGATAGAGAGAACTACTATAAGTTCACTTATGTGACCTTTGAAAACCTGGTAACTACAAAACCAAAATGGCGGCCAAGCGAATTTTCGACTTTTAAATAGACGTTTCTCGCGATTTGACCAACCAAACGCAATGAAACATGGTACAGTATATGTTTATATACATTGTAATGCACCGACATCTAACTTCGTTCAATTGTTTACATAATCACAAGATGGCGGATGTGCGAAATATTTCACCGGCATTCTTTATCTCTGAAACTATTAGCGGTATCTCCCTAAAATGTTGTACGGAGATAAAGGGCACTACTGGAAGTCCATCTATAAGATTTTCAAAAACCCGTTAACTACTAAACGAACATTGTGGTGTTTGAAGCCATATTTTCAGTGTTGCCTAAGTAAACAAGAGTTTAGTGCTTTTCAGTCGGTCAACACGAATGTACCCAAAAGAGATGGGTTATGCCCTAATCCTGAAATAAATTACATGAGATTAATAAAACACTATGATGACCAGTTTCGATCGTCAAGCGATCATCATCAGATCCAATACACTTAGGCTATAAAATCTATGTTTGAAATACAGGTGAAAATATTTACAATATGTACAATTATTTAGTTGCAGTATTGGTACTGCAACTGTCAGTGTATGCTAAATGCAGTATATATGTTAGGTGAAATGCTAAATGGTGATAGCTATCCGGAGTTTGTACTTTAGAGAGATTATATGGTTGTAAACTATAGTTAAACTATAAAATTTTAGGCTAACTACTTATTTGATTGTCTTCCGTACTACAGCTGCTCGCAGTTTTCGTGCTCACTGTAACTTACTGTGCGGTCAACTGCGGTGGTTATCTTAACGACTGGTTTTTCCTGCCTTCTCCCCCCTACCCCTACGTGCTGTGGGGAGTGATAGCGATGTGTTTATGTGAGGTGTTGCCAACCTAGATAAGATGTATGTTATTGAATGAGGTGGGTCTACAACTATTAAAGACCGTGGATTAGCCCTCGCCACGCGTTGAATTAACCAAAAATCTCGCCACCAACGAAGCCAAAAAAATCCTCAAACGAGAGGGCGATAGCAATAAGATTCAAAACAACAAACAACTCAAAGAAATAAAGTCATTGAAACAAAAAATAAAAGAACATGACTTAATCATCACAAAAGCAGATAAGGGAAACACTACTGTAATTTTGAACAAAACAGAATACATTGAAAAAACAGTCGAATTCCTAAACAACAACGAAATCAAGGAATTAACAAAAGACCCCACCAACAAATTCCAAAAACAAATAAAAAGTGCGCTAAAAGAAACTGAATACATACTGACCAAAGCCGAAAAATCAAAACTAATAAACATGAACCCGAAAATACCGTCATTGAGGGGACAACCAAAAATACACAAAAAGGAATGCCCAATGAGTCCAATAGTCAATTGTAGGAATGCCCCTAATTACAAAATCAGCAAAGAGTTACTAAAAATCTTAAAATGCCGTCTTTCCAACGACAAAAACAACTCTGTAAAGAACACAACAGAGCTGGTAACAGCATTGAACACCCTACAAATGAAACCTAGCTTCAGGCTAGTATCCTTCGATGTAACTAACATGTACACCAATATTCCGATTATTGAAGCAATCAACACTATCGAAAACAACTTAAAATCCAACAATTCGGTAAAAGAAACCGATGAGATTGTGAGATTATTGAGGGTCGTTCTCACCCAAAACGTGTTTCAATTCGACAATAAAATATACACACAGAGAGAAGGCCTAGCAATGGGATCGCCACTAAGTGGGTTAATCGCTGACATCTTCATCAATGCACTAGAAAATGCGTTCTTAGAAAATACTTCAACAAAGGGAATAGTAATATGGAAAAGATACGTAAATGATGTAATTTGCATCTACGATACTGAACTAACAAGCGAAGAAACAATTCTCCAATCCATTAATAGCCTACACCACTCTATCAAATTCACTAAGGAATCCGAAATAGACCGAAAAATAAATTATCTGGATATAACTATTGAACGTAAAGACAACGACCTTTCATATTCCATATTTCGGAAAGCAACACAAACCTCGCATGCAATCGACAATCAGTCTAATCACCCCAGTACGCACAAACTAGCAGGTTTCAATTCAATGGTGCACAGGGCTTTAAACATACCCATGTCTAAAGACAACTATAATAAGGAAATAAGAACTATTAAGCAAATAGCAAAGGAAAACAACTTCCCGCCAAGCAAAATAAACCAAATTATAGCCAAGCATAAAAATAAAGATAAAACGATTCCCAAACCGGACAGTAATGAGAAAAAATTTGTGCGTTTCAACTATGTGAATGCGAATACATATAAAATCACTAACCTATTCAAAAAGCAAGGCATAAAGATAGCTTTCACGACGAAAAACACAACCGCTAGGCACCTCCAAAATAGTAATCTAAATAAACGTGACCCGTATTCAAGGTCAGGGGTATATTCTATAACGTGCCAAGACACCGGTTGTCAAGCTAATTACATCGGGCAGAGTGGAAGACGAGTAGACACCCGTTATAATGAACATAGGAATGCGATAAGATACGGAACACATTCAGCCGTGTGCGAACATATGTGTGACGCGGGGCACAGCTTTACCAACATAGAGTCGGACCTTAAAATAATCCATCACGAATCGAAAGGCAGAGCTCTTGACATAAAGGAAGCAATCGAGATACACCTAGCCAAACGAAACAATCCCAACAATCTAAATGAACACACGTTCATGGAGAGCTCACCCCTCTTCACGCTACTAAAAAACACACCCTGTCGGAAACAAGACACAATTTAGCGACACAGCCAAGCTAGATAAGAAAAGGGGGAAATTAGGGGTTTTTTAATAGGTAAATGTTATCTGGATCAGGTGTACGATGTACTTTTCTTCTGCAACAAACCAAGGCCCATATTCGCGGCAGTATTAAAGGTGCCGGGACGTCCTCATAAGACCGTCAACGCTTAGTTCGAATGGGTAATGCTCCACGCGTGGCGAGGGCTAATCCACGGTCTTTAATAGTTGTAGACCCACCTCATTCAATAACATACATCTTATCTAGGTTGGCAACACCTCACATAAACACATCGCTATCACTCCCCACAGCACGTAGGGGTAGGGAGGAGAAGGCAGGAAAAACCAGTCGTTAAGATAACCACCGCAGTTGACCGCACAGTAAGTTACAGTGAGCACGAAAACTGCGAGCAGCTGTAGTACGGAAGACAATCAGATAAGTAGTTAGCCTAAAATTTTATAGTTTAACTATAGTTTACAACCATATAATCTCTCTAAAGTACAAACTCCGGATAGCTATCACCATTTAGCATTTCACCTAACATATATACTGCATTTAGCATACACTGACAGTTGCAGTACCAATACTGCAACTAAATAATTGTACATATTGTAAATATTTTCACCTGTATTTCAAACATAGATTTTATAGCCTAAGTGTATTGGATCTGATGATGATCGCTTGACGATCGAAACTGGTCATCCTAGTGTTTTATTAATCTCATGTAATTTATTTCAGGATTAGGGCATAACCCATCTCTTTTGGGTACATTCGTGTTGACCGACTGAAAAGCACTAAACTCTTGTCTACTAAACGAACATGGCGGCCAAGCGAATTTGAACATTTTAAATAGACCTTTCTCGGGATTTAATGTTCCAAGCTCACTGACACCTGGTACATGAAATATTTATACACATTGTAATCCACTGGTATCTAATTTAGTTCAATTGTTTACATAACCTCAAGATGGCGGCAGTGCGAATTTTAAAATTAAGTGTTTATTTATTGTGATGTAGTCATGCGATGGAAGTGAAACTTTGAATAATGAACCTACGCAATAATTTTCCTTTAATAGTACATGACTCTATGGCCTTTACATTTAACAATCCAACATGGCGACCATCCGAAATATTTAGACGATACTGAATATCTACGAATCTATTTTAGCAATCAAACTAAATTTTTTAATGTTCATAGGGGCTATGAACTTAAGTTCACCTATTGGACTTTAAATAACCTGGTGATCACAAATCCAACATGGCGGTGACGCGAATTATAAATATTCACATGGACGTTTCTCGCAATTTAACCATCTGCGTGCAGTGAAACTTGGTACAGTAAATCTTTATCCGAATGTTAATCCACTGGCATCTAATTTATTTCAATTGTTTCCATAACCTCAAGATGGCAGCTGTGAATTTTTTTAAAATCTCCTTGTTTTTTCTTGTGTCCTAATTATGCGATTGAAGTTTGAATACTACACGTTCACAATAATCTGCATGTAACAGTACATAACTCTGGGACCTACATATATAAAATCCAACATGGCGACCATCCGAAATATTTAGTCGGTTCTCAATATCTACGAATCTATTACAGCAATCAAACTGAAATTGTGTATGTTGATAGTGGCAATTAACATAAGTAGGATATATGAAAATAGGCTGTATAGTTCTTCACGGAACTACTTGTTATATATTAGTATGATGATGATAAAACTTTTTTTATTTTTGATGTTTTTTTGAAAAAAGATCAATTTAGAATTTTTAGCCTATTTTCAATTTTGAAAAAAAAATAGGCTTATGAGATCACCTTTTGTCCGTGTGTGTGTGCGTGTGTGTGTGTGAGGTGTGTGTGTCCCCCCCCCCTAATAAAATCTAAACGGCTGGAGCAATTTCAATGAAACTCGGTAAGTACATAGCGCTATTCCCGGCGACCTCGACCGTGCCCTTCAAATTTTGTTACGTCTCACCAATCCATCATGGCGACTGTGCGATATATATCACTAGCATTCAATATCTCCGAAACTATTACCGATATCGCCCTGAAATCGTGTACGGTGATAAAGGGCACTACTAGAAGTTCACCTATGAGACTTTCAAAAACCTGGTGACTACAAAACCAACCTGGTGGTCTAGCGAATTTGAGACGTTTAAATAGACTTTTCTCGCGATTTAACTATCCAAACGTAATGAAACTTGGTACAGCAAATGTTTATACACATTGTAATGCACTGGAGTCTAATTTAGTTCAATTGTTTACTTAACCTCAAAATGGCGGCTGTGCGAAATATTTCACTGACATTCTATATCTCCGAAACTATTACAGATATCACCCTGCAATTTTGTACGGTGATAAAGGGTACTGTTACAAGTTTACCTATGTATATTTCATAAACCTGTAAAGTACAAAACGAACATGGCGACCAAGCGAATTTGAAATATTTTAATAGTCTTTTCTCGTGATTTAACTCTCTGAGCGCAGTGAAATATGGTACAGTAAATGATTTTGCAGATTGTAATGCACTGCCATCTAATTTAATTCAATTGTTTACATAACCTCAAGATGGCGGCTGTGCGAAATTTTAAAATTAAGTTTTTATTTCTTGTGTCGTAATCATGCGATCGAAGTGAAAGTTTGAATGATGAACCTAGGCAATAATTGTCCTTGAATGGTACATAACTCTATGGCCTATACATATAACAATCCTAAATGGCGAGCTTCCGAAATATTAAGACGGTTCTCAATATCTATGAATCTTTTACAGCAACCAAACTGAATTTTTTTATGTTCATAGAGACTATGAACATATGTTCACCTATAGGACTTCCAGTAACCTGGTGAGCACAAATCCAACAAGGCGGCGACGCGAATTATAAATATTTAAATGGACGTTTCTCGCGAATTAACTATCCGAGTGCCGTGAAACGTTGGATTTTAAATGCTTATACAAATATTGATCCACTGGCATCTAATTTATTTCAATTGTTTGCATAATCACAAGATACCACACGTACACAATAATCTTAATGTAATAGTACAAAAATAAAAATCCAACCTGGCGACCATCTGAAATATTTAGACGGTTCTCAATATCTACGAATCTGTTACAGCAATTAAACTGAATTTTTGTATGTTGATAGAGGCAATTAACATGAGCAGGATATATGAAAATAGGCTGTATAGTTCTTCACGGAACTACTTGTTTATATTTTGGAAACTAAAGAGTTTACAAAAAAATTTGTTTGACATAAATGAATGGCCCTGACCCCCTCTACCCCCAAAATAAATTTCAAGTCTCTAGGACTAAAACTGTGCAGTAGTGGGGTGCAGAGGGTTGTGAGTCGCCCCCTACTTTCATATAAACTTTGCCGATATCTCACGAACGCGTGGTCGGATTTTAACGAACGAGGTATTGTTGGCGTTGGGATGACGTTCTCTTGGCAAAGCATGTGTGTTGGTATTTTTATAAAAATCGTGAAAATTTTTGTTTCTTGGATTGGCGCTATTTTGGAAACGGTGAATTTTGGAAAAAAGTTTGTTTGACGTTAATGAAAGGTGGGTATGCCCTTAAGGCGGGCAGTAAGTTTCAAGGGTGTAGGAGGAAAAACAAAATGATAGCCTACTTTCTCGCGAACATTGGTGATCATTGGCGAACCGATGCTCGGATTTTAACAAATGATGTGTCGTTGGACTCGAGCTGACGTCCTCTTCCCTATAGACCACTCGTTATTCAAAAAAATAAAAAGGATTTTTTTAAGTAGGCGATAGTTTGAAAACCAAACATGATAGAACATTGTTCAATTATTCAAACCAATGGTCTCTATGATCTTTATTTTTTATAATAAAACTTTTTTATATTTTGAGATTTTTTGAAAACCCTTAAATTTTGAATTTTTACTATTTTGGAAACTAACACGTTGACAAATAAGTTTGTTTGACATAAATGAAAGGTCCCTACCCCCTCTAGCATTAAAATAAATGTCAAGTCTCTAGGACAAAAAAACTAGGCATTTTATTTTTTAATTTTTTTAATAAAAGCGTGTTTGTAGACAGAGAGCCGGTAGCGCTTGACGTATGTTACAACGAGGCTATGATTGGCCATGGTGGTTACGGGAAATGGCTATTTCGACGGAGGGATGTATGGCAAAACGAGGGGTCGCTTTTCGATATATTTTTTTTTCCTATGACAGATGAATGAAGACGAATATTTTCAAAAAAACCCTCATGGAGATTGTTAAAACAGGTTGGTAAACACTGACCAGTAACCAGACAAAATTCATAATGCTATGAGACGAATGATGCTTCCAGCCAGAATGGGGAAAAAAACAATATCTGCTCGAGAGGCCTGCCAGAAGCTTGGTTGGCTGGGTGACAGGATGTGACATGTTATCGCGTTTCAGGAATGTGGCCAGAGCTGACAACAGGCCAATGGAAAATTACAGTGACGTAGAGGTCACTTGGAGGTCGAACAATATCGCTACGACGTCAAAGAAATAATGCAGTAAGCGAGAATAACTCCTCCCCCTACCATTGCCATAGCCAATTGCAGAGCAAGAGCGATGTTATTAGCCGTGGTAAGAGGGACACAGGGCGAGGGGCTGGGCGAGGAGAGGAGGGCAGGGGGGCTATTAGAGTGTTGATCATGTTATGACACACAGTCAGTCATTACTGTTTTACACGTTACTGTGTTAACATAGGCTGTGTCTTATGTTTGTAAAAGTGATTGCATTCGTGTGCTCAACCCCAGTCGGATACTATATTGGATACATTATATATTTGAGGTAAGTGTTGGAATAACACTGTTTATTTTATTTTATGCTAATCAATGATTAAATGATTGTTGGTTTATCATTTGATTGATGGATTGTTATTTTTGTTTTAGATAATTGGCATACCTGGTGTTGGGAGACAGAAACCCCATTCCACTCGAACCTAGGGAAAGGAACGCAGGGCTTTTTACAAAGCAAGGAACGATTTTTTTAAATGATATATATAAAACCTGTTTTTTATATTTTATTTTATTTATTTTTGTTTATGAAAGGTGCTATTTGAAATGGATATACTCATGGTGGTTTATTTTGTTTCTTTTTTAGTGTGTGTTGGAAAAGGCTTGTCCACTACAGCCACTGCTGAAAACTCGCAACGTGTGTGTTTGGAGCTATTGCTTACCAGGCAGTCTACGGCTGTAATCTCTGGTGAGATTGTTATTTTTTTTATAAAAATCATGTCTTTTTCCGCTGCTACTGATACATTAACTTGGGAGCCTCTCGAGTCCTGTTTCAAGTCACGTGTGTGCTCTGGCCGCATAGTGAATGTTAGAGAGAGTTTGATCCCAAAAGACTCTATGGAATCATGTTTTGAAATTTTAAAAAATGAAATTTGTATAGTGCAAGGGTTGCATACTGCTTTAAGGGTGAATAGAGAACTAGTGTGCGATTTCATATAAAAAGAAAAATGTTGAGCATAAAGAGACATTTTATATTTCCAGTAAAATGCAAGAGCTTTTGATAGCTGATAATTTGAAACAGTGGTATGATTCCAATGTGATCAATGCCTTGCTTGCTAAATTTGCTAAACTGCAACAAGGACACAGTGGTTTAGCATTAAACAAAATCCATTACCTGCAAATCAACATTTGTCATTTCAACCCGTTAAAAGCTGGAAATAGCTATATTAAAACACCACCAGCGATTGCCTACCGGAAAGCGGTGGTAAATATTGAAAATTTTGACGATGATTGCTTTCTGTGGTGTGTGGCTGGATATTTGCAGCCAGTGCAACGTCATGTTGAGAGACCAGGAATGTACAGGGCAAAGTTTGAGGAATTAAAATAAACATTAAATTTAACTAGAGTATCATTCCCTATGGACTTAAAGGAAATCCATAGGTTTGAACAAGACAACCAGGACTTTTCTTTCATGGTGTACGGCCTTGATGGTAATGAGATTGTGGGGCCTCTTTATGCCACAAAAGAACCGAAACGACACCACATTCATCTTTTAAATCTGTCTTACGGAGAAGTGAATCACTATTGCCTAATTAAAAGCTTGAGTAGATTGCTAAGCAGTCAAGCGTCCAAAGATCAACATAAGAAACATATTTGTGAGCTTTGCCTGCAATATTTTAAAACCCCTACGCTCTTGGAACGCCATAGGGTAGATTGCGTTCCTCAGGAAGCGGTGAGACTGATATTGCCACAAGGAGACAAGGCTGTGTTAAAGTTTAAGGACATTCATAAGCGTGACACTGTTCCCTATGTGGTGTATGCAGATTTCGAAGCTCTCACCACACCCATGGTGGGATGTTAACCAGATCCCACCATCAGCTCAGCCACACCCATTCAAAAACATGAACCCTTTGCCATAGGATTTAATGTGGTGCGTGCCTATGACCATACACAATCCGTTTACAAATACCGTGAGTGGCCAGATTGTGCCAGATAGTTTTTGGAAGAACTTGTAAAATGGCCAACCATGTACGGGGATTATTCGACCACCCAATACCCATGAGCCTATCCCCAGAACAGCAGCAGCAGTATGAGCATGCCACGAGATGCCATATTTGCGAAAAGCCTATTTTGGGCGGAGAGGAAAAAGTCAGAGACCACTCGCACTTTACGGGAGAGTTTCGTGGAGCTGCGCATAGTAAATGCAATTTGAACTTTTCATCTCCTCGTTTCATTAGTGTCTTTTTCCACAATCTGGCAAATTATGACATTCAGTTTTTGATTCGTGAATTGGGTCATGTGAACAAGGGCTCGTGTACCATTATCCCCCAAAACCATGAGCGTTTTACAGCCCTGACATAGCGGTTGAGCAAATATAGCATTCGATTTTTGGATTCCTTTAAGTTTATGGCATCCTCGCTAGACAGTCTTGTGAATGGCTTGAATGAAGAGGAATTAAAAATACCAGAATGCATTTTAATGATCGTAAGCAATTTCAATTGTGCATTCGGAAATGTATATTCCCGTATGATATCTGCAACAGCTGGGAAGTGTTAAAGCAAACAAAACTCCTACAACAAGAGAAATTTTACTCGAAACTAACACGTAGTACCGTTTCCGATGAAGACTATGCACATGCATGTCAAGTTTGGCGAGTGTTTGGCATTAAGACGCTAAGTGAATATGCTATGCATTACCTAAAACTGGATGTATTGCTGCTCACCGATGTGTTTGAAAAATGTCGTGAGTAGTGTCAGCACATTTATGGTCTTGACCCGGCTCACTATTATACGAGTCCTGGGCTTTCGTTTGATGCCGCTTTAAAATACACTCAAGTGGAATTGGATTTACTCACTGATGTAGACATGGTTCTATTTTTTGAAAAGGGCATTCGCGGTGGTTTTGCGTCGCTTAACCAGCGCCATGCCGAAGCGAACAATGTCTACATGCCTGATTATTCACCAGACAAACCAGAATCGTACTTAATGTACTATGACATGAATAATTTGTATGGTTACGCCATGAGTCAGCCTTTGCCCTATGGCAAGTTTGCTTGGCTGACAGACAAACAAGTTTTAGAATATGATGTGATCAAGGCTAGCCAAGAAACAAGCCGTGGATATGTTTAAGAAGTAGATATTGAATATCCCTCATCCTTGTATGATCAACATGCCGATTTCCCATTCCGCCTTGAGCAAATGGTTCCCCCTGACAGTAAAGTGAAAATTGAAAAACTTATGGGCACACTTTACAACAAAAATCGGTATGTGCTACATATCCAAATGTTGGTGCAATGTCTCGCCCAAGGCTTGGTGTTGAAGAAAATCCATAGGGGTATTTCCTTTGCCTAAAAACAATGGCTCAAGCCATACATGCAACTCAACACAGAGCACCGACAAATGGCAACACAGCAGTTTGAAATTATTTTTTCCAAATTAATGAACAACTGCATCTATGGCAAGTCCATGGAGAATGTCCGTAAATACCGTGACATTAAATGGGTGAATGTCTGGGAAGGACGTTAGGATGCCCGTCGTTACATTGCCAAACCAAATTTTAAATTGATCAACATTATCGATGAGGATTTGGCCACCATTGAATTAAGTAAGACGAGCGTGACCATGGATAAGCCCATTTACTTGGGCCAAGTCATTTTATACTTTTCTAAATCGGTCATGTATCGATTCCACTATGAGTTTTCCAAACGCCATTTTGAGGACGTCTCTCTTTTGTATATGGATACGGACTCATTTATTTACAACATTCGCCACTGCAACGCCTATGACGTCATGAGGCAGCATTGTGACTGGTTCGACACCTCTTTGTATAGCGCTGACAACGAGTTTCGGCTGCCCATAAAAAACAAAAAGGAAATGGGCGATTTAAAAGATGAATGCGGTGATTCCCTTATGACGGAATTCGTAGGTTTGGCCTCGAAAATGTATGCTTATCGCGCACTAGACTGTAAGGAAGCCAAAAGAGCAAAAGGTGTAGGTAGGGCAGTGGTAAAATCGCTATGTGTAGACGATTACTTTGCGGTTTTACGCACTGGCAAAGCTATGTCCCATACACAGTGCAGGATGCAATCCAACAACCATCATTTGTATCTTGTGGAACAGAGAAAACGCACTCTTGCCTCCATGGATAACAAACGTGTGTGGGCTGATGACCTGCTCACCCGCCTGCCCTGGGGTTATGACCGCAAGGAGGAGGAGGTGTGATTTTTCTGTTTGTTCGTTTAGGGATATGGCTTTTTGTAACTCGTTGATTTAGTATTTTGTATTTTGTAAATATTGGTTTTTGTCTTTGTAAATAGTAGATTTTGTAAATAGTGGCAACCCAGTTGGACCTCTTGCTCTTTTAAAAGTTCTATGCAACCTTATTTTTATTTTTATTTCAAATTTAACCAAGTTGGGAATTGGAAAATGGTATATAGTTTGATTCTTTTAAAGCTGTACAATGTTGAGTTTTTTTTGTAAATATGAAATGAGTAATAGTATATATTTTAGTAACTTTAATGACTAGTATTTATATTTTCTTAATGGTAGAATTTTAACTTAAAAAAAGTTCTTTTGGGATGAGTGTGCATGTCGAGAATGTGCTTTTGGGAATAAATAAAGTGCGTGTGTTTGTTCCCAAAAAGACAGGCGTGAATGAATGAGTAGAGAGATAGCTGGTGTGTATGTATGACCAGAGCAAACAAGGTGAGGTAGGGTGGGTGTGGAGGGGGAAATTTTCACATATATACTCATTATGTTTTGTCAATAGTTTTTTTTTCTTTGAAACGTAGCGGTGAATAGACATTATTTTTGTAAAAACAGTCTTACCTGCAGTAAACACATAAACACATTGCAGCATAATCATGGTCAAGCACTCGCATTAACATCATTGACAAATCTCAACTTTCGACATACATCAAATGGAAAAATGTAAAAACCGCAAAATGGAAAATCCATGTTTTGATAAACACCAAAATTCAAAAAACGTAAAACAGTCATTTTAAAATCTGGAAATTGTCATGTGTGAAATATAAAAATTCAAAAACATAAAACGGACATTTTTAAAAAGTGTCATCAACAAAATGGAAAATCCATATCATCAAAAACGCAAAACTTGAAACAGACATTTTTAAAAACTGTAAATTGCAAATTGGCAAATGACAATGTGTGAAAATGTGAAAATGAAAAAATCAGCCCATCAACATCATGATTTCTTTAAATTAAAATGAAACATTGTGTTCTGGTAAACCTTTGTTTTTTATTTCACAACCATAGTGAATTGACAAAAGAAAATAGAATTCAAACACATCACAATTCCTTAATCCTCAATTCCTTAATGTTCATCTCCACGCAACATCAACTTTCCTTTCATAGCACTCATAATAATCAGGGCTGCCATCCTTTCACCCACTGAGGCATCACAGGATGCGAAACGTTGTTTTGCTTTATCAATAACAATTTATCTGCCACATGTTTTAAACCAGGATGACTATGGTGATAAGTTAGGTCATGTTCTTTGCATGCTTGATCCAAAAGATTAATGGGTACATCACCACGCTGCAAACGTTTTTCAAGATGAGTTCCAGGGCCACAAAAACGATAACCTGAAGATGTATTTCAAAAGGTAAGTATTGAATCACTTTGTCAATGACGCCACTGCCAGTACAGGTCTGGCATATCCTTTTCCATCGATGGTGAAAAGGTTTGGTCTTCCTCGTCCTCCTCTGTGGACGATGTTTGTGTTTGTTGTTGTTGTTGTTTTGTTGCTTTTTCTCGCCATGACACCCGAGGAATGATTCAACAAAGTCTTTACACGGACTTTTATGACCGTGATACAATTTCACTAGCTGACAAGTCGCGCACTGACGCATAGAGGGTATTTTTGCCATGGCCACTTGCTTATGGTGATCGTAATCCGTACAGGGTTGCAATTCACTCAACACAGGGTCTTGAGTCTATAATTTTGGTACATGTTGCCAGATTTCTTTCACCGCGTTGGCGGCCACATAATATATGAATGACTTGGGCAGCGCCAAGAGCTCTTCTTTGATAAAACTGTCTAGTTTCTTTTTGCATACAAAGAACTTTCCGATGGCTTTGTCCGTAGCATTGCCTTTCTCCAGTGTATCACGTGTTGTAGATGTTTACACGTCGTTTGTAGAAATCTCACTGGCGTCATTTACAGGTAAATCTTGAGTTATAATTTTGTTCAACAACTCCCAGCAGGCCTGTGTGGTTAACCAATGAAAGACATGCCATGCATGCGCTAGGGCTGTATGGGTATTGTTGCCACAGGAACAAGTATCCATCAGCGTTTGCAGGGAGGGGCAGCCCAGGTCCATGAGGTCGCTACATTGACAGTAAGACGCCAAAAATTGTTGCAACCATTCACGTTTTTCATTACCTTTCACAAATACCACATTGGCCGAGGACAAGTGTGCTTTCATGACCACGTCCAAATATTTATAGGAAATGGTTCCTCGATTCCAGTCTAGTTGCTTATGATTTTCAATCCACTGGGTTTGTTTACGATCTTTTTCACACAAGAATTCAAAAGCATGGGGCGGTTTAAATAGCAAATGCGTAGCTTGCGATATCCAAAAGTGGTACAATCGATAATGGCCACTTGTTTAAATATAAATTTGTTATCACCAATTTTAAACCCTTGGCAATCCGCAATGCGTGTGCGCAACATGTTACCGCTTGCCTGGACCAAGTTCAACTGACGACTCACTAACCATTGGCCACTAAGGTGTGGTGATGACATGGACTTACCTGCCATGCTAGTTTGAAAAAAAATGATGTTAGGGTAGGACAGGGGGACATGAAAAAAATTAGAATTTAAGAATTACATCATTTTAATTTCATAACACGTCTTACAGGCTTTTGTCATTTTGGGATAAGGACGATACCAACTGATACAACAATATAGTCTCTTGGATTTGTAACGTCTATAACACCGATGATGTCCCAATGTCTCTAAATTAGGCGTTTTTGACGGTGAGCTGCTCGACGAAGCACCGTTGACACCATACAGTCCACTCATATCGTAACATGTTTTTTTTTTCATTACCCAGGGACACAAGTGAGGGATAGCTTGAATGACAGGGTATATTTCCCACCTCCATTCTGCACAGGTAGGGGCAGGCAGGTGACCAGCGCTGATGTTCTTGCATGGGTTCTTCGCTCTCTTGCCATTGGTCTATGATGATGGGACAAAGGGCACATTTCACTTCATCTCTTGTTTATAAATAGTAGAATCCAGCGGCCGCCAAGGTTTGAGGGTTTATGAAAGGCACTGGCCATGTTGCAAAAGTCTTGAAACGTTGTTCCCCAGATTTTAAATTCATGGATGTGACTGAGCGGCTTGACTTGGGTTGATCTGTTATTTATACACTCGTCACTTGGTTGGACAGTAGAAAATAGCTGACTTGTTTGTGATGAATAATCAAACAGTAGGCCGTCGTATTGGCTGGTACATTGTCATGCGTTTCAAAATCTAGTCGAATGTCAATATTGGATGGCTAGACAGACTCTTCCAGGTAAGAACAGTCAAAGAAAATCAGTGGTGCTCTTGCCTTAAACGCTTGGGGTAGCAGCATGGGGCCGTTCTCTTTTTGATAATACGACCATCGAAATTTCGAAAACAAGTCGTACAGGGGGCCAAACTTATTTTTTGAAAAATCCAAATCCAGTCCTTCATAGGGAAACACAGCACCGTTGAGGAAAATACGTGCATTTCTCAATTGCAGGGTATCGAATTGCGTGGCATCTTTGGTTTTTTGATACTTGCGATTCGTTTGAAAACGCACGATCAGGTAGAGAGTTCTCTCTGTATAGCGGGCTGTTTTTACAGACCAACTGTGTGTGTTGGTGGTGGGCAATAGCGGGTACTCATGGAGTGCCCAGCTTCTAGATTCCTTGGGTAGAGGCATATCTCCCTTTACCATCTTGAGTATGTCCAGTTTTTTACTATCGTCAAGGGTCACATGGGGCACTTTCCACAGCAAGCGTTGTAGTTGAATTTTTGAATCAATGGGGGCATTGTCGGCTCCCTTGAGTTCATTATTATCACTCCTGTCTCTCACCAGAAAAAGCACTTGCCTTGCATTGACCACAATGCGCTGGTGATCTTCGGCAAAGCCTAAAATCAGTTTAAGAGGTAAATATCCAGTAAAGGTGCCATCGGTGTGTACCATCCATTCATTGGTTGAGTCAGGGCACAAACCTGCCATGCAAAGTGTTTTACCTTCTTCCTCACTATAAGAGGGGTATAGTTTCATGACGCTTGAAATGCCCACATTTCGAGTGCTATCCACCACGATATCGTTAATGACATAACGTACTTCAGAAAACAGAAAGGCCAAACCACGGTTGGCCAACTTGGATGTGATGGGTGTAGAGCCATCGGCTTCGGTGAGCCGACCTTCCATCTGAATGACATTTTCATGTGGTAGGGTGTACATATCTTGGTTGTTGATAACAAATTGAATTTCATCATTGTTATTGAGTCCAGGTGTTTGAGCTTGATAGGAATGGAGATCAATTCTTACCACCCCTGGTTGCTCCTCGATGTGGTTCGCTATCTCTGGGATAGAATTCATCATGGGGGGTGAAGTGGTAACCCAAATGCTCTAAAATCTGCTTGTCTTGAGATGTTAACGTGTATTCACGTGGCAAACAACTAACACCATTCCTAGACGGTGTTGTTGCTTTATACACAAACTTCATAGTGGCTTTATCACTAACTTGTAAGTCACTGGTATGGTAGAATCTAGATCAATGAGTTGTTGCACTCTATTGATCAGTCTTAATGTTATATTAATAATACTATCGACAGCCACAGAATGAAAAAGCACAACTGGAGGGTTTTCACGAATAATATAGCCATTGGGCGATGTCACAATAAAGTCATAAAGCGAATGCGATGGTTCTTGATTGGTGTACACTTAGCTAATAATATTACACGTCACCGACTCATGATGGTCCTCAATGAATTTCACTTCATGATCCGATTCATGTTTCTTGTTGGGCTCCAACATGCGTGGTTTAAATCCTAGTAATGGACCAATGGAATCGGGGCGTGTTTTAAAGTCAATTTTGAATGTGGAGAAAATACTGCAGCGATGAGTGTTGGTATTTCCTACAAGTTCAAACTTGCGCGTTCCATCGATCAATGACTTTAAACCATATTAATTGATCAACACCACGTAAATGTGTTCATAAATGTCATCGATCGTGTATCCACCAGAGTTCAGGGTGAGCACAGAATCATCATAGTAAAACTTGTTCACATTTTCACGTATGTTGTATTTTCGATTGTACGTTTCAAGAGAATCAAGTCGCAAACCATAAGGTCTTTCACTCAATTCGATAGGTGGGTAAAAGTTTAGGCTGACTTCAGGTCCACGTCCATGCAGTGTAAACGTTTTACTTTCTGCCGACATACTGTTGGCGTTTTTGCTTATGCTGCGCCTTATATAAAAAAAATAAACACGAACGTCCGCACTGTTGGCTGTTGAACGTTTGCCTACGTTTAACATTATAATATATCTTGATCCTGTTTCCAAAATAGGTCACTAGTTCCATGGGCGGAGGCAAATTCCCAAAACTGTCAAAGTACCATACGATGGATCCCTCTTTGACATAAGCTACATAATGCGTTCCTGGTCCTCGGTGATCATCCAAATTGACAACAGCACATTCCTGTTTCCAGGGTCGTGGGGGTAATTGGTTTCGCATAAACACACCTCGAAAATGAGAAAGCTTTAGTTGTTTAGCATAGCTTTCCACTTGTTCATGCGGCAGGGCATGTCTTGCTATGGTTGAAGTTATTTTTTTAAATATTTCGAAATGGTGAAATCCCAAATCCTTGTTGATAAAAGGCTGGCTTTAAATTTCCATTTCTAGTCCCCATAGCAATCGCTTCCATCGTTTCATTATGTCGCTGACTTTCTTTGAGTTGTTGCTTGCCCTGCTGCGCGGCTTTAATGGTTTTCACCACTGCACTGGCACCGCCCAAAAGTGAAACCCAGTGCAGCCTGACCGGCAAATAAAGCAGGTAAAAATCCCGCTCGTTTGGGGACGGGAATCACTCGCCCTTGTTTTGAACCCTGTCGCCGACGTTTTGGAACAACGTGTCTCTGTGCTGCTCGAAGGGCATTCCTTATGGTCAATATATTATTTTTTCTTTTTTTCCTTCGCAAGGGCTTGTCCACGAATGTCATAAGCCCAGGCTTTGGCAAGGACAGGGTCTTTTGTTTAGTCTTTTTAGTCTTTCTCACCACATACCTTTGTTTCACCATGATGATAATGACCAACAACCTTTCACAAGAAAGTTTAATTCACAACTAACATCAGATTGTTATTTCATGGTTGTATATTCCAATTCCACATAAAGTGGGAAATCGTTTATGGGTTTTCCCGCTTGCTTTTCATCCCATGTCAACATGAGATGAAAGGATAATTCGTCACCTGCATTGACCATTTCATGGTAATGGGGCATCATCCTATGACCATTTATCTTTATTTGTAAATGGTTCTCATCAGGTATGGCATATTTGATGTGAATGGTTCCATCAAAGTGCAATCGATAGTGGCTTAAACCTGAAGCAAGGACATAGGTCGGATGCTTATCATGCATTATCGGTATATGTTTTCTGTCATTCACAGGTTTTTCATTTGTCAGATACACTAAAAATACAGATGGGATAAATTTATAAAGCCATTTCATTTCATAGGTCACGTAACGCTTGGTACAGATATCGTCTTCGTCTTGCGGGTCTTCCACGTGAATAATCCGATGGTGATTAGCGCTATAGCCATTCACCGTAAGCTGAGGCACTTTGTCATAAAACTCATACACTTTGTTATCCACATACTTTTTCGTAGTAACGTCTGTAGACACTTGAGGTTGTTTCACATGGGTTAACCGCTTTCCCTTAAAGTCATAATCTCCATGTTTTGTGCGTGGCACTACAGATCTATCCACATAGTGTTTATTAGCAGGATCTGTTTCTTGTTTAGGATCATGTATGGGGACCGACCTAGCTTTGGCCATCAACGCACGTCCAAAGACATCCATCGTCAACCTGTAGTACGAGTCTACTATTTCTATGACAAGGCACGGTGTCCTGTATATAGACAGCCTGCTAGCCTGTCTAAGCCTTAGTTGATATGAAGATTATTAACCCTTTTGATGCCAAGCTATTAATGGGTGGATATTCTAAGAATGCCAAGCCAAGTTTAGTGAAATTACAACAGTTTGATAAAAATTATCTCCTATTGATAATTATCAAGATAGAATGTTGAAATTCTTTTCTGTAGCAGGTAGACATATTTGTAATGTAATGTATGCTAATTAATAGATATTTCACTTTATTTTTTTAATTGCAAAAATACTTTAAAAATATTTAAACAAATAATTAAAATTCGAAAATTTGATAAAATGTTGACAGCCTCTACACTCGAATTACTAATTTTTGTTATATACATGTTATTACGTATGGAATGCTACATAAATGTTCCAAATTTGGAGTAGTTCAATCAAATAGTTTTCAAGTACGATCAGTTTCTACAACGACATGCGTATATAGTAGTCTTCGCATTGCACAATGTTATTTTAATTGCTACATTTGTGGTAAACTCTTCCCCATCACTGGTTGAGGTGTCACTTGATTTATCCTTGGAATCTGAACCTGGTGAATCACTGTCGTTTTTGTCAGCGTGAATCCTACCTGTTTTGAAAGTATTCCTGTGTCTCGGCCTTGGCGTTCCTCTCGCGCGGGCTGCGGACACGGCGGAATAAAATTGTCACTGTCGTCATAAGAATAAAAGTCGTCGTCATCAGTCGAAAATTCACTCTCACACTCAACGTAGCGTTAAAAAATTATTTATGTCCTCTTCGTTCCAAGAGCTAGCCATATTCGTCACCAAGTAACGTAATTAGCTCCAAGCAAGAACATAAACAATCACGACTTCAAAAGATAAAACACGCGCCAAGCCAGCTGAATACAGCATGCTCAAAGAGTGCTTATTATTAATTCAATTGTTCACGGAACTTAAACACATCAATATATACAGAAAGAGAATGATTCTCGCGTTGTATTGGTTACAACAGCAAAATCGCTGCATTACTGGAAACATCGCGAAAATGTTTTGAAAAACGGGGCCGATAGATCGGCCCGTGGCACTTTTAGCAGAGGATCCCTGGGCCGATAGATCGGCCCCCTGGCACTAAAAGGTTTAAGCAACGAGAGTCATTCCCCGTGGGGGACATGGTTTCCCATCTCCGCCCCACATCACGTGAACAACGCCATGGTTCACTGTTTCCATCTTCCATTCGCTGCATCATTATGGGACCTTCCGGCTGTGGAAAGACCAATCTTTTGCTAACACTCATCACAGCGCCCAATGGTGTGCGTTTTCAAAATATTTATACTTTTGCAAACTCTCTCCACGAACCCTTCTACGTGTTTCTGGATCAAGTCATGTCTGGATTACAAAATGATAATATGGGTTATTTCACATTTTCCATGCAAAAAAATGTTATTTCACCGGATGAGGCAAAGCCTGATTCACTCATGATTTTCGATTATGTAACCACTGAACGACAAGGCATCATTCAAAGTTATTTCAGCAAGGGTCGTCACAAACATATCGATTGCTTCTATCTTGGACAAACGTATTCTAAAATGTCCAAACAATTGATTCGTGACAATGCCAATGTCATTGTTTTACTTCGCCAAGACGAGAGGAATAGTCGCCACATTTATAATGAACAAGTATATCCAGATATCACCTTTCAAATGTTTACTGAAAGGTGTGGCAAGTGCTGGAACACTGGACGTCATGCCTGTTTAGTGATTGACAAACAAAGTGAACTCAACCAAGGACGATATCGCTTAGGGTTTGATGATTTTATTGCTATTTAAGGCACTGACTCATTCCCTGTCAAGTCATTTGTCAAGACACCATGGCGTTAGCAGAGAGTCAATTGAAAATGCATATTATTAGAGCAAAAAATACTATTCGCCAAAAGTTTCGTCAATTCAAACGATCACGTGCAAATCATGCTATGTTTATTCAACAACATTTAGCACCTCCACTAAAAGCCATGGTGAAACCCTCTTTCAAGCCATCTGAAACGCTACCCACCGTTTCACAATCCACGCAGACGCTGCACGAGGACCCTGAGGATGAGGAAGAGGAACATGAACAGGAGGATTTGGCTAGTTTTAGCGAAGTTGAGGATGACGAGGAACAAGTGTTTACGCCTCAAAAAAAAGGCCGCACCCCTTACAGAGTTTTTGAGAAAAAAGAAATCCTTGGCCATGGTCGAAACACCTTGCCCTTCCAGATCGTCTCCGTTTTCACAAGTCTTGGCCACCCCTCAAAATAAAGCTCAACTGAAAAACATTTTAATAAAATATTATGGATCAACACTAGAACCCTATCTCATTGATCTATTTATTGGAAACACAGATACCACGTATGGTGTTCGCTATGAGGATGATAGTTTTAAAATTGGGGATTCATCCATTAAATTTGCTCGTACTAAAGCTGTCATTAAGAACATCAACTATAAATTCACGCCGGGACTGTTAAAGCTGCTCTTCTCTCGAAGACCCTCATTCCATGATTATACGTCAGAGGACCTTGGCAAATATAAATCAATTTTATTGGATACCCATGCCCACAAAAGACAGTATGATCCAGCTCAACAAGTGAATGCCAATATATCTCAAAAATATAAAACTTTCATTGCAAAAATGTTTCCCACCAGTCAAAGTACTCGTCGTAAAGTGTGCGCTTCGGGAGTGACATTTAAACCATTAAAACCCCTTGTGGATGTTACCTACTGGCACAATCCCAATAAGCTCATCCAGCGGCTATAGTTGTTGCATGCTTCACGTCAAGCCAGCCATACAGGTCACGATTGGGAAATTCAAGAAATTGAACAAGAACTTCGAAATGCCAAAATTATTGTTTAAGCCCTCACCCATTAAAATGGGTATTGCTTACGAATTGCATCGCCCAGCTAGGCGTCACTATCCGCGACTCAAGGTGATTTCACGAGGTGTGGATGAACTTTGGCAGGCTGACTTGGTTGAAATGATACCCTATGCTAGCGTTAACGACGGTGTACGCTATAAGTTGACTGTCATTGATGTCTATTCCAAAATTGCAGTTGTTGAACCTGTGCGTCGCAAGTCTGGTCCACTAGTCACCAAGGCCTTTCAACATATTATTCAACACTCCAAACGCCTACCTCAGTAGCTACAAACCGATCAGGGAAAATAATTTTTCAACAAGAATTTCTCCAGATTCCTCAAATCTAAGGATATTCACCACTACACCACGTACAGCAATCTCAATGCCAGCGTGGTCGAGCGGTTTAACCGAACATTGAAAACACATATATGGAGAGCGTTTACCGCTCAGGGCACTTATCGTTGGTTGGACATGTTACCTGAGCTAGTGTCACGTTACAATGACACCAAACATAGAACCCTTGGGACCAAACCACGCCTCGTGACCAAAAATATTCAGCGACTGGGTAAATTGTTTAACCCCATAAAAACAGCAGATCCCAAACGTCACCGACTAAAAATTGGGGATTTTGTCCGTGTGAGCAAATTTAAGTCTGCCTTCAATAAAGGCTACACGTCTCAGTGGGGGACTGAACTATTTCAAATTCGTCAAGTCAACTTGGACAGTCCAGTCACCTATTTACTCCAAGACCTCAACCATCAACCCATAAAAGGTAGATGTTATCTCCATGAACTTCAAAAAACAGCATTTCATAAGCATTATCTTGTGGAAAAAGTGTTGAAACAAAAAGGAAAAGATTATGTCAAATGGTTAGGATTTAACTCTACGTTTAATTCTTGGATCACTAAATTACATGTTGTGTGAAACTGTGCACTTTTTATTTTATTTTAAAATTTATTTATTTATTTATTGAATCATGATGTACGAGAGCTCTGTGTATGGCGCCCCGCGCTTCATGCATGTCCATACATGTTTGTCATTCTCTCTACACACCTGTGTCTCACTCCTTCACTCCATGTTGACATACAACTCGTTCATCTATTGGCTGTCATGGGTTCTCCACCCCCCCCCCCCCACTCGCCTCCCCAGCCCTCTGGCCCCGCCCTTTCATCGCTCTGTAGTGGTCACGTGATTTCCTGTTCTCTCTTTGTGTTCACCCTTCCCTCTTTCCCCTTTCCTCTCTGCGGGGCCCCTTCCTGCTGCTCCTGCTGCTCGCCTGGCTAGCAGTTACCACCTTTTTACAGAGTTGCCACATTGTTACAACCTGTTATCATATGAGACCAATGTTGTCAGCTCTCAACCACATTCCATTCTCTTAGCCAACTAGCCAGGCTACAAGCTGGCCTCTCGAGCAGATATTCTGTTTTCCCATTCTGGCTGCCAGTCAGACATAGAAAAACAAGTTCTGTTGTTGTCGACTATTTTTATTCGTCTCATAGCATTATAAATTTTGTCTGGTTACTGGTCAGTGTTTACCAACCTGTTTTAACAATCGCCATGAGGGATTTTTTGAAAATATTCGCCTTCATTCATCTGTCATAGGAAAAAATATATATCGAAAAGCGACCCCTCGTTTCGCCATACATCGCTCCGTCGAAATAGCCATTTCCCGTATCCACCATGGCCAATCATAGCCTCGTTGTAACATACGTCAAGCGCTACCGGCTCTTTGTCTACAAACACGCTTTTATAAAAAAATAACAAATTAAAATGCCTAGTTTTTGTCCTAGAGATATCCTCGCCGCTAGATGGGGGCTTCA
Organism: Meconema thalassinum; assembly: GCA_946902985.2. Lineage (NCBI taxonomy): Eukaryota > Metazoa > Arthropoda > Insecta > Orthoptera > Tettigoniidae > Meconema > Meconema thalassinum. The sequence continues at coordinate 1,764,175,077 of OX336388.2, forward strand.
TTCATTCCATTCCTGACTCGGTCGGAGACTGGAAGCAGGCTGTGGATTTTCATTCATTTGTCCTAGAGACTTGATATTTATTTTCATGGTAGAGGGGGTAGGGACCTTTAATTTATGTCAAACAAACTTATTTGTCAACGTGTTAGTTTCCAAAATAGTAAAAATTCAAAATTTAAGGGTTTTCAAAAAATATCAAAATATAAAAAAAATTATAATAGAAAAATCAAGGTCATAAAGTCCATTGGTTTGAATTATTGAACAACGTTCTATCATGTTTGGTTTTCAAACTATCGCCTACTTTTAAAAAATCAATAAAAATAACGAGTGGTCTATAGGAAAGAGGACGTCATCTCGAGTCCAACGACACCTCATTTGTTAAAGTCCGACCATCCTTTCGCCAATGATCACCAATGTTCGTCGCGAGAAAGTAGGCTATCATTTTGCTTTTCCTCCTACTCTCTTGAAACTTGCTGCCCTCTTAGAGGACATACCCACCTTTGATTAACGTCAAACAAACTCTTTTCCGAAATTCACCGTTTCCAAAATAGCGTCAATCCAAAAAATAAGAATTTTCAAATAATTTCTTTTTAAAAATACAAACACACATGCTTAGCCAAGAGAACGTCATCTCAACGCCAACAATACCTCGTTCGTTAAAATCCGACCACGCATTCGGGTGATATCGGCAAAGTTTATATGAAAGTAGGGGGCGACTCAGAACTCTCTGCACCCCACTTCTGCACAGTTTTAGTCATAGGGACTTGAAATTTATTTTGGGGGTAGAGGGGGTCAGGGTCATTCATTTATGTCAAACAAATTTTTTTGTAAACTCTCGAGTTTACAAAATATAAAAATTTCAAAATTGAACTTTTTTCAAAAAAACATCAAAAATAAAAAAAGTTTTATTATAAAATATAAAGGACATAAGGACCACTCGTTTCAAGCACGGCACAACGTTCTACCATGTTTGGTTTTCAAAAGCAAAAGTTTTCATTTTTTTTTTGAAAAATATAACGAGTGGTCCATTAAAAAGAGGGCGTCATCCCGAGTCCAACGATATGTCGCATGTCTAAATCGGACCATAGGCTCGCGATATATCAGCTTTGCCCCTGAATGTATTGCGGGTTAGTATGTCACGTCAGAGGGAGAGGTGGGGGGGGGGGGGGGGGGGTTAAACCGGCCTTGACCCACTACTAATTAATGCTATGAAACTTCTATTCCAAACTATAAACAATTTAAATGATGATTCCAAATTCCTTTCTCTCTTAAATTTCCATGTACCACGCATAAATTCAAGGAACAATATCACATTTGAAATTAAAAGGACCCGAACATCTACCCACAAAAATGCACCGCTGAACAGACTATATAATATCTTCAATGTTGTTCGAAGAAATAATGTCATAGATTTTAGTACTTCCTTGACAGTTTCTTGATGGAATTTCTAACCACTCTCCAGAAATAATGTTTCAAAGTTTGCAAATTGTACTCGTAAATCATGAATTCTTACCACTGTGTCATTCTACCTGGCCAACCTTGTATTACATATACTGTTTCAATTTCACACCTAGTTATTTTAATTAGTTTTAATTAGTTACGGTACTGTTTAGTTTAAGTTAGTATAAGTTAAGAGATAGCATACTGTTTAATCGTTATGACACTGTAATTGGGATGAAAATCCTGCTGTGCGCAAACAAATAAATAAATACATAAACAGTAAGAATAAGTAATTAAACGACATTAGCACACTAATTGTTGGAAAGTAGAAAGAAAGTGGCGTTATGAATCTGCTATGAAGAAAATATAAATACCGTTAGAAGGCCGATGGTACATACGGAGACCCTTATGGCCACGGCCGTCTCCTTCCCAATCCTCACCTAAATTACAAATACACATACCTCTACAGGCATCTCAATAACCCAGGCTATCGGTCAAATTCAACACACACCCAAGTACATGGGGCTAAATGACTACCTCAAATGAAACACAAACTACGAGAACAACCAGCGTCAGATGTAGAATAGCATGGCTGGCAGAATTGCCATCGAATATTGAGGTCTGAATATTCTCACCCGATTTCTGTGACTAAAATGTACAACACCAGCTGAAGTAGGCTACATTGTCGTCTTGTTGAAATGAACGGAAACAGTTTTTTTTTAATATTATTTTGCTCGGTCTTTGATAACTTTATTTTCAAATCTAGAAATTACATCCTTGATTTTTATAAAGGGTATAGTTCATCGTCACTCTTCTCCCCATGACTGCTTTGACAACGATGAGAGATAGTCTCAGGAAAAAAACTCCTGGGGTTAACAATAGCTAAAGAAGACTGATTAGTGTTTAATGACTTCCGTTTCATACGACGTTGGAACGGGAAGTGTCTTTGTGTGGAGCGCACTGCTGCGTATTCACTCCGAAAATAACTTGCTTCAATGGCCGTGACTTCACGCTTACAGAGATATGGGGGCATCTTCAATATTTCATACACAGCTTCCATGGTGGCTACAAAGACAAAACCTTTTCATCTCAGCTCGTCACTAATGAACGCCCCGTTCGCTCTGCTGGTATAAATTGTGGGGAAACTCCACATGTATTCATTGACCCTAAGTCAACCTGGCGACGTACTAAAAGTTACTTTTTTAAAGTTCTTATTTCTTCTTTGAAAAGAGCTGGGTTGCGCGAGTGATGCGAGTACTCACCAGTATAGCCTTATACTGCAATCGTCGCAATATAGGCCTTTCTTCGGAGGTGAAGTAAAGCCGGCGGTCCCATGTCATAGATTTATTGCATGTAAAATATCCTTCCACTAACTAAACTTGTGTGAAGCTAAATTTCTAGGTTTGATTTGGTTGAAACGATCTATCATAGTTCCAACGTTCATCACTAGGTGTCAGTGACATCTGGTAGTGAAAGTTGGAACTACTTGAATTTGAACGGAACTTGTAGCTCAACCCATGGGTGTCCGCTTGAAGCAGCTACAGCCTCTGACCAGCCGAACATGTCCTCGGACACTCCCGGCACTAAAAGCCATACGCTAAATAAATAAATAAATAAATAAATAAATAAATAAATAAATATAGGCGAGAGTCGGCTAAAGTTGTTCAAATAAATATTAACATTGTAATAATGTGACCTCAATACAAGGAGAAATGTATGCAGGCTTATTTTGTGGATTTCTAACTTATTTTGTGTTCCGGCAATAATGCTTATACTGCATTTACTTGGAATGGCTTGTGGAAAGAAATTGGAAACCTTTCCTGTTAAGCTACTCGAGATAAGTAAATGTGATTTATGCGAGAGCCTAATGTTTATAGTTTTAATCAGGGGCGGCCCCTGACTATAATTTTAAGGGGGCCAGATTATATTATTGTTGTTTCATGTTAACATTAAGCAGGAAATGCAATAGAGAGATCTTCTATTTAACACCAACGCAACGTTAGAGGCCAATTCTTCAGGCCCTACAAGAGAAAATTAAATCCCTTCATATCACAGAAGAATTCGCGTTCAAGATAGTGCTATGTCCATTGCTTTCTCACCCGGACCTTCACTCCCAATTATTCAAAAGAAAGGTTCTATAGAGCAGCCCTCAATATTACAATACACCATACGAGACTGTTAGGAACTTCAGCTAGGGATGAGTTATGTATACTGAATGCTTTTTAGATATTCTGCGAAGGAAAACCACTTATTTTAAGTGGAATATCTGCAGTTTAAAGTAATTTAAATTTTGTGTAATATGGCTTAATGACCGGCTTCAGAATTCCACTTCTCGTAACTCGTTGTATTTGTTATCAAGAAACATGTTCTCGTGGTAAGCATGAAGACTAATTGGATCATGTTTACCACGAGCAGACCTTGCGGATACTCCTGTGAAGGTTATTTATTAGTTGATCAGCACGTACGTGAGTCACTGGTGGTATATATGAATATACTGGAGAATAAAAAAAAAATCCTATGGGCACGCCGGAGGTAGATTCCACTGGAAAAACTAGGTATCTCTTATATAAAAACAAGTGTCCTGACTGACTGACTGACTGACTGACTCATCATCGCCCAGCCAAAACTATTGAAGTTAGAATCATGAAATTTTGGGGATATGTTCGTGGTAAGTCGAAAACGCCCACTAAGGAAGGATTTTTGGATGTTCAGGTTCTAAAGGGGTGTTAAGGGGATAGACCTGCATTTCATTGAATAACAATATCTCCCGATTGGTTTCATTGGGAGATGTGATACTCGGCATATACACTCATCATTAAAAATAAGAAGACACGTGTCTGAGGGTTTTTCGATGTGACGTATATTATGAGGTGAAAGGGGTGAAAAGTGGGGGTTGAAGGATTCCTAACGGAGCGTGTATCTCTTAAACGACATAGGCGAGGAGTTTGAAACTCAGTGGAAAATAATCAGCTTAAAAAATAAGTAAATAGGTGTTTGACCGTTTTTCCATAAATCCAATTTAAGGGGCCAATTGGGAGGGGTGAAATTCTGGGGCGGGGGGAACAGGAAAGAAAGTGTCCTAACTGATTGACTGACAGACTCACTCATCAAACTCAGGGGAAAAAAATGCTTAAAAATAAGTAAATAGGTGTTCGACAGTCTTTTTCATAAACCCAATTTAAGGGGTTCTTTGGGAGGGGTGAAGTTCTGAAAAAAGGATATTGAGAGAAAAAGTCCTGACTCACTCACCATTGCCCAGCCAAAATCATTGAAGTTAGACACATGACATTTCGGGGAATATGATCATTGTATGTCGGAACCGTCCACTAAGGGAGGATTTTCGTATATTCAGGGGGTCTTAAGGGGGTTAAACCTGCATTTCATTGAATAACAATAACTCCCGATTGGTTTCATTGGGGGATGTGTTACTCGGCATATGAACACATACAAAATAAGACGACATGTGTCTGAGGGTTTTTCGATGTGGTGTATATTATGAGGTGAAAAAGGTGAAAAGTGGGGGTTGAAGGATTCCTAACGGAGCGTGTATCTCTTAAACGACATAGGCGAGGAATTTGAAACTCAGTGGAAAATAATCAGCTTAAAAAATAAGTAAATAGGTGTTTGACCGTTTTTTCATAAATCCAATTCAAGGGGCCAATTGGGAGGGGTGAAATTCTGGGGGGGGGGGGGGAACAGGAAAGAAAGTGTCCTAACTGATTGACTGACAGACTCACTCATCAAACTCAGGGGAAAAAAATGCTTAAAAATAAGTAAATAGGTGTTCGACAGTCTTTTTCATAAACCCAATTTAAGGGGTTCTTTGGGAGGGGTGAAGTTCTGAAAAAAGGATATTGAGAGAAAAAGTCCTGACTCACTCACCATTGCCCAGCCAAAATCATTGAAGTTAGACACATGACATTTCGGGGAATATGATCATTGTATGTCGGAACCGTCCACTAAGGGAGGATTTTCGTATATTCAGGGGGTCTTAAGGGGGTTAAACCTGCATTTCATTGAATAACAATAACTCCCGATTGGTTTCATTGGGGGATGTGTTACTCGGCATATGAACACATACAAAATAAGAAGACATGTGTCTGAGGGTTTTTCGATGTGGTGTATATTATGAGGTGAAAAAGGTGAAAAGTGGGGGTTGAAGGATTCATAACGGAGCGTGTATCTCTTAAACGACATAGGCGAGGAATTTGGAACTCAGTAGAGAAAAATCAGCATAAAAATAAATAAACAAGTGTTTGACCGTTTTTTTTCATAAATCCAATTTAAGGGGCCCATGGGGAGGGGTGAAATTATGTGGGAAGGGGGGGGGGGGAGGGGAACGTAATATGTCTGAGTGTAAAATTATACATGGCCTATGTTGTAGACAATAACACATTACATCTTTTTTGTTTCTTGCTATTTCATCATACGACGAATACTTACGGAGTTGTTAATGATTTAGTACTTTTTGGTCGGAATTTTCCAAGTCCCAGGAATGACATAAAAATTGATTCGAATGAAATTTCAAAAAATAGTTTTTTTTTAATACTTTTATTATATTTTTCACGTCTTTTAGGGTCCGAAACCAACATGATATTTTGATGTTTTTTTTTCGTCCCATGCATTTTTGGTTTCAGGTGATAGAATTATTTTCCACTAGGACCGATGCTTATCTTCTCTTATATAAAAACAAGTAGTTCCGTGAAGAACTGTACAGCCTATTTTCATATATCCTGCTCATGTTAATTGTCTCTATCAACATACAAAATTTCCGTTTAATTGCTGTTACAGATTCGTAGATATTGAGAACCGTCTAAATATTTCAGATGGTCGCCAGGTTGGATTTTTATTTTTGTACTATTATATTAAGATTATTGTGTACGTGTGGTATTCAAACTTCAATCGCATGATTAGAACACAAGAAGTAAAAACGAGATTTTAAAATTACGCACAGCAGCCATCTTGTGATTATGCAAACAATTGAAGTAAATTAGATGCCAGTGGATCAACATTTGTGTAAGCATTTAACGTGCAACGTTTCACGGCACTCGGATAGTTAATTCGCGAGAAACGTCCATTTAAATATTTATACTTCGCGTCGCCGCCATGTTGGATTCGTGCTCACCAGGTTACTGAACGTCCTATAGGTGAACATATGTTCATAGTCTCTATGAACATAAAAATTTCAGTTTGGTTGCTGTAAAAGATTCATAGATATTGAGAACCGTCTAAATATTACGGAAGCTTGCCATTTAGGATTGTTATATGTATAGGCCATAGAGTTATGTACCATTCAAGGACACTTATTGCCTAGGTTCATTATTCAAACTTTCACTTCGATCGCATGATTACGACACAAGAAATAAAAACTTAATTTTAAAATTTCGCACAGCCGCCATCTTGAGGTTATGTAAACAATTGAATTAAATTAGATGGCAGTACATTACAATCTGCAAAATCATTTACTGTACCACATTTCACTGCGCTCAGAGAGTTAAATCACGAGAAAAGTCTATTAAAATATTTCAAATTCGCTTGGTCGCCATGTTCGTTTTGTACTTTACAGGTTTATGAATTATACATAGGTAAACTTGTATCAGTACCCTTTATCACCGTACATAATTGCAGGGTGATATCTGTAATAGTTTCGGGGATATAGAATGTCAGTGAAATATTTCGCACAGCCGCCATTTTGAGGTTATGTATACAATTGAACTAAATTAGACTTCAGTGCATTGCAATGTGAATAAATATTTGCTGTACCAAGTTTCATTACGTTTGGATAGTTAAATCGCGAGAAAAGTCTATTTAAAAGTCTCCACTTCGCTTGGCCGCCATGTTGGTTATGTAGTAACCAGGTTTTTGAAAGTCTCATAGGTGAACTTCTAGTAGTACCCTTTATCACCGTACACAATTTCAGGGCGATATCCGTTATAGTTTCGGAGATACTGAATGCTAGTGAAATACTTCGCACAGCCGCCATGTTGGATTGGTGAGACGTAACAAAATTCGATGGGCACGGTCGAGGTCGCCGGGAATAATGCTATGAACTTACCGAGTTTCACTGAAATCGCTCCAGCCGTTTAGATTTTATTAGGGACACACACACACACACCTCACACACACCTCACACACACACACACACACACGCACACACACACGGACAAAAGGTGATCTCATGAGCCTATTTTTTCAAAATTGAAAATAGGCTAAAAATGGACTCCAAATGACAAGAAGGTTACCGTCTCTATAAGACAATAAAATGTTTAAAATATGTTTAAAATGAAGAAAAACAAAGTTAATTAATCTCCAATTATACAAGTAGTTCCGTGAAGAACTATACAGCCTATTTTCATATATCCTGCTCATGTTAATTGCCTCTATCAACATACAAAATTTCAGTTTAATTGCTGTAACAGATTCGTAGATATTGAGAACCGTCTAAATATTTCAGATGGTCGCCAGGTTGGATTTTTATTTTTGTACTATTACATTAAGATTACTGTGTACGTGTGGTATTCAAACTTCAATCGCATGATTAGAACACAAGAAGTAAAAACGAGATTTTAAAATTACCCACAGCAGCCATCTTGTGATTATGCAAACAATTGAAATAAATTAGATGCCAGTGGATCAACATTCGTATAAGCATTTAATGTGCAACGTTTCACGGCACTCGGATAGTTAATTCGCGAGAAACGTCCATTGAAATATTTATACTTCGCGTCGCCGCCATGTTGGATTTGTGCTTACCAGGTTAATGAAAGTCCTATAGGTGAACATATGTTCATAGTCTCTATGAACATAAACATATTCAGTTTGGTTGCTGTAAAAGATTCATAGATATTGAGAACCGTCTAAATATTGAGGAAGCTCGCCATTTAGGATTGTTATATGTATAGGCCATATAGTTATGTACCATTCAAGGACAATTATTGCCTAGGTTCATTATTCAAACTTTCACTTCGATCGCATGATTACGACACAAGAAATAAAAACTTAATTTTAAAATTTCGCACAGCCGCCATCTTGAGGTTATGTGAACAATTGATTGAAATTAGATGGCAGTGCATTACAATCTGCAAAATCATTTACTGTACCACATTTCACAGCGCTCAGAGAGTTAAATCACGAGAAAAGTATATTAAAATATTTCAAATTCGCTTGGTCGCCATGTTCGTTTTGTACTTTACAGGTTTATGAAATATACATAGGTAAACTTGTATCAGTACCCTTTATCACCGTACAAAATTGCAGGGTGATATCTGTAATAGTTTCGGAGAAATAGAATGTCAGTAAAATATTTCGCACAGCCGCCATTTTGAGGTTGTGTAAACAATTGAACTAAATTAGACTCCAGTGCATTACAATGTGTATAAACATTTGCTGTATCAAGTTTCATTACGTTTGGATAGTTAAATCGCGAGAAAAGTCTATTTAAAAGTCTCAAATTCGCTTGACCGCCATGTTGGTTTTGTAGTCATCAGTTTTTTGAAAGTCTCATAGGTGAACTTCTAGTAGTGCCCTTTATCACCGTACACAATTTCAGGGCGATATCGGTAATAGTTTCGGAGATATTGAATGCTAGTGAAATATTTCTCACAGCCGCCATGTTGGATTGGTGAGACGTAACAAAATTTGAAGGGCTCGGTCGAGGTCGCCGGGAATAGTGCTATGAACTTTCCGAGTTTCATTGAAATCGCTCCTGCCGTTTAGATTTTATTAGGGGGGGACACACACACGAATCACACACACACACACACACACACACACACACACACACACGCACACACACACGGACAAAAGGTGATCTCATAAGCCTATTTTTTCAAAATTGAAAATAGGCTAACAAGTGTCCTGACTGACTGACTGACTGACTGACTGACTGACTGACTGACTGACTCATCATCGCCCGGCCAAAACTATTGAAGTTAGAATCATGAAATTTTGGGGATATGTTCGTGGTAAGTCGAAAACGCGCACTAAGGAAGGATTTTTGGATGTTCAGGTTCTAAAGGGGTGTTAAGGGGATAGACCTGCATTTCATTGAATAACAATATCTCCCGATTGGTTTCATTGGGAGATGTGATACTCGGCATATACACTCATCATTAAAAATAAGAAGACACGTGCCTGAGGGTTTATCGATGTGATGTATATTATGAGGTGAAAGGGGTGAAAAGTGGGGGTTGAAGGATTCCTAACGGAGCGTGTATCTCTTAAACGACATAGGCGAGGAATTTGAAACTCAGTGGAAAATAATCAGCTTAAAAAATAAGTAAATAGGTGTTTGACCGTTTTTTCATAAATCCAATTTAAGGGGCCAATAGGGAGGGGTGAAATTCGGGGGGGGGGGGGGGAAACAGGAAAGAAAGTGTCCTAACTGATTGACTGACAGACTCACTCATCAAACTCAGGGGAAAAAATGCTTAAAAATAAGTAAATAGGTGTTCGACAGTCTTTTTCATAAACCCAATTTAAGGGGTTCTTTGGGAGGGGTGAAGTTCTGAAAAAAGGATATTGAGAGAAAAAGTCCTGACTCACTCACCATTGCCCAACCAAAATTATTGAAGTTAGACACATGACATTTCGGGGAATATGATCATTGTATGTCGGAACCGTCCACTAAGGAGGATTTTCGTATATTCAGGGGGTCTTAAGGGGGTTAAACCTGCATTTCATTGAATAACAATAACTCCCGATTGGTTTCATTGGGGGATGTGTTATTCGGCATATGAACACATACAAAATAAGAAGACATGTGTCTGAGGGGTTTTCGATGTGGTGTATATTATGAGGTGAAAGGGGTGAAAAGTGGGGGTTGAAGGATTCCTAACGGAGCGTGTATCTCTTAAACGACATAGGCGAGGAGTTTTAAACTCAGCGGAAAAAATCAGCTTAAAAGATAAGTAAATAGATGTTCGATCGTTTTCTTTTTCTTAAATTCAATTTACGGGGCTCATGGGGAGGGATGAAATTCTGGGGGGGGGGGGGGACCGGAAAGAAAGTGTCCTAACTGATTGACTCACTCACTCACTCTTCAAACTCAGGGAGAGAAAACTGCTTAAATATAAGTAAATAAGTGTTTGACAGTTTATTTTTCATAAATCAAATTTCAGGGGTTCATTGTGAGGGGACAAATTCTGAAAACAAATTAAAGAAAATGTCCAGACTCACTCACTCACTCACTCACTCACTCACTCACTCACTCATCGTCCAGCCAAAATTATTGAAGTTAGAAACATGACATTTTTGGGATATGTTCGTTGTATGTCAAAACTGTACACTAAGGGAGGATTTTCGGGTATTCAGGTTCTAAAGGTGTCTTAATGGGGTTAAACCTGCATTTTATTGAATAACAATATCTCATGAGTGGTTGCATTTGAGGATGTGATACTCGGCATATAAACTAATCATTAAAAATAAGCAGAAATGTGTCTAAGGGTTATTCGATGTGGTGTATATTATAAGGTGAAAGGGGTGAATAGTGAGGGTTGAAGGATTCCTAACGGAGCGTGTATCTCTTCAACGACATACGCGAGAAGTTTGAAACTCTGCGAAAAAAAAACCAGCTTAAAATAAGTACATCGGTGTTCGACCGTTTTTTCATAAATTCAATTTAAGGGGCCAATGGGGTGGGGTGAAATTCTAGAAAAAAAAGGAGAGAAAGTGTCCTGACTGACTGACTGACTCACTCACTCATCAAACTCAGGGGAAAAAGACAGCTTCAAATATAAGTTAATAGGTGTTCGAGCGTTTCTTCATAAATCCAATTTAAGGGGCGCATGGGGAGGGCGTAAAATTCCGGTAAAATGATTGAAAGAAAATGACCTGACTGACTCACTCACTTATCATCGCCCAGCGAAAACTATTGAACTAGGAAGAATTAAATTTTGGGAATATTTTCGCTCTATGTCGCAAACGTCAACTAATGAAGGATTTTTGTTTATTCGGGTTCTTAAGAGGTGTTAAGGGGGTAAACGTGCATTTCATTGATTAACGATATCTCACTAGTTGTTTCTTTGGGGATGTGATATTCGGCATATAAACTAATCATTAAAATTAAGCAGACATATGTCTAAGGGTTTATCGATGTGGTGTATATTATGAGGTGAAAGGGGTGAAAATTGGGGGTTGAAGGATTTTTAACGGAGCGTGTATCTCTTAAACGACATAGGCGAGAAGTTTGACATTCAGCGGAAAAAAACAGCTTAAAATATAAGTAAATAGGTGTTCGACCGTTTTTTCATAAATCCAATTTAAGGGGCCCTTGGAGAGGGGTGAAATTCCGGGGGAAAAACAGGAAAGATAGTGTTCTAACTGATTAACTCACTCACTCATCAAGCTCAGGGGGGGGGGGGGAAAGAACAGCTTAAAAGAAGTAAATAGGTCTTCGACCGTTTTTTTAATCATAAATCCAATATAAGGGGTTCATGAGAGGGGTGAATTTCTGAAAAATAAATGAAAGAAAATGTCCTGACTTACTCACTCACTCATCATCGCCCAGCCAAAATTATTGAAGTTAGAAACATGAAATTTTGGGGTTGTGTTCGTTGTATGTCGAAAACGTCCACCAAGGGAGGATTTTTGGATATTCAGGTTCTAAAGGGGTGTTAAGGGGGGTAGACCTGCATTTAATTGAATAGCAATGTCTCCCGATTGGTTTCCTTGGGGGATGCGATACTCGGCATATAAACTCATCATTAAGAATAAGAAGACACATGTCTGAGGGTTTTTTGATGAACTGTATATTATGAGGTGTATGTGTGAAAAGTGGGGGTTGAAGGATTCCTAACGGAGCAAGTATCTCTTAAAAGACAGAGGCATAAAGTATGAAACTCAGGGGGAAGAATCAGCTTGAAAAATAAGTAAAAAGGTGGTCGATCGTTTGTTTCATGAATCCAATTTAAGGGGCCCATGGGGAGGGATGAAATTCTGGAAGAAAAAGTCCACTAAGGAAGGATTTTTGGATATTCACTCTCATCGACCAACCAAAACTATTAAAGTTAGAAGAATGATATTTTGGGGATATGTTTGTTGGGTGTCGAAAACGTCTACTAAGGAGGGATTTTTGGATATTCAGGTTCTAAAAGGGTGTTAACGGGGTTAAACCTGCATTTTATTGAATAAAAATATGACACGACTATGACGCGAGCGAAGCCGCGGGTACCTGCTAGTCTATATATATAAAAATCAATGTAACGTGATAGTTTATCTGTGGGTGGGTATGTATGTCTCCTATGCGTTCATATACCATTCGTCCGATTGCGATGAAACTCGGGTGAGATGTTGAGTACACTCCAAGGAAGGTTTCTGACTTAATAAATCCATTTTACAATAGGTAGCGCACGCGTAGATTCAACAAATGAGCGACGATGCGCGAAGCATTTCAACAAAGTCCCGTATGTGTTCATATACCATTCGTCCGATAGCGATGAAACTTGGGTGAGATGTTGTGTACACTTACGTGAAGGTTTCAAAATTAGTGAATACATTTCACAGTAGATAGCGCACGAGTAGATTCAACAAATGAGCGACGACACGCAAAGCGTTTCAACAAAGTCCCGTATGCATTCATATACCATTCGTCCGATAGCTGTGAAACTTGCGTAAAATGTTGTGTACACTGCAGTGAAATTTTCTGGCTTAGTACATCCACTTAACAATAGGCAGCGCACGAGTAGATTCAACAAATGAGCTACGACGCGCGAAGCATTTCAAAAAAGTCACGTTTGCGTTCATATACCATTCGCCCGATAGCGATGAAACTAGGCTGAGATTTTGTGTGCACTCCAGGGAAGGTTTCTAGCTTAGTAAATCCCTTTAAACATAGGTAGAGCACGAGTAGAATCAACAAATGTGCGACGACGCGCGAAGCGTTTAAACAAAGTCCCATATAATTTCATATACCATTCATCCGATAGCGATGAAACATGGGTGAGATGTTGTGTACACTCCAGGGAAGGTTTCTGGCTTAGTACATACATTTTACAATAGGTAGCGCACCAGTAGATTCAACAAATGAGCGATGACACGCGAAGCGTTTCAACAAAGTCCCGTATAATGTCATATACCATTCGTCTGATAGTGATAAATGTTTGGTGAATTGTTGTGTACACTCCAGGAGAGGTTTCTGGCTAAGTAAATCCATTTTACAATACGAAGCGCACGTTTATGTTCAACAAATGAGTGACTACGCTCGAAGCGCTTCGACAACGTCCCGTATATGTTCACATACCATTCATCCGATTGCGATGAAACTTGGGTGAGATGTTGTGTACACTCCAGGGAAGGTTTCTGGCTGAGTACATCCATATTACAATATGTAGCGCAAGAGTAGAATCAACAAATGAGCGACGACACGCGAAGCGTTTCAACCAAGTCCCGTATGCATACATGTACCATTCGTCCGTAGCTATGAAACTTGGGTGAAATGTTGTGTACACGACATGGGAAAATTTCTGGCTTAGTAAATCCCCTATACAATATGCAGCGCACAAGTTGATTCAACAAATGAGGGACGACGCGCGAAGCGTTTCCACAAAGTCCTGTATAAGGTCATATACCATTCTGCCGTTAGCGGTGAAACTTGGGTGAAATATGGTGGACACTCCAAGGAAGGTTTCTGGCTTAGTAAATACATTTCACAGTAGGTAGCACACGAGTAGATTCGACAAATGAACGACGACACGCGGAGCGTTTCAATACAGTCCCCTATGTCTTCATATCCCATTAGTCCGATAGCGATGAAACTAGGGTGAGATGTTGTGGACACTTACGTGACGGTTTCTAACTTAGTAAATACATTTTACAGTAGGTAGCGCACGAGTAGATTCAACAAATGAGTGACGGAGCGCGAATCGTTTAAACAAAATCAGGTATGCATTCATACACTATTCATCCGATTGCGATGAAACATTGATCAGTTATTGTGTACCCGCCAGGGAAGGGGACTTAGTAAATCCATTTCACAATAAGTAGCGCAAGAGTAGATGCAACAAATGGGTGACGACGCGCGAAGTGTTTCAACAAAATCCCCTATTGCGTTCATATAACATTCTTCGATTGCGATGAAACCTTGATGAGTTATTGTGTACACGCCAGGGAAGGGCTTCGACTTAGTAATACATTTCTCAATAGGTAGCGCACGAGTAGATTCAACAAATGAGTGACAGCGCACGAATCGTTTAAACAAAACCCCGTATACGTGCATATACAATTCATCCGATTGCGATGAATCATTGATGAGTTATTGTGTACACGCCAGGGAAGGGTTTCGACTTAGTAAATCCATTTCACTACAGGTAGCGTACGAGCAGATTCAACAAATGAGTGACAGCGATGAAACTTTTGAAAGTTGTTGTGCACGCTTCCACGAATGGTTCTAAATTAGAAAATCCATTTTACGGTAGCTTAGAGGCAGTTAACATGTTGTGTATCCAAAAGCACTTCAAGAAACAGAATTTCAACGCCAACACTTTCTTTGATTGGCATTGCAACGCATGCCGGGTACAGCTTGTTATTCATAAACGAAGCAGACCTCATTTTATACCTCTCACTATGAGGAAGTATTTTACAATTGGAGCTTTAAAACCTTTGTTTTTCGTCTTTTTGTGCATATATTTGATATTTTATTGTCTTATGGGATTTATGCTGAGTTTTAATTCACCGATCGTGAAAGCCACTATGCCATCTTTAGTAAACCTTTATAAGGAGGTGAAAGGCTGCTTGAATTTTAGCTCTCGCAGTTAAGAGCGCACGTGCGCTTCATAAGAAGGGAGGTAGTGCACAGTTCGCTACTCTTGTGGGGGTCCGGGCGAGGATACCAAGAGCCCGCTGATGAGCTTGCTTGGTGTTCCTAAGTGAAACCCCACACAAGACACGGCGTTAACCTAGAAAAATTGTTGAGTTTAACATTCATAAATATTATTTTCATTTGAATCTTTATATATATAATTCTTCGACACGTGTGTATGTGACTGAACTCCTCCTAAACGACTGGTCCGATTTTGATGAAATTTGGTATGTACATTAGGGTGCGTCAATGTATGGTTTAGATTCACAATCTGACCCGGTAGGTGGAATGAACACAATTTTAGAACCACAATTTACACACAATTTTAGAACCACAATATACAGTCAAAAACGGTCGTCATGGAAACCACTAGCCTTGGCCTTGGTGAAAGCTGATGTCTTTGGACGGTTTGTCTCGGCACGTTAGAGCGCACCTGGTCGCAACCTGTGCAACTACCGCCATAACATACACTCCGCCCGTGGCGGAAAGTTGTGTTTTATACCAAAGGTGGCAGTGATGTCGAATTCTACTGTTTGTCTCTGCACGTTGGAGCGTTTCAAAGCCACGTATGCATTCATATACCGTTCATCCCATTGCGATGAAACTTGGGTGAGATGTTGAGTGTACTCCAGGGAAGGTGTTTGGCTTAGTAAATTATTTTACAGTAGATAGCGCACGACTAGATTCAACAAATGAGCGACGACGCACGAAGCGTTTCAAGAAGGTCCCGTATGCGTTCAAATACCATTCGTCCGATAGCGATGAAACTTGGGTGAGATGTTGTGTACACTCCAGGGAAGGCGTCTGGCTTAGTAAATTCATTTTACAATGGGTAGCGCACGAGTAGATTCAACAAATGAGCGACGACGCGCGAAGAGTTTCAACAAAATCCCGTATAAGTTTATATACCATTCATCGATTGAGATGAAACTTTGATGAGTTGTTGTGTACACTTACCTGAAGATTTCTAACTTAGTAAATCCATTTCACAGGAGGTTGCGCACGAGTAGATTCAACAAATGAGCGACGACGTGCGAAGCGTTTCAACAAGGTCCCATATGCGTTCAAATACCATTCGTCCGATCGCGATGAAACTTGGGTGAGATGTTGTGTACACTCCAGGGGGAGGCTTCTAGATTAGTAAATCCATTTTACCATAGGTAGCGCACGAGTAGATTCCACAAATGAGCGACGACGCGCGAACGTTTACACTAAGTCCCGTATGTGTTCATATACGATTCATGCGATTGCAATGACACAATGGTGAGATATTGTGTACACTTACGTGAGGATCTCTAACTTAGTAAATCCATTTCACAGGAGGTTGCGCACGAGTACATTCGACAAATGAGCGACGACGCGCGAAGCGTTTCAATAAGGTCCCGTATGTGTTCAAATACCATTCGTCCGATTACGATGAAACTTGGGTGAGATGTTGAGTACACCCTACGGAAGGTTTCTGGCTTAATACATCCATTTTACAGTAGGTAGTGCACGAGTAGATTCACAAATGAGTGACGGCACGCGAATCATTTCAACAAAGTACCGTATGCGTCCATATACCATTTATCCGATTGCGATGAAACTTTGGTGAATTTTTGTGTGCACCCCAGGAAAGGTTTCTGGCTTAGTAAATCCAGTTTTTAATAAGTAGCGCATGAGTAGATACAACAAATGGGTGATGGCATGCGAATCGTTTAAAGAAAATCCCGTATGCGTTAATATGTCATTCATCCGATTCCGATGAAACATTGATGAGTTGTTGTCTACACGCCAGGGAAGGTGTTCAACTTGGTAAATCCATTTTACAATATTGGTAGCGCACGAGTAGATGTAACAAATGAGTGACGACGCGCGAAGCGTTCCAAAAAAATCCCGTATGCGTTCATATACTATTCATCGATTGCGATGAAACTTTGTTGAGTTGTTGTGTACACTTACGTGAAGCTTTCTAACTTAGTAAATCCATTTCACAGTTGGTAGAGTACGAGTAGATTCGACAAATGAGTGACTGCACACGAATCATTTAAACAAAATCCCGTATGCGTTATATGCCATTTATCCAATTGCGATGAAACTTTGTAGAGTTGTTGTGCACGATCTCACGAATGTTCCTAGATTAGTTAATTCATTTCACGATAGTTTAGAGGCAGTTAACAGAAATTGAAAAAAATATTGTGTATCCAAAAGCACTTCAAGAAACAAAGTTACAACACTTTCTTTGATTGGCAGGACAACGTCTGCCGGGTCAGCTAGTATATGTATAAATTACCAAAGGGATCATTAACTCCAGTATTCCCATAACGAGGTAGACCTAATTGACAATGGTGACTTGGAATACGCCCTCCTAGAACATAAATGGATACGAATTGCATTACTGTGTATATTTGTTTTCATCCTACAGAATAACGACATTTCAATGCTGTAGGCTTCGTGGCTTCATTAATACAAGTGTAACGACAATGAAAGTTTTTCAAAAATTACTGCAGGTGTAATCAGATCCTGCTTCTCTCAGATATAATATTTGACACTTTGATTTAACACGCAGTATATATGGACAACCTCCATGTGTTATTTGTGCTATTGGGGACATATACTATTTGTAGTGAAAGTATCATCTTTATTTTATATACAGGATGTTGACTGGTCACTAGTAACATTCCATCAAAATATGTTTTCATGAAGTAGTATTTCACAGCAGTTTCTCTCGCTATCACATGTGCTTCCCTTGATTGTATCTGATTTGCTCCGGGAAGCTCCGAGAACAGTAAATATAAAACCATTTTTCCCGTTTGCCTTCCCAGGTGATGATTGGCTTCTGTTCACGTTGAGAGATTCTAACCGATCCGTAAGATAGCGTGCATTTTAACTTCCTTCACGTTCCGGTTCTCTTTCCCGTTCCTGGGAGGCTATGAACCAGACTTTACCATCGTTTTCTATGACTCGGGAGGTCATGGAGTAGCTATTTGGGTTTTTACATGTCCTCCTATGTAATATAATTATATCTTTGGAGGCGACTTGCCATTGTTGATTTATTTCTTCGCTATATTTCTAACCTTGACAGCGGGACGAGCTGTTGTAGCGAGATGTGCCCGTTCATTCTCATTACATGTCGACCTAATAGCCACAAAGCAATAGTATGGATTTTTCTATCGTTCAATTTTACTACACTAAACATCGGGTTAGTAAGCCGTGGTCTTTACGGCGTGGCTGAAGGCAGTTGCTCACATCCGGGAGGCGAGGAGGTTCCAATACCCCCACTGGCAACCTTGAAGATGGTCTTCTGTGGTTTCCCATCTTCCTTTCAGGCAAATGCCGGGGTTGATCCATAACTATTGTACCCATCTGATATTATATGGAGAACATGTGTTCGCATCCCGACAGCTCACGGTCTTTCGGGGTATGTTACGTCCACCCACTGTGCGACCACATGCTCAGGATTTGATGACTACCAGGTGATTACTCTACAGGAAAAGCAAACATATTCCTAAAGTAACTGAATTTAATTTTAAATCATGGCAAAACAACAACAAAACATACATTTACATTAAATCCCAACAAATGCAAATCAAAATTTGGATCAAACAGATGATGGTTCTAAAAGGGTCACAAATCCTAACTTAAATCATCTGTGCTCCTCAGCTTAGATCAAAACATGATCTCATCAAGTATGCTGCAGCACTCTCTCTTCACTTGTGAGGCCTTGAGTCTGTGTGTGGTGTCTCAATACACCCAAATCTACACTTCACTAATGAAATTTCACTCATAAAATGCATTAATGTCATTTGACGAATGTTCATAGATCGTTGCACATTCCTTATCAACAATAATCATATCTTATATATATATATATATATATATATATATATATAAAGGAATGTCTGTCTGTTCGTCTTTCATGCGTTCATAAACCATTCATCCCATTGCGATCAAATTTTTCTGAGTTGTTGTACACAATTTCGGGATGTTCATAGGCATAGTCAATCCATTTCACAATAGATAGCGCGCGAGTAGTTTAAACAAATGCGTAAAGGCGATGCGTTCATATACAATTCATCCGATTGCGATCAAATTTTGATGAGTTGTTGTGCACAGTCCCGGAAAAGTTATAGGCGAAGTAAATACAATTTACAATAGATGGCGCGCGAGTAGCTTCAACAAAATGGCGTGCGATTGTTTCAAGAGAGTCCCACATGCGTTCATATACCAGTCATCCCATTGCGATGAAACTTGGGTGAGATGTTCTGTACACTTCAGATAAGGTTTCTGGCTTAGTAAATCCACTTAACAATATGGAGCGAACGAGTAGATTCAACAAATGAGCGACGACGGGCGAAGAGTTTTACAAAGTCCTGTATGCGTTCACATACCATTCGTCCGATAGCGATGAAACTTGGGTGAGAGGTTGTGTACACTACAGGCAAGATTTCTGGCTTAGTAATTCCATTTTATAAAGGGTAGCGCACGAGTAGATTCAACAAATGAGCGACGACGCGCAATGCGATTCAACAAGGTCCCATATGCGTTCATATACTATTCGTCTGATAGCAATGAAACTTGGGTAAGATGTCGTGTACACTTCAGGGAAGGTTTCTGGCTTAGTACACCCACTTTACATTAGGTATCGCACAAGTAGGTTCAACAAATGGGCGACGGCACGCGAATCGCTTAAACAAAGTCACGTATGCGTTCTTATACCATTCATGCGATTGCAATAAAATTTGGAGAATTGTTCTTTCCACTCACGCAAATATTTCTGATTTACTAAATCCATTTTACAATTGGTAGGGCACGAGTAGTTCAATTAATGAGCGACAGCGCGTGAATCGTTTCAACCAAGTCCCGTATGCGTTCATATACCATTCATCCGATTATGATAAAACTTTGGTGAGTTGAGTACAGTCCTGCGAAGGTGTATGAATTAGTAAATCCGTTTTTCAATAGGTGGCGTACAATTAGATTCAACAAATGAGTGAAGGGGCGCAAATCGTTTAAACAAAATCCCGTATGCGTTCATATGGCATTCATCCGATTGCGATGAAACATTCATGAGTTGTTGTGTACACGCCTGGGAAGGTTTTTTAATTAGAAAATCCATTTTACAATAGGTAGCGTACGAGTATATTCAAGAAATGGGTGACGGCGCTCAATTCGTTTCAAGAAAGTTCCGTATGCTTTCATATACCATTCATTTCATTGCGACGAAACTTTGGTGAGTTGTTGAGCTCGCTCCTATGATTTTTTTGAGATAGTAAATCAATTTTACAAAAGTTTAGACGGAGTTAACGGAAAAAGAAAAAATATTGGGAATCCAAAAGCACTTCAACAAACAATGTTACAACGCCAACACTTTCTTTGATTGGCATTGCAAGGCATGCCGGGTACAACTAGTAACCAATAAAAAAAAATTAAAGCAAAACATAAGCAAATACATTTATAGCACTTCATATATTTCATTACAACTGTACGTGAATCAGTCTTACTGTCCGTTGTGCTTACGGTACCATTACCTTTATTCTATTATCCAACAATGCATTTATCATTATTACGTTTGGTTACTTGTTCACTGTTTGTGTAACAATCATCCTCCTTTTCCATACTCTAAACGTGGATTATAGTACATTCTCTACTCTACAATAACAATGTTTATTAGTTACGAGCTACACCATATGTCCTAATGTTGGTCGATAATAAGTCGTAATTTTGTTAAAATTGTGCCAACCCATATTTCAGGTACCCATATGAATAAATTATCATTTCACTGGGTTTTAATGCCTTTAAGTGTGCCAGCAACGTTTAGCAAAGTTATGATGTTATGAAACATTAACTTGGCTAAATCTCGTGCGATTTCTACAATTGAAAGAGGGATTTACATCCTCTGAATGCCTACAATTGATTTCTGCAACTAAAACAATCAATTTCTCATTATTTTAGAATACCAGTTTATACATTTCAATTGCCCAGTACAGTCCCTCAAGGGTCGGTCGTTAGCAAGCCCTCCCGTCGAGCGGACAAAAGGTCTGACCTGCTACACCCAAAAAGAAGATGGCGTCTGGCTGGGCCTCGACCGTCCAGCCCTCTCTTTCTCTACCAGCTGTCTCATTATTCAGTCATACAATTAACAACAAAGCCTTCTCTGTTATATACTCTCACTTTCACGGACAAGGCGTATAACTGTGCCATCATTATGATCGGAATATCTAAATATTTACATCCTAACATAGGGTAAATTACTTGGCTCATATAAGGCTCTCAAAAGTATTCACAGCAAAGGAATGAATTTCGTATAACTCCGATGTCTTGGGGATCGAATATGGCTCTAGTTGCGGGCGAGCGTGGTGTCTAATGTTTTCCACCTCCACGATACGAAGTAATGGTAAGGCATCCACAGATCCTTCCATAATTAATGATGTCACACCTCTACGGGCGGATCATTCCATACTTCAGCTGATTTAAGATGACACACTTAATCCTTAATCGCTGGAATGACGCTGGCTTGGCAGAACAGATACCTACACCTGTCTCCAACCGCTGTCAACAATATACCTGTACGCTCAAGGGCTGTACGACAATTTTACCTTCGAAGAATGGCTCATATTGTCCTGACATCGTGCTACAGAATTGCTCCTTGCATTCATTTACGCAAAATTCCTTGCATCTACGTT
Source organism: Meconema thalassinum (assembly GCA_946902985.2). Taxonomy (NCBI): domain Eukaryota; kingdom Metazoa; phylum Arthropoda; class Insecta; order Orthoptera; family Tettigoniidae; genus Meconema; species Meconema thalassinum. Next base: position 1,764,196,974 of record OX336388.2, read on the forward strand.
TCATTGCTCGCATCTAGCGGCTCAACCATTATGACTGTTAGATTATTCGGATCATATGTCATGTCAGTTACCTACCGTATCAAGCTTGTTCATGACTTTACATCGGCCCCCATTATACTGGCATTAAATTACTGGCATTATTACTGGCTTCTCTCTACAACGCTTATTGCGTGACACATGACATTTACTACATTTAAACATGTATAAAAGCATCCGGACATATATATTTCACAATTTCACTTACAATTTCTTGGAATTGACACATTTTAACGTTTCATGCATAAGCATACCGAAAATTCGTACTTCTTTCGACTTCGACCAATTTATTACGTTATTAAACAATTTTACAATTAAATTGAACAGGATCTTATGCATTTCTCTCGTAAGTAAAATCATTCTTAAGTTGCAAACTAGTTAACTCAAGTATGAGGAATGACAAACTCATATAAATCTTTAACTCAAGTTCCCTATTGTACTTTTATATTAACACGGACATATGGTAAGCTAACTTATAAATTATAACATTGAAAGGTACTTACAAATTTCTCTCACTCAGTGGTCTCACCCAGTAATACAGCATGTGGCCCACCATGTTGCATTTAACAACGCTTCATGGTGATCACAACATACACTACTTGTGGTTTCACAACACTTACTTTCACTTTGCTTTCATAAATTTTGCATGTTACACACACTTTCATGCATTTTTACAACACTACATAAAACTTTATATTAAAAACACCTGAACACATTAATTATAATACACTGGCTTTATACACTTGTGCTTCCATGGGCTTCAAATATGCACGATTTCAGAATTGCCGGCGGCGCGTTCCCTGACATATCCTGAATTCCAGTGACAGTCTCTATCATCTGCGCGTACATCTCCTGTCTCACTCCTCTTCTATCGGCTCCCAGTAGTAATCCTATTTCAACTATGAGTGTATCCTCTATTGTGTGTATGATTCTTCCTTCAGATCGCCTAGCATTACAATCTAGCGTCTGTTAACTTCATAATAATCACAATGCCCATGACCTATCGTGTACTGTTTATATGGTACTATCACGATAATATCTAGATCATGACTTCACCTAGCAAATAAGTTCATTGTCTATCACGAGACTTCGCAACTTTCATACTGAATTACACGTTACACTTGTGTAGATTAACTGTTTAATCAACATGCGCGTCACTTACCGTGCGGCTTTAAATTAATATGAGATTCACTTAGCTTCAATTCGTCTTCCATTTTCTTAGCGTTACTTGCTTTGTTTAAGCCTTGCGTACTTTAAGGCGCGAACTTTGGTTCGGAAGAGTACCATGCTCCCCGCGTGACTTTCGCTAGAATACTCCCAGAAGACTGCCAGATAACAGCGTGGCGTTGTTTAGATGACTGCCTCGTCCAAGCTTCCCTGCTCCATATAAAGGATTTGGTCAAAAATATAGTTCCCTCAATTTGCAGGAGCGTCTTTCTCTTTGCAATTGCACTTTCCGGCCTGGAAATGGTTTTATTTCTGGAGCATCTTTTTATGGAGTTTCCGAGCCAGTCACACGAAATTTGGGCGGTTTGGACACTTTGAATTTGGAAACTCGCCTGAAATCTTAATTTTACATTTTCTGTAAGCCGATCGCCTTCACGAAAAACGTATTCCACCAAAAAGAAACTTTCTCTTCAGTAGTAAACATTACCGCCTGTATAGTGTTGCTCGCTTACACGCTAAAGACATGCAGTCTCGCGTGCTTAATGCGATACACACCGACAGCTCACATGGGGAAGTCCCGTTTTGAAGGACAGAGTGCAGTGCAGCCAACTAAAACTCATGACTCAACCACTCACAACTGCTCGTACCCACTGCGGAGAACATTCTCGGGCGCCCTATATAATACCCCTTATCTTCACGCTTGATATGGGTATTTTAAAGACGTGTCCTTTGTTTTCAATTTCATCTAACAGTGCTTGAGTGATTAAGCAAACTGTCGAAACCGTGTCCATAAGACTTCTTATTTTCATACCTGCTATTTCCACAATAAGAGTTGGTAGTTCTCTTCTCACAATGACCGGTCCTTCACCTGTTTCTTCGATCAACTCTTCAGGCTTGGCAATCCTGTTGGCAATATTCATTGCATTCTATCCTGTGTTTCTGCTTACTTACTGTTCATTTAATTTTGAAGTTTTTTTTTCAATGGCCCCGTTCTTTTCAGAGCGCCTTCTCTCACCCTCATGCCTCTGTAGCTGTAGGTTTTAGCTCCGTCATTATCTTTATAGATATCTTGTGACTTCCTATTCCTAATAGCTTCGTCCAATCGTACCTGGGATGGTTTATTTTCATCACCCCGCTCGTCCATGTATCTTAACGATGCATGATATCTTTCCTCAATCTCTTTGTCAAATCCACGGCCTTGTTCTTGGGTTTTCCATTGTCTGTCGTTCCAATCACGGCCATAAATTCTCCCATTGTTCGGCTGTCGACCTCTCGAGCTGTGCTGGTTTCATGGCATTCGTACCTGCTTACCCCGGTTCGAATTTCCTCTCATCCTGTCGTCCTCTCATTTCAGTTTCTTCTTGGTGCCAGTTTGAATTCATGGTTTCAGTACTCTTAGATTTGTTGTTTTTGCTAGGGGCCTTAATTGGTTCAGTATGAGTGTTTGACATGTGAACCTGTTCCGTGGTTTGACCCTGTCGCAAGTTATGAGAAGTTGTGAGATTTAATTGCCTCAGTACTGCCTCCATATCGATGGCTGCCTTTGCATTCACTGAAATTAGCAGCCTATGTACTTAATAGGGTAGCTGTTTCGCTATCCCTGTGCATAAATCCTCTTTAGATGGAGCTTGATCAAGTTTCTAAAATTGACAGAGCTGAGATACGAAAAATTCAGCATATTTGGTCGGATTATTAGTGCTGTACCGTCTTGAGTACAAATCTAAACTCAAGTTTTGTTGTACGCTGGGGTCCCAGTAACGTTTTAGAAATGCCTGGCGTAACTCCTCTATCGTATCAAACGTGTATCCGAAGCTCCTAAACCATAAGGCGCATTCACCTTCGGTGAGTTTCTCTATAGCCCTTAACCTTCGTTCTGTTGGTACTTTAGGATCATTTAGGTATTCAAAAACCTCTTTAAGCCAATATTTGGGTGCCATAGTGGAGTGACTTATCGAGAATTTTCGCCGTCTTTCCTCACTAGTCCTTATAATGGTGACTATTTGGTTCTGTGCAGCATTTTCACGTGGAGTCGACATAGCTATCGGTATACCTGGTGTGATATACGGACTCTCGTTCGGCGGTGCTGTGTTTCTTGGTGTAGGCTGGGTCTCGAACTCCGCCCATCTGTTTCTTTGGATATCACCTACGCAACCCTCACTGGATCTGGGGTTTCGCAGTACAGATTCCTCCTGTGCGATCATTCTTGTCTCCATTTGATTATGTCGTGCTTCCGCTCTTTCCAGGCGTGCCAAAACTTCTCGTTCGATCTTTATCAATAGACATTTGTTTTCCTCCGCTACTTTGAAGATTTTCTTCTTATCATCCCTGAGGCTTTCCTTAATATGGGAAATTTCCCCAGCTAAGTCCTCTTTCAATACAGCAAGCGTATTTACATTGGCTTCAGTCTTCAGTCCTTCCCGGATTCCAGTTCTTCTCTCAAGCCCGTTACTTCTTTTTGAATGTAACCTTGCACATTGGAGATTTCAGTTCTTATTTTCTTAATATCTCCCCGATTCTCTTCCTGTCTCTTATCGATGACTGCCAAGTCGTATCTAGCTTTATCTAACTCTTTGTTGACCCTGCTGACTTTCGTCTTCATGTTTCCTACCAGTTCCTTATTTTCCTCCATGGTAGACTTTATTTCGCCTATTTCCTGACATTGCTCTAGGATATTCTAATCCTGCTTCCGCAATTCCCTGTCAACGGTCCTTGCGTAATCTGCCAATTGCTTGTCCCATTTAGTCTCACTTTCTTCCAGCCTTTGATCTACTGTGTTAGTAAATTTGTGGGGGTGAAGCTGATTCCTGCCCGTGGTGCCCCTGCTAAGGTAGTTGGAATTATATTTCCATTACCGAACTGAACGTCAGCAATCCAGAAGCAAATCAAAGAATGGTGAAAATTAATATAAACCGGCCCTTTTCAGCGCCAAAACTGACAATCATCTCTGTCAATATTGAAGGTCTTTCATCCACCAAGGAAGAGTTATTAAGCCAGATATGCCATGATCAGATATGTGATTTACTATGTATTCAGGAAACCCACCGATACTTGACTCTCCACCGTCCAAAAATCAAGGGTATGAGCCTAATAGTTGAACATCCTCATCGACATTATGGCAGCATTATCTTTGCCAAACCTAATATTCAGATCGTCTCCACAGGAATTTCCATTGTAGATGACACCGAAATTCTTACAGTAGAGCTTAGCAACTGTTCTGTAACATCAGTTTATAAGCCCCCAGGTACTGTATTTAAATTTGTAGAACCCAGCAACTTCCAGCATCAATCTGTGAAGTTTGTTGTTGGTGATTTCAACAGCCGTAACACAATATGGGGTTACTCAACTACCGATGAAAGTGGTGAGGCCGTGGCTGAATGGGCAGACTCATATGATCTCAACTTATTGCATGATAACAAACTTCCAGCATCTTTCAACAGTGCAAGATGGAGGCGTGGATATAATCCCGATATGATATTTGTGAGTGAAAACATATCTCATTTATCAATAAAATCAGTGGGTCAAGCTATTCCTCACACGCAACACCGGCCTATTATATGCCAGATTTATGCTGCCATTCGACCACAGTCAGTTCCTTTCCGACGTAGATACAATTTTAAGAAGGCTGATTGGGAGAAATTTACCATTTCTCTAGATGAGAATATTCTAAATATTGAGCCAGTTCCTGAATTATATGACGACTCTGTAAATATCGTGAAGTATTGTTCCCGTGTTTCAATTCCCCGAGGCTGCAGAGCACAATATATAAAAGGTCTGACTTCGGAAACTGAGGAACTTTTGAAAAACTATCTTGACCTCTTTGATAATGACCCATTTGGTAACGATACCCTTCAAGCTGGGGAAGATCTTTTAACAGCGATTTCCAAGAACAGGAACGATGCATGGTGCCAATTGATGGAGGAGACGGATCTAAGTAAGAGTAGTCAGAAAGCCTGGAGACTCCTTAAGTACCTGAGTTGTGATCCAACAACAAAAGAGGGACACAAAAATATAACAGCTAATCAGATTGCTCGTCAGCTCGTGGAAAATGGTAAATCTGACCATCCATTACGCAGGTCAGATCATAAAATTGCTCGGTCAGAAGAACTCGAGACTAGTCAACTTATGCAACCTTTTTGCATGGCAGAACTGACGGCAGCCATTGATAGTTGTAAGATCGGCAAGGCAGCAGGAGTAGATGATATCAGATTAGAGCAGATCAAACACTTTGGGGAACGAGCAAGAGAATGGGTCCTAGCTTTCTTCAACAACTGTTTGAAATCCTGCAATTTTCCAAAAACCTGGAGGAAATCACGAGTCATACCGATTCTGAAACCTGGTAAAATGTCAACTGAACCTCAAAACTACAGGCCAATATCCTTGTTGTGTCACCTGCTTAAAATCTTTGAACGAATGTTACTGAACCGCCTAGTTCATGTCGTAGAGCCTGCTCTCATACAACAACAAGCAGGCTTCAGACCAGGGAAAAGTTGTACATCCCAGATCCTTAACCTCACTCAATTCATTGAGGATGGCTTTGAAACACGGAATATCACGGGAGTAGCTTTTATCGATTTGACCGCTGCCTATGACACTGTCAATCATCGTGCTTTGTTACAGAAGATTTATGGAATCACGAATGATTACAGTTTCACAAAACTTATTGAAAGTTTCCTTCAAAACAGGAGATTTTATGTGGAATTCCAAGGACAGCGCAGTCGATGGAGACGTCAAAGAAATGGCTTACCTCAAGGTAGTGTTCTATCACCAATGTTGTTTAACGTCTACACTAACGACCAACCACTTCCAAGGAACACTAGAAGTTTTCTTTATGCCGACGATCTAGCATTAGCTTGTCAGGGGAAATCCTTCGAAGATGTTGAAGCTCATTTAACACAAGCATTGACTGAGTTGGATGTCTATTACTATGATAATCAACTTCGTCCAAATCCATCAAAAACTCAGTTGTGTGCATTTCATCTGAAGCACAAGCAGGCTCGTCGTGAACTTAACGTCTCTTGGCAAGGAACACGCTTAGTTAACACTCCTCATCCAAAATATCTGGGAGTTACCCTCGATCGTACTCTGACCTACAAACAGCATTGCCGGAATACCAGACTAAAGGTGGAAGCTAGGAATAACATCCTACGTAAGATCACTGGTATCACCTGGGGCTCTCAACCATCAACCTTGAGAACGACAGCGCTTGCAACATGTTACAGTGTTGCAGAATATGCATGTCCAGTGTGGTACAAATCCACCCATGCAAATAATGTTAACAAGGCGCTTAATGAAACATGTAGGCTTATTACAGGTTGTTTGAAGCCTACACCTCTTGCAAAACTTTACCAGCTTGCAGGGATAGCACCACCGGATATACGTCGTGAGGTAGCAGCCAATGAAGAGAGAGCTAAACAGGTTAATCAGTTTTCCCATCCGTTGTACGGTTATGTACCAGCCACCCGTAGGTTGAAGTCCAGGAGAAGTTTCCTCAACACCACTGCAGTCTTGCTAACTACACCAGCTACAGCTAGAAAACAATTGTGGACTTCTCGGCTTGGGAATAACTCTCTATGGGATCACCCTTCGGAAAGCCTCCCACCTGGACATGATCAGAAATGGATCGTGTGGAGGGCACTTAATCGTCTCCGTTCTGCTGTTGGAAGATCTAAGGATAACTTGCAGAAATGGCACTTCCCCGTCGACTCCACCAACTGCGACTGCGGTATGCCCCATACCATGGAGCATCTACTGAATTGTCCGCTGTGCCCTGCCACTTGTACAGCAGAAGATCTTTTACTAGCAACTTCCAATGCTATACAGGTTGCACATTTTTGGTTGACCGTGGTTTGAAAAGACATTGTGTGTTGTATGGTTTACTTCTCTTTTTTTGTTTGTAAATATGTATGTAATTTTAGTGTAATCCAGTATTTTGTTTGCTTCTGACACGAATAAATAAGTAAATTTGTTAAACTGTTTCTGTTGGCGCTCAGAATTCGCTGTGTTTTGATTTTGTATATCTTTAAGTTCAGCTGACATACTGTCTAATCAAATGTTAATCTCGTGCTGTGACTCCTTGCAGGCTTGCAAGTCATTTTTAAGCTTTAACTCGATAGATTCAAATCGCTTATCGTTTGCAACCTGCATCTCTGAAATCACGCTAACAACGTTTTCAGTGATTTCGTCTTTAATAGAAATTTGATATTTTCTAATTTCTGATCGACTTCATCTTGATAGGCTTTTAATCTATCATTCACTCCAGTTTGATTAGCTTTTAATCTATCATTCACTTCAGTTTGATTGGCTTCTAACTGTGCATTTACCTCAGCCAACTTTTGGTTCATCTCGGTTTGATTAGCGTGTAATCTACCAGTTATTTCAGTTTGAAATGCCTTAGAATTTTCCTTACTCTCTGCAAGGGTAGCGTCAAAATGCTCCCTAAGTTCGGCAATACACTTAAGTATACCATCGATACCCGACATCCTTGTATCAATTCGTATATGAGATACTGGTGGTCTTCTGCTGTATGACATGGCTGCGTTATATCTGAAAAGGATTCCGATGTTACACAAATCGTAATAATTTTCATCACCGTGCAATGTGAAAATAATTTATGAAATGGGTTTAGGGGTTAGTACCCGTCCCTACCCACTTATCGTCTGACAATACTGTCTGATGCTTGAGTGCTATCAAAATACTCACAAGATCGCTCAAAGCAAGATCGAGGCAAAAAAATAGTTATTATGGTTTCCCCATGAAAACCATACAATTCTATGGGGTTTACTGAATCCCATATCCCCCACGTTGGGCGCCATGATAATGTTTATGGGTGTCATGGTCCACCCAATGCAGGACATTGGCCAAATTCCCAATAATCGAAAAAAAAGCGTTCCGGGGGTGGGTTTTATTGCCGACTGCCCCACTCTGGGCAAAGCCATGATAAAGTTAAGGGGATTATCAAAATTTGTTTTGAACGTGTGTGCTTATATCAGATATGGGAAGCGGCCTATCCCTACTTTACCCTATGTGCTTATAAACGTATGCTTCTACCATTGATTATCTCGGCCGACTTTAGTAGTACCAGTAGCTCAAATCCTTGTACTTAATATCGCTCCATGTGCCCATATGATATTATATGGAGAACATATGTTCGCATCCCGACAGCCCACGGTCTTTCGGGGTATGTTACGTCCACACACTGTGCGACCACATGCTCAAGATTTGATGACTAGTGGATGAATACTCTACAGGAAAAACAAACATATTCCTAAAGTAACTGAATTTAATTTTAAATCATGGCAAAACAACAACAAAACTTACATTTAAATTAAATCCCAGCAAATGCAAATCAAAATTTGGAGTACACAGATGATGGTTCTAAAAGGGTCACAAATCCTAACTTGAATTATCTGTGCTCCGCAGCTTAGATCAAAACATGGTCTCATCAGGCATGCTGCAACACTCTCTCGTCACTTGTGAGTCCTTGAGTCTGTGTGTGGTGTCTCAGTAAACCCAAATCTACACTTCACTAATAACATTTCACTCATTAAATGCATTCATGTCATTTGACGAATGCTCATAGATCGTTGCACATTCCTTATCAACAATAATAACCAATAAAAAAATAACATTTAAGCAAAACATGAGCATATACATTTATAGCACTTCATATCTTTAATTACAACTGTACTTGAATCAGTCTTACTGTCCGTTGTGCTTACGGTACCATTACCTTTATTCTATTATCCAACAATGCATTTATCATTATTACGTTTGGTTACTTGTTCACTGTTTGTGTAACAATCATCCTCCTTTTCCATACTCTAAACGCGGATTATAGTACCTTATCTACTCTACAATCACAATGTTTATTAGTTATGAGCTACACCATATATCCTAATGTTGGTCGATAATACGTCGCAATATTGTTAAAATTGTGCCAACCTGTGTTTCGGGCTACCCGTATGAATAAATTATCATTTTACTGGGTTTTCATGCATTGAAGTGTGCCAGCGACGTTTAGCAAAGTTATGATGTTATGAAACATTAACTTGGCTAAATCTCATGCGATTTCTACAATTGAAAGAGGGATTCACATCCTCTGAATGCCTACAATTGATTTCTGCAACAAAAACAATCAATTCCTCATTATTTTAGAATACCAGTTTATACATTTCAATTGCCCAGTACAATCCCTGAAGGGTCGGTCGATAGCAAGCCCTCCCGTCGCGCGGACAAAAGGTCTGACCTGCTACACCCAAAAAGAAGTTGGCGTTTGGCTCGGCCTCGACCGTCCTGCCCTCTCTTTCTATAACAGCTGTCTCATTATTCAGTCATACAATTAACAACAAAGCCTTCTCTGTTATATACTCTCACTTTCACGGACAAGGCGTATAACTGTGCCATCATTATGATCGGAATATATAAATATTTACATCCTAACATAGGGTAAATTACTTGGCTCAAATAAGGCTCCCAAAAGTATTCACAGCAAAGGAATGAATTTCGTATAACTCCGATGTCTCGGGGATCAGATATGGCTCTAGTTGCGTGCGAGCGTGGTGTCTAATGTTTTTCACCTCCACGATATGAAGTAATGGTAAGGCATCTTCAGATCCTTCCATAATTAATGATGTCACACGTCTACGGGCGGTTCATTCCATACTTCAGCTGATTTTAGGTGACACAGTTAATCCTTAATCGCTGGAATGACGCTGACTTGGCAGATCGGATACCTACACCTGTCTCCAACCGCTGTCAACAATATACCTGTACGACAATTCGAAGAATGGTTCTTATTGTCCTGACATCGTGCTACAGAATTGTTCCTTGCATTCATTTTAGTAAAAGTCCTTGCTTCTACGTTTCGTTGCTCGCATCTAGCGGCTCAACCATTATGGCTGTTAGATTATTCGGATCATATGACACATCAGTTACCTTCCGTATCTAGCTTGTTCATGACTTTACATCGGCTCTCATTATACTGGCATTAGATTACCGGCATTATTACTGGCGTCTCCCTACAACGCTTATTGCGTGACACATGTCATTTACTACATTTAAACATGTATAAAGCACCCTGACACATATATTTCACAATTTCACTTATTTCAACTTAAACTTTCTCGGAATTGACACAATTTAACGTTTCATGCATAAGCATGCCGAAAATTCGTACTTCTTTCGAACAATTTATTGCGTTATTAATCAATTTTACAATTAAATTGAACAGGATCTTACGCATTTCTATCGTAAGTGAAATCATTCTTAAGTTGCAAACTAGTTAACTCAAGTATGAGGAATGGCAAACTCATATAAATCTTTAACTCAAAGTTCCCTATGCTACTTTTATATCAACATGGACATATGGTGAGCTAACTTATAAATTATAACATTGAAAGGTACTTACAATTTTCTCTCACTCGGTGGTGTGACCCAGTAATACAGCATGTGGCTCACCATGCTGCATTTAACAACGCTTCATGGTGATCACAATATACACTTCTTGTGGTTTCACAACATTTACTTTCACTTTGCGTTCATACATTTTGCATGTAACACTTTCATTCATTTTTACAACGCTATATAACACTTTATATTAAAAACACTTGAACACATTAATTATAATACACTGGCTTTATACACTTGTGCTTCCCTGGGCTTCGAATATGCACGATTTCAGAGTTGCTGGCGGCGCGTTCCCTGACATATCCTGAATTCCAGTGACAGTCTCTATCATCTGCGCGTACATCTCCTGTCTCACTCTTCTTCTATCGGCTCTCAGTAGTAATCCTACTTCAACTATGAGTGTAACCTCTATTGCGTGTATGATTCTTCCTCCAGATCGCCTAGCATTACAATCTAGCGTATGTTAACTTGATAATAATCACAATGCCTGTGATATCGTCCTCCATCCCATGACCTATCGTGTACTGTTTATATGGTACTATCACGATAATATCTAGATCATGACTTCGCTTAGCGAATAAGTTCATTGTCTATCACGAGACTTCGCAACTTTCTTACTGAATTACACGTTACACTTGTGTAGATTAACTGTTTAATCAACATGCGCGTCACTTACTGTGCGGCTTTAAATTAATATAAGATTCACTTAGCTTCACTTCGTCTTCCATTGTCTTAGCGTTACTTGCTTTGTTTAAGACTTGTGTACTTTAAGGCGCAAACTTCGGTTCGGAAGAGTACCATGCTCCCCGCGTGACTTTCGATAGAAGACTCCCAGAAAACTGCCAGATAACTGCGTGGTGTTATTTAGAAGACTGCCTCTTCCAAGCTCCCTCGCTCCATATAAAGGATTTGGACAAAAATGTAGATCCCTCAATTTGCAGGAGCGTCTTTTTCTTTGCAATTGCACTTTCCGGCCTGGAAATGCATTTTTCTTCAGCATATTTCCATGGAGGTTACGATTCTTGCCTGGTGCAAGCAATCTGCTTGTCCAATTAATCATAATTAATTGATTTCCCTGGTAGCGTCCCCAAGCTTGGTTCCGGGGCTTCTCCGTTCCACTTCCGCTAATGCCTTTTCAACCACATTGACTGTCTTCATTCACCTCCTATGCTTTTTAGGCTTCAATTTACTTGTCTGATGGCTCCATAATTATCTCCTTGAGATTTTATTCACCTGGATGTCACTCTCATGTCTCTCGATTGCATGGTTCCCGAGTAATTAATTAATTCATCTCGGCTTCCTTCCCTTTCCACTCTTCACTCTTTGTGCGACGGGGGTTTCTCAAGTCACTTCTGACTCTCCCCATCCCATTGGACGCGAGGAAATAGTTCACTGTGATTGATCTGGCGACGGTCTGGACCTCCTCCTCGTTCACCCTCATATGTCAACTGTCAAATAGCCTCCAGATCTAGATTCTTGGCTAAGATTCTGTATGTTATACCAATAACCATATAATCTTTCTCCATAAAATTGCTTAGAATTCCTTACGGATAAATGGAATTAAGCTGTGATTACTTCAGTAATAATCATTTACATGTGTCTCGTGTTCCATTTTGTTATTCCCCCTCAGAGACCTCGGGTTCGATACTCTGTAAAATCATAATCATGATTCCTCCTTCTCAGAGTACCAGGTTCAATGTCAGTCAGCATCCATACCCTCGGGTACACTGTAAGCCACAGCCACTACCTTCCTATTCCTCGTCCTTACATTCACACTTTCCTCCCCAGATAACACTCCACACGCGACGGTACTTGTAGCTCACCCCATGGGTGTCCGCATAGAAGTAGCTACTAACTTAGGCGAGACGAACATGTCTTCGGACACTCCCAGCACTAAAAAGCCTTACGCTAAATAAAAAATAAAACACATAACGTAGAATTTTAGTTGTGCCACAAAGGAAATCTCTGGTCATAATTTTGAAGGATTGTTAGTGTGATCAGTGCTGTTCTCGTAAAATACAGTTGAATGAAATGATATACTGTGCGTATAGGTGTTAAAAACCATGAGATAGTTCTCAGGATTTCACAAGTATATTTCGTGAGCATATGAGAAGGCCTGCCAGTAAGTCAGCGAATGGTCACCTAGTTAACAGTTACTAGGTTCTTAAATTACGAACGTTTTTCTGTCCTTTTCTTACGTAGGTTTCGTACATTCAATTTTCTATTTATCACTATTGTGTTTTTCGACAATTTAAGTTTTAACAAAATATTGACATACCCTTCTTTTGTCTTTTATTCACAAATAAAATAGTAAGCCGTGCATAAATTGCTTAATATACACTCTCTGTCTGAAAAGTTCGGTGAATGGGTCTATATTACGAACGGATTGTTGGATTACCTGAAACAGCCGTCACTATCCCTCGAAGTAATCCCCGTGGATGGTTATGCACTTCTTAGAACTGCTGTACAAGTCCTGGCATAGTCTTCCTGAGGGATAGCCTTCAGTTGGGTCGTCACATAACGTTGGATGTCCAAAATGTCCGAAAACCTCTCGCCCATCCATTCCATTCCACGGATCATTCACCCTTCTCACTGCCACCCGCCGAACAGTTGTGCACGTTAGGTTGCATAAATTCACCCTTTTCACTGCCACCCGTCTATCAGGTGTGCAAGGCAGTTTGCATAAATTCTCTCCTGCTCTCAATTTAGACGATGATGGTGATGATAATTGTTGTTTTAAGGGGCCTAGCATCTAGGTTATCGGCCCAATTTCAATTTAGAGTTTTGACGACCCAAACTGAAGGCTATTCCTAAAGAAGACTATGCCAGGAGTTTCCAGGACTTGTTCAGTCATTTTCAGAAGTACATAACCATCCACGGGGATTACTTCGAAGGACAGTAACGACTGTTTCAGGTAAGCCAACAATCCGTTCGTAATATTATAGCCTATTCACCGAACTTTTCAGACAGAGTGTGTAGATAGCTTTGAAGCCATGGAATCAGTGTTGACTTATTGATGAATTGTTATTAAAACTTTTCGGAAGATTTTCAATATCAACTGATTTTATAAAGGCTCCTAATACTATTGTACGCACAGTGATTTCTTATACCTGAGAAGCCAGAGCAGGCTGTAAATATTTCATAATTCAGATAAGTCTTCATAACAGATTTTTCAACATACTTTAGTAGACAAACACTGTCTTTAAATGTTGCAGTTCTAGCTTTTTACCGTCATTTCTGCAAAGTACTCGTAGGCCATTTCTACATTAATTTACAATTCTACAGTGGTTTAGGACTTTGGCTAAAGTATGTCCCCGCAACTGTAACTACACATTCAGAGATTAGAAGGTGGAGTGATAATGTTTGTTGATGGGATTGACATTATAGGTTTTGTTATATTTTCGGATGCTTAATGCTATAGTAGTTTACCAGTAATAGTTGCCACACTTTCTAAGTATTTGTATAGTTTTTTTTGTTTGTTGAGGGCAGTGACTAATAGGGGGGGGGGGTCATTGTAGGTTTGGTAGTGATTTATAGAGCTATTTCGTCTGGTATAGATATGTATCTGATGATGCTCACTTGATGAGCGACAAAATGTAATCCCGTAGTTTTCTTCCTCTTTTGTAGTCCAATAAAAATACAGTATATATATGTATGTCTACCCCTTATTTTTCCCCGTTTTCAAACGGGGTCGGGGATGAGATGCGATGGAAGTCTTTGTGGCGATCGTTTTAACGGCCGGATACCCTTCCTGACACCAACCTCATGAGAGGAGTTAATGAGAGATGAAATGAATGATGGTGAATGAAACTGGGCAAGGATGTGGAAGGAAGCGGCCGTGGCCTGTCAGAAGGTACCGTCCAAGCATTTGCCTGGTGTTGAAAATGGGAAACCACGGAAAACCTTTTCAAGGACGGCCGACGGTGGGGCTTGAACCCACGCCTCTACCGATTCAGCAGAGAGCTTGGCCCCATGACCTAATGCTGCGCTTTAGCCAGCGTAGCCACTAGTGTCGGTAAATACCGTATATATATATGTACCGTATATACTAGCAACCCGCCCCGGCTTCGCATTACGTGACAAGCGCATTTTTTTTTCGATGTCAATGAACCACGACTGGACTATTAATTATATTATCATGGAGATAGCATGTGCAACGAATTCTTGTCAGATGTAATTTAAGAATGGCGAAGTGCATGAAACACGAATCCCCCTTCCGTCCAATCTAAAGACACTTATAATGGGTGATGTATTGAAGATAGAGATATGCTCTCCAGGACTATTTTGTAGTACTTTTCATGCTGAACAATTCTTACACTCATAGTATACTGATATTTTTAAGAGTTTACCGAGCGTAAGCTAAAAATGCGCACGGACGCCAGTTTTCTGTTTACTTTTTCACTTAAATCGCTACTGCTTGGCTTCCTTTGATCATAAATATATTATTTTCTACAAAAAACATTCTCGAGATATCCTTTACAGAATGGTGAAAACCGCATCAGAATCCATCCAGTGGTTCTCGAGATTACCCGTGACATCCAAGATTCGGGGACTATTTTTTATACTAAGTAGAGATTAATCACAGCTACTGAGGCATGGGTGGTGCTGAGTGATGACATTCAGGTCACAGCCGGTGTCTGTGGATGTTGTACAAGGTTCTACTCGTAGGGTTAGTAGTGCTGTACTGGCTCAGTGGCGGAAAGCAATGGCAAACTACCTAACTCCTCACCTTGTCTAGTACGCCTGATAATAGTGCTTTTCTGGGAACTGCGGTATATTTTGAGGATCCGACCAGCCTCTGGGCTGACTACCCAACAGCCAAGGTATATTTTTAGTTTTTTTTTTCGCATGTCTCAGTAATTGGGATGTCATTGTATTGACCAACTGAAAAGTTGGAATATCAATTGTCAACAAAAGTTTGGTACTTTTCAGTCAGTCTACATGAATGTACCCAAATGAATTGAGTTATACCCCAATCCTAAAAAAATTACATGAGATTAATAAATTCTAATAATAAAAATCTCATGTAACCTTTTTTCAGGATTAGGGTATAACCCATCTCATTTGGGTACATTCGCGTTGACCGACTGAAAAGCACCAAACTTTTGATTACTAAGGCAACACTGAAAAATGGCTTAAAACCCCATAATAATCAAATGTCAAATTGTTTAATAATCGATTTCAACATGTATTATATATTTAGAATAAGAAATAAAGGTCATAATGCAATTTGTAGGACACCGAATCTTTTTAGCACATGCAAAAACAACTTGAAACCCTAGGTAGCTTACAGGGAGCCAATGTAAAGAGTTTTACGATCTTTAGCGTTCTCAGTTTACAACTCCGTCATTCCCTTGAGACAATATCCCAGGCAAGGCAAACGTACCCTATTTCCTCTACTTTTATTTTAAAATACAGTAAACTTGTGCAGTAGGTAAGTGTGAGAATGCTGGTATATATGCTGCGATGTTATTTTATGAGTAAGAACATTGATGTATGAATACTCAAACACGCTTTATTTTTGACGAGCTATCATTGACAGCTTGGGAGGTTTTGATGTGAAACTTACTATTCAAAAACGATATAGAGTCTTCCACTTGGCGAATATTACTTATGTATGAGAGGGAAATAGCTCAGGTAGAATATAACTTGTGCAGTAAAGGGTGACCAATCTTTTTATATACCATGATTATGCAATATATTCACAAGTAGAAGGCCCCATATATACTTAGGAATTTAAAACGTTTTGCCTAGGACTTTTCACTTCTAAATGACTAATCCGGTGTAGGAATACGAATCGCAACCAGTGAGATACATAACATCACAATCTTAAAGTTTCCGCGTCATAAATTAAATTTCATCACACTTACGTGAACATTTTTGTCTGTAAATTCATCACTCTTCAATTTGTGTAAAAAGAATCGTAAGTAAACTGATTACAGGGGGCAGGGAACCTCAAAGTTACGCCCGAATACAATGATTATCATGTTCATGATGATCATCATCATCGTCATCAACAACAATAGTACAGTGAAACATGTTAACATCATCCTTGGCCTTACATTAGGCTATTATGATACAGTTGTTCAATTAGCACACGTTATAGATCGGGCGCTGGTTCTTGGCCGGTCAGAATACTGGCAAGTCTAATTGGCGCGGCGAGCCAATCCCCACCCTCCACAGTGTGAGGGCGAGATAGGAAGGGTTATGCCAGCAGGGTGGCAAGCTGTGATAGGTATTTACTGGTAGGGAGCGGAAGACAATTAGGAATGCCCCAACCAGGTCCAGCATTTGGCCAGATACATGAGGCACTCCTCACACCAACGGGGCAATTAACTCGCTCTTCGCCTTCCGTTTGAAATGCTCATCGGCCAAGAACTAGCGCTCAATCTATACTGTGCCCGTTTAGACCGGAGTCCGCACGACCACATATGCATTTTACCAATAATCAGTCAGCACGAGAATCAAAATATCCCGGAGCGCCAGATGGGTTAAAGCAAATCGCAAAAACGACATCAAATTTATAAAAATGCTTTGCTGATTTTTGGCTCAATCCAACAATAAGGATAGAAGGAGATTTAATTGGGTGAAACACATCTGGTAAAATTATCTCAGTTTATTTAAAGTTAAAATCTGACTGCAAGAATAATGCTCAAAGCAGCATCATCCACGTGTGGCGATCCACACTCTTATTTACACACAATATACAGAAATCTTCCAAACACATTTGACAATCTTTTTGAAAACACAAGTCCGATTGTTAGTCCTGTGGACTGTGTTCCAAAATTATTAACATTATTCCAGCTCAAAATGAATTGTCCATACTGGAAATAACGTAGATCACTGTTTGACTATTTACATGATATTAACACTCGTAGAATAAATGTTTATAGAATTTCTTAGACTTTCATTTGTTTTCCAGTTTTCAAAAATATATCGTTGAAACTATTATTATCATCGTAGCAACACAAATTATTAACACATATCAACAACATCTGAAAAATATTTGACCATTGAGCATAGCATCGAAGAACTGTGCGAAGCACAACAACAATTAATTGTTCTTCTGACATTAAACATTCGAGAAGTGACTCGATTATGAACTTCAAGTTCCAAACAAAACATATGATTTCTGAATCATCAACTTGATCAATAAATGGTTGAACCATTCAACTATTAGATTTTCCACTTGGGAACAATATTATAAAAATATTTATATTTATGGCCATTTCCAGCAACTTTCACAACTTGCAATTCTTCGACAGAATGCGGAAATTAGAATTGTAGTCTTATAATGAATTCATTTAGTTCATGGCACTAGGATTGAAAATATCCTTCAAATTATTCGTGGTTAAAGAATTATTTTAAATTGGCAGTGGCCCATTCTACTATTTGTGTAAGAACACAATATTATAACAACAACAACAACGGCAAAGGTCTTCCTCTGAAGAAGAATAAACTACTATCATGACAAATCCGGGTTCTAGCAAAATCAAATTCTAAATGGAATTCGTAAACAAGGTTGAAATAAGAACTGATGGTTTCAAAGAAATAACCTTCGGGTTATTCATACGACGAAACGTGTGGATCCAGTACTCCTACTATAAACCTGAGCCATCGAACCTGCTATTTGATTGATGCTCGAAAAAACCTTCATTCCTGCGACTTAAACCTGCGCACCTGGGAATAGCATTACAACTATTCCACACACATAAATTATCTTCCCAAAATTTATACAATAAATCAAGCCTCTGCTTGTCATTAACACTGGAAGATTAATAAACTTACAAGTTTATTTTATTTTACCATTCAGTTCAACCCGTGAATTTACCATACTTATGAAAAGCTTCATTTCACTTTCGAAGTGTATTTACGTCATGATTTTATATAAATACAAAAATCCTATTTGATACAAATATCAATTGCTTCCCGTTTCATGCCTCTCCGTGTTATATGAAACATATACTTTGCTCATAGCAAATATCAACTGTTCAACCAGAACTGAAATGTAGGTTGAATGCGGGCATGCGCTAACCACTCTCCTTCGTAAAATCTCCTGTTCCAAACTAGAAATGTTTCAACTACTTCATAGGCTCTTTCTCAATACATATGATTATTATAAAATATAATATCCAAGAATTATTTAGAAAAATTATGAAAATTATTATTATTATTATTAGTGGATTATTATTATTATTATTATTTCAAATATGTTGAATTATCATCTCATTATGTGAGAATCCACATGTTCGAACCTTCGAATATGGAAAAAATATCCATTCCTCAACAAAAATAAATTTAACTTTTACAGTTACATCGGCTGATTACCGTGATTTCCCAAAAATATGAAAAATTCAAATAAATGCTCAAAATGCTCGGTCATCGATCCTAAACTGTTCTGAGTGCTGAAAATGCTCAGAATAAATCTAACTAGTCTTGCGTAAACCATTACAAGCTTTAAATATGACGAAAAAAATGTGTTGGTCATCTGCAGAAAAAATAGTTTGTTCCAATTAGCTAGGCATAAAATAATTCAAATGTGGCTTACATTTCTTGATGTTCTTGAAGTGTAGTAAACCTGGTCTATACCAGATTTATCCGTAGACATGCCCTAGCGGACAAGCACGTATAATCCTTGTATCGGCCGCCATTGTAGACCCACAAATCGTCTAGTCAGACATAGTGGTAGTATCTTTCGACGTTTTAAATGACTGTGGTTCCATTTTAATATGGGCTTCTAACAAAGCCATAACAGTTTGTTTGAAAAGGGTCAGATCTAAGCGATCTCTTCTTAAATGTGTCAGTTGTAACTTAACTCACTGTAATCTCATCAGTACAAGAAAAACGTTGACAGTCTAAGCAGTTAACGGCTGTTCTGAAGATCGTTCCCTGGGCATGGTTTGTATATCACCATCTGCCATGCGCTAGACAACTTGCAGTTTCCCTTGCGTAGACTAATGAACGCCACCGTTATAGACTATTCTTCAATGTACTGACGGATTGAAGTGGTTAAATAGTTACAAAATATGAAACTGACTTTAAATGGATCTAAACATCCAAGTATTAATTTACTATTGGACTGTGACAAATACTGTTTTCTAGACCAAGTCTAGCATATGTCCTTTTTGGAAATATAAATATTTCCACCAATGTCTGTAGAAATACAATCACCTCAGTGATTCTCCTCACCAGAAACTTACTAAGTTCCAACTCGTTTGCGCAGCACTCCTCGTGACTATCACGATTTGAAAAGTACTTCTTCGTAGACGTGGCAACCATTTGCCTTGGCTCAGCGTAGACGCAACTTGTTCGCCAAGTGCTTGTGATGAATTGAGCTCACTAAGCCTGCTCCAGCTTGCTTTTATACAAAAACGGTCAGGGTCACGCGTCATCGCCTGATATCTCGAAATCCTCATATCTCTTGAATCCCTGGTCCGATTTACTTGATACTAATTGCATTCTCTTTTATTTGGCCGTGCCAGTAATCTGATCCCAGTCTCAAGTCTCTGCTCCATAGTTAACTATTTAATCCATAAATAGTCTCCACCTCTGCTGTTACTCGCTACGTCATTTACCATCCAACTATCGGTAATTTCCTTCGAATGGCTTCGAGAAGCAATGTAGCGCGATATTCAAATATCCGAACTTTCAAAAGCTGCTACAGCCTTTCCCTTGATATCTAGGTGTCTGAAACTTGGAATACCCATTCCTAGAGTTGGGCACATCCACCCCACACCTAGCAAAAAATAAAAATTGAAAAATTTTTATTTTTCCTATCTACACATTAAATTATCTGGTTCTTGAATAATAGATCTTCAAATTCGAAGCATTATAAGTTCCCACGATGTTACCAGTTCGTGTATTAGCTACTTCATAGCTTCCATTATTGTTTACTTCCACAATACGGTAGGGTCCAGCGTAAAGGCTTGCAAATTTCGAGTACACTCGATTTTGCACGTCAGAGGGTGTAGGTCTTCTCACTAAAACAAGAGTTCCTACGCGCAAGGGTCTGCGAAAACGCTTTCCTCTCACTCTGCGCTCTCTCTTCTCAGCTTGAATCCTTAACTTGTCTAAAGCTAGAGTTTCCCTCATCTGACGACTTGGTTCAATCTCAGGTGGAATAGAGATGATTCGATCCCATAATCGTGTCGGTTTAATCCCATGATGTAGCAGCATAGGAATCTGTCCAGTACTCTCATGAATAGTAGAGTTGATGGATTCGGATGCTAAAGAAAGAACATCCATCCATTTCCATTGCTCATTTGGACAATAGAGGCGGCAAAATTTTGCTATCTCAGCCATCACGCGTTCCGCTGGATTGCTCTCTGGATGTCTAATAGAACAAAACAATTGTCTAATCCCAAGATTATTCATGCTGGTTCGAAATTCTAATGATGTGAATTGAGGTCCACGATCTGATAAAAGGAATTCCGGTTTGCCTGCTTCCGGAATCACGCTGTCTCTAATTCTCTTCGCACAATACTTTGCGTTTGCCTTCTGAATTGGATGTAACATGGTGTATTTGCTGAAAACATCCATAGTCACCAAAATATATCGGTTACCTCTTTTAGACTTTGGGAGAGGACCATATAAATCAGTCGCGAAGATTTCGCAAGGCTTAGAAGGAATAATAGGCCTTGGTAATTCTCTCAATAACCTAGAATTATGTTTACTCCTTTGGCATAAGTCGCATTCTCGAATAGTGTTTCTGACAGTTTGTCGCATTCGCTCCCACGAAAATTTCTCTTGAATCATGTTGACTGTCTTATCTACTCCAGCATGACCTGCGATTCGATGTGCCATCCAAATAATGGGTTTTTGCAATCGTGGAGGTATCACTACTCTCAACTTCGTATGGTCGGGATCTGCAAACTTGTAGATTAACCCATCTAACATCATAAAATCTCTGGAAATTCTTTCAGTTTCCACAAAATCATCATCATTGGGATCCATGTTTCCTTGTAGAAAACGAAAAATGTTCCTAAGACGTCGGTCTCTCCTCTGGGATAAATGCAATAACCTTAACCTTCTCAAGGTATCTTCATCCTCTTGCGTCAGGTTAACTTGAAAAACCTTAGACGTAGACTCCACTGCTCTACTCAACAAATCAGCTCCCACATTCAACTTTCCAGGAGTGTGTTCAATAACTAGGTTGAATTGCTGAATAAAAAGTGACCATCTAGTTATTCTATCGCTGGCAAAGTTTGTTCTCAAAATGAACTCCAATGCGTGGTGATCAGTCCTCACAATGACTGAATGTCCAATTAACATTTTCTTCCACGACTCCAAAGCGAATATTACAGCAAGTGCTTCTAACTCTGTGGTGTAATAATTCCTCTCTGATGGACGAAGTTTCCTGCTAATGAACGCCAGGTAATGTCTCTTGTGGTCTTCATCCTCTTGAAGTAGAATAGCTCCAATCCCTACGGTGGATGCATCAGATTCTATGATGAAATTCTTGGTAAAGTCAGGATACTCCAATTTCACACTGTTTACCAATAACCTCTTGGCATCTTGAAATGATTGTTCACAATCTTTATCCCATTTCCATTTATTTCCTTTCTTTAACAACTCCTGCAATGGCGCAACTGTCTTGGTGAAGTTCGGACAATGCCCTGCAAAGAATTGGCATGTCCCGAGAAAACTGCGGACATTCTTCACTCTAGTAGGTCTAGGGAAATTTGCAAATGCTTGTATCTTCGTCTCATTGGGACGGTATCCTTCTCCATCTAAAATGTGACCCAAAAATTTTATTTCCTTTCGAAAGAACTGACATTTTCGAAGGTTTACTTTGAAGTTCGCTTTCCTCAAATCTGCGAATAACATTTGAAGATGTAGCAAATGTTCCTCCTTAGTCTCAGATGCAATTAAGATAACATCAATATAACGAATTGCTATCTCTTTTACTTCAGGACTCAAATTTTGTTCTAGGGCTCTGATCAAAACGGATCCAGATGTTTTAACTCCAAATGGTAAACGGCGGAATACATATGTCTGCTGGTCAAACATAAATCCTGTAAACTTCTTAGAATCTTCACTAAGCCTAATATGATGGTAGGACGAAGTGAGATCAATATTAGAGAACCAGACCTTGCCTTGGAATTTCCTCAACAGTTCCCTAATGATTGGTGGTCTGTCATACTCTGGCAGTAATCTTGAATTTAAATTTCGCGCGTCTAAACATAGTCTCAGACTTCCATCTTGCTTAGACACTACTGCTAATGGATTGACATAAGATGTAGTATACTTTTCAATCACATTATTACTTTCCATTTCCTTGATAAGTACTTTTACTTTTTCTCGATGCTTTTCTGCTACTGGATACAATTTAGCATGAAAAGGTGCATCATCATTTACACGAATATGATATTCAAAATCCTTAATTTCACCAGGTTTAATGTCAAAAATATCTTGATACTCTTCCAAAATCTTCCCTAGCTCTGGGGACTCCTTCTCAGTGTAGACTTCTCTTCCTTCAGCTTCATGAAAAATCAGAGACCATTGAGCATCTCCCTCGATGTCTTCCTCTTCTTTTCCCTCGAAGTTTATCTCTTCGGTATTCTTGAATTTAATCGTCTCTGTCTTCATATCTATCACTGCTTGATATTTCTGAATGAAATCTGCTCCCAATATCATGTCAAAAGCCATGTCCTTCATTACAACAAATACATGTCGGAAATCATGTCCTCCAATCGTAATACATAAGTATAATTGTGTTTTACACAGAGATATTTTATTGGGTATTATTCCTTGGATCTTAATTCCTGATACTGGAATCTCTTCTAAATCCTCCTTGAGCTTCCACAGAATATAAAGCTTCTCACTCACCAGACAAAGCATAGCCCCAGTATCGATCAAAGTATCGACAGGCATACCAAATACTTCGCATGAAATGATTGGCATTCTAATTCTGGTACCCATTTCTTTTCGTTCGTCATTCTGTTGAATTAAGTCATCATCCTCTGCTTGCCATTTAATTATTCTGGAAGTGAAAGTATTCAAAATTCTATCTTCTACTGTGAATTCGAAGTTTTTTTTTTTTTTCATTACCATTCCCCCGGGATTGTTGTGTTCCCGATGGACCTGGATCATTGGGCCTCTGCTCCACAAATTGTAAGGTATCTTGGTGTCTTGCTTCCAAGTTTTTCCTCGTGTCCTTGTTAAACTCTTCATTGGACTGACGAGTATCTACATTCCCTCTGTTATTATAGTTATTACCATAGGATCTTCTTTCCTGGTACCTTCCTTGAGTATCTCGTGGTCTTCTCCATCGAGTGTTGTATCGATTACCACCATCCGGTCTTGCATATGGTTTGTAACTGTATCTGTTACGGTATTGATTCCATCCTCTCGTATTGGAATCTTCCCTCGGCGATTTCTCTTCTCGCTCCTCTCGAATCTCTCGAGGTGTCTGAGAATAACTGTCAGCCATAACAGCATACACAGCGTTATTACTCTTTACTCCCTTCTGATGGAAGAATTGAGCGTTTGTATGATCCAGTTTTTGCAATACTTCATCAAACTGTTCCATATTGTAGATATCAGCAGCGATCAAAGTCCTCTGGACGTCTGCTGGAAATTGTCGTATCAAAGCAGTAATCAACTCGTTATCTGGCATTGGCGGATCTAAATGTTGGAGTTTAGACAGCTGTCCAGAAAAGTATGTAGAGTATCGAGTAGGTTGTGACGTCGAGAATCTCTTCGAATACAACTCTGCTCTAACTTGCTGTTGGGTTTCAGGGGACCAAAACTTCTTCAATAACCCACGAGAAAACTCCTCAAAAGTATTTAGAGTGGATCTAAATGCTCTAAACCACAAAAGTGCGGGACCTTCCAAGAACTTCCCTATTACCCTGATCTGTCTTTCTTTAGGGATCTTAGAATCTTTCAGGTAATCACCTGCTTCTCTCAGAAATTCCACGAGTGTTACAGAATCTCGCCCTGAAAATTTAGAAGGCTTGTCTTCTATATTCTTAAACACAGTTATGGGGTTGGATTGAAATACTGTCCTGACCTCATCCTGTCTTTCAGTCTCTCTAGCTCCTCCTAGATTTATCTGTATCTGTTCCTTTCCTCTTACATTCGGCATTTTCAAAAGATGATCAGACTGTTTCTCATCCTTTATTTGAGTTTTCATAGCCTCAAGTTCCTTCTGGTTTTCTTCTGCCATCTTCTTGATTGCTTCAGTCTCTTTACTATTTTCTTTAACATCAATGGATATCTGGTTCATAACAGCCTCATGACTTTTCAATGACCCTGTCATATCTGATATGTCCTTCTGAGTTGCTTGAATATCCTTGGCAATTACTTCAATGTGGGATGACAAAGATTCCCTAATCTCCTTGATTCCCTCTTGATTCTCTAGCTTGAGTGTGTCTTTAATTTCATTGACAACTGTAGTTTTAATCTCAGTTTGCAATTCATGAATCACTCCTTCTCTTATTTCTCCCATGACAAGTTCCTTGAATTGTTCCGTTAAACGCTGAACAACTAGAATTCCCATCTCGTTACTCTCCTTCTTCACTCTGACTTCCAGATTGACCATGTCTTCACCAACTTTCCTAAGACCATGTTCTATCCTATCAGCTAAGCTTTGGGATCGAAGATCGGCATCGCGAAATTTATCGTCCATTAAACTAGCGTTAGTAGCTAATGAAGTTTCGAGCTCATGTGTTTTATCGCATAATTTATTCATTTTACTTTCAAGTGTCATTTTCAAAATTTCAGAATTCTCTTTAAATTTGCTTTCCATTGAATTAAATTTACTATTTAAATTTTCCTTTAAGTTATCTTTTAACCTGCTCTCTAACAAATCGGAATTTTCTTTGAGTTTACCCTTCAAACTTTCTTTAAGTTTATTTTCTAAAGACTCAGAATTTTCTTTAAGTTTATTTTCTAAAGAATCAGAATTTTCTTTAAGTTTATTTTCTAAAGAATCAGAATTTTCTTTAAGTTTATCATTCAAATTTTCTTTAAGTTTATTTTCTAAAGAATCAGAATTTTCTTTAAGTTTATCATCTAAACTTTCTTTCAAATTATCAGAATTTTCTTTAAGTTTACTTTCTAAAGAATCAGAATTCTCCTTAAGTTTCTTTTCTAAAGCCTCAGTATTTTCTTTCATAATAGCGGCTACACGCCGTCCAGCCTCTTTCGAACTCTCCTCCAAACTCCTCATCATCCTCATCATTTCTTCCATACTTTCAATTAATATTCAAAACTTAGGGGTATACAACAGTGGCAAACACAAGCTTATAACTAGAACAAGAAATATGAATAGCTAATTGGAACACTATAATAAAATGAGATTTGTCCTAATGTCGACGTGATGGAAAAACAAAATTCTTTACTTTTACGAATTACATTTACCACAATATCACAAGAAAAATATGCTAGTTCTCAAATATCCTCCACCTGGATTCTAATAATGTGTATCTCCAGTCATCGAACGTTTACTACTGAATTTACTTGACGCCCTAATGGTTAAGCCATTATCAAAAATAATCAAACCCATTCTAATTATTAACCAGTTAAATTTTTAATTTTTCCCCACTAATTGCGTTTCCTACTAATTTATTCATCCAAACCAGACATCTCTCAACTCCCAAAATATTTCTATAAAAATTATCACAATTTCAAATCGGCATGCGATTGACCATGTCTAAATCGGGACCCACGTTCGAAGCCATTTCTCTCTCTATCTTATTTTATGTGCCCGTTTAGACCGGAGTCCGCACGACCACATATGCATTTTACCAATAATCAGTCAGCACGAGAATCAAAATATCCCGGAGCGCCAGATGGGTTAAAGCAAATCGCAAAAACGACATCAAATTTATAAAAATGCTTTGCTGATTTTTGGCTCAATGCAACAATAAGGATAGAAGGAGATTTAATTGGGTGAAACACATCTGGTAAAATTATCTCAGTTTATTTAAAGTTAAAATCTGACTGCAAGAATAATGCTCAAAGCAGCATCATCCACGTGTGGCGATCCACACTCTTATTTACACACAATATACAGAAATCTTCCAAACACATTTGACAATCTTTTTGAAAACACAAGTCCGATTGTTAGTCCTGTGGACTGTGTTCCAAAATTATTAACATTATTCCAGCTCAAAATGAATTGTCCATACTGGAAATAACGTAGATCACTGTTTGACTATTTACATGATATTAACACTCGTAGAATAAATGTTTATAGAATTTCTTAGACTTTCATTTGTTTTCCAGTTTTCAAAGATATATCGTTGAAACTATTATTATCATCGTAGCAACACAAATTATTAACACATATTAACAACATCTGAAAAATATTTGACCATTGAGCATAGCATCGAAGAACTGTGCGAAGCACAACAACAATTAATTGTTCTTCTGACATTAAACATTCGAGAAGTGACTCGATTATGAACTTCAAGTTCCAAACAAAACATATGACTTCTGAATCATCAACTTGATCAATAAATGGTTGAACCATTCAACTATTAGATTTTCCACTTGGGAACAATATTATAAAAATATTTATATTTATGGCCATTTCCAGCAACTTTCACAACTTGCAATTCTTCGACAGAATGCGGAAATTAGAATTGTAGTCTTATAATGAATTCATTTAGTTCATGGCACTAGGATTGAAAATATCCTTCAAATTATTCGTGGTTAAAGAATTATTTTAAATTGGCAGTGGCCCATTCTACTATTTGTGTAAGAACACAATATTATAACAACAACAACAACGGCAAAGGTCTTCCTCTGAAGAAGAATAAACTACTATCATGACAAATCCGGGTTCTAGCAAAATCAAATTCTAAATGGAATTCGTAAACAAGGTTGAAATAAGAACTGATGGTTTCAAAGAAATAACCTTCGGGTTATTCATACGACGAAACGTGTGGATCCAATACTCCTACTATAAACCTGAGCCATCGAACCTGCTATTTGATTGATGCTCGAAAAAACCTTCATTCCTGCGACTTAAACCTGCGCACCTGGGAATGGCATTACAACTATTCCACACACATAAATTATCTTCCCAAAATTTATACAATAAATCAAGCCTCTGCTTGTCATTAACACTGGAAGATTAATAAACTTACAAGTTTATTTTATTTTACCATTCAGTTCAACCCGTGAATTTACCATACTTATGAAAAGCTTCATTTCACTTTCGAAGTGTATTTACGTCATGATTTTATATAAATACAAAAATCCTATTTGATACAAATATCAATTGCTTCCCGTTTCATGCCTCTCCGTGTTATATGAAACATATACTTTGCTCATAGCAAATATCAACTGTTCAACCAGAACTGAAATGTAGGTTGAATGCGGGCATGCGCTAACCACTCTCCTTCGTAAAATCTCCTGTTCCAAACTAGAAATGTTTCAACTACTTCATAGGCTCTTTCTCAATACATATGATTATTATAAAATATAATATCCAAGAATTATTTAGAAAAATTATGAAAATTATTATTATTATTAGTGGATTATTATTATTATTATTATTTCAAATATGTTGAATTATCATCTCATTATGTGAGAATCCACATGTTCGAACCTTCGAATATGGAAAAAATATACATTCCTCAACAAAAATAAATTTAACTTTTACAGTTACATCGGCTGATTACCGTGATTTCCCAAAAATATGAAAAATTCAAATAAATGCTCAAAATGCTCGGTCATCGATCCTAAACTGTTCTGAGTGCTGAAAATGCTCAGAATAAATCTAACTAGTCTTGCGTAAACCATTACAAGCTTTAAATATGACGAAAAAAATGTGTTGGTCATCTGCAGAAAAAATAGTTTGTTCCAATTAGCTAGGCATAAAATAATTCAAATGTGGCTTACATTTCTTGATGTTCTTGAAGTGTAGTAAACCTGGTCTATACCAGATTTATCCGTAGACATGCCCTAGCGGACAAGCACGTATAATCCTTGTATCGGCCGCCATTGTAGACCCACAAATCGTCTAGTCAGACATAGTGGTAGTATCTTTCGACGTTTTAAATGACTGTGGTTCCATTTTAATATGGGCTTCTAACAAAGCCATAACAGTTTGTTTGAAAAGGGTCAGATCTAAGCGATCTCTTCTTAAATGTGTCAGTTGTAACTTAACTCACTGTAATCTCATCAGTACAAGAAAAACGTTGACAGTCTAAGCAGTTAACGGCTGTTCTGAAGATCGTTCCCTGGGCATGGTTTGTATATCACCATCTGCCATGCGCTAGACAACTTGCAGTTTCCCTTGCGTAGACTAATGAACGCCACCGTTATAGACTATTCTTCAATGTACTGACGGATTGAAGTGGTTAAATAGTTACAAAATATGAAACTGACTTTAAATGGATCTAAACATCCAAGTATTAATTTACTATTGGACTGTGACAAATACTGTTTTCTAGACCAAGTCTAGCATATGTCCTTTTTGGAAATATAAATATTTCCACCAATGTCTGTAGAAATACAATCACCTCAGTGATTCTCCTCACCAGAAACTTACTAAGTTCCAACTCGTTTGCGCAGCACTCCTCGTGACTATCACGATTTGAAAAGTACTTCGTCGTAGACGTGGCAACCATTTGCCTTGGCTCAGCGTAGACGCAACTTGTTCGCCAAGTGCTTGTGATGAATTGAGCTCACTAAGCCTGCTCCAGCTTGCTTTTATACAAAAACGGTCAGGGTCACGCGTCATCGCCTGATATCTCGAAATCCTCATATCTCTTGAATCCCTGGTCCGATTTACTTGATACTAATTGCATTCTCTTTTATTTGGCCGTGCCAGTAATCTGATCCCAGTCTCAAGTCTCTGCTCCATAGTTAACTATTTAATCCATAAATAGTCTCCACCTCTGCTGTTACTCGCTACGTCATTTACCATCCAACTATCGGTAATTTCCTTCGAATGGCTTCGAGAAGCAATGTAGCGCGATATTCAAATATCCGAACTTTCAAAAGCTGCTACAGCCTTTCCCTTGATATCTAGGTGTCTGAAACTTGGAATACCCATTCCTAGAGTTGGGCACAATACTACCATATTTAAATGGAAAAATAAAATTATAGCCAATTTCAATGGGTTTTCCACAGTGATTAAAATCGTGTTATAACCTACGGGTAGAGTATGTGGGTTTTATCATTATAATATTCAATATTTCACATTTTGGATTCTGAATTTAAGGTTTTGTAGCATCTATGATTATCAGATTGTTCATTTTGTTACAAGTTGAGTGCAACAGTTTATGAATCAAGCGGAACTAAAATAATATACATCAGTAATATAAAACAACTCGTTACGTAATTTATAAAATATTATCAAAAACTAGTAAAACTTTGCAAGTTTTAAAATTATTGTAACTGCAGTCATTAACGGATTCGGTGGCGTAGTCGGTAGCATGCTGAACAACAAAACAAAACTCATGTCATAGATTTATGCCATGAAAAAAAACTACCACTACAATGGGTAGTGTGTACCAAAATTTGTAGGTTATTTGGTTAGAAATGCTCTATCAAGTTCTAACGTTCGCCGCTGGGTGTTGACAGTAGCGTCTGGTAGCCAAAGTTGGAACTACTTGAAATTGAACTTTCATTCATCTTCATCTTTCCCCCGTAACTTTGCAACATTTAAAGCTTTCATTTCTCATTAACTCCTCTCGTGAGGTTGGTGTCAGGAAGGGCATCCGGCCGTAGAAAGCACCTGCCACGTGATAGTTCATCGCATCTCGTCCCTACCCCCGTTTGAAACGGGATTAATAAGGTGTTGACGTTCGTAGATTGTAAATACAGTCATCTATAAGGAGCTCTGGAATGCCGAATATCTTCAAAAATTTCGACATTTCATTTAAGCCTCACATTAAATTAGCATTCTAAAGGTATAATTTCTTTCTTCACAGCTCTTTTCTAAAGATAATTTCTTCATACTTTTCCACAACCGTGTGTCTGATTTAGTAAACCAACTGACGTAGATATTTATTACCCCCCTATATTAGACAATATATATTAGCAAAACAAGTGTTGTGGTATCGGAGCGTGCCCCACCATAAAACCAAAGCTGTCCATGTTTCCTCAGCCAGCGGAAATTTGATTCCAGGTTCTCGCTAAAATTTGTTTTTAATATAAAAATACTTTTCCCCCGTAACTTTGCAACATTTAAAGCTTAACTTTATAGAAGTGAAGCCTCCTTATAAATGTTGTCTTTCAACACATTCATTTTTCTAAATTCACTTCAATTTCATTTTGACAGAACGAAATAACCATGAAAATCCTGTTAAAATTGTGCAATTTTAAAAAATCCTTGAAAAACGAAACAAAAAACATTTATTTTCAATCATCCCGTTTTCTTATTTATTTATTTATTTTTCGTATGGTACAAATGATCTACATATATATCTATATATATAAAAATGAAAGTTTGTCTGTTTTTTCTGAATTTCCACGGAAATTTGCGATATTTGCGGGTTTTAGACTGTTTTATGATGGATGCGCGCAAAAATAAATTTTTGTCTGTCTGTCTGTCAGTTTGTTTGTTTGTCTGTGGACAATTTTTTGTGTCCTTATAACTCGAGAACGGCTGAGTGGATCAACGTAAAATTTGATACAGATATCCTTCAGAGGCACGACACCAATCATTGATGTAACTCTTCTCCGTACCTCTCATAAAAGGGGCCCTACCCCCTTAAAATACATGCTGAAATAGGCTTAGAAGGGTGAAACAAAGCTCATTTTCAGCCCCTCAATGTGAGAAACGAAACTCGGGGGCCCTCAAGGGACCCCGAAAACCACATTTTAAGGCCCTAAAACCAACAGTTTTTGAGATATTCCCAGAAAACTAATTTCACTTAATAAATTAATGAAAGAATGCATGCCAGTAACCATGGCAACTGAATCTCAGAGGTCCAGCTATTTCTGTAAGAAGCAATGCAATTCCATTTATTACATTACTGTGAAAGTTTGCAAACAGCTATATGGTTATAACGGATCCAAATTAAGCTGAAATATTCATCAATACATACAATGCGCTTAAGGGGTCAAGGGGTACTCTAGAATTTTTTCGTGCGATTTACACGTGCGGGTATGGTACGGAAGGTCTATTATGTCCCTTCTCTATTATATAAAAATGAATGTTTGTCTGTTTTTTCTGCATTTCCACGGAGATTTGACATATTTGCCCGTTTCAGACTGTTTTGTGACGGATGCACGCAAAAAAATTATTTGTCTGTCTGTTTGTCGGTGGACAATATTTTGTGTCCTTATAACTCGAGAACGGCTGGGTGGATTGACGTAAAATTTGATACAGATATCCATCAGAGGCACGACACTAATCATTGATGTAACTCTTTTCCGTACCTCTCATAACAGGGGGCCTACCCCCTTAAAATAAATGCTGAAATAAGCGTAGAAGGGTGAGACAAAGCTCATGTTCAGCCCCTCAATGTGAGAAACGAAACTCGGGGGCCCTAAAAGGACCCCGAAAACTACATTTTAAGGCTCTAAAGCCAACAGTTTTTGAGATATTCCAAAAAACTAATTTCACTTAATAAATTAATGAAGGAATGCATGCCGGTAACAATGGCAACATAATCTCAGAGGTCCATCTATTTCTGTAAGACGCAATGCAATTCCATTTATTACATTACTGTGAAGGTTTGTCAACGGCAATAAGGTTATAACGGATCCAAATTAAGCTGAAATATTCATCAATACATATAATGCGTTTAAGCGGTCAAGGGGTACTCTAGATTTTTTTTAACGCGATTTACACGTGCGGATATGGTACGGAAGGTCTATTATATCCCTATCCCTATATTGTTATATTATTATTATTACTGCCGGCCCCGTGGTGTTGTGGTAGCGCGCCTGCCTCTCACTCGGAGGCCCCGGGTTCGATCCTCGGCTCCGTCAGGGATTTTAAAACTGACGTGAGGGTTTTAACGGGGTGCACTCGGCCTCGTGAGGACAATTGAGTAGCTGTCTGACAGTGAGACAGCACCCCGATCACGAATACCAAGATTAACGGCCGAGGGGACCCGACGCGCTGATCACGCGTCACCCCAATATCTGCAGGCCAAATGGCTGGGCAGCAGTCGCTTGGTCGGCCTTAGCCCGTCATGGGCTGTATAGTGCCAGAGGTTGTTTGTTGACTATTATTATTAATATTCTTTTAATTATTATCATTATTATGGCGTACAACGACGACACAAAGCTCATTTTCAAACCCTTGGTGACAGAAACAAAACTCGGGGCCCCTCAAGAGCCGTAAAGGGTTCCCGAAAACTATATTTTAAGGCTATAAACCCAACAGTTTCTTAGATATTCCCAGAAAACTAATTTCATTTAATAAACTAAAGAAGGAATGCAAGCCACTAACCATAACAACAGTATCTCAAGAAATGGCATCCAAATTTCCATCTATTTCTGGAATAAGTAATGACACTCCATTTATTACATTTCTGTGAAAGGTTACAAATGGCTATAAGGTTATCACGGAACCAACTAAAACTGTAAAATTCATCAATGCGCTTAAGGGGTTCAAGGAGTACCCTAGATTTTTTTCACACGTCTTATACGTGCGATATGTCATACAGAAGGTCTATTATATCTCCAAACAGCAACATTATTTTCAAAAATTCCTGATTAGAAATAGTATACTTTTTTTCTGTTTTTAGGAATTTGGGCCATTGGAGGCTAAAAAAACTGAATTTTCATGCACCACAAGCCTTTATAATTTATAAAAGGGGTCTTCCAGTAGTTGGGCAGTTGACCTAACGGTTAGGGTCAGTCCGTATGTGACGTGTATTGCGATTCGTCTTCGAGGTTTTCAATTTTATTTTCACGCCAGGAAGAACACGTTAGGTAAATTTAGTTTGAGAGCACATTTTAACTAATCATTTTTCTTTGCCAACAAACAGGTTCCAAGCCCCTAAACATTGCAACAGTAGCTCAATTGGTAACATCTGGTTATTAATACCGAAGACCGTTCGAAGAATGGGTACTTCTGCTAGTATATATACACATATGTACATAATATTCAGAAATGAACATCAAGGCTCTTCAACCAGGAAAGCGCTGGAGTTGATGCTTTCATGAACTCTTCGCATTTGCCTGCGAAACTACGCTGTGGGCACTCCCGAATGATGTGGTTCATCCTCTGTTCATGAGCTCATCCCGTGTTAATATTCTGTACAGAAAATGATTCAAGGAACAGCGCTGAAAAATTTACATTAATTCCTATAAATATTTTCTGAAAAAAGAGGTAAATAGAAAGCTGATAACTGCATGGGAAGTAGAAGATATTCCACAGTCCCATAAGTAAATTTGTACCATTTGTTCACTAGCCATGAGAGAATTCCTTGTATTGAAAATTTACAAACACAGTCCACCCAATAGAGAGCTAATTTGCGGTAATGAATACTTATTTCAAGGCATTTTTCTCTGTTCAAGCGAAGAAATGGAGTCCATTCATCAGTTCATAAATTTCGTACAAAACATTGATCGCTACATCTGAACAGAAGAAAATATATTTGATCTGACATGGAGATTACGAACGAGCCTGATTCTGGAGCTACTACATAAAGAAAATGTAATTTCAAATCAGAAAGGAGATGACGAAGGCAGTGGATTCACAGGTGGACGAGAGTAATTAACAGCTATGGAAATTATACCAGACCATTCAAATCATTTATTAAAAGTATTACGATTGTCGGTACTTCTACGATTAATAATAAATTGTCTTAATTCAGTATAACTTGGCGAGAAGAGCTTTACGATTGGTTAGGCGATGAACATGCCAGATGTGGAGGTAGAACTCATACACTCTGATTTTGAGCTTATAGCAAGCACAAGTTATACTTGTCATTGCGGGTCAAAGTGGATGAAATAGTTTGAAAAGTTCAATAATAAGCGTCTTAAGTTGATACACGTACTCTTTATTATATAACTTAGGTAGATTAAATGTATGTTTAATACTTTTTGTTGTATGTTTACAAAGCGATCTCATGGTGGTTGATCTCGGTCTTAAACCTCATGACATCTTGGAGTAAACGGGCACAGTATACACATCAATGTTTTATTTTATATGTGTTTATTGTGTACAAAATCAACAATATCGCATATATTTCGCTTTTTGAGTCTATTTTGCATTTTATCGCGAATCAAATATCGCTGAAATCGCCTCGTAGTAGAATTGCACGTTCAGCGACGATATTGTCTGAGCGGCAGTATGAGCAGTCGAGTGGCAGACTTTTAAAAATTTTGTTCATTCACATAGCCCAAATTAATCCTCACATTGGTCACTCTGTCCTTTATCGGACATTCTGCGTGGCTCAGCGGTAACGTTCTCGACTACTGTTCCCAATATTGCAGGATCGAATCCTGGTGCAGTCATCTGCCATTTGAGGGTGAGCAAATGTGAGGGAGGCATATCAGTAGACTTACTGGCACGTTAAAGATCCCCTTCGGGGCAAAATTATGGCACCGCGGCGTTTCTAAAAGCCACAGTAGTTAAAGTGGGACGTGAAACCAATTGCATTGTTATAGCCTATATTTCCTTTAACGCATGATTGTTGTTTATTCATTCTGGGGGCTAGGGGCATTTTGGTTATCGGCCTCGTCTTCTTGAGTTTGTATTGGAATTGTCTGGAAACATGTGTTTATGTGGTGGCTGCAGCAGGATTTGTAACTGTAGTATTATGGTCCGGAAATACGGTAAGCGGCACAGAACTTCAATTACATTACAATACCGACATTATTCTGAAAGTAGTGCGGAAAACAATGGGAAAACTCCACTCATAGCATCTAGATTTGAATCGGTGGAACTGTATAGTACCATAAGGAACAAACAGACAAAGAGAGATACGTTTTGATTATAGACTATATGGTCCCCTTGTTGCGTAGTGCCTAGTATTGTTGGCTGTTACCGCGGAGGCTTGGGTTGAATCCCCGGCTCTCCCATGAAATGAAATTCTGATCTGAGGACTGGAACGGACTATACTATGCCTCGTGAGGCAAAACTAAAAAGAGGCAGGTTCGATTCCTACCTCAGCCATTCTGGAAGTGATTTTCCATAGTTTCCCACTTCTACTCAAGGTTCCTATCCTAAGGCCATGGCCGCTTCCTACCCAAACCCTACCTCAATCACAAATACACACACTAGTACAGACATTACAGTGGCACAGCTTATCAGACAAATTCTAATAATAATAATGTTATTGGTTTTACGTCCCTTTGAACTACTGCGGCTCTTTGAGACGCCGGGGTACCGGAATTTCGCTCCAAATGGGATCCTTAACGTGCCAGTAAATCTCCTGACACGGCGCCCTCGAATTTGCGCACCCTCAAATGCCAGCTGACTGCGCCAGGATTCGATTCTGCAACCTTGGCAACAGCAGGCGAGAACTTTACCGCTGAGCCACGCAGCCAGTTAGACAAATTCTATACACACCTAAGTGTACGGGGCTACTTGACCAAAGCTCCTAAAATAATCAACAACAGCAACTGTTTATATGTACCCTATTGCCTGGCTTGGTAAAATGAAAGCGAGCACGCTAATCTTGTCTTTTAGGTGGCCTAATTCAATTCGGATGTACTATTATTATAGTTCCTCCTTGATAAACCGAAACAACTTTAAAGGAACATTTATAGCTATCCCATAATTAGAACAAGTTTACATGAAATCATAAATAAGAGGTGAAAAGGAGGACATTGGTAAATAGTTGAGTCAATTGCGTTATTCAACACTCGGTGTGCTATCATTGATCTTCACAGCTGTGCATAACTTAAGGACGAGATAGTTGAAGCCACAAAACAATGAACTCCTTACCAATATTGTGACCAGCATGCATCGCCGTCCATGGTGATCAGAACCATATCCTTTCTTTCGTGATGTCCAGGGGACCATCATTGGTCGCAGGGACTTACTTGTAATGTAATGTATCTGTATAAAAGTGGCATTTCTGTTCGTCACATGGAATATTCCTTCAGTTGCCTTCCGTACCGTACTGTAGCAGGTCTTCCCATGTATGGTTTGAGATTCAACGAGTCTTGTCACTGGCAGTGACACAGCATACAAGTCGTCTTTAAGCTTTGCACAGCAGTGTATTTACAAACGCTCCGTCAACATTTTCTCTTTG
Source organism: Meconema thalassinum (assembly GCA_946902985.2). Taxonomy (NCBI): domain Eukaryota; kingdom Metazoa; phylum Arthropoda; class Insecta; order Orthoptera; family Tettigoniidae; genus Meconema; species Meconema thalassinum. Next base: position 1,764,233,711 of record OX336388.2, read on the forward strand.
AAGTAGTCCAACGTACACAGTCGTGGCCCAAGGGTGACCGGTCGACAAGTAGATGTTTAAGTTCCTGACGAAATATTATTTAGTTAAGAAGTACTGTAAATATGTGTTTTAGTTCAACTGTATATTTGGATTTTGGAGATACGAGGAGATTTATACTTTAATGCCTGTCATAAAAAATTATCGCTAATGGGGATGATCCGACTCGACGTTATCATAGCAACACTTTTGTTGGTTGGTTGGTTTCTCAGTTTAGGGGCTGCGATAACGCGGTCATGTAGCCCCGTGTACTTTGGTTGTGTACAGAATCTCTCTGATAACCGGTGTTAAATGTGATGGCTGTATTAGTGTGTGAATCAGTTTTTTTTTATTTCAAGTAAGGACTGCAACCTAGAATTGTTCAAATAGTTCCTTTTTGCCGCAAAACGCCACCGTCAACGACTACTAGGCCTAGTTCAGAACTTAGCTACTAGACGCCACCGCAGATGGCTCTTGGCAAAGAACGTAGAAACCTAACAGCGTTGTTAACATTCCTAACCTATACAATTTAGCTTCACACAGGTGTAATTAGTGGAAGGGTCTTTAACATGCCATAAATCTATGACATGGGACCGTCGGCTTTACTTCCCCTCCCAAGGAAGGCATATTGAGGGATTTTTAACGCTCTTAAAAAATTCGACGGCTTCGGCCGGGTTTGAACCCGCTATCTTGGGCATAGATGCTGAGCGTGCTACCAACTACGCCACCGAAGCCGCCACATCAACACTTTTGTTGATGGTGTTTATTTTAGGGGCAACGATAGAGTGGTCATTTGTTACCGTATAGGCCTATTTGGGTGTGTGAGAAATTTCCGGTATAACCCCTGTTATTGTGATGGCTGTACTACAGGGGTGGGGAAATTATTATGGGTAAGCTGAAAGGATCCAAATTCTTTATTGCAAATTAAGATACAATGCATTAAAATAGAAGGTTTTACTTCTGTCCGATTCTCCGTTGCAGGACATTTCTTGGTTGTAATTGTTCATACATTCACCAAATGTGCATGAAAATATCTTATTCGAACCAATATTATAATAATTTACGTCTTTGTTTTATGCATTTGACATTCAATCACTTTTATACTATTTCATTTTCTATTAGACAATATGTAGAGAGCCATTCTTTCAGTGTTGCAAATTAAAATCCACAGCCTGCTTCCAGTCGACCGGGTCAGGGAATGGAATGAATGCCCTGATCTAGCGGCGAGGATATTAAATGTGCCAGCTGCCGAAGCCTGTCGCACTCCCCTGGGATGATGATTAAATGAATTTCAAATGAAATGATAGTGGAGAGTGATGCTGGAATTAAATTTGAGACAGGGAAAACCGGAGTACCCGGAGAAATACCTGTCTGCCTCCGCTTTGTCCAGCACAAATCCCACATGGAGTGACCGGGATTTGAACCACGGACCCTGCGATGAGAGGCTGGCGTGCTGCCGCCTAAGCCACGGAGGCTTTCTTTCAGTGTTATCTATACAAAATTGTCATTGGTAGCTCTTCAGTCGGTCAACAGGATTATGCCCAATAAATAGCCTATTTTCTTATATTCTTTCTTATATCAACATACAAAATTTCAGTTTGACTGCAGTACGGTAATACAGTATAATCGTAGATATTGAGAACCCTCTAAATATTTCGGATGGTCTCGATGTTGGATTTGTTTATGTAAACCACATAGTTGTGTACTATTAGATGAATTATTGCGTAGGTTTATTATTTAAACTTCAATCGCATGATTAGGACATAAGAAACAACAAGATGTTCAGTAAAGAACATATAGCCTACTTTCTCCTGTTCAAAGAGTATGATTGAATGTTGGTTATAGTAGCTTGTTGAAATACAACGTCCTATACGGATATTATACTTTGATTGAATCCTCACATGAATTATATATACACACACACACTAATACAGCCACACTATAACACAGGTTATCAGACAAAAATTCAACACTTACCCATGTACACGGGGCTAAATTACCATGATGTCCATGAATGTCAAATGAACAACAGATTCCTACCCAAATCCTTCCTCGTATAAAAGTGCGCACACTAGTAAGCCTACACACATCACAGTGACACATGTTATCAGACAAATTCTACACCTACCCAAATACACGGGGCTACAAGACCATGATGCCTCAAAACACCTAAAGAATCAACAACAAAACCAACAAAAACAATAACAACAACTACTACTACTACTACATTAGACTCGACCACGGATCAAGAATAACGAACTTAAATCGCAGTAGTCGAGTGTTGAGATATGTGGTGTTATAAGTAGATCAGAGATATGTAATATTTAGCCTACTTTTCACATAGCCTCTATGAACATAAAAAAATCAGTTTGATTGCCATAAAAGATTCATAGATATTGTGAACCGTCTAAATATTACGGATGCTCGCCATTTTGGATTGTTATATGTATAGTCCATAGAGTTATGTACCATTCAATGACAATTATTGCCTAGGTTCCTTATTCAAACTTTCACATCGATCGCATGATTAAGACACAAGAAATAAAAACTTAATTTTAAAATGTTGCACAGCCGCCATCTTGAAGTTATGTAAACAATTGAACTAAATTAGATGCCAGTGCATTACAATATGTAAAATCATTTACTGAACCACATTTCACTGCAGTCAGAGAGTGAAATCACGAGGAAAGTCTATTAAAATGTTTCAATTTCGCTTGGCCGCCATGTTCGTTTTGTACTTTACAGGTTTATGAAAGTTACTCAGATAAACTTGTATCAGAGCCCTTTATCATCGTACAAAATTTCAAGGTGATATCTGTAAAAGTTTCGGAGATATAGAATGTCAGTGAAATATTCCGCACTGCCACCATTTTGTGGTTATGTAAACAATTGAACTAAATTAGACTCCGGTGCATTGCAGTGTGTATGAACATTTGCTTTGCCAAGTTTCATTACGTTTGGATAGTTAAATCGCGAGAAAAGTATATTTAAATGTCTCAAATTCGCTTGACCGCCATGTTGGTTTTGTAGTCACCAGTATTTTGAAAGTCTCTTAAGTAAACTTCTATTAGTGCCCTTGATCACCGTACACAATTTCATGGCGATATCGGTAATAGTTTCGGAGATACTGAACGCTGGTGAAATATTTCGCACAGCCGCCATGTTGGAGTGGTGAGAGACAATGACATTTGGAGGACTCGGTCGGGGTCGGCCAGAATAATGATATAATCTTACCGAGTTTCGTTGTAATCGCTCCAGCCGTTTAGAAATTATTAGGGACACACACACACACACTCGCACACACAGACACACGGACAAAAGGTGATCTCATGAGCCTATTTTTTCATAAAATGAAAATAGGCTAAAAATGAGGAAAAAGTAGACTTATGAGATCGGGCAAATGTGTGTCTGTCTGTCCTTCTGTCAGTCAGTCTGGCTGTGTGTGTGCCCCCCCCCCCCTATCAACTCCTAAATGGCTGCAGCAATCGAAACAAAATTTGGCAGGAGTAAAGATCTATACCCGAATATCTCACGGCCATATTTGAAAATGATGTAGAGCTACCAACTGCTGAAAAAACGCACTAGAAATTTGAGCTCCATGTTGGATATCTTGGAAGGTATCAATGGGAGCTATTTCAAAATTGGCACACGTATAGATAATAATATTGCAGTCTAATTTCCAGGAGGCCATACATGGCAGTGTTGCCAAAATGATTATAATCCTGCTGATAGGTCCAAATTTTAAATGCATATAACTTCTACACTATCAATTGGATTTCAATCAAATTTCGTATGTGCTATGTGTACATAAACAGATATGACTGAGCGTATTCTTAAGAGCCACCAGGGCTGCCAACTGTTTATAAATGCTCTAATTTTTTTAAAATCGAAATACCCATATATCAGAAAGTATGCAAGCCGACAGCTTTAAACTATGCACACGTATAGCACCTGGCATTCTATATTAATTTGGAGTAACTTATACGTCAGTGCTACCAACATGATTCTAAGCCTACTGAGAGTTCCAACTTTAAATACATATAACTTCTATACTATCATTTGGATTTCAACCTAATTCGTTTGTGCTATGTGTACCATAACAGACATGTCTATGCCGATTCTTAAGAGTAACCAGGGCTGCCAACTGTCAATAAATACTGTCTCTATTTAGTTACCCTAATATCAATATATCAGAAAGTATGCCAGACAATAGCTCTAAACATGGACACGTATAGTACCTGGCATTCTAGATTAATTTGGGGTTATTAATATAGGCCTAGGCCAGTGCTGCCAACATGATTCTAAGCCAGATGATAGGTCCAATTTTAAAATGTATGTAACTTCTATACTAACCAATGGATTTTATTCAAAATTGACACAACAATAGATCATATTATTTCAGATTATTTCTCACCAATACATGTATGTCATTGTTGCCAACATGATTTTACGCGCGCTGTTACATCCAATGTTTAACTGCATGTAACGTCCATGCTATCCATTGTACCTCAAGCAAATTTTGTATTCTGTACCTTAAGAGATGGAACTAATAATATATGCAGTCACCAAAGCTGCCAACTGTAGTTATTTATTAGGCTACATTATGCCAGGTATACAGTATTTCGAAATAATTAGAAATTTCGATATTACCAACTTAATTTCGTCATTATTCTAGATAGATCCATATAGATTAATAATTAGCATAAATCTTAAAGTTTAAGAAGAGTAGGCTCTTTAGTTCGTCGTGGAACTTCTTGTTTTGATTGGAAATACACAGTAAACAGTGTGAGTAGTTATAAATCAATAAATACAAAAATACGAAGTAAAAATATTTGAACCTGCTGGTATTTGATCCATCAACCTCCTGACCATGAGTACAGGTCTCTGCCCTTACGCAAAACATGCCGTACGCTAATACATGGTTAACAATTGGTTAAGTATAACACCACAAAATTTTGTCTTGCACTAAACCATTTCATTAGCGTTTTCTGCAGTTTCTATAAACGATTTGATACTAAATATGTATTATTTTCTTCAGTGCATCCCTAAAAGTATATAAACTTACGAAGTTACGGAAATATATAGATTTACGAGTAAACAATGGTGGCTATTTAACCCAATGCGACAACACGGGAAAGCAGGATATGGCACGGTCATTCGGAACTGTTAGTCACTACTGCGGTTACATATTCTATTTTAAAATCCCAATATCCTACCGGTCATCTCCTTGAGGACAGTTCAAACCTCCCAATGTACGATGATCGTATTTGTTGAATCGTAAGTTACGGTTTGGCTAAAATATTTGCATGATTCATACATCCGCTATCTTGAATCTATTTGGCTGATGACCATGTAGTTTGGGCAAAAGACGCTTCTCACACTAAGGTATATTGTTGCGAAATTTGGTAGATATCGGGTGATTAGGTTAGTCGTAATTTGATTTAAGCTCAGGACATTTGGGTAGGCGCCATTTCTCTTTTTTTTTATTATGGCAGCGATATACAACATGACACTCAGTTATCCCTTGCTAGTACTACCTCTGTACCAAAGGTGGTTATATTTGGTTTCGTTGTGTTTGAATTGATAGGGGGGATCGATTTGCACACATACACGGCTGCCATCTTCAATCTATTGGGCTGATGACCTTGTAGTTTGGTCAAAATACGCTTCCTAATACCTTGTAGTTTGGTCAAAATACGCTTCCTAAGTTACATGAAGGTATGTTGTTGCAAAATTTGGTAGAGATCAGATGATTAGGTTAGTCGTAATTTGATATAAGCTTTGAACATTTGGGTGGCCGCCATTACGTTTCCGTCAAGATGGAGGCGATATAGAAGATGACGCTGAGGTGCTCTTTACTAGTGCTACCTCTGTAACAAAATTCGTTCAATTCGGTTTCATCGTGTTTGAATTGATAGGAGGGCGGGGGGGACATACCAAATTCCACACATACATACACATACACACACTCACACAGTCAGACACACAATATTTGGCCCTGAAATCTACTCCCATATTTTGTAAAAATCGAAAGTAGGCTAAAAGCGAGACTTTAAAATTTCGCACAGCCACCACCTTGAGGGTATGAAAACAATTAAAATAAATTAGATGTTAGTAGATTAAAATTTGTACCGTACCATGTTTCACTGCGCTCGGATGTTTAAATCGCGAGAAATGTCCATTTAAATATTTAAATTTCGCGTCGCCGCCATGTTGGATTTGTGCTCACCAGGTTATGAAAATCCCATAGGTTTGTTTGTTGATAGAGGCAATTATCATAAGTAGGATATATGGAAATGCCGGTCCTGTGGTGTCGGGGGAAGCGCGCCCGCCTCTCACCCGGAAGCCCCGGGTTCGATTCCCGGCTATGTGGGGGATTTTAGAAACTGACATGAGGGCTGGAACGGGGTGCACTCAGCCTCGTGAGGGCAATTGAGTAGCTGTCTGACAGTAAGGCAGCGCCCCGATCACGAAAACCAGGATTAACGGCCGAGGGGACCCAATGCGCTGATCACGCGTCACCCCAATATCCGCAGGCCAAATAGCTGGGCTGTGGTCTCTTGGTAGGCTTAACTCCTTCACGGGGCTGTAGTGCCAGGGGTTATTTACTTATATTACTGTGTATAGGATATATGAAAATAAGCTAGTTAGTTGTTCACGGAACTACTTGTTATTTTGTATTTTGTACCCCACCCATTCTTTGGGCAAAATCATGTTGGGCGACTGAAGATCTGCAAATGACAATATTAGGCAATAGGTATTAGAAGACTATATTTAGGAAAGCAAAACGTCTGCCGTCAGAACTTAACCTGTTCTAAAATGAAATCTGTCGCCGTTTCTTCTTTTGTTATGAGTAGTGTATGGGATACGAATGTCTTAAGTAGAAGGAAATATTTCATATCAAATCATCGACTGGAAATCAATAATTTAATTAATTCACAACCAGGTTAGCTCAATTGTCAGCCACGATTGATTGATCTGGTTGAGATCCCACAAAAACACATTCTCCTTGTCAGGATACAGGAAATCTATACATTATTGAATATTTGTGAACCAATTAATAATAAAGAAATTGGCTCTATTTAGTTTTACCATAGTAATTAGGCCACCTGTGTACTGTGGTTATTTGTAAATTGGGAATATTATTAGGAAGGAGGTAACCGTGGCCTTAAGTTAGGAAACATTTGCCTGGAGAAGAACCACGGAAACCCAGATCTAGGATAGCTGAGGTGAGAATCGAACCTCACTTTTGCCTCACGAGACAGAGTGTACCCCGTTCCAGCCCTCACACCAGGATTCAAGTTTCTTGGCAGAGCCGGGAATCAAACCCAGACCTCCAGGGCGCTTGCCGCTACACCAAGAGATGGTCCATGACATCACCTAATAGCTTTCCAAGCCAATACAGGTCACATCGGCGATGCAACAATATACTGAAAGCCGAGACTCTCATGTTATACCGAATAGCAAGCTATGTCAAACATAATCGCTGCAAAAGAAACTTTCCACTGAAGTTATTTCTGTAGAATTAATATACATCAGACTATATACAGGAGATTTATTCTGTTTTGTCGCAGTTCAGTGCCTTTATAGAGGAAGCCGACAGCTGCCTCATTCCCAGCAATACAATCAGTCGTGCTTCGACGTTTTATCAGACAGCTTCATACGGCTCATTCTACAAAGATTTAATCGACATTTCTCGTATTCAAAACATCATTATTGTCCTTGTCTGTCTGTTAGGTAGTCAGCCCGAAGGCTGGTTGGATCCTCAAAAAGTACCGCCGTTACGTTATGTGAGTAGATACCCACAAAAATCTAAGGCAGCACTATTTTGAGGCGTTCTAGGCAAGAAGAGGAGTGAGGTAGTTTGCCATTGCTTTCCTCACTGAGTTAGAACAGTAGTCCTAACCCTATGAGTTGAACCTTTCACAGTATTCACAGGCACTGACTGTGCCCCGAATGCCATTACTAAGCACCACCCATACCTCAGTAGCTTCCATATAATCACAGCCATGAGTGAGACTGAGACATCGGTGAAAAGCCACATTTTACTCTAGCCTGTGCCAACTGACAAATGCAAAAGTACTGTATTCATCAAGAGATGGCGAACAGGCCCTTATGTGCACTAAAATCTGTCTTCAAATTCAGGGTATTATGAGCTTTTCTTTGTTAGATCATTCTTAACTTATTTCCATCTCTAATGTCAGTGGCTGGGTTATATTCATAGGGAGAAGGAGCTATCAGAAGTTGAGGAATGAAGGCCAATATTGGTTGGTTGGTTCCCCAGTTTAGGGGTGGCGACAACGCAACCATGTTGCCCCGTGTATTTTGGGTGTGTGTAGAATGAGTCTGATAACCGGTGTTAATTGTGATGGCTGTATTCGTGTTGTTATCTGTCTTTATTTCAAGTAAGGACTGCATACATTCAATTTTCAAGTAGTTCCTACTTTTGCTACCAAACACCACCACCAACGACAACTAGTTGCGAATTTGGTTACTAGATGTCATCGCAGTTAGCTCCTGGCGACGAACGTTGGAACCAAAGAGCGTTAGTCAAATCTAACCAATAATTTAGCTTCACAGAAGTGTAATTAGTGGAACGTTCTTTTACATGACATAAATATAAGACATGGGGCCGCTGGCTTTACTTCCTCTCTGAAGGGAGGCATACTTAAGGATTTTTAACGCTTTTAAAAATCCGACGACTTCGGCCGAGTTTGAACCCACGACCTAGGGCAAAAAGGGCCATTATTAAACACCATTGTGTTTGTCTATATACTAAACGCACCTTTAAGTTTTAATTAATTAACAAAATATTCAATTTTATACTCTTACACCATTATAAAATAAACTGGTCTTGAATTTGTTTTAATGAGCTTGTTCAATGATTTTCATAGTGATATGGCAAAGCCTACAGGAAATAACTGCCTGTCTTACGCGCATTATCAAAAATTATGAAACAATATTATGCTCACAAAATTAAGCGCATTAAATAACAACAACGGCGTATGAACTTCCAAGAGGTCTGGTGGCAGCTTATCGCCCATGGGCACCAAGCGTGTTAGATAAGGATAAAATGTATGGCGAAGATGATATAAACAACCAATCTGGGGTTAAAACCCATGATCTGGAGCCTTTCATGTTAAAACAATTTGACCTATTGACTTAGATTGCTTTGTAGAAATTTTTCTGTGTTACATTTGAGCCGTTCATTTTTATTATTATTATTATTGTTTTGGTAATTATTGACAATTAATATTGTAACTTTCAGTCGGTCAACACAAAATAATTCCAATTACAGAAATATGTGAAAAACAAGATGTTCAGGAAAGAAGATATAGCCTACTTTCTCCTAAATGTATGGGTATAGTTATAACTCTTTGTCTTTATCACTTCCTAATTTCTTCCAATTCGAAGTGCAAATTGGCACACAGGATTTGAGGAATGGCGTTCAAAAAATTTACCCCAGCATTTTGTAATTTCATCAGCAAACACTCCAAACAACGTAGGTATTCAGTATATTAACACCGACTACTTACAATAATTTAAACTTCGTTGCTCTAAACGTATCACTGGGAGAAACATATTTAATATACCTATTACACAGCTAATTTGTAATCGCGCACGGCTAACGAGAAAGACAGGCCATGGCGCGTAAACCCAACCCTTCTGTGACGTAGGCAATGTACCGGTACTGCTTGATGGTGCTTGTACGTTTAAGTCGACAGCAATACATAAGCAGCAGAAATGCAATATTTTATATCAATCTTCATAAAATGGACGCAGTTTAGATGTTCCGTGTGTTTTCAAACACGATAAATTATACTGTATAGGTTTGCAAATTTACGCTTGTTGAAGTTACTCCTTACAAAAATCCACGCGAACTAGGATTCAAGGGTTCGTTGTGTCTTTATAGCTGCAACGAGCAGGCTACAGTAAGTTGAGTTGTAGAGTCTGTGGCCTTCGTTGTGAGTTAAATTATGTGCACATGAGTATAATTAGATCAAAGAATCTTGCAGCACAGTAGAGATATCATCAACTTATTCATGTTTCAAGGGGCGGAACATAAATTAATTCCTTTATAGAAGAGATCTGCGGAATACACTACCCACCGACTAACGACTTGTATCAATACCTTCTATGAAGACAAGTGATAAATGAATACCAACGTTTATACAGGTTCAATGATGTAGACAAGATGACTAGGTAACACAACGGCAGTAAAACGAAGACCAGGCAGTGGTGCAACAGAACTACATTGTTGACGTCACGAAAACTCACCAGAGCCAGTCATTCTCGTTGGCCGTGATAATAGCGCCTTATCTTGGGGATGTGTACCCTCTATCGGCAAAAATAATAACCTTTTCAATTATACTGTAGACATGGGTTCACTAACTGGCCGGTAGAGAGCGCAGCTCGCATCTAGAAGGCTGTGGTTAGCTATAACATAGTTCAAGTAATTACTCTTAGATGTCACTCCGGTGGTGAATGTTGTTTTAATTAAATATATATTTTCCATTTCAAAATACTCCATATAATGCTTCATTTTATAGCGTCTCAGTACTCAAGAAATAGGGGGGCGTGGTGGCTCAGCGGTACAGCTGTATGCCTCTCACCAAGGCGGTCCGGGTTCGATTCCCGGTCAATGCATGTGAGATTTTCGAAGTGAAATGCCATGTCCTGTGGTTCGGATTCCACGTAAAAAGGAGGTCCCGTGGCTCATAATCACAAGATTCACGGTCACGTAAAACTGCAATCTTCCTTCCTTTACTCGAGAAATAATAAATATAAAAAAATTCAAGCAAAAAAGTCCAACTCTGATAAGATTTGAACCACGGCCAGCCTGATAAAAGACCAACGCCCTGACCACTCAGCCTGTCGTGCACACTCTAATTGATCGTTAGGAACCTATATATATACAACGTTATAGCAAATCATGACTTGGACTAAACGTTTTCTTCACTGGAGTATATTTTAAACCGAGTTCATTTCATAGACAGTTAATATATTTGTTACCACTAGGCTATATTGCATGCAACATACTGAAATTAATAAAATATAGGTCAGAACGAGAGATCAGCTGCCATCTTGTCAAATAACCGAGACGACTCAGCTTTTTAAAATCACTTCTAGACTATAATATTAAAATATAAACTTTAATTTCAAACGGACCACGTCGTTTCGAACAGATTAAACGATTCTTGGTTCGATGGTCGGAACTGGTGAGTCCCATGTTATGGATTATAAAGTTTGCATAATTCACACGGCCGCCATCCTGAAATGGTACGGTTGATGACCTCGTAGTTTGGGCACAAGACGCGCCTCATATGAAGGAACGTTGTTACCAAATTTGGTAAAGATCTGATTATTAGTTTGGTCGTAATGCATTATTACGTTTTGACCATTTGAGTGGCCGCCATTAAGTTTTGGTAAAGATGGCGGCAATATAAAACATGACACTGAGGTACCCTTTGCCAGTGCTACCTCTGTACCAAATTTCGTTCAATTCGGTTTCACCGTGTTCAAATTGATAAGGGGGGGGGCAGACATTCAGAGTACACACACTCACACACACACATACACACACACACACACAGACAGACACACAATTTTTGGTCCTGTAGTGATCTCATAAGTCTACTTTCATTTTTTGCAAAAATCGAAAGTAGGCTAATAACCTGAAATATACTGCATGTGATTAAGATATACCGGGTGAATCAGCTGCCCCTAGTAATATTGTTCTATGCAGCCCAACTGACGCGTTTTGTCATGAAGATCGATATTTCTCTGCTTCCATGCCGTATGGTACTAATGCACTGCAAGCACATGCCTAGGCCTAGGCCTACCATGTGACCGCTGCCCAGCCATTTGGCCTTTAGATATTGGGGTGACGCGTGATCAGCGATCGGGTCCCCTCGGCCGTTAAGCTTGGTTTTCGTGATCGGGCCACTGCCTCACTGTCAGACAGCTACTCAATCGTCCTCACGAGCTTGAGTGCACCCCGTTCCAGCCCTCACGTCAGTTTCAAAAATCCCTGACGGAGCCGTGAATGGAACCCGGGGCTTCTGGGTGAGAGCCAGGCACGCTACGCCAACACCACGGGGCTGGCCTACCATAAAAATACTGAAAACTATTATTTCTCCCTCGAAACTAATATTCGAACTGTTTGTAGTCACATCGAGGAACTATTGTCTTAACTACGAAGTCGGACGTGTAAATTAATTTGGGGACATAAATCCTAATGTAATACATATTATACATTCGACATACCAGGTAATTTTACCCAACTTATAATCATCAAGATGTAGTGTCGATACTAGAGATAGAAATATTGAATATTTACAGTCGATTATTTACTGGTTTGATGGAATAAACCGTCGACTAATTAGTCGACTGAATCTATTCGAGTGATTTAATGAGTAGCATTGCAGCCAACCTTGTTATTTGAAGTATAGAACTAACAACAATTGTTTCAAACGGTAGTTCCTCTCTCCGTTGACAAACTCCTCGGTTTAATAATGCACTGCTGTTTAATAAATGCATATTTCAAAATGGAAAGAATATTATTTTGGCAAAAAATCCGAATTGGATGCACTACGATTCTAAATCATACAAATTAATATTTTCTCTTTAAAAAGTCTACGGTTCTATTCGTTATGGAGTTACGTGAAACTTTCTGTGACAATTGTATCAGCAAGGCAACCAGAAATATTTCCATGCAATAATTATTTGCAATGAATAGACAGAACTGTTATTCTTGCATGACGTCAGCGTGATGAATAGTCGTTTAATTGGAACAACTGCTTGAATTCGAATAGATCTAACGATTTGACGAGGAATTAGTTGTTTGCAAACGACGTTGAGTAGTCACTGAATTCAGTAGAGCATTATAGGTAGATTTCATTAGAAAGCTAACTATTGCAATGGGTCCCATGTTTCGACTTCCGGAAAATTTTGACATATCTTCGCGTTTCACATCCCCCAGACCCCAAAACCACCGTCAGTTCAAAAGTTTATATATAATTTATGTAAGTATGTATATATGTATATCAGTTTCTTGTGGACACGATACCTGCCGTAATTTTGCACCAATCACTTTGAATTTTTTTCCGAAATAAAATATATATATATATGCATATCAATTTATTGTGGATACGATAACTGACGTAATTTTGCACCAATCACTTTGAATTTTTTACCGAATATGTATACCTATAAAATCTCGGTCGAGTTCGTTACTGGGCTAAATCGGTCGAAGGGGGTGAAAATGGGGGGCTTTCTTTTTCGAAAAAGTGAAATATTGCTATAACTCTCTTAATATGTGAAATATCGAATCCGTTCAACGTTCATACTACGTGTCGGATAATGCCCAAAAATTTATGCTTGAAGAATTTTTTTTATAGCACCAACCATTGACCAAAGGGGTGGGAAAAATTGGGTTTTTCGGGAAACATTAATCATATCTCTCTTAATAGGCACAATATCAAAACCGTACAAAATGGACAATATTCCCCTAATAATTACCTAAAACTTTTGTCTGAAAGAATTTTTGATATGACCCACCATTACGCCAAGGGATGAGAAAAATGACTTCGGAATTATAAGAAAATGCCAAGAGCTATCAGTGGTTGCCATGGCAACACTACTAAATTGATGAGGGATGAGCCATCAGACGGTGCCATGACAACGCACTTGCACGAGATCAGATTCAGTATTTCCATCTAAGTGTGAAGCGGCTTCGGTGACGTAACTGGTAGCATGCTGAACTTCTATGCCCAAGGTCGCGGGTTCAAAGCCGACCGAAGTCGTCGGATTTTCTAAGAGCGCTAAAATCCCTCAGTATGCTTTCCTTTGGAGGGGAAGTTCCAACGTTCGTTGCGAGTTTCTGGTTGGGGTGGCATCTAGTAGCCAAGTTCACAGCTAGGTGTCGTTGACGGAAGTACCAGGTAGCATCATTAGGAACTACTGGTTGCAATTGACCGTCTGCAGTCCTTACCTGAATTAAGACTAATACAGCCATTACAATTCACACCGTTTATCGGACAGATTCTACACTCACCCAAAGTACACGGGGTTAGATGACCGCGTTGTCGCAGCCCCTAAACTGAGGAACCAACCAGAGGTAGATTTCATTAGAAAGCTAACTGTTGCAATGGGTACCATGTTTCGACTTCCGGAAAATTTCGTCACATCTTCGCGTTTCACATCCCCCAGACCCCAAAACCACCGTTAGTTCAAAAGTTTATATATAATTTATGTAAGTATGTATATCAGTTTCTTGTGGACACGATAACTGCCGTAATTTTGCACCAATCACTTTGAATTTTTTTCCGAAATAAAATCTCAGTCGATTTCGTTACTGGGCTAAATCGGTCGAAGGGGGTGAAAATGGGGGGCTTTTTTTTAGAAAAAGTGAAATATTGATATAACTCTCTTAATATTTGAAATATCGAATCCGTTCAACGTTCATACTATGTGTCGGATAATGCCCAAAAATTTATGTTTGAAGAGTTTTTTTATAGCACCAACCATTGACCAAAGGGGTGGGAAAAAGTGGGTTTTTCGGGAAACATTGATCATATCTCTCTTAATAGGCACAATATCAAAACCGTACATAATGGACAATATTCCCCTAATAATTACCTAAAACTTTTGTCTGAAAGAATTTTTGATATGACCCACCATTACGCCAAGGGATGAGAAAAATGACTTCGGAATTATAAGAAAATGCCAAGAGCTATCAGAGGTTGCCATTGCAACACTACTAAATTGATGAGGGATGAGCCATCAGACGTTGCCATGACAACGCACTTGCACGAGATGAGATTCAGATTTCCATCTGAATAAGTGTGAAGCGGCTTCGGTGACGTAACTGGTAGCTTGCTGAACTTCTATGCCCAAGGTCGCGGGTTCAAAGCCGGCCGAAGTCGTCGGATTTTCTAAGAGCACTAAAATCCCTCAGTATGCTTTCCTTTGGAGGGAAGTTCCAACGTTCGTTGCGAGTTTCTGGTTGGGGTGGCATCTAGTAGCCAAGTTCACAGCTAGGTGTCGTTGACGGTAGTACCTGGTAGCAACATTAGGAACTACCACTTGAAATCGACCGTCTGCAGTCCTTATCTGAATTACAGACTAATACAGCCATCCCAAAGAACACGGGGCTACATGACCGCGTTGTCGCATCCCCTAAACTGAGGAACCAACCAAAATCTCTGCGGGAGATATAATTTTGCGTGAAGAAGTAACAGACCGTTACATAGTTACACATCAGTGTCAAAACCTTGCATAAGGACAGTGTGACCACAAGTATAAAACTGGACCCCAAATGACAAGAAGGTTACCGTTCCCATAAGACAACAAAATGTTTAAAATTAGCATAAAATGACGAAAAACGAAGTTAATTAAGCTACAATTATAAAATTCCTTCTCGCAATAAATGAGGTCTGAACCTTCTACGAAAACCTGCATATTCTGCCTATTTTCGCCTATCCCCAAGTTTGTCCGGTGAAATCTCCCTCCGCCTTCCGGCGTGCCGAGAGGACTTTTTTTTTAAAAGGTCGAATAAGTCGATGGTTTACACAATAAATTATTTCTACTGTTTTAAGTTGACTGATGCCCATCACTAATCGAGATACGTGTTTTGTTATTGTTCATAAATACAATTTGTTACATTTTTTTTCCGGCTTTCCGTTTTATACGGAAAAGCAAATCGTTGTGAATTTGAAAGACATATTTGTTATAAACAGATGTGTGGTGTTGAGAATGCTTTATTGTACGTTTATAGAAGCAAATGTGAGACAAGTAAAGTCTAATTGCTCAGATCGTATTAATTCTGTTCTAGTGAGGTAGTGAGTGAATTTCCTGCTCTCTTCCTTATACATATCTTTCATTGAGGGATAAATTGTGGCACCAGTGTTCTGGGACGCACACATATTTTTGAAAGTGGAACAGCAATGAACTCAAAGCGTTACATCACAACGCTGCGAACTTTGAAACAACGACTGAAAATAGTGGGAAGGAAAATATACAGCATGGCCATGTGAAACCACACTTTTCACGTATCGACACTACAGAATTTCAGAGACTAAATCCTACCACCTTATAGCAACCATCGTACAGTCCAGACTTGACACCCAGTAACATTCATATTTTCTCGGCTCTTATAGAAGCTCTTCGGGGCAGCTTTATGCATTCGATGAAGATTTTGAGAGAACTGTGAGAAGCTAGTTCTAGAAACAGACCTTGAGGTTCTTCCGTGACGGCTTTACAAACCTCGTTCATCGTTGCTAAACAGTATTCAGTTGTCTGGTGATTATGTTAAAAAATCAATGAACTTAATTAAATGGCACATTCTAAGGACTGTTTCAGTGACTGATTTATTAAAATGACCCGATCTATGCATGAGATATAAAGGGGAAGGCTTTCATTTTAATTGGTAGCATAGATTTGTTGAAGTAGGGAAATCATTGGACCATTTTGTGCGACATGGAAGTGACTAAGCAGTTACACGTTGGCATCATCATTAAATTTAGTACTCAATGAGGTACTACGTGCGTTATATGAATGTATTTGATAAAGGTGTTACGAATTATGAGATTCGGTTTGAGAAGCCTGTTGCATAAAGGAGGAGATCCTAAAAATACTTGTAAGTTAAATTAATTGGAGTCTAGTTGAGGATAGCCACATAAAACATGACATACGATCTCGGCAAATTACTGAACTTATTGTGGAATACACGTGGAGAAAACTCACTCAGATTAATCTTTGCTAATTTGATACTTGTTTTTAGTACCTGTGAATTGCCGATAATCATCAGTACATGCTAGGCTACGATAATGGGTAAAGGAAATCTGTACAGCAGCAAGGAAATCCGAGGAGAGGGAATAATTAGCCAAATTTAGTAGAAGACTGACATCTTTGCGATGTGCAGAAGAGACGGTGTGAACGGCTCTATTGCCATTAAACGGTAGCTTGCTAATGAATTGTTTTGGATAACCTTACAATTTCGTTGTATTCGTACAAACAGGCCTACGAGAGTGTCTGAAATAATTTTTCAGTCTCTGACTGCGATAATCATGCAACACAAGTGAATGTTCAACCATTCTACCAAGCTCCTAGGAATATACTGCAGTCAGTTATTTCTTATTGCTATTGCAATTAAGAGGACATTCAAGCCCAGTGGTATATTTCAAAATAACGCTAAGGTGTATGTTTCACAAAACCTATCTCATAAAGCTGAGGAAGTTAGAAGGTGTGGTTTGTGCCAAGTTCTTCCAAATCTTCTCAATAGTACAGAAAAAATCTTGTATTTCCATAAAAAGTCAACGGAAATATTTTTATTTCTTTTAAGTGCTATTAACAAAGCCTCCGTGGCTTAGGCGGCAGCACGCCGGCCTCTCACCGCTGGGTCCGTGGTTCAAATCCCGGTCACTCCATGTGAGATCTGTGCTGGACAAAACGGAGGCAGACAGGTTTTTCTCCGGGTACTCCGGTTTTCCCTGTCAACATTTCATTCCAGCAACACTCTCCACTATCATTTCATTTCATCTGTCATTCATTTAATCATTGACCCAGAGGAGTGCGTCAGGCCTCGGCAGCCGGCACAGTTCATATCCTCGCCGCTAGACGGGGGCTTCATTCATTCCATTCCTGACCCGGTCGGAGACTGGAAGCAGGCTGTGGATTTTCATTTTCAAGTGCTATTAACAATGTTGTGTCAAGCCCGCATAACAGTAAAACCGTGTGGGTGGTCTATACAAATGGGGCGCTAAGAAGTCACTGATCGTACATTCAAAAGAAAGAGAATCACTCGCTGACGAATTGCACTCTGACTTCATAAGTATCGACAATATGTTTAAAAAGTGCGTTTACACAAATAAACAAGAAGCCCAACTAAGAGTAAAGCTGGGGAGGTGATTCATGCATATGCGTGATTTCTCACACAGGGCTCTTAGTATACATTAATACACGTATTACCGGGTGAGTTACCAGCGGTCGTTACGGCGTGGCCGTAGGCAGTCGCTCACATCTGGAAGGCGAGGAGGTTCGATTCCCCCGCCGGCAACCTTAAAGATGGTTTTCTGTGGTTCCTCATCTTTCTTCCATGCAAATGACGGTGTGGGTCCCTTACTATAGGCCACAGTCCCTTCCAATTCCTCGTTCTTACAATCACACTTTCCTCCTTAGACAACGCTCCACACACACACACACACACACACACACACACACAAAAAATGTTACTTGTAGCTCACCCCATGGGTGTCCGCATAGAAGCAGCTACAAACTCTGGTGAGCCTAACATGTCCTTGGACACTCCCGACACTAAAGGCCATGCGCTAAAAATATAAAATACACGTATTCCTCCATATCAGCAACTAAAACAACAGCCAGTAGCACCTCATAGCTTTCATCTCTTCTTTCAGTTTAAAGGAGATAGGAATCGTGGTCATTAGCCCCTTGTACTTGGATGTGTCTAGAGTTTCACAACTTGTGGTGCCTCTAGAAGCAGGTGCATTAATAGCCGAGGCTAGGATTGGGAAGGAGGTGGCTGTGGCCTGTAGTGAGAAGCCATCGCTTCATTTGCCTGTAGTAGAAAAGATAAAGCACAGAAAACCACTTCTAAGAAGGTTTGAGTGGGAATCTATCCCACCTCATCACATGAGCCTACGTGTAGGTATACCACGTTCTAACCCTCAGACCAGAAGTAAATGTCTTGACAGTCATAAATAGAGCTCAGACCTCCGGGATGACATCTACTGGACCACAAGGTGATCAGTTTCGAGGAAATTGCTTGAATTTCAGATAGGGTTGACACGTTTAACCGTTAGGAAATGTCTCCGAATTGTTGCCAGGAATCTCCTTTAAATTACTGCACATAGTGCTTTGAATTACCTCACCTATCTACGTAAATGGAATACACTTCCAGTTAACAAGGCCATGTGGCGACGGCATGCATATTGCGCATGCTAACATAATGTTTGGTAAAGCTGTTGGTGAAACAGTGGATTTATGGCTCAACTTGGCTAAACACCACACTAATGGGATATGAATGAGACGAAGTATGTTACTGATAGCGTCGAGCTAACTTAGCTCGTTATTGCGGCCAGTACTCTATATTGAAAGCGATTGTGGCATCCAGCCAAGTTCATAGTAGAGGTATGCCTACAATAATCCTAATATAACAGACTTAGCGTTAACAATTCATAATAGTGAAGAAGACGAGTGTGGTCAAGATATAGAGCGGCGTATTTCAAAATCTTGGACACCACGGACCCCCACTTAAAATCTACCGACTTCGCGGATCCCCCACACACAAATTAACCACATCTATTCCTATTCTACAATGATACATACCATTCATATAGCTTGGCTTATAAGGAAGACACATAAGCAGTATTTATCTTCTAATAATTGAAGGGTTCACGGGAAGAAGGAGGAATAACAAATAATGTAAAATGTTCAGGAAACTAGTTTTAAAGTTGCATTACCTATATGTATTTATATGTAAGCGTCAACTTGAAATATCATTTTCACACAACCCTCATTGCTCTTTGCCAGACACAATACGTTTCAAAGGGGTCTACCAGATCGGGTTGATATCTCGATTGTACATTTTGAGTGGCATTCCCCCTTGTTCCCGTGGACTCTTCAATTTTAAATACTGTAATTTTTCGCTAACGGTTGTCAATCGTAATAACTGTGTATATGATTCTAAAAAGTGCGAACTAATCACACATCTACGTACCCCTCGTTTCAGCTGATATACAGTATAAACTGAGTGTAATTATAAGTAGTCCAACAATGTTTACTCAACATAATCCCTACGTGCTTTGGTGTAAGAAAATTCAGGATACAATGGAGATTGCAAGAATCAGATTCATTTTATCAAATTAAAAATTGCAACATTGGTCATAAATAGAGCTCAGACCTCCAGGATGACCTCCACTGCACCACGAGGTGATCAGATTTGAGGAAATTGTTTGAATTTCAGATAGGGTTGACACGTCTAACCGTTAGGAATTGTCTCCGAAATGTTGCCCTATTCAAGTGAGATTATTTCTCGTAGGCCTAGTTGTATTAGAAATACAAATAAAGAATTCGGAAAAATGAGTAAATATATTTAATATCCAAATTCTAATAACATTCTAATAACGGGACAAGTACAATCCAGAACAAGAAAACAGCAAGTAGAGACGATACTGAGTAAAGGACGATAATGAGAGAATTATGAAATGTACTCCTCGAGTACTTTTCGAGTCATCAAATTGGCTAAACATGGCGTTGGCACGTGTTCCATTTCTTGTCGTCAAAATTGCTGGATTATTAATCATCTGAACGTTAAACGTGTCGCACATAAACGAGATGAACCTTTCGCCAGGAGTACTTTTCAGATCGATATTTAGATCACCTCCTTTGCTCGCCTGGTTGAAGCAGCAAGAGATACAACATAGACCTTGCATAGCACGACACGTTGTAAGGGTCTCTCAGTCTCGTCTCCATCTCCCTCTGAATCCATCCAATACATTGCTCCATCCATGTATGTCGATGAAAAGTGTAGAGAGGATCAAGGAAAGTGAAATCAACGAATTATAATTGGAGTACACGACAAAAGTATGTTTACATTTTCATATCTGCCTAAATAAATTCAGTGAAAGAGATTATATTTTGCTATTCAAAAGTGTAACAAGTCCCAGTCCCCGGGCCAGACGAATTAAACACAGGAGATTTAAATCCCTGGTGGTCCAGTCGGTAATCAAACCAGGCTCCCTTCGGACCAAAGCCTAGCGTCGTAACCAATTAGCTCCGCGGCCAGACAGAAGTTCTAGAAGTTTGTAACCGAAATTTCCAAACATCCTATATATCAACAATAGTACCCCTCCAGTAAAAGGCCTATATATATAAAATACACAGCAGGAAACGAGAATGTAGAAACCATTATATTGTTACGGCTGTGAGTTTGTTTTGTCGCCTCGCCGCGTTGAGTCACAGCTGACCCCAGGCTGTGTGTGCTCTGCCTCAGTGTATTACGCGCGCGTTACGCAACGGGCTGCGAAGTGAAAGGGATGGTCCAGAATATTCGTGACCCAGCCAGTGAAGGATATCTCTAGAAGCCGTGTGTCCTGGACGATTCTAGAATTCATTGAGTCACCAGCCTGCTATATATGCGGCCTCAAAGTGAGGGGACGGGGAGTTTTCTGTGGGTGTGTGTTTCTGAGCTAGTGCGTGTTTTCCTGAGCGACAGAAGTGTGGTGACGAAGTGCCGTGCGAGTTACGAAATCCAGTGACATTGTTTCTCCCAGCTTGAGAACAGCCTGCAGCAAGTGATCGTAAGTAACTCTAGTCGGTGTATATAAGGGAGAAGAGCAGGTAGTTTCTGTCAAGGCCACCGTACTCATTAGGACGGATTAACTTCTGTGGTCTGTTGACAAGTGAAAGGGCCAAGAGCGCTCAAGGAAGAGACTTGAGGAAACTGGAGTAAGGTTCCAATTGCTTGTATTTGCTGATGAGTAGTGTAATTTTCTGGCCGCAATAAAGTTAATTATTTCTTTAAAGAAACAATCTGTGTTGTGCTTCAACCCACCGTAATCCAGTTAACAAAAGTGCCACTAGGGGGGTGGCACGTAACAACTGGTGTCAGAAGCCGGATTACGAACTCAAGCACAAGCACAACACCTGACGGTCCTGGTTTCAAAACCCGAGCAGGTCATTTTTTTTATTTTCCTGTGAGCGCATGCCCCTTACAAGACAAACATCTAAAGTGGAAGAGCGATTTGCAGCATTGCTAGAAAAGTTAAGTAGCATGGAAACCAAGATGGAAGACGGCCAGAAGAATTTAACCAAGGACCTAACTGCCAAATTAGAAGACGGCCAGAAGAAGATGGAGGACGGCCGGAAGAAGATGGAGGACGGCCAGAAGAAGTTGGCCGAGGACCTAACTGCTAAATTAGAAGATGGCCAGAAGAATTTTACCAAGAAGATAGAGGACGGCCAGAAGAAGATGGAAGACGGGCAGAATAAGTTAGCACAGGACCTGAAGAAATTAGACCTGGGTCTGCGTGAGGAAGTCACGGCAGTGGAAAAGAAGTTCGACGCCTTAAAAGAAGAAGTTGCCGAGCTACGCCGACGCCCGCTGACGGGGGTGGAAGAGAGATTCAACGCTCTACAAAAGGAATTTGCTGAGCTGCGCCGACACCCGCCGACAGGGATGGAAGATAGATTCAAAGCCCTACAAGAGGAAGTCGCGGACGCCCGCCGACCGGGGTGGATGAGAGAGCCAAAGCCCTACAAGAGGAAGTTGTCGAACTGCGCCAACGCCCACTCACGGGGGTGGAAGAGAAATTCAACGCTCTTCAAGAGGAAGTTGCCGAGCTGCGCCGACGCCCGCCCACAAGTACACCGGGGACCTCAGGAACGGGACAGAGCAGAGTGACGCCCCCAACCTTCGACGGAAAGGTCCCGTGGAGCACCTATTTACGTCAGTTCGAGGTAGCCTGTTCCATAAACAACTGGAACAGCACGGAAAAGGCTACAGCTCTCATTGTAGCGCTGAGAGGGGACGCCCTTAACGTCCTTCAGGCCATCCCGACTGGATCCCAGGACTACGCTTCACTGATCGCCCATATGGAGTCCCGATATGGGGATAGCCATCTTCAGCAGGCCTACCAGATGCAGCTCCGGACCCGGGTACAAAAGAACGCGGAAACCCTGCAGGAGTTCGAGATGGACATCGCACGCCTCGTAAGGCTCGCCTACCCAACAGCGCCGGCCGACTTTCTGGAGCAGATAGCGACGCAGACTTTCACCGACGGGCTACGGGACTCGGACACTCAACAGGCGCTGCGACTCGCGCGCAATAAGACCCTGGCAGATGCGCTGAGCAACGCACTTGAGTTCGAGACGGCAAAGCAGGTATCTAGAATGCGCGCGCGGGTGCGTCCGGTGGACGTCGACGAACCAGCCAAAGCCGACAAGGCCAAGCCCCTGGCCGATGAACTAATGGAGGCGCTAGGCCGGTTCTTCAAGAGTCGCAGTACCACCAACAAAAACGTAGCCGAAGGACATCCGGAGAGGCGGCCCGGAAGAGGACTACCGACCTGCTGGACCTGCCGTAAGAGAGGCCACCTGAGCAAGGACTGCGGTGATCGCCGCCGCCAAGGGTTTCCGTCGGGACAGTCAGTCGTAGGGAAACCGCGCGGCCCAAGAAAGCAAGTATCAGTCAGCTTTGGGGGGCACAGGTTGGCTTGTGACAGTCGTCAAGCCCCGGCAGTCCAAGTTCGTGTGACGAAGTTACGGAGGGACAATAGCAGCCTGATGGTCGACGGAGTCGTCAACGGAGAGAGCTGGCCCATGCTAATCGACACGGGAGCATCGAGGACCATCGTCAGTCCCACCGTGATCCCGAAGTGGAGAGCGCGACCCACACAAAGGAACCTCCAGCTAATAACCGCGACCGGAGAGACCGCACCGGTACATGGTGAAGCATCACTGGAGTTCGTCATTGGTCGACGGGCGATAAAGCATTCAGTGCTTGTGGCTAACGTATCAAATGAAGTGATAATCGGACTGGACTTCCTGGACCAGAACAACATCATCTTGGATCTGAGTACCAACACTCTGCACTTTGGAGGTGAGGAACTTGCTTTGCAACCTGCGCACGAGTCCATCGCCGCACGACGAGTAAGGCTGAGAGAAGACGTCATCGTTCCCGCCAGGACAGAGGTCAGCGCTGCCGTAATTGTCGACGGAACTGCTGAGGGAGTGGTGGCTGTCATCGAGCCAAAATATGAGGACACCCAGACAAAAGGATTGCTAATTGCCAAGACCCTCATCAACACGACCTCTCGGCCGTACGTCCGCCTGTCCAACCTGAACGACTACAACATTACGGTTCACCGGGACACCAACCTAGGAGTCTGCGAGCCCGTTACCTGGATCGCCCGCATCTCAGATACGACGGACGGACACCTGCAGACGGACAACCGAAGAAGACGCACACTGCCAGAAGAACTACAGAAGCTGTACCAAGGATCCCAGTACCATTTAGACGAGGTACAATCACGCCAACTTCAGGGCCTGCTACGCGAATTCCAGGACGTCTTCTCCGTGGGGAGCAAAGACTTCGGCAGGACAAGCTTGGTCCAGCACAGAATCGACGTTGGGGACAGCGCACCGATTAGGGCCCCATTCCGACGTGTCCCGCTCGCCAAGCAAGCCGAAGTCGACTGGATGGTAGAAGAGATGAAGGAGCAAGGGGTGATCGAGCCATCACATAGTCCTTGGAGTTCTCAGGTCGTGCTAGTGAAGAAGAAGGACGGTTCCACCAGGTTCTGCGTGGATTACAGGCGGGTGAATGACGTCACGAGGAAGGACAGCTACCCTCCAAACCGGATCGACGACACCCTGGACACCATATCAGGGTCGAGATGGTTCTCCACCTTGGATTTCAAGAGTGGCTACTGGCAGGTGGAGGTCCACCCTAAGGACCGCGAGAAAACTGCGTTCTCTGTGGGCAGCGGGCTCTGGCAGTTCACCCTCATGCCACTCGGTCTGTGCAACGCCCCTGCGACCTTCGAAAGGCTAATGGAGTCCATTCTGAGGGGACTACACTGGAAGACCTGGCTGGTCTACCTAGACGACGTCATCGTTCTGGGGAGAAGCTTCGAGCAGCACTACAGCAACCTGAAGGAGATCTTGATGAAGCTACGGGCTGCCCAGCTGAAGTTGAGCCCCAAGAAGTGTCAGCTCTTCCATAAGCAGGTCCAGTACCTTGGGCATATTGTCTCCGAGGAGGGGGTGCGCACCGACCCAGGAAAGACCGCGGCTGTGAGGGAGTGGCCAATTCCGACGGACAAGTCCCAACTACGAAGCTTCCTGGTACTCTGCACTTATTACCGTCGCTTCGTGAGAGGATTCGCCGACATCGCCAAACCTTTACATCGACTGACTGAGAAGGACCAACTCTTCACGTGGACAGCAGAATGCCACAGTGCCTTCGAACAACTCGAGCAGGCTCTGTGCACCGCGCCTATTCTGGCCTACACCAGACCTGGAACAAGGTTCATCGTCGATACCGATGCCAGCGGCTTTGGCATAGGGGGATCCTGTCGCAAGTAGTGGCCGGCGAGGAGAGAGTAGTGGCCTACTTCAGCAAGGCCCTGTCAAAGCCAGAAAGGAACTACTGCGTCACCAGGAAGGAGCTGCTCGCCATCGTGAAGACCATTGCACACTTCCACAAGTACCTGTACGGGCAAGAATTTCTCATCAGGACCGACCATGCATCCCTGCGGTGGCTCCTGAACTTTAAGCAGCCCGAGGGTCAACTCGCGCGATGGTTAGAGAGGCTTCAACAGTACAACTTTGAGATTCAGCACAGGAAAGGCCAACTGCATTCTAACGCCGACGCCCTGTCACGAAAACCGTGCCCCGAAGACTGCACCTTCTGTGCCCGAAGGGAGGAGAACACCGGGATACAGTGCCGAAGGACTACCGTGGAACTTCAAGGGAGCTGGAGCCGCGAATCTTTCATGCGGGCACAAGCAGAAGATGATGACTTGGGACTGATAACCGAATGGAAGGGGGCCTGTGTCCCCAGACGCGGGTGGAACATTGTGAGTGACTGCAGCCCAATGTTTACGACGTACTGGGCGCAGTGGGACTCGCTGATTGTGAGGAATGGCCTCATATGCCGTACCTGGGACAGCACCGACGGGAAGACATCTCGGGAACAAGTCATCATTCCAAAGGCTATGACGGAGGAAGTCCTGAAGGAAGTCCATGGAGGTTCATCTGGTGGACACCTAGGGATAAAGAAGACCCTGGAGAAGCTGAGAGTGCGGTTCTACTGGATCGTATGCAGAACTGACGTAGAGAACCACTGCGCGAGGTGTCACGATTGCCCAGCCAGCAAGTGCCCAGGACGAAGACGACGGGGTCCACTGAAGACCTACAACGTGGGCGGCTCCATGGAGAGAGTGGCCATCGATGTTGCTGGGCCATTCCCGTTAAGCGAGGCAGGGAACCACTACATATTGGTCGTCAGCGACTACTTTACCAAATGGCCGGAGGTGTATGCGCTCCCTAACCAAGAAGCCGCGACGATCGCAGAGACCCTGGTGAAGGAATTCGTCAGCCGGTACGGAGTACCCCTGGAGCTGCACTCCGACCAAGGGAGGAACTTCGAGTCGCAAGTGTTCCAGATCCTATGCCAGCTGCTGGGAATCCGGAAGACAAGGACAACGCCGCTACACCCTCAGTCCGACGGGATGGTAGAGCGATTCAATCGCACCATCGAGAACCATCTCCGAATAATCGTCAGCGAGCACCAGAGGGATTGGGACAAACATCTTCCACTATTTCTCCTGGCCTACCGCGCCGCCGTGCATGAAGCCACCGGGTGCACACTAGCCCGGGCCATCTTTGGGAGGGAGTTCCATCTACCTGTCGATCTTGCCTTCGGCCGACCTGGGAATGATCCGGTGCCGGTAAGCCAGTATTGTCAAGAACTGGTCGACCAACTAGAGGACGTGCACGCGTTCGCGAGGAGGAAACTGCGGATCGAGACCGACCGAATGGAGACCCGATACGACCAACAGACGGATGCCGGCGGATTCCACGAGGACGACCTGGTCTGGCTCTTCAACCCATTACGGAAGAAAGGCCTGTCACCCAAACTGCAGAAGTCCTGGGAGGGCCCGTACCGAGTCGTGAAACGGATCAACGATGTCGTCTACAGGATCCAGCGGAGCCCGAGGGCGAAGATGAAGATCGTGCATCGAGATCGCCTGGCAGCCTACGGAGGGACACAGACGGACCATTGATTGATCGGGACGATCAGCCTTTTAGGAAGGGGGTGGTGTTACGGCTGTGAGTTTGTTTTGTCGCCTCGCCGCGTTGAGTCACAGCTGCCCCCAGCCTGTGTGTGCTCTGCCTCAGTGTATTACGCGCACGTTACGCAACGGGCTGCGAAGTGAAAGGGATGGTCCAGAATATTCGTGACCCAGCCAGTGAAGGATATCTCTAGAAGCCGTGTGTCCTGGACGATTCTAGAATTCATTGAGTCACCAGCCTGCTATATAAGCGGCCTCAAAGTGAGGGGACGGGGAGTTTTCTGTGGGTGTGTGTTTCTGAGCTAGTGCGTGTTTTCCTGAGCGACAGAAGTGTGGTGACGAAGTGCCGTGCGAGTTACGAAATCCAGTGACATTGTTTCTCCCAGCTTGTGAACAGCCTGCAGCAAGTGATCGTAAGTAACTGTAGTCGGTGTACATAAGGGAGAGGAACAGGTAGTTTCTGTTAAGGTCACCGTACTCATTAGGACGGATTAACTTCTGTGGTCTGTTGGCAAGTAAGAGGGCCAAGAGCGCTCAAGGAAGAGACTTGAGGAAACTGGAGTAAGGTTCCAATTGCTTGTATTTGCTGATGAGTAGTGTAATTTTCTGGCCGCAATAAAGTTAATTATTTCTTTAAAGAAACAATCTGTGTTGTGCTTCAACCCACCGTAATCCAGTTAACAAAAGTGCCACTAGGGGGTGGCACGTAACAATATTATACCATGGGCAATACCTTAATGTAAATGAGAAAATCGTTTCCAGCCAGGGGTGAAAGTGGTTCTTTGGTCAGGGTTCAAGTGAAATTAAAGAAGCTGAGTACTAATGTTGTATCTGCGAATGACATTCCAGTAAAGAACAGCTGGTAGAGAAGTTGGAGAACATTCCTTTTTAGCCGAGAAAAATGTTCAGTCAGCGTAAAATCAGGTCAAGTGAGCTGCTACCCTTTAGAGAGCTCATCTTACCACGGGCAGAACCATCCTCGTGCATGAAACAGAAAGGTGTCGATACTCGGACCGATATGATATGACCTAGATCAGGCTGTTCCAAATCCATGAGTTTGAGTAAGCGTACACGCGAGTACTCAGCAGTGATGCGCGGAGTACGGTTGAAGAGGGACTGGGGAAGATAGCCAATACGTCACTGGGCGAAGATCATAACACAAGTCCATGCGCTTCCTGCCAATCTTGAGATATCCACCGCGACGGCAGCCCCCAGAGCAGTGCTGTATTGCATATTGTAGGTTTACTCACGCAAGGCGGCAAGTACTCCGCTCCACTCTGGCAAGCAGCTCGGCTGGAACAGCTTGACCTAAAAGTTATTGTTGTTGTAATCGTTAATTCGTTTTCGGTTATTGGGACATCATTGGGTATCTGTCCAGTGTACTTGGGTACCATATGTGATATTTTTAATGAAATCCTGTGTTTCTGTGGTGAGTGTAGATATGTGTGCAAGCTTAATGAATAGGCTTGGGCATGGGATGGCTGTCCCGGGACTAGACGTTAGGTACTATCCCGTCATTTATCAGGAGGGAGTAAAGTAATTCCGGGACAGATTCCACGCCGGTAGAGACGTCGCATTCATTGTAGCCACTGCTGTCGGTATTTCGTTATCTAAGCAATAACTACTGTCTGCGGATATGGTGAAAGTTGCTCGCACATTACGCAAATTGTAGTCGATAACGTGAGGCGAGTGCATGTTTCCTCCTGACAAAGTGTTTCCTTGTATTTATTTATTGTACATTAATTTGGTTTTAAACGCTTAAATCAGCTGTTTTAGAACATAATAAGTCTTAACTGTTTCTGGAGTAGATGGTAAGCTTATTTTCGGCCATGTTAGCCTTGAGGTACCACAGTAAGAGGGTGCGGCGTCCCTACCTCAGGGCCGTGCAATGGGCAAGTTGAAGCAGTGCTAGCGAGAAATTTACTCGTGCTGGCGGAGCGCAGCCCTACTCGGTCCATTTCTGAGCAGTGCAGCACGACAACACACTAGCACTGCAGCGCTTAGTCGCACACGCACTGTCCATTTGACCGAATACTGCAGTTCGTTTAGTACTGAGCGCAGAGCCTGGACACTAGGCGCACTAGATCCAACATTTTGTCATATGCGTGTAGTCTGCCGTGCTCATAACGTCTTTTGTGCATGGGGAGGACAAAATTAGCGTAGTGGGAGAGTCACACATTAATGAAACAAACCGAAGATGTATAAAACATGATATTTTGACGCACATGAACCAGATCTGCAGCAAGGATACAGGAATTTGCAAACTTTGTGGGTGATGTAGCAGGTGCAGCGAGACATAATATTCCTAAAATAGAATCAAGCATATTGGTAATCATGCATGTGACAGTAACAGGGGCCGGTATGGAATCAGGAGAGTTAAAAAACATTTTTTAATTTCTTGACATAATGTCACAAACTAGCCGAGGTAGCTTGCACTGACAATGAAAGAGACCACCTTGGCGGTCGCCCCGGTGGTCCTGGTTTGATTCCCAGCCCTGCCACGAAATTAAATTTCAGTTTGGGGTACTGAAATTGTATCGATGATATGTAAGTCATCCAAGCGGTGCTCATTTCGAGGACTTGCGCCAGGCCAGTGGGCACGAGTTTCCTTTTTTATACATTCTTATTCTGCAATTCGAATTGAGAGCACATCACTCCGTCGAGTTGTTAGAATAGCTTCCGTAAAATATTCTCAAAGGCCAATGCTACAAGTAGCCCTCATGAGTTAATCCAATTGCATATGTATATGTAGGCTAATCCAGATAAGGTATTTAAGACATTTGATTTTCATTGCATTCTAAGTTCTGGGCATAGGAAAACCTCGAAGCTAATTTTGCAATTTTCAGTGAATGAGCATCCAAAGTAGAGTAAGCATCATGTAGGGAGACTGTACCAGAGAGAGCATGAATTGCTTGAAGACATGGTGACATAGTGCGTAATTTGTGCTCGTACAACGAAGGAGGTTGTCAGGACGGTGATGATGATGAACATGGTGATAACGATGAAGACGGTGATTTACTAGTTAGGAACCAAGGGAATATAAATAGCCGATACTTAAGACTGAAGCGGATCTATGGTAAACACAAAATGAAATTGCAGGTTGATTGCGAAAGTACAGAAACTATCCAATCACCATATTTTATGGAGATAGGCTAATCCAGAAGTAGACATAAAAGGTTGTTCTTGTGTGAGACCTCCATGGGCATAGCAGAGACTCTGTATACTGCAAACACAGTGGAGTGCCTGAAACCCTAGCTCACGTTCAAACACCATAATTAAAAAGGGGATTCACTACAAACGTTAGGAATCACCGAAATAGATCTAAGATGCAGCTGTAACATATCAGAAATGTTACGCGATCCATGTTTTCGTGTCTCTCTCGTGTTAGAAGCAAAAATACAATGGGCATAATAATTGTTATTGGCCATAAGAAGGATACAAGATTTATGCTGGACCCCACCATCAGATGTGAAGTAACCTTCGGCATAACAAGACAGGTCGTTTATATAAAACGATAGGATTCAAAGAGAAGTGAAAGCTTGTGGTACGTTTCGAATAAGCGAGAGGAACAACATCAACAATTTTAAATCACTCATCAAGTTTGGGTACGCCTAAGTATAAATGACCTAATTTTGCTATCAGAGAATCCACTCAATAATAGAGAATTCATCTTCAATGTACTCGGGAACAGTATGAGACGTTGTCTATTGGTACCCAATAACATGTTATTGCTAATATTAATAGTATAATAATAATAATAATAATATGAAGAGAAGATAAGAACGGCTTTACGAAGCCCTGTCGGTACGGTGCGCGCTTGAAATGACGAGTTCCAGCGTAGCCAGTGCTGACAGTGTGAGGCTAGGTCATACGGCCCTTAAAGCACTTGCCAGGCTTGCAGGGTACCACGCCACACTATATACAGCTCGCTCGCACATGTAGCGAGCGGCAGGTGGGGAGAGGCAAGGACATGACATCACGCGCTTGTGGCTTACCTCATAGACTGCCCGTAAGGGAGCAGCAGGATAGAACATACTACAGGCACTAGCTACGCAGGGCCCTGCTCTACCTGACTTTTGGGAGAGTTGCCGCACAGCAATCCGCTAGAGATGCCTCATTGATATCCCATTTTAAAAGTGATCTGGAAACATGTATACTGTTCAGAGGGTATCGGTATTCTATTCGAGTTATTTATTATCTTATGATTCCTAAAAAATACCTAATTTATTTCATTGGTTTCATTGTTCACATCACTGTTATTATACACAATTACATTATTTTCAGAAATAAAAATTTATTGCATGACTACTCAGTACAAATGAGCTCAGTGTGAGAGAAAAATTTAAGAGAAGTTGTAAAAAGGCTAAAAACAAAGGAAATACTACTCAGGAAAGCAATTGTTGCAATGAAATGCAGGCACAAACATTAAAACGAAGAACGATTCCGGAAATCTGAATTAGGCACAATGGGTCCATATGTGTTTGTTAAATGTTGCCTATATAAGAGTACATTATGCAACGAGCCTATAATGGCAATAATTAAGACACGGGTAGGCCTATGTTTATAAAACGAGCGTATGCAAGTTTTTAATTTCCATACGAGTGTCTTAATTACCATTATAGGCGAGTTGCATACGACTGTTTATCTTCGACGATAATTATTATAACTATTTTATGTTCGAGCATAAAAATTCATAATTATCTGTCGAGATTTTGCCAGTTTTATGTACTGAACAGAGCACATGGGACGCAGAGAACACCTTGTATTTGACCATGGCCTCCTCGATTACCCCACTATGATACTAGGCCACGCAGTGAAATTTAAATTAGAAGGCCTTGGAACTCAGTGCAAGTGCGATGCTATCCTTACCTAATTGGCCAAACAACTGTTTCTTGAGCTCTGATTGGTGGTAGAAAATGTCCCATAATGATAACTTGTAGGCCACTATAATGAACCTCATTATAGTACAGTTTACAGGCATATAATATTTACATTATGACATCGTCGAACATAAACACATATAACATTTATAATGTGAATTTACGTAGTTTGTATTGACGAGGTGTTTAACCTTCAATTAGTCGCGTGAAAAATATTACGTAATTAGTCGCGCACGGAAGAAACTCCCAGGTTTGAGAAAAGGGTAGAAATTTTGTTTAAAACAATGTTTATTTGTACAACTGACAATTTAAACATGTTAAAATTCTAAAATTATTATTTGGAAATAAAAAATGTTTTATTTGTTTTGGTTAAGTAATTGTTTTAGTAACTAAGTCAAAAACAAACTATAAAAAGTTTTAACTACAAAACTTTAAACATGAAAAATAAAGTGTAATTCTACAATTATTATTTACAAAAATTGAACCATGAAGTAAAAAGAACAGAACAAAACACCTGAAATCAGTCTCTACACTTCCTCATCACTGCTGTCTTGGTTGCCATTTTCTGCAGAGTTGGTACAGAGGGAAGTTGTATGCCGCTTACAAATGTATCTTGAGCATGTCACAACAGTTTTTCTAAGTTTGTGTTTCTATTCACATCAAAAATAGGGATTGTCTATTGAACAGGATGTACATCTGGCCCTGTATCTGGCTGTTCTTCATCTTCAGATTGTTCCGTGCGCGAATTGTGGTCAGGAACTTCTAAATTGTCTTCAACCTC
The DNA here is from genome assembly GCA_946902985.2 of Meconema thalassinum. NCBI lineage: Eukaryota > Metazoa > Arthropoda > Insecta > Orthoptera > Tettigoniidae > Meconema > Meconema thalassinum. The sequence continues at coordinate 1,764,266,206 of OX336388.2, forward strand.
ACTACCGTCAGAAAAGATGTCATCTTCGTCTGACATTGGCTCCAATAACCGAGCATTAATTCTCCTTTCTTCTCTAGGATCCGTTATGAAGTAAAACACACCCAAAATTACATATAACTAAACGATATTATCTAAAAAAGTACACACGCCCTTAGTCGCACACGGGACTTTCTACCGTTCACTTTGGCATCACAAATAGTCACGCACGGAAGATCAGACCAGGTTATTTAGCAAATCTTTGTTGACAAGCACGCCTCGTGCCGAACACTGACAACAATATAAGTGAAATGTGCGGAAGGGAAGGGCTGTTGAGTCAGCCAACCCGTCACCACCTCAAACAGGTACAGTCAACGCAAAACAAATAGGACCCGGGAGAAAATCCCGTGGCACGACTAATTGAAGGTTAACCATTGTGAGCGATAGACGAAATGCTCACCTTGCTTCGCACACATTGGCCCTGAGTTATGCCTGCTTGCCATAAGGGTTAGACTTTCCTGATTCCCAGAGGAGTTACATCACTTAGATTCTGATGGGCTCATATCCTAATGCATTTAATTATATGTTCAATATTCATAAAACAAATAAAATTTTTGCTATGTACCAGAATACTCAGGTTCAATTACGAAAAATTAAAGTTCTGTTAACATGCAAACAAATGTTGTGGAAAGAATCAATTTTCCCAGCGATACACGACGTTATGGGTGCTAATTAAAATACAGAACAGAGCTTTATCTATGCACTCAGTGTCGCCGCCTAGTACGGGCATTCTTGAAAACTCTGCAAACTGAGAGCCATTAAGAGGGCTATTCGTGTATTTACCGTTGTCCACATCTTTAAGACCCATAAGGAAGCCTTGGTCTGAACGATTCGCTCAATCACACATTAACAAATGATGGGGTGACTGCTGATTTGGTCATCGATTTTATGGGTGCTTCTATTTTGTATTTGTACATATTAACATTATAACCAGTAAACCATGCTATTGTATTGCATAATGAATAAATTTACTAACTAGCAGGTACCCGCGGCTTCGCTCGCGATCAAGACAATGGGAACGATGCATTATTGCTGATAATTGGTCTATTCTATTACAGCAATCGCGTCTACAGGTGGGTCGATTCTAATCCTGAAAATTCTGATACATACAGTATATTGATATAAGCAGCAAAGTGGGAATTTTATAGAGTTGTGAAAGTCTGCAGGGTACGATGTTACATTATGTGAACACATTTGAAAATTTTGGTTTTGGTTTTGCCATCTTCTGCTGAGACATAACGATTTTGTTGTCCAGATACTCGCCAGCACGCCACATACAGTTGTCCATGGGAAAAAATGGTTTTGTATAAACGTACACCTGGAATGGCAAATCTATCGGGATATGGGGAATTAAAAGTATTTTTCCTTTAGCTA